>JASNQO010000015.1:0-600000 GCA_030378425.1 Periconia sp. TS-2 | reverse complement strand
GCTTTCACTTCCCCTATTCTGCCATATCCTACCCTCATCTCTGCTTCCGTATACGAATTCGAAATTGACCCCGCTCTCTCTAGATGCCCAAGCATAGTGTTTCTAACCACTGCGGCATGAGTGTGAAGCTGTCTCGAAACGGCAACATGAACACAGGCAATGTATATCAAGTCGAATATACGATTGATCACAATGGTACGTATTCTTTCTCACACATGACGCCTTTGCTAAGCGGTTTCCCACAATTAGGTAGGATCTGGTACAACTTCAGCCACCAAGACGGCAATCCATTCACGGACGTCAACCGTTTCCTACATGTAGATGGATCAGGTCCTAAGTGTTGGCCACTCTTTTGCGAGAAGGGTGACAAGGGCCGTGGTTGCGATTGGCGTGGTGGAAAGCCAGGTGAAGATCAGTATATCAACGATTGCGACCAAGCTAATGATCCACACGTCTACCTGTGTTGATCGTGGATTGGCTGTCTTCAAGAAAGAGGTGGATACCTGAGCAATACGCCGAAGTTTTCAGGGGAGCCTGGTGGCATCCCTACCTAGACTATCGGCCTATAAACTTGGTACATAGAGGATAACTGAACTCAACTTCTGCCTAGAAAGGATGAGAACAATGTAATCGTAATTTCGAGAGATGCTTATCCTTGGGCCCGAAGTTATAGCGATCAAGTATACCCGTTATGTGCAAAAAGAAGGCGAGAAGATCTTTTAGTACATTTGCCCCTGTACGTTTTGAGCGTACTCGATGAACTCGAGACTTTAGGTCCAGAAGACAAATATATAGGAGCAGATTGTATCGAGGCCGTGGTCAATACAGATGAACCGGGCACAAGGGAGTCTCGTCGAGTACCCCTTTTTAAGATGTTTCCAATTTTCAACATCTTCGGCCCATGCCCTGAATATATGATTGGAAAGGGAAGAGTCACCGATTCAAAACATGAGGGAGAGATTGGCATCGATTAAAGAACTAGTCGCTTTCTCCCCAGTACTGAGTAAATCGATACATAGGGTAAGAAGGCACGTCAAATAACAATCACAGTTTTAATAGGTATGTCCGTTACAATCCCTTTGAATTGCATGTCTATTACGAAAATTAAAAGGTATGCCACATCAAATGTCGGTTCGTGTGGAGTCATTATATATACATGAAGTTTCAACTTTACTTTTGTTATTGCACCGTATCCAGTCATATGTATGTTCTGTCCGACATGCCAAGATGGGCGTGTAGGCAGATTGGTGTGACTATCACCAATCGACGGTGAGATCCCTTCTAGTACGGGGCTCGTGGTTTGCGACACAACGTTCAACATGAAGCGAGCTGAGAATACAGAGTATTTATCTCGTCCACAAGTATGGAACTCGAATGATATTTCGGACTCCGAGGTTGGTGTAACACAAATGGGCCGGCTGACGATTAGAATTAAGATTGACCGCACGAGATCGCCGACACGGCACCAGAGCTGGACTGGATAATTCGATAGATTTACAGCTACAGCTTTGCTAGCTGTTGCATGATTCTTAAATCAGCCCGGTTTATCTCTGCAAGCGCCTTCTTTCCTAGGTTGGCCAACGAGTTGTCGGTATCGGCAAGGAGGCAATTCAGGACATGTTTGACGCCGGCTTCACCGCCCATGGCGAGCCCATAAACATAAGGACGGCCAATCAAGCAAGCCTTCGCTCCGAGAGCAATAGCCTTAAGGACATCAGCTCCTGTGCGTATGCCGCTGTCGAAAAGGATGGTAAGGCGTGAGTTCTTGACTTTTTCATCATCACCAATTTCGGCTAGCGCATCTAGAGAGGATATGGCACCATTGAGCTGTCGGCCGCCGTGATTGGAAACAACGATGCCGTCCATACCATAGTCGATAGCTTTGTGTGCATCCTCAACCGTCTGGATGCCTTTGAGTACAATGGGGCCATCCCAGTATTTTCTGAGTGTATGTAGATCGTCCCATTCTCGGTATGTACCAGACGATATCAGGTTCATAAAAAGCATTGCTTTCTTCATGGTTGTAGCATTCGCAAGGACTTTCGCGGTGCCGGCGATGCTTCCAGGGCGTTTCAGAATCTGCCATATCTCCCCGATCTTTTCGGTCACGCTTCTCGTGTCTTCCGCTTGCATCTTTTCGTACATGGTTTGGAAAACGGGATCAGAAAACCCTACTTGGCACCCTTGCCCATATATGAAGGGCAAATATGACTCGTCCAAGTCACTAGGCCGCCAGCCGATCATGAATGTATCAAGTGTGACTACTAGGACGCGAAAGCCATTTGTTTTGGCGCGTCTGAGCAGGCTTGCGGTAAGTTCCTCGGCTTGAGGTTTGGGCCAGTAAAGTTGAAACCACCTGTCTCCATCTTCACCATTAGCATGCGCCACCTGCTCGATGGATCTGGTGGCTGCTGTGGACAAGATCATGGGGATCTGTACTGATGCACAGGCCCGGGCAGTCGCCTCTTCAGCATCGGGATGAGCGATCTCCTGTACGCCGATCGGGGCAACGAGCAGCGGGCTCTTGTAACGGCGGCCAAAAAGTTCAATTGAAAGGTCCCTCCTAGTAGCTTGGACTAGCATCCACGGGCGCAGCCTATAGCGCTCGAAAGCAGACAGATTGGCCGCATGGGTAGAATCGTTGCCTGCTGAACCGTAAATGTACATGAAGTTGGGCAGCGGTAAGGCCTGTCGAGCTTGAGCTTCCCATTGCGATGGCTTGGTAGAGTAGCTCGGTTGTCGCAGGCTGGCATAGATACTGCGCTGGTACTCGACGAGCGCCTCAGGATCCGGCTCGTAAGATTGTGAGACTTTGAAAGTGGAACTTCCTTTAGCCATGTTGAATGTATGGCTAGCAAAACGAAAAATTATGAGATGATGAGATCTTTGTCGCCCAGTATGCGTCGTGGTCGAGTAAGAGCTGGACGGGGGGTGAACAAGAACGAGGGAGTTTGCCGAGGCACGGAAATGTGACGTGCCGACCATTAGATGTGTCGATCCTCCTCATTCAGCCTATCACCCGCTCATGTTCTTAAGGTATCGAGTTTTGGACTCCAATCCCTAGGTTGCCGGAATGGAGCCCCGAAGTCATTACGAACATACTAAAACCCAGTAGTGATAGAGAATCAAGATCACTGAATTCACTATCTAGATCTCTCTACCTAGCAGTTCCCGACTATGAGAAATAGCAGAAAAGATATAGAGCATGCTGGTATTTGTACAACAGCAGCACCTGCAGAGCCTATTGTAAAGATGAATTTAGGTGCTCCTTGGCGCAACAGTACTTAATTCACTGTGGCTTCAGAGGTTTCGACCTCGTTTTAGGGCGATTTTGCGTCTTAATAGACGGCTTTGACGCAAGATCAGTCGCTCGCATGTGCCATTGCGAAGTCGCAATCTTTGCTCTTGCGTGCTTCTGCCCAGCGCCAGGTGCTTCCCCCGCAGCAGCCTGGAGTGCTATATCCAGGACCTTTCCTGTCTCTTGCCTCACAAGAGTATACTGTGCCGATATCAGAGGGGCTTGAGCATGGAATCTCAAGCTCCCAGTCAGGTTGAAATGCTTAGAGTCCTTTAGGCTTCGCAAAGCGCTCCATTCCCTCAAAAGTACCTCTGGTTTAGCAAGCCTCCCATATTGGTCAAACCCCCTCTCCTTCAGCTCCTCAATGACAGCATTGCGCAACCGTCGTCTGCACCAATTCCTCACGACTGATGATTTGGACAGGTCAACGGACGACGTGACATGCCACCAGAGACCTTCCTTGCTCCGCCGGCTATACTCTTGTTTCCGTTGCCCGTGCAGGGGATGTTGCGGATCGGTCAAGACATGGTGTATGATAAAAGTCTTGTACTCTGGACTGTAACTAAATTTGAACGTCTTGGGCTGGAGCTGGCGGATCAAGGAGCCGACTCGCATGTCGCCATCGGGAGGGGAACGCGTGTGACAGGGAGGCCCGGGGCGAGAATTCAACGGAGAAAGACGTGAGAAGCTTATGTCAGTTGCGCATGGCAAGAAATCGGACAGTAGACGCAGCGCCGATGGATGATTGAATGATGGAAGGGAATGCCATGGAGTCGCCTCAGATGTTGCGCACCGTGCTAGTCCCAAAGAAGCATAGGGCTAAGTTTTCTAGCGCGTGCGCACAGTGACTCGACGGCGGCCAACAATCAAACCAAGTCTCCCTCTATCTGAACAAACAGCACCACCGCACTCGGACTTCTGCAAAAGAGCCCACGCCCCGTTATTTGACACACATAGCAGACACAACCACAGCACCCCGTAAATATGCCGAAGAACAAAGGAAAAGTATGTTTGGCGCTCTCGCCGCAGCCCCACCACTACCCCGCCACGGCCGCAAATTCACACCAGGCTGCGTACTAACAGATGATTCTAGGGTGGCAAGAACCGACGTCGAGGGAAGAACGAGAACGACAACGAGAAGCGCGAGCTCACCTTCAAGGAGGAAGGTCAGGAGTATGCCCAGGTGCTGAAGATGCTGGGTACGCCCGCCCTGTAGCCGTCTTTCCCATTCTCTGACTAACAACCAAATAGGCAACGGTCGCCTTGAAGCCCAGTGCTTCGATGGCACCCGCCGACTTGGCCACATCCGCGGCAAGCTACGCAAGAAGGTCTGGATCAACCAGGGCGACATCATTCTGCTTTCGCTCCGTGACTACCAAGACGAAAAGGGAGACGTCATCCTCAAGTACTCGGCCGACGAAGCCCGTTCCCTGAAGGCCTACGGTGAACTTCCCGAGAACGCCAAGATCAACGAGACCGATACCTACGGCGACCAGGGTGACGAGGGTATCGGCTTTGAATTCGACGAGGACCGTGACGAGAGCGATTCTGAAGACGGGAAGGATGGCAAGGAGCTGGACATTGATGATATTTAAGAAGGAGGCGGTCCGCCATGCTGTCCCGACCTTCTCCTTAGAGCATGGATGTGTTTCCGGCTGTCGCGTAATGGCCATCGAGAGGGTTTGGGGCGGCTCAAATGCGCACCACTTGCGGCGGGCGGACGGATTGGTGCATCGATGAAAAACTTTCGAATTCACATGCATGTCTTAGATCTTGGATCTATATTTTCTATGTCCGGTGGTTTCTCCTCCGGTTTAAAGATTAATGCATTCATGTGTGCCTCTTGAATACTTTCTTTTATATTTCGCGTATTTCGTGAATTCAATACTAACCTACAGGTGGATTCTTGATGGTCAATGGTGTATCCTGCCCACCTGCAGTATCTTGTAGCATAGTGAAGAATGTGAGGCGGTCTTCATGACACTTACATATTCACCCATCCATGTCTTTGTTCGATTAATTGAAAAGCCCTGAAATTAATCTACGCAGTGAGTATCTAAAATCCTGACATCCACCATAAATGTCCCGAATGAGCTCAACGAAGAAGATTTGAAATAAAAAAACAAATCGTCGAATACAAGACCCCGTTGATTGATGCATAGAACATGATAATGCAATACAAATATAATAAGGAGCATTCGTGATATCTGCATAGTGGGTGCGCCAACTGTCAAGTGACCAGGAGTGATGGCGAGAATCAACATTCCATTTGCGTTGATGCAAACAGATATGACGAGGTTCGAGTGCCCCGAGCGGAGACACGAACGGCCTATCGCATCGCACATAATCAACCTTTAAACGTGGGCCGCGCGATTGATCGAGTCTAATCTAGCGCACCCTCATTCCTTTCACCGCACCTGAACAAGCAAAATGGGCAATTTAGATCCTGACCGCGTTGCGGAAAGGCCATCTAATACCTCGAGTTGTATTCCGACTCTAGCTACAGCCTTCGATGAAGAACCTAACGTATCCGTCGGGAAAAAAGCTGTGGTGATTGTTGGAGCAGGATCGATCGGCCTGTGGATCGCTTTTCACCTGGCGAAGACGATTTCTCAGTCCACCTCGCCGAACAGCAATGATTGCAACAGCATCATCGTTATAGAAGCAGCGGATCGTACGTTCGCGGCTGCTTCGGGAACTTGTACCGGCTGCATTCATTATGGGTTCAAAGATGAGGCTCTTGTCAACCTGGGAAGATATAGTTTTGCTTTGTGGGAGGACTTGTCCCAAGATGATGGGTTCCGTAACACTACTAGTCTACGTTTCAATTCCGTCTTCGGGCTTCGCGATAGGGATGGGAAAGACGTAGATCTGCTTCCAGATTGGTTTCACACAGAAGATAGCTGGAAGGTGAACACTGAATTCTTAGGACCGGCGAGTGCGATGGTGTAAGGATTCCACAGAATTCAGGTCTCAAAACACGGCTAATTGGATTTTCTTAGCAATCCCATTGGTGTGGGCAACTGGCTCACGAAGGCATGTAAAGATCTAGGCGTCCAGATTTGGACTTCCACAACGGTAACATCGGTCGAGTTGGACGAGAACAATAAAGTGACTAGGGTCCTTGGTGCCCGTCAAGACCAATCTAAGATTCGGTTTCCGTGTCACGAGTTAGTCCTCGCCGGAGGACCCTGGACTCCATCTATCTATGAAAAGCTGTTCCCATCTTCATCTGTGTGTCTTGAGCTAGTAATAGATGCTGGAGACTGGATATTGTTCCGCAATCCGAACCAGGTGATAGAGACCTCGGTGGCATTTGTAGGCTTAGACGATGTCGTCGGCGAGAAACTCGAATTCGCCGGTCGGGGTGATGCAACAATTTGGGCATGCGGTCGAAGGGATCATAGTGGGTCCCTCATGCCTCCCGGCATCAAGGGCCAAGCAGACATAAAGATGATAGCGGAGCTCACTGAACGCACCTATCGCTTCCTAAAGGGGGGGCATGTGAAAGGCCTGCCTCGTTCGAAGAGCTTCAAGTCGTCGATCTGGGGCGCGCATTCAGGCCTGCAACGCCAACTGGTCTCCCTACCATGTCCGTAGTGGCACTTAATCAGCTAAGAGACGATGGAATCTGCAATAATACCAGCAGCAATGTATTTCTGTGCTGGGGACATGGTTCTTATGGAATAACATTAGGGCCTGGAGCGGGAAAATTGATGAGTCAAATTATTCTGCGGAAACCGCCAGACATTGATCTTTCTCCCTTCAAACTCCCCGACGTTTCGTAGTTGCAACGAAATTGAATACAAACTTAGAGTACACAAACACTGATTAAAATCGGAATAAATCAACGCTAAATGATCACAGTTATTGACCCCAATAAAACATCTATGAGCAATACACTCCATCCGTATCTGTTGCTGGGCCTCTTATTCCATCACCACACTTGCTCATAATGCATTTTAGCTACGTCGTGTCTCCCTTCTCGTTGAAAGGCACTCCAAAACATCCTTTAGCTCTTGTATGAGCTTTGACTGTGTAGTATAGTGACTCTTGATTTAGGTAGATGCCGATAGCTTTCTGGACGTAGGTGCTATCGCCTCTTATGGTAGCACAAGGCTTTGAGAACTTAGAGCCGGTACTACCTAGTAAAAGAATTTCCACCCGCTTGTAGGCACACCTTCTGACGAGTGCGTTTTAATCACCGAACAAATCAATATGGATCCCCAAGCTCTTCATGCGAATTACCAACGCTTCTTCTACTTCAATTTTGGCTAGGAGTCGTCAGGCGCGTACATAACGGGTGGTGTCTGAGGGCTCGCCTCCAATGTCGCCCGGAGAAATCGCCTCCGCCTCACTAAGGTTTCCAGACCGATACATAGAAGACCGAAGCTCGATTACATAAGTGATAGCGTCTGACTGTTCGATCAGAATCAAAGAGCTTTTTAGCCTCGAGTTGTGCAGAAAAGGTCTCGTTATATCTTTGAAGTTGACAGTGAGAGCCGATATGGTGAAAGTGGACAGCATTACATCGAACAGGCACAAGTTCTGGCCCTCTGTCCTCGTCAGAGTAGATTATTTGGATTCAACACTCTATATTCCGATCCCTAATGACGGCATCGCAGCCTGCTCGTAGAGACTCTTGTTAAAGAACCTGTAGATTCTCCTTCCCACATTTGTCCCAATCAACTTGCACAGCTCGCTCTCTTCCATGTTTGCGAGCTCCGTGATATCCTCCACCTCCAACGTCAATGTCGTAACAATCTTCTCGTTCGTCCCCGGTAACGCCCTCAGCATATCCTGAGTGACTTGGTTAAAACTCCTTAGCTCATCGCCCTGCATACTTGGATCAAGTCCCAGCTGCACAGCTTTTAGTGGATCAGGCTCATCCTGCTGCTTCTTTAATTCGGAGAAAATCTCTGCCGTCTGATAGGGACTACTCGACCAGATAATCTTGAGCCTAGGAAATGCAAGTGTCAACATGACCAGCTTGGACTGTAAGTCCGGTGCAGCAGCCAGTCCTGCACTCGTAGAAGGGGCTGAAAGATCCGAAAAGGGCTCTAGAGTGAACGATTTGTTTTGATCAAATTCGATGAGTAGCATGGGGGACTTGTAATGCTCCATCATAGCTTCAACTTGGTTAAACAAACGACCGTTAGCGAAGGAGCCGATGAGGTCCCGGACGGATTTCCTTTCAACGCATATCTGAGGCGTCAGGACGTAATCCCCCACTGTCAACATGCAAGGTACGACGATGATGGATTTACCGTGGAGCAGAGAAGGGAGAGAAGACCGGAATTCGCGGACGTCGACAATAATTCGTGGTGGTTGTGCGGTAGCTGCAAGACGGCCACCGCCTGCTATGCGCGTATTTATTGTGCGGAGGAAGGATTCTTGTGGGTCGAGATTGGCGTTAGTGTTAATGGTCAGCGCCATATTTCCTCTCTCACGGATGAGGCGGGTAAAAGCGTCTTTCTCGCGGCGCACAGCCGAGAGGTAGCGCTGTTCTTCCACACTACCACCGTAGTACATAAAAAACACCTTGATGGTACGGTCCGTGTGCGACGAGCGATAAACCTCTATGCGGCGAATGAAGGCGGCGTCAGGCTCGTACATGATCACATAGCGGGGCCTGGTCTCCTCGAGGATATGCTCGTCGAGGTCGCCTTCATAAGGATGAACTACAATGAGGTTGTTCATGTCGAATAGTTGGTAGAAAGAGTCCATGTCTTCAAGAGGATCTGTCCCTATCTCGCCTTTTTGCATCGCTTCAAACTCAGTGGGTTGCAGTTCCGCCATAAGGCTGGCAATATGTGCATCGCGATCTCCAGCTGTGCGTATTGCACCAGTTTCTGAGCGTGTAGAAAGCCCTGCCGTTCCTCCACCACGCATACGTCTGCGCTTGTTGGGTGGTGGCTTGTTGGTTCTAAGGCCGCTCTTGACTTTACCCTCAGTGCTGCCATCGATAGCCTTTTGGTTCTCTGAGAAGAGTGCGGCACTGACGTTGGTGAAGTCACGTTTCCACCCGAGATAGTTACGGAGTTTACGGCGCATCATGAACTTTGCAGAAGGCTCATTGCTCTCATCATCCGAGTTTTCCTCGGCCTCGGGCTTGACGTACATGATCTGCAAGTATTCTCGCAGTTGACGGCAGGTGGCTTGGTCTCCACACATGATTAGAATGGCTCCGTTGGAGGTGTCCTGCGGCGTAGGGTTAAGATACACATCTTGCTCAATTTCTTGGAGAATTTCAGCCAGCTGATTCCACTTGGGCATTTCCTCAAGCACTGGCTCCAATCCATCCGGGACTGTATTTGGATTGTTCGCAAGTGCAGCATTTGAAATTTTTCCGGTATACACCCTTCGCTTTGCAGTGGTGAATATCGTGTCTGCAGCATCGAGGAAAAGCCAAGGTGATTGGTTCTGCTTGATCGTACCAGGTGGCGGCTGGGAGGCTGCAAGAACGGTGTCCAAATATCTGTTGAAGTCCACAGCATCGAACGTCAGCAGCGCTTGAAGAATAGTCCGGAGTAACGTCAAATCGCGCACCACCTGCCGCGTCTTAAAAGTCGTCCTATGCCAGACAGGGTCAAGTTGCCGTCTAATGATGGTGTCGAAGTTCTTATGTAGAGCGCTATCCAACGTCCAATCTGCCATCTCAACACCTGTGTTGCTCTTCTTGAGCTCGCTGATACTAACCTCGACACACTCCAGCACGGCATTCTGGATGTCTCGCATAGCGTCTGTCATTGGCACCTCAAGCTCGATAACTTCTGCCTTCTTGCGGCCCTCAAGCGATTTGGCCACTGTGACATGATACCGCGGATACAGGGCCGGCTTTTGAAGAAACAGATTCTTCAGCATATTTGTAAGCGGAGCAAAGCCTGTTGTGAAGGGTTCGGGGCTATCTGAAAAAGCTTTGAGGAAGCCCGCCTTGTTCTTCTGCCGATATATGCGTACGATAAAGGCCTCCAATGACGTCGCCACGACCTTCTCAGCGTGCAGCACCACTACTCCGGTGATCGTCTCTGGATTCAGCAAGCCGGACAGCAGATCCACAATCAAGATGCGTGATGTGATGCTAAATATTCCACCCTGGGCATACATCTTCTCCCGCGTCGCTACGCCCATCAGATCTGTATTGACCAGACTCAGCCCTCTGGCCTTTGGTGTCTGGCTGATGGCAGCATGCTCGGCCAGCGCCTCGCCGATCCATACATTCTCGCGCTCGTCTGCTCCAACGAGCAGGATCAAATTGTTCCCGGAGGCGTCGTACGAATGAAGCAGATTGGTGACGATGCGCAGCTGGCCGAGGCCGCGAGCTAGGATGACGAGCTCATCTTCCTCCCGCAATTCCTTGAAGATGTCCTGCTGGAATTCCTGTCACCGCACTATGAGCATCATCGACGAAAGCAGAGTAATGGGCACTCACGAGAGGAAGGGATAGCTTCACGGGGGCTCTCTCATCGCTGGGCATCGGGTATGGTGGATGTCAAGAAGATGACGTGCAGTCGGCATGGCCCGAGACCGCGCTGGGATTCGCGTCGTCTCGAGCTCGCTTCTGCCTCGCGAAGTCACGCCTCGCTAGCCTTTCGCCCTGCACCTCAAATCCTGCCCCATCCGCCCAGAACACGTCTCCACACGGCAGTCCACCCCAGACGTCTACCCATAGCCGCAGATTGTTGCTCTATTAGTCCTTCTCCTCACCGAGTGCCCGTCACGAGCACTTCAACATCTCAAGGCGCGCTAACCAGATTCGACCACCGGAGCATCACGCTCCGCCTTGTCAACCTCTCGACATGCCTTTCTAGAAGCACACTCTGCCTTTAGAGCACCGGTGATTTTGTTTCGTCCAGGACACGGCCTAGGCTCGTCGTCTCATTCGCTTTCAACTTGCCTGTTTCACGTTTCATTAATATAAACCCCCCACAGTTGTCATTTCCCCGGTGTCACTACCATGCATGGTCGATCGGAAGGGCCTCTGTTGAATTATGCACGCAAAAGCGAGTAACGGCGACTCGGTTTGTACCATATCTTTTGCGCCCCTCGACCACAGAATAGCAGCCTCCGTAGCACCTAGTCAATATGGGTTCATCATTACCCTTCCGACGGACACATTCTTCCGTTAGACACATCTTCCGTCCACCAGCCCCAGTTCAATCCGAGAATAGTCCTCCGAGATGGGTTGGTATGAAAAAACCATATATGGTCGATGGACCCCGAACCTTTATTCATCTTGACCATCTGCTCCTGTCTTTCTTTGCAGTGATTGTGGTATACTCTTTAATCCACCATGCGTTTTACCTCTATATTAGTCGCCGCAGTGACGGCAGGTCTTGCGATTGCAGCCCCAGTAGAGAAGAGGGCGAAGAGGTTTAAATGTGCGTATGAACAGCCAAGAATTGTCGGCATGCCCTGACAGGACGCAGTCTTTGGCGTCAATGAGAGTGGTCCAGAATTTGGCAACAAAAATTTCCCTGGAACCAAAGGGAAGGACTACGTGTGGCCTACTCTAAGTACGATCGATGTGAGTTGGTCAGAATGTATTACAGCAGGACTGCTCTGATTAGCAAAGACCTTCATCAACGCCGGGTTTAACACCTTTCGGGTCAACATCATGATGGAACGCATTGTCCCAAACAAGCTTACTGGCACCCTCGATCAGGCTTATTTCCAAGATATGGACAATACGATCAAGTATATCACAAACAAGAAGGCATATGCCATGATCGTGCCACACAATTACGGCCGTTATTACGACAACATCGTCACGGATACGAGCGGCATGCAGGCATTCTGGAAGACGGTTGCCACCCCTTACAAAGACAATGAATATGTCATCTTCGATACGAACAATGAGTGTAAGCAGCCCATACGATGTCTGACAAGCATTGCTAAGTGATGGCAGACCATGATATGGACCAGAATCTCGTAGTGCAACTAAACCAAGCCTCCATCAATGGTATCCGCGCAGCAGGCGCAACAAAGCAGTACATCCATGTAGAGGGTAATGATTGGAATGGCGCCTGGACATGGACAACAGGCAAGAATGGAGCTACGATGGGTGCATTGACCGATCCCAGCAATTTGATTGTCTACCAGATGCATCAGTACCTCGATACTGATGGCAGCGGCACCCACGCCGAGTGTGTCTCGTCGACCATCGGCACCGAGCGAGTCAAGGCTGCTACAGAGTGGCTCAAGACGAACAAGAAGATCGGATTCATTGGTGAATTTGCTGGCGGTGCCAACAGCCAGTGCCAAACTGCCATCAAGGGAATGCTAGACTACATGGCACAGAACACCGATGTCTGGCAAGGTGCCTTGTGGTGGGCTGCAGGGCCATGGTGGGCCGGTGAGTGATGTGTCGATTCGTGTGTATTCTTTTCGTGCTGACATTTTATGTCCTAGACTACATGTACAGCATTGAGCCGAGCTCTGGCACTGCCTATAAGTCGTACATGAGTGTCCTCCAACAAGCTTCTTAAGAAGGTAATGTCTGCTTGCAAGGAAGGGCAGGATGCGCTCCACAGCCGGAACAGCGGACCCCACACCGACGAGCAGGCTGTCTTGAGAAGGGAGAAAACAGAGGCAACTGCTCTATGCTGTCATGTACATACTCATACAATATGGGAGAATTTATCTCCAAAATACATCATCGTAGCAGCAGATTACTTTGCACTCGATCTGACCTCTGCTCGTCGCCTCTCGGCTTCTGCAACTAGACTAGCCTGATCGTTCCGTAATCTTTGGGCATTCTCCTCGGAACGCTTCCTGTCCATTTCTTTTTGGACGGTCCAGACTATATGCGTCAGCACACAACGACCCACACTCGTTTCATGCACATGCTTACTAGGCTTATCTGACTTGGATGCTTCTTTCAGCTGGGACACGAAGCTCTCGAAGTCCTGCTGTCGCTGTTCTCGCGAGGCCAGGGCCTTCTTCTGAAGCTCGGGATTGTACTTCTACGGCACCCCTTAGCAAGCTGTTTCAGGGCATGAATGACGCACGTGGCACGGCTATGCATTACCTTGAAGATTTCCTCTTCGGTCGGAGTGACGTACCAGACCAGAGCGGGTCCACCTATGCACAGCGCTGCTCCACTGGGGATTGTTAGATGCCGGGACCCGAGCGGTGATGTCAATGTCGGGTGCTGTACGTACGATGCGAGGGCCTTCACGTATGTAGCTACGCTCGGCATGCTTGGAGAGCGAGCTGCGTCGAGAGGGAGGCAAACGGGCGTACGCAGCGCAATTGAGGCGCAGCAGGTCAGATGGGCGAGGGCGCGCTCGCAGTGTTGATGAACAGGTTGGCAGTGGTGGTAAGTGCTGGGTGGCACCGACGAGATGGAAGATGTCAAAGGCTGAATGCGGCATAGTGTAGCCACAGCCACAGCCACAGCCACACATCTGTGGCACCAGATCACGTGCAGCTCGTCTCGCACCGCGCGAGAGCGGAGAGGCACACACGACACCAACGCCAACGATGCGGCAGCCATCTTTCCGGGCCCGAACGATCAGCGCCAACGGGACTGAGGCACCGTTGCCATTGGCACGACCGACTCTCCGTGCATGATCTTCGTGCGGCTCTGACTCTGTCCAGGCATACGGTGCCTGATGCGAGCGGATTCGTACGTCTGCACACACGGCTGAAACGGCAATCTGTCCATGGAGCGCCGCATCGTAGAGGATCAGCGTCGTGGGCGTCGGTGCCCCTTCTCCTTTCCGGGCGACGTGGGCCTGCCGTCCATCTGGGAACACCACCTGGGTCTGTCCTTGGGGGCTACAGGGCAGAGGACCGGCGCTGCCGTCTGCCTGCTTCGTCTGCCATGGCGCCTGTCGCTGACGGCTCCTGAGTGGCTGTAGCCGTGTGAAACCAGCGTCGTCTGTGGTCCACGGCCACGGTCCCTGGTGGCGTCTGAAACTCTCCAAGATTGCACCCCTCGAGAGGCTTCGCCGCCGCAGCTCGCAGCTCGCAGCACACGTCAGGAGCTCTCTGGGCCTGGAGCCTGGTCTATACACCGTACGGCTCTGCTGGCCACCCGTATTCGCCTTCGTTTAGACAATTAAAAACCTCTGCCACCCCTGCCAAGCTGACTCCTCCCGAACGCGCCATCCCAACCTCCACCAACGTCCGCACACATTTCGAGCTTGAAATCGTGAATGCTCCGCGTTCTAGCGCGCCGTCCGAGCGCCGTCCCTTCATCGTCTCCACTGCGCTTGTTCGGGACAAGCCTCTCTTCGTCTGTGCTCCTTTCTTTAAGACTGCAAGCCCGCCGTTGATGGCCCGACCCGCTTCCAACGCCCTCAGCTAGCCTCGTCAACACCGCGTCTGCTCGTCGACGATCGACGCGCGCCATGGCCTATCAGCAGCAGTATCACAACCAAGGACCGCCGCAGGGACGACAGCCTGGCTACGGCGGCCCGCAACAATACAACCACCAGCAATACGACGACTACGCATACGAGCAGGGCCAGTATGAGCAGTGGGACGATGGCCAATATGACCAGCAGGGTGGAGGCTGGGGAAATGCACAAGCAGGATACGGCGACATGAATGGCCGTCATCCTTCACAGCGCCGCGGGCCACCGCAGAACCAGTACACGCAAGATCACATGTACGACGAGCAGTACCAGCAGCCGCCTCCGCGGCGCGATCCCAGAGGCGGGCCCATGGGTCGAGGTTCCGGTCCACCGCCGCCACAGCAAGGACGGGGAGGTTTAAGACCACAGGGTACGTCCAACTCAATATTCGAGCGCAGACGCAACTGTCGTTCTGCTTCTCTCGGGTTGATGTGTAGCACGCATGGCAATCAATTGCGCGCAAGACAGCTGACAGGAACATAGGACGAGGACGCCCACCCATGTCACCTACATCGCCCATGAATGTCTCGCAAGACAGTCCGTTTCCTTCGTTCCCCGGCCAAGCTGGCAAGCCGCACCCAAAGGCTGGATCTATGGATGAAGCCATGTCTTTGATGAGTCTAGGACATGAGAACCCGGGGCAAGGCAGACCAACGGGGCCTCCGGGTAGAGGTCGAGGGCAATACCCACCGCCGCAACATCGAGGTCCTCCGATGGGAAGAGGTGGTCATCCAGATGTCCAAAGACACGACTCTGGGCATTACGAAGGCAGTGGGCGAGGCCGCGGTCCTCCACAACGAATGCCCTCCAACCACTCGAATCCGGGGCCGGGCATGGGACCGAATACCCAGCGCTCTATGACAATGCCCCAGAACATGACAGCCACGGGCAGCCAACGGGGTTATGATGCGCAGCAACAATGGGCTGAGCCCGGCCCGGTCGCGGGTTATCATGGGCCCAGGTCGCCCACCTACATTCCGCCTCGTCCTTCAACAGCTGGTGGGACGAATCCCCATGGTTACGGACACCAACAGCAATTCGAGCAACGACCTCCAATGCCCCAAGCACCTCAACAGCAGCAATACCCACCACAGCATCAGCCTGGGCAAAATTACGATGACGGACGCACTGCTCTCGACGATGTCTATGGCGATTATTATGGAGACGACCGCCGTAGCAAGGCGTCGTCAATCGATATGCCCAACTTCGACGCTATGGAGACACCGTCTAGCGGCCATCGCAGAGGCTACTCGCTTGAGAACCATTTGTCTCCCACCACTTCCGGTCCGGCCGCACAGAATGCTACCGTGACAGGCGGGCCGGAGAACGCCCAGCAGAATAACTTTTATCAGCAGGCAGCAAGGAGCCGGTCTCAGCCAGACCTACATGCGCAGTACGCGCAAGGCGATGCTTATGAAATGCCTGGCGATGCTCCGGCGGTACCCGCTATTCCAGCAACACACTCCGGACAGTCTGGACCGAATGGCTTGCCGAATGGACCGCGGGGCAGAGGACCACCTCCTCGAGGAATGACAATGGATAGTGCGACTGGTCGGAGTCAAGGCTATGGCCAACAGCAGAACTTCGACCCAAGATTTGGGCGACAACCACCAATGCCACAGAGAGGATACTCTGATGAAACCGCGTATTCCGAGCCTCCAAATGTCATGAGAAACGCCTCTCCAATGGCGCCTGGCAACCCCATTCAACGACCTGGAACTGCCGGCCCCCTTCCTGGGCGCATGCCGTCCGACCCAATAGGACGACGAGCGGGCACCGCGCAACCAATGAATCCGGATGCACTGCCAGCGCACCCAGCGCCAGTACGACCTGGTCTAATGCAGCAGCAAATGCAGCCCCAAGCGTCTTCCCAGGCTAGGAGGCCAGCTCCCGTGCGACAGTACAATACGGACCCCACGCCGGGTGGATACAGCAACCAGCAACCAGCTCCTGCGCAGCAACAGCGGCGCGCCTCTGTACCACATCCTGTTACACACGATGAGTTGAACCGCCTGCGAAACATTTTGAAAGGCAACCCGGGTGACCATGCTACCGGTCTCCAACTAGCCAAGAAGTTAGTCGAGGCTGCCAGCGTGCTCGCAGATGAAGGTGGGACAGCCGATTCTAGAACACGCAACAAGAACCGCGAAAAGTTCATCTTCGAAGCCCACAAAATTGTCAAAAAGTTGGTCGCGAGTGGTTACCCAGAGGCAATGTTCTACCTTGCCGATTGTTATGGTCAAGGGCTCTTGGGACTTCAGGCGGACACAAAGGAGGCGTTCACCCTCTACCAATCCGCAGCTAAAGCTGGTCACGCTGCAAGTGCGTACAGAACGGCAGTATGCTGCGAAATGGGTCACGAAGAAGGCGGCGGGACGAAGAAAGATCCTCTCAAAGCTGTACAATGGTACCGGCGCGCTGCGGCCCTGGGCGATACACCTGCCATGTACAAGGTGGGCATGATTCTCCTCAAGGGTCTCCTTGGACAGCAGAGGAATTTGGGAGAGGCGATCAATATGCTCAAGAGAGCGGCTGACCGTGCCGACGAAGAAAATCCCCATGCTCTTCACGAACTTGCTCTCATCTATGAAGCGCAGACTGGAAATGAAAGAATCATCAGGGATGAGGCCTACGCGTTCCAGCTTCTTAGGCAGGCCGCTGATCTTGGTTACAAATTCTCACAGTTCCGTTTGGGTCAGGCGTATGAGTATGGTCTGCTTGGTTGCCCGATTGATGCGAGGGCAAGCATTGCTTGGTACACTCGAGCAGCTGCTCAAGAGGAACATCAGAGTGAACTTTCGCTTTCGGGTTGGTACTTGACAGGCAGCCAAGGCATCTTGGAGCAGAGCGATACCGAGGCCTATCTATGGGCTCGCAAGGCAGCATGTGCAGAGCCACCCCTACCGAAGGCTCTATTTGCTATGGGATACTTCACAGAAGTGGGCATTGGATGTCCAAGAAGCTTGGATGAAGCGAAACGGTGGTATGGAAGAGCCGCTGGTGAGTTGTACTCTCTCATTGGGACCATCTAACTATCATGCTGACGGACACGCAGCATACAAATTTCCTAAGGCGCAAGAACGCCTGGAAGAGCTCAAGAGAGGCGGTGCAAAAGTGCAGATGAAGCGCGAGCGTCTCAGCCGCAGCAATCAGAAACAACACGAGGAGAACTGCACTGTCATGTAGTCCTCCAACTCAGCTCCAGTTCTTCTCCTTTTTGATTGTCAGGATACCCTTGGTTTTTTCCTCTTCTTATCAACCATCTGGATGGACAGAACATGCATCTTTTGAATGGGATTTGGCATTTACATGGTCTGTACAAGGCGCTCACGGGTAGCGTTAATCTCGTTGAGATGATGAATGGTTCATATGTTGTATGGCGGACACATTGCACGGGTATGGATATTGATGGGTATGAGATAGGACCGCGGCCTGAAGTCCACGCAAAGCTGGACTGCCAACAAAAATATGGATGAATGAAATTAACTTTTTCTCACGCCAGGGCGATGAGAATCCCCCCATTTGTGCGGTGCCTTTATTCAACTAAAGGCTATTCCGACGGTGATGTATTTAGAAGCAAGATGCTCCCGAAGCCGTGACACCGTCTGTGTAGGAACGACGGTAATGCTCATGTGGTAATTCGGCCGACCAAGTCTTCGACGTACTAGGTGAGATCTCATCCATACCATTTCATTTCTCGGCCCCTCTCCATCTCCATCGCCCATCTACCGCTCCCCCGATCTTCGACTTCCTCCTCCACCTGAGTAGTAACGGCTACGTTATCCGGCTGCATCCTAGGACTTTGTACCTTTCCAAAATCTAGTTGTTGCGAAATGCAATCAGCACCACAAATGTCATGACGAAACACCTTAATCATAAATGTGGGGGAGAGAAGGAAAAAAAAAACCGGACCTGTACCTGCGAGCAGCATGCTGCGTTTTCTTCGCGACACTAGGAGCTGGTGGTTTTGCCATGTCGTGATGAGGGATATGGAGAGGTTGAGGAGGAGAGAGGTGATGGAGATGATGGCTTCGGGGTTGAGTACCATGGTAGATTGTCGAAGGGTGATTGTTGGGTATGAGGGATGCTTGAGCACCGCGGGCAAGATATATTCCCATAATGGGACCTTTTGACGATGACTGGTGTGTGTATAAGGACCTTTTGTTCTAGAGAATGTTTGAGGTACCTGTGCGCAGAGCAGGGCCGAGGGCCCTTTTGCGAATAGTAAATTATTGATTCTGGTCTCAGAAAATTTGAATGCAACAATTTTCCTGCATCTCTCCCAAAGATCAGCTGTATAATGCGCCCATCGGGTGCTATTTTCCAGAGTTTATTGGGTCAGCAACTTAAGTGAAAGCATGGTGAAATTTAAGCGATCGCAAACCGGAACCACTACGCAATCCTCAGAGGCGTAGCTTGAGGCTCTGATCGGACCTTTTGAGTTTGTCCTGAGTTGTGTCGGCAAGCTCCTGGGACCTTTTGAGCTTGTACTGGGTGCGGCGGTAAGCTGGTGGGACCTTTTGGTCCAGCCAATCCCGACATTTGGTCCCCTGCGCCTAATCTCAGCTCAGCCTGCAAACTTCCATAAACCGAGTCGTCTACCCACTCTCAATATCATCGTGTTTTATCAGCACTCTTTTGAAATCTGGGCATATGAACATCGCCACAAGCCCAAATCCGCATGTCGAGCAGGCGAAGCAAAGGCTGAACTGCCTCAGAGGCTTGCTAGAATGGAAGATGCCCCAATGAGTTCGCCAGATCTTCAGGATTCAAATAATTTTGGTCTACCCAGCGGCAACCCCTACACGTCCCTTTTCGATGAAGAATTCCGTCTCTGCGATTTCCTCAACGTAGAACCGGACGAGGCATTATGGCTACAGAATATCGAACCTGTCCAGGCAGAGGACGGGTTAGAAGGATTGTCTCTTACCATCCCCGCGTTAAACCCCTTGAACGAAGAAAGCAGCACATCCAGTGTTCCAGATGGCTTCCAGATGATCCAGCACGAAGAATGTAAACCCGAGGATGCTACCCCAAAGGCACAACAGATTCAATCTTCTAAAATCAGAAACAGTACCTTTAACACAACCGAGTGGGATGATATATATCAGGTAGTTATACAGCTGTTCTTGGAAAACAGCCTCATGCAAATGCTCGGGCTTATACCAGAAAGAATTGGCCTTCGACCAAGGTTCGTCTGCTCATGTCCATCAAACTATGAAGCTGATTGATTATCACAAGTCGTAAACAGCTTAAAACAAAGATCAAATCGTGGCGTGACTCTGGTTTATTACCTCGGAAAAACATTGACAAGGGCGACATGAATTACATGGTTCTCATCGCGCATTTAAATAAAGAAAAGCACAATGTGGAAACTTTTTTCACTTATCATGGGTTTCCTGTGCCAGAAAAAAAGCTCCAGAGGCACAGGGATCGATGGGGAATACAGCACATGCAAATCGACGATCAAAGTATGTATCCTTATCAAGGCACAGACATCCAGATTAACGGTCTCAGAATCACCCCATTATATATCATGGACTATACCTCTGGCATCTGATGCTTCAAACTTAGCAGATGCACCATCAGTCGGTTCAACAATACCACTCGGTCTGGACCAGGCGCTATATAACCCTCAAACAGCCTCCAGTGTAACCGAAATAATGGAAGAATCAAACGTAGCTTCAAACACAGTAGCGGAGCCAGCCGTCATGCATGATTCCAAAATGAATTCTCTTCACAATAGCGATGGCATTGGACAAAATTATTTTCACGATAGTATCGAGATCTGCTCAGCCTACAACAACTCAGCTATCGAGGCCGATTCTTGTATGGAACACAACGATATCACTATGGATAGTCCCAGTGGAAGCAAACCGATCGTTACATTTAGACCCAGTGATCATCCTCTTAGGCTCACTGTGGCTTCGGTGGACCGTCTCGATTTAGGCTTGGGCGCAGGACACGCCGCTTTCGAATGCCATGATGTTAATCCTCCGTGCGACATAGACACTGAGTATACCAGCATGACCATGGCACAATTGATCCGCGAGGCTCAGTATACTTTCTTGGATTTAGCAGAGATTGACCCGAATCTTGTCCAAACTCGAGATGCACATTCAATTGCGTCAAGGCGAGCTGCTGCCATTCGCGAGATGCGCAACACCGACACGTGGCGAACAATCCTACGTCGATTTCAAGATCTACTATGTGAACATTCAAATTCGTTGTTCGTCATACAGCAATGCAATTGTGGTCCTTCACTAAGAAAAGAAAACGAATGGGTTTGTCTGATATTAGGAGTTTTGTGGCACCGCGGATGCTACTTGATCATGGAACTTCTACGTCGACATATAACTGAGAGCCTGCCCAACATGAAAATCTTTGTTTCTGCTGCCTTCCGAATCCTGAAGCGTCTGTACAACATGACACTTTACTCCGGGAATGACTTCGCACAGCTCCTCGGAGATCTCGCAAGATATAGGATGGCTTTTGGATCCAAAGACAAGAAAGAGTGGGAAACCTGGCGTACACATGCGCGATACTGGTACGACTTACTCGGCCCTCGGGATCCGCAGATGGGATCCTCTTCTCATTCATTAGCTATTCCGGCTGGAAGCGACCATCTCTGGCACATTTTCGATCTCTACCGATCTCTGCCGCGCGAACATAGCTTTCCACTCAGGCGAAAGACGATTCTGGCTTTCTTAGAAGATAGTCTGTCATCAGTCCAGAGCGACAGAACATTCCTAGCTCATTTCTTTCTAGTACACCTCTATTTATACCAGAAGCACGACGGGGATGCTGAGCAAGGTACATGGGACCTCCTTCGGTCTATGGAGGACTCTGAATCTTATCGATCCGGCCTCTTATCCCTCTCGTCTGAGGAAGTCGAACGATGTACACTAATGAGTATCGCTTCCATTCTGAATCATGGAAATGAGACATCACAAGACGGCTTTGAACTCTCCAATAACTACCCGAGCACTACATACTCGAAGAATTACGGTTTTCGAAGACATTCTGAAGTGCTGAGCAAATCGCAAGAGAGAGACACCATTGATCAATCTGACCTCCCTATAAAGACTCAACTCTTATTTTGGATCTTCAATACAGTTAAAGACTCCCAAAGGCCTGTATTGGTTATGTCCCTGTTTCACATTGTGATAGAGTTCATTGCCTCGCTCGTAGGAATCCGTCGACAAAGCATGGCAGAACCCCACCGACAGGGTATCTTGATCCAAATTCCATGGGCACAGATATGCGAACACCTTAATGAAACTTATTCGGACCGGATTTGCTGGCCTGGCACGAATCCATTTTGGAAGAATTGTGACGGCATGATACCATTGTCCTTGGACGAAGATGATCTCCTTCTCGAAATGCCATGGACGAAATACTACTTTCCAGAGTGGTGGTTTGATAAACGCACCGGAGAAGACGTAGTCGCTCATAGCCCCAAATCAATTCATCTGACGCGAATGTCTCGAATTCTCTGGCTTGTAAAAAGGCTGCGCTTCGTATGTACATTGGTCTCCGAGAATCCTTTACGCTAATGTTGTCAACAGTCCGGATACTTGTCTTATGAAAACGGCGTCTTTGAAGCATCATCCAAAGATAGCCAGAAGTCGCTCGTTGCCTACAATGGACTGGAATTTGATGACCCCGATCAATGGCAAACAGATTTCAATCCCTCTAGAAATGATTCTGTAGGTATGTGTAGACTAGATATTGATAGATTGTCGGGCACAACATTAGAAGGATACACCGTTCCTCAGCAGACAAGCACACACTCTTTATTTCCACCGCCGCTACTCAGCCTAAAGGCTTTCGAACCCTCCCCTAATCTCGTCCCGGAAAACGAATCCAACCGATCCACGCAGATTTTCGGAGAACCCACAGCACCGCTAAGGCGTAAAATCTTAAAACCCGCCAGTCGACTCAGTGTAGGAACGCCTCGGCTTAGCAACATGGTGTGAACAGCGCTCCGCGACTGCATTCTCGCACATTGCTCACCGCTGGCATTTGCGCCCATTCCATCTTATCGGACCGAAGACCAAGACAAATGTACATGGGGAATCCTAAACCCTCTTAACTCGGGCCCCTGAAATAGGAAAAATAAGCAACATCCCGCAGCCGTTGGACAAGAGCGCAGATCTACCCGTGAGGATGCGCCCACTTTGGAAACGGCCCGAAGAAGCTCCTGATACAACAACCCCCTTGAATAACGCCGAAAGCTGCCGCCGCCGCGCGCACTCCGGGTTTCGCGGCGATCAATGTGATGATTCATGTAGAATGGCGGTGTTTTCTTTGGGAGGATGCGCAGATCTCGAAGAGGGAGAGATTACATGGTTTCAACGTGGGTCGGGAACACGGGCTTGGAAAAAGGCACATGGACTTTTTTGCGTACCCCTTGCGTCTACGCCCTAACTTGAAAAGCAGTCGACTGAATGAGGGAAATGCACAGCGTAAGATTCATGGGACTGGACCTTGAGAATGTGGTTTGTAGGGCTACTTACTTTGGTAGGCCTAGAACACGGACATCGCGCCCGTCTGCCACGAAGACACGGCAACACAAGGCTTCCATAGTGTCTATACGAAGGATGCACACGGGTAGTGTGTTCACTTTGAGATGAATATCTACCTGACATTGGTCGGTCGCTATCAGTCCATATTGCCACCCTACACTCCCTGAAAGTGCAGGACGGTCGATATGATCAGTTTGTAGTTCACGCTCGACCAGTACCAGATATGTGAAGGATGAACGTATCCACAGCCTCAACCCTACTTGCACCTCCCACAATCTTTGCGAGGCCTTCCCCGAATATGACTACGATGACTCTAGAGAGATAGCCTACAGGTGAGAGAACATACCACATCTGTGAGTGCATCCAGAGCAGCAACTTAGGAAGGGATCTACAGCGAAGAAACCACCCTGCTTAGTCATCTCTTCAAGGGGGAAAAAGGCTCCCACATGTTCAAGTCAAGCCGTCTTCCCTAAGTCTTCATTATCGGAAAGCATCTCGTCTTCACGCAGATACCGTCTGGCGGGCAGAAGGAAGCTTTGTCGCTTGGCTGAAGTCGGGGGGGGATTGCTACCAATCATTCGCGCTGCCCGCAGTGTTTTGTTGATAAGGAAATGGATGCCGTTGGGTTGAGAGCCCAAGCTTGGTATATTTTCACATGCATACCTGACCGTTTCAAAGGGGCATCGATCCTTGTATACAATGTGACCTTCTACGTTGGCGATAACGAGCTCCTGTCGTCCGTCACCCCGTGTGTGTGTGTGTCGATGGGCTCCGATCTCACACGCTCATAGAGGACGGCTAGGTCCCCCATCGCCCACTATTCTTAGGCGCTCTCCAGGCTCGAGGACAATCAACGCATGCAACAAAGTTCCTGGTTCGTGTGGGAGTTAATGAAGACTCTTGTCCCAACCTCCTGCAACCTTTTCCTCGAACGGATATGTGCCTAGCCCGTTGGAGGCTCGTCGTCCACTCTTGGACAGCTCGAACCGGGCCGCGCTCCGAATCCGTCGAGAAACGCACACTTTTTACATTCCCCCTTTGGAGGGGGGCCCTCCCCTCCCACCATCGCGATCGTGTAGCTCGCAGTCTTAATATTCCGTATATAACCCTCCCACGATCGACGGCAGGGCTCGGGCGATCTCCCTACCAAACAATTCGCCGACTGTTATCCTACGTGGTCAAAATATATGGGAGTTGCAGCCTCCATATTGCACGCCTACTCTGCGCTGCACTATCGGGCCATGCGGCGTGTTGGGTTCAGGGGAGTAAATTAGGCGAAAATGAGGGATACGGGGTCGTGGACGTCATGGGACCGAGGCAGACAATTACTGCAGAGGCGCGGCCGTATGCAACGTAGATTGAATAAGCTCCGGCACGCTTAATCTAGGTAGCGTTGGGTGGAGGGCGCGTGTTCGGTAGCGACGTTGCACAGAATACTCATATGTACTGTAAGCTTAGCGATGGCAATCGGGCGATCCGAGGCTCCTGCATGCCAAGTGGGTGTTGTATGCTTTGGCGAGAAAATCCCGTATGCAACTTCCAACTCTTTGGCATGGTGGATGGACATCAGTTGAGCGGGCACTTGATCTAATACAGACTGGTGCTTTGTGAAAGGCGAAGCGAAGAGTTTTGCATATCAAGGCATTATGGAACGCTGCGCTGGCTCCTGCCCTGTCCTATTATGTGTGTATGCCGTCATCATCCCCCACCTTGGGCACCCCTGTCCGTATCGTGAATTATTATCTCATTCTAGATGCCTTTTGCTTACTGTGTACTGTTTGGGGCGGGATGGCACCTCACCTAGCTGCATTTCCATTACCTTCTCGTAAAGTGCTTACAGGCGGTAGGTTGGGTTGGGTTTCCGATAGAGTAGACATCTCCAAAGCAATTATTCTACATGGGAGCCCACCAGCCCGGTCTGCCGCCCGCGCCGACTGGCCCTCCAATTTGCAGTAGCATGGCCTACGTTGGCGTAATGCCACCCTGATCATCCCGCGTTATCAGGTTTCTGCATCATGACCAATACTCACTACTGCAGTAGCTTCGGAGCATTGAGGCATCCTCCTTGCAGTGGACCTTTTTTAGGGCTTCGATCGCCGAAGATGTTCACGCACCCTGCACAAATGGTGAGGTCGAAGGCGGGAATTTGCCGTGCCAGTGAGCCGAAGGTCTGCCGACGTTGTTGAGAACGGCAGGCAAGATGATAATTTCAAAAAGTGATGTGTCAGAGCTGGATACACACCCGCGAGGCTGATGGCCAGATTGGGTGGTTCGCAATTCCCGCAGAGTTGGGCCTATTCCCGTCAGCATTGGAGACGAAGCCATGGTCCAGCTGGAGATCAAGGCATGGGGAGTGACAAGCGACGGCAGGCGGGGTCGAAAAAAGACTGTGATGGTGTGTCACACGCATACGATACTCCGTACATCGTCGATGACCGACGGGCAGCGGCTTCGACCTGGACGCCATGCGCAATGATTCCTTTCGGTAAGGAAGGTCGCAATACACGCAGTCTTGGAAAGGGAAGGCGCCCAACATAAGTCGAATCAAAGTTGATGAGAGTGACGACGACCTGCAGCCGCTGAGGTGGCTCCGCACGTGCTGCGGTGAGGATTTACCGCACTTGAATTTCCTGACCTCAAGCATTCACCTGCAGATCCTGTTCCAGCGATTATTGCGATGATCGCTTCCCTTGGAGGCCAGGGTTCGTGGATCTCAACAAGGTTGTGAATGGTGGAAATGCTCCGGCAAAATGAAGGGCCTGCAAACGTCGTACGACCTCTATCGCTGTTGGGTGAATCCGAATAACCGCGCGGAGCGCCATTTTTTCGACTAAAATTTGGATTGGCTGTTCCAGTATCGAATGAACGATCGATGGCGGTGGAACCGCCGTACTGGTAGCCCGTATTTTGTGCTTCGTCTCAGACTGATGGGCACAGCGATATGCACTCGGTACCGGACGGGTGATCCTGCACTGGAGCCTCCGGCTATGGCTATATTTGCTCGGACTCAACATCATCGAAGTCAACTTCTAGGTTGGTTTCAAGCAGCCGAGGGGCAATGAATGGGTGGGCTTGGTGATGGCGTTCGTCCGGACTTGCAACACGGCCAAACACAATTACGAACGCCATCGTATCCGCCACCGGGCACCGTGCCAAGTGACCGGGGCTATCACGGCAAGTCTACGCGGACTTGGGCCAACTCGAGTCCACATTAGCATCATGAGAGGAGAAGGAGTTTGAGCTGGCGGAGACAATGTCGTGACTCGGTTTGGGTGTGGTCTATGTTTCAAGTGGACTCAGCGCTCTCCGCTTTCCAGCCTAATAAGGCCCGGGCTTTGCCGTTGGAACTACATGACGCTCGCACATCACCCTCGGTGGGTCTTCAGGAGGCGTACGTGCAGCCGAAAGCGGATATATCGACGAGCCGCTCGAGTTTCAATCTCAGGACAGCGGCGTGATGCCGAGAACCATGAGACTTTCGGCAGAGAAGGTAACTTGACGGCCCCTGCCTGGCGTTAGAGTCTACTGGACGGCATGTGTAGAATCCAACGTATTGGAGGTGGCTTTGGCGCTAGAAGAACAGCTGAAGGAGAGGCCGTAGCATGCCAATTACCCATGTCATGGAGGCCTGCAGAAGAGAATTGCTGCATGCCGGCTGATCTGAGACTTGGCCCGCGGAAACTGGGTGATGTGTGGTCAGCCGGGAGCATCGACTGTTGGTTGGGTCAGGATTGCAGATGGATCTACGTCAGCCGTGATTGCCCTTGCGGTGGCGGATGGCCACCGGAGAACACTCTGAAAACGGTTGAGCAGGGCTCAGGGTTGATGAGAAAGTAGGTCCATGCTCATGGCAGACCGTTTTGGTGTTTTGCTTGGACCTTCGGTTCCCGTTCCGGATGCACAGCGGATTCCTTTTGGTACGGTTTTCCTTTTTCCACCGCTCGGCCCCTGCAAGTTGAAGCGGGACGTTGGAAACGGCCTGGACTAAAAGAGCCATCAAACGGCAGGTTCCAGATGTCGTGGTAAGGGATATTCTGGGTCATTGAGTCAGTGCTGTGGAGTGGACAAGTGCCCACCGAATCAGTCCTGCGTGACAACATGATGGTGCGCTACATTCGCTCTTGCGCGTTGATGCCGCTGGATTACCATGGCTTCCGAGGGAGTAAGATTGGTGATGCCTGGGTGCCTTGCAGGGGTGCTCCTCACGCGCTTCCAGGAGAGAGATCTTAAGTTCTGACGGGATCGATGTGAGAAAATCATAACCAAAGTGCTGGTGAGAAGTCAATTCTAGACATGATTGCAGGTGTTGTTTCACACAAGAGAATGTGCTACATAAAACAAAAGCCTTTCTTTTGAGGATTCTCGAGAACCATGGGATCAACACAGGTTGGCCGGCAGACGCACGGCAACCTGAAGAGAGTGAGCTTTCTTTTTCTAGAAGCCGCGGCATAACGCCAATATTGAATGACAGAGAGGCGATGATGGGTACAGCGGGTTGAAGCAAGGTTGTGCTTGTTTGACCAAGTCATACTCGGCACCATTACAGCAAATAGCGTGCAGCCTCATTTTTGTAACTATTTTCCCAATTATCAGGATCACTGTTAAGTCAAGGAATGTGTTTTTGGGAGAAATGAGGTTCGTCGGTGCAATAAGCCATTTTCCGGGGGCATGCTTGCAGAAGCACATAGCCAGGCGAGGTCGAAGGGACCTATCTAGTGGACCATGTTTTCGATTCCCAGCAGTGGGGAAGCCACGTGCCGGGGCACGCGGATGAGCCAAGGCGTTCGGACGGCTGATGTAAGACTGGAAAGCGCGGGAAGCGATAGAGAAACAATGCCAATGGCAATGATGAGACAGCGTTGACGTTGAATAGCAACTGCTTGCAGCTACCGACAGAGGTTGTGGCTGGTCCAGTCGACAGGGTGTCAGTGCGGAAACGTTTTCTGAGAGATGAGGATAGGCAAAGGAGGACTTCACCAGGGGTTTCTAGCATCAGAGACGGGCCTCGACGACGTGCTGGCGAGCGGAAAGGAGCATGGCGAGGCAAGCCTGGTGGCGGAGATGGGTGCCTGCTTGCAGCCTGGCGGCGAGGACGAGGGAGACGCAAATACGACCATGGTCGAGGCTGCAGATCATCCAGCGAAGTTTTGGGGCATGCAGAGCCAATGGTGGATGGGCAGGCTAGCCACAGTGGGCAGATGGCAGGGGACCGCCTCTTTAGCCGTAATCATCGCAGGGTGCCGACGCTTCGTTACCCGGAGCCTCGTGAGATTTGCGCGCAGATGCAGAACCACACAGCCGGCATTGCTATAGTGATCCTCTTATGTGCCAACACATCCGGCGTGGGAGAAGACGAAGACGAATTCATACTCGACTGCATACCTGCGTGGACCAGATAGGCAGGAGGGCCCCCAGAGGGCTTGGGGGTGTTGGCGTGGGCGGGTGGTTGGCCGAAGGCATGGTTCGCAGAGGGCAGCTGGCCGGCGGCGGGCAGGGTGGTCGGAGAATAGGGATGGGCCTCTGGCAGGCAGGCAGGCAGGCAGGGCAGCAGCTGGAGATGCCGGGCGGATGCCGATGGACGGCGGACGTGGATGGGCCGAGTGGTGATGGGCAACGGCGGCGTGGTGAGCGAGTCGTGTGTCGAAATAAGCTCGTTCCCAGGGGCGCGCTGAGGACGGCTTGTGCAACGGGCCACGCCTCGATACCCCTGCGGCTGTCCCACGCTCGCTCTGACCACGGCAAGCCTCGTTGGTTCGTCTCCCGGAAGATCATGCCTCGCTTCCCTGCACAACAAAATTGTCCGCTGCGTCGGGTATTTGCTCGACCGCCGTGCTCGAAGCCCGACGAGCGTGGATGAGAGGGGGGGGGGGAGCCACGCGCTGTAGGCGACGTGTGTCGCTCAGCAGCCTCTCGCTACCCGAGCAGCAGCACCGTACGCGACGAGCGCGGAGGGCAGGCAGAGGATACGGCGGCGGACGACTCCCGAAGCCACGGCTGCTTCAGTTCTGTCATCTCCACAGCGGCCGCACGAACCGGGGTGGCGGTACAAGGGCCGCGAATCGCGCGACACGCAACCACTCATAGGGGGGAGATTTTCCATCAACAGAGACCCTGGCCGCTCATCCTGACTCCGGCTGGGCCCTCTTCGCGCGTTGTGTGTCCCACTCTCCGTGCCTGCCGCCGGGCTTCACGACGAGCATGTTCGCTGCTCTGGAATGAGGCCGGCAAGCTTAAGTTCTTGTGTGCTTGTGCCTGTGCTTGTGCTTGTATGATTGTGTGCCCCTATGCTTCCATGCTTCTAGAGGGGGCCACGACACGTGGGCGCGGGCGACACGAAGCATGGCATGCAATGGGGTGCAACCGCAACGGGGTGCCTGGCCCGTACAGCCGCCCCAGTGCTGTGTGCTGTGTGCTGTGCTACGGGCGACTGCTCGATACTACACAGTACGTACATGGACCTCTATCCATAACTGCCCCCCCACCATTGGCGCTTCATCAGTTCGGGGCCCGCCCGTCGTGTCGTGCGCATCGCTGCAGCACTACAGCCAGAGGGAACGCTGCTCTCCCGCGCGTGCCAGTGTGCCAGTGTGCCAGTCTCAAAGCCACGGCACGGCTGGGCATTCCGTGGTTGGCCAGGGCGCCGTCGGTTCGAAGCAGCACAGGAGCTTGCAGGAGCTTGTGGAGAGAGAGGCGTGAGAGGGCAGCAGAAGGGCGACGGTGGTGACAGTGACAGGAGCCAACGTGGTTCCAGGGTTTAGCTGCATGCGCTTGTTTTGATCGACCCGCCTCTCTGAGAGATCCTCCACAGGCCGACGGCGGCCAAGACACGGCGACAACGCCGCCATCCGCCCTCGCGGCGTCCATCACCAGCTCGCGTAGCGCCAACGGAGACGACTGCTGGATCCAGCACTAGGCCGGCCTCTGCCATGCACTGCTTTCCCGCGTTTGCCCTCGTGCTGAAACGACTTTCGAGAAGGGCGACGCGGCCTGCCACGGCTAGCTGCTGGAGAGTTCCGTCCCATGAGGTGCGGTGAGGGCTGCGTCCTGAGGCTGCCCAGGCACCGCTCGACGACAGCGGCAGGACTCCAGGTAGCCCCGGGGAGGGGGCCAGCGAGTCAGGTCGCCGAGTCCGCTGCCATGTCCCCTCCCCCATTGCGACAACAGGACGACGGACGGGCGCATGACGGGTCAGCAGCCTGCAGGCCCTCTCCATGCCGCCGCGCCGTCTGATATGTACTGTGTATGTATTGGGCGATGGGGACATGGCGTGCACGCATGGTGGGCATGGCCCTTCTCTCGCGTGCGCACGCCTGCGTGGCCGCCAGAAGCCCTCTAGCCCAGTGCCGGGCGCGGTTACAATTGTCGCCCGCCGACTGGCCGGCGCCCTGCTCACGGGCTCGATTGGGTCCTCTGGCTCGCTGCCGGCCCTGGCGGCATTAGACCGCTTCGGCACGCCGCGCGCTGCCCTCGCCTGAGCGTGTGGGGACTTTCCCATGATGCCGCTCTGGTACACATGGCATACATACATACTTACATACATAGTACACGACGACGGTGGCTCACCACCAGGCCCGGTTCGTTGCCCTGCACGGCACGCCTGCGAAGCGCGCCTCCCCCCCCCACCCCACCACGCTGCGTCTCTGCTGCAATCATGGCCAAGGGAGAAGCCGGCCTGTTTAAAGCGCGCGCTGTGTGTCATCTCTATCCGTCTCAAGTCGCTCGCAAACCCACAGCGCCTCCCCAGTTCTTAGGCACCGCGCCCCTGCCCTTCACCACGGCCCACAGCCCACGGCCCACAGCACAATCCTTCGTCAGCCTTTTCCGCTCCTGTCTCGGCGCCTTGTTGTGCTGCTCTGGCTGCGTGAGGTGTGCTCGAGGGCCCTCCCGTCGCCGGAAATCAGGCATTTTCCACGGCTCCACAGCCCAGGAACGGCGACGCAGTGCTGTTTCGTCTCGCCCTCCCCTCCCTTGACAGCGCACACGCCGCGGCAGCAAGTGCTCGCGGCCGCCCGCCGTCGATCGATCTTACACCCGAGCAGACGTGCAGCTCCACACCCCTCCCGTGGTGAAGTGCCTCAGCAGTCCAACAGGTCCAGCCGGTGCTCAGGATCAGGCACGTCTGGTCGCCGACCTCAGGCGACGCACCGCTGTTGCTGCTACTGCTGCTGCTGCTGCTGCTCCTCCGCCGTGCAGGCTCCGCGACGGCAAGCCGCCCAAGATACGGGGCGTCGAGCATCCGCGCGTGCGGCAGCCGTTCGAGTCCCCGGCGGCACTCCTGCGGCCATCTTCATCTCCAGCGCGCAAGGCTGCTTGCAGCCGCAACACGGGGCCGAGGGATTCTCCCCCCCAAGCTCCTCCTCCTGTGCTCAGCGCGTGCTCCTGGGAGGGCCGATCTGCAGTGCATCGCGGCCTGTCCTTGAGCGGCGGCTGGGGCCCCTGTCGCGCCTCGTTGCCGCAAAGGGCTCAATAGCCGGTGCAGTATAGATTGGGCGCCCTGGGATGGTGGGCGGATCGCTCGGTCAAGGCATTTTACGGGGGCTTGCGCATCTCCCTTCTAAACCCTTCGCGGCCGTCATCTGCATTACCGTTGCAGGCTAGAGCAGCGCACTGGCTCGACGGCTCAGGTTGGCTGCGTGGACACAACGGTCCGCCGCCTCGTCGACCGCTCACTAGCAATTTGCAGCACGCTCTGCACAGGGCAGACGAGCCGGGGCCCCTCGCCGCTGTCTGACCCACCCTGCTGGCAACGGTTTGGTCACCGTCGACGCTGCGAAGGAGGACGTGCTGCTGAATCTCGCCAACCGCCGCCATCCTACTTGAACGCTTGCAGGCCCGACGACTCGTCCCGCTCTGTCACGCCCCGAGGTCCTGGTGCCCCGTCTGTACATCTGCGTACATCTGCCTGCACCCGCCCGGCTCTGCTCTCTCGTCGACACCATCGCCATCACTACCGCCAGCACCACCACCGCCATCCCACCTCACCCTCACCCTCACCAAGCCTCCTCCCCTCTCGGCTCCCTCTCGGTTACGCAGACTGACTGCCGTGGCCCCGTGACTGTTCCCTTATGGCAATGCATCTTGCTAGCATGGTACACGGCAGCGGGCGGGAACGCGACGTGCACGACCGTCACTACCAGCAACACCACGCCCACCACCCTCACTCCTCTCCGCAACACGCAAACTACTATCCCCACCAGCAGCCCGCTCCAGCCCAGCCGCAAGGATACATGGTGCCCGCGAGCGCCGCAGCCAGCCAGTACTCTCCCCACCACCAGCAACCACAGTCTCAGCAGGCCGACTTCCAGTACCAGCGACACCCGCAATCGCCCCCCTCACCTCCCGTCGAGGAGCAGAAGCCCTCGCTTCCATCCATCTCGAGTCTGCTGGGCATCGCCGACGGCGACAAGCCCGCGTCAGACACAGGTAAATGCTCGCCCCCACCCCCCTCCCCAAGTTGCTCCTTCCCCACCACGATTCTAACAGCAGCTACAGCCGGACAGAGCCCGAAATCGCAGTCACAGCACAACTCGCCGCAGTTGAGGCAGGAGCAGCAGCAGCAGCAGCAGAGAGCAGCAGGCGCAGTGCAGCAAGTTCCGCAGTCAGAGAGCCGTCCCCAGCAAGTGGCACAGGCTTTTGGTGCCCCGGTCGTGAGCAACCCCAGAATGACCCTACCTCCCACGCCACCAATGCATCCGGACCCTGTGGTTGACGGCAATCAGTCTCCGTCGGCCGCATCAAGTCACTCCGCATCCGGGCCCTACTACCTGGGCCAGTCGCTCAATAACATGGAGCCCCACCAGCAGCGCCAGAACGCCCCCAACGTGTCCGCCATGAAGCGCGACCAGCTGCCTCCGCAGCCCTCCATGTCTCCCTACAGCGCCCCAGGCTACGCTCAGTCGCACTACGTCTCCTCCCCTGCTCCTTCAGCAACCTCTTTTTACTCACCCGAAACCCATGCGTACAACTCCATGGCCATGTACTCTCAACGACCTCTCCCCTCCAATTTCCAGCCACAGACAATGCCTCTGCCTGTGCCTTCGCCCTCCGCCAATGGCTCAAACCCATGGCAGCACCACCACTACATCAGCACGTCGAGCCAGTCAGCGTTACCGCAGTCCCAGGACCGCTACATTTGCTCGACCTGCAACAAGGCCTTCTCACGTCCTAGTAGTCTGCGGATCCACAGCCACAGCCATACGGGCGAGAAGCCCTACAAGTGCCCGCAGCCTGGCTGTGGAAAGGCCTTCAGCGTGCGCAGCAACATGAAACGGCATGAGCGGGGCTGTCACGCATCAACAAGCGCTACCATCACGACATGACGAAACCAAAACATTTGCAATCTGCTCTGTCCTGGAGTTATGAGGAACGGCCTTAGTCGACTATAATTGTGTCTGGATCCAGCAAGGCAGTACGCGTTCGTTCAGGCTTCTGTTGCCTGGTGTGATACCATTTGGACGGCATTTTGACTGGCGTTACCCTGCACGGCGTTTTCATTGTTTCATCTGTTGCATATTCTCGGCGTTTTGTTGCTGTTCGACCATTCTGGATCGACTTTGCAGCAACCAAAGATTTATAGCTACTGAGTGTTGTATTTTTCCATCTACCAAGATTTCCTTTAGTTGTTTCGATTCCAATGATCCTCGGAGAGGATTCGCGATACCCCGCGAGAGGATGCTGGGACGTTTCGGTTGCTGCTTCAATTCGTGTGTACAATAGGGAGGTGTGCGTAAGCTTCTCATGCTTGAACGCTTTGTGAAAACAGATCAAATCAAATGTTCCTCATCAACTCAAGCCTTCCCGGCCATCGAGCGTTTTGACTCCTGCGGTGAGATGGGCATTGCGATGCATTGACCGTAAGTCTCATGTGGCCAAAGCGTTGCATAGTGGAAACTGAACTTGTCAGGACAAGATTGGACGGCACTACGTCTGTCCTTAGACGTGATCATTATATGCCATGGATCATCCATGACCCACTTTGAATGCCGCACTTTGCCATTCGCCAGAATTACACGATGTTCTCCTTGTCTACCTTGTCTCGCATCAATTCATGTCCCTTGAATCCGATCTGGCGAAAACACTTCTAATTTCGACGACGCCGCGTGTACTTCGACCGCATAAGGAACTGCCGATACCGTCGGCTACGGACAGGGCGTTGTGTTGTGACTGTCCAGGACAAGGCACCTACAGCTGGCGAGCACTTCTGGCATAAACCTTCCACGAGAAAATCAGCAACGACCAAGGCACGTCCATATCCATCCAGAAGATTAGCATGTTAGGCTGATCGTACTCATACGAGATCCTGCTCCCCCTGTTTCGTTTCACCGCCCGCGTAGGAATTTTTGCGGCTACGGCCCCGAATTCCAAAGGCCCGGCCCTCGCGAAACTGCACCCGTCGAATCTTCCACCGTAGCCTTTCTCTACAGCGTAGTCAAGTCAAGTATTGCGCCAACACACTGGCCAGCCTTGAAATGATGGTATCAAGCTACAACAGCACTGTACAGCTATTGTTCATCACTTTTGACACACCTGGAACGAATGCAAATAGAGCTACGCACCGTGTTTAGCAATTTGACATGTTAAAGGAGACTTATCCAAATGGTACGACTAGATTCCGTCCTCAGGCGAGGATCTTCACTCCAGCTACTAAAGGAGGACGTCCTACCCTTACTACCCCATAGCGCTTCCATTTAGTGATTAGCTGGTGTAGATCCCCACGGTATCGGCAGGACTGGCCGAATGCCTCGAGGTCGAGACCGCCTGCCGCCTCCTACGCTGACACATCGACACTGTCAATTCACCTGCATAACGGTCACGGTTTATGTTGATCCGCCAATTCTCGTCTATTCGGGAGAAGTAAGGTTTTACACGTACACGCAAATGGGTGATGAAGGCACATTGTGGCTGTCTAGCGGCGCCATGGCAACTATAGCACTTGAGCTACACAGCAGGCTGGTGGCCGCCTACCGAGAAAGCACATCGTGTCTGTCACGGCGATCATAATCGGAAGGGACCTCAGGGACGGGTCGTGCTGATTCCCGCATTCGGGAGATGGCGCACACCAAGGCTAAGTTTCGGCGGAGGCTGCTATGAGCGCCGACACATTGAGCATATTTTGAGAACAGACGCCTCAAGTTAGTGCAACGGCAGCTTGCTTCCTGCGGTCGCGAGACTTTTAAAATTGAGCTGCTCGCTAAAGACGAGGCGTTACAAAACAGCCTAGAGCGGTGGATGCGTTCAGCTGCGGATGGTCGGAGCGTGAGAAATGAAAAAAAACTGCGTCTTGTCTCACAGCGTCTGTTCTCGTTGCGAGTTGCTTGGGGGAGATGCCGGGCCACGAAAAAGCAAAGGTGAGCACGCACGCCTGGTTCGCCCGCGTCCGGGATTCGAGGCCCCCTGCGGATCTGATGCAGCCACCTGCTGAGGGCGCTCGGCGCAGCGTCAGAATTTGGTATAGAGAAGTGCGATGTCGGTGTTGGATGTCGCGCTGCTCCATCAAGCCCTCGCCAGACGTACCATAGCATCGGCTCTTCCTCCATTCGTGACGGGGGGAGACGGGCTAGTGAGACCCTGTGTGCACATCACTAGAAGCAACGTGATTGGGGATTTCCCGTGGCTGCATCTCTACAAGTATTGTTACTTGGTTCGGACGGGACATCGTACGATGTCGTCACCCCCTTCTCTGTATTCCGGCCCCATGCCACGTCCCAGCCGTGAGGAAGCGATGAGAGCCACGGCGGTGCTAGCAATGTATAGCGAACTCGCTCATGCAAAGAGCTGCTCTACCATCACCATCCCACAAAGACAACCCATTATCTTGCAGATTTTGAATTCATGTACGTAGTAGGCCCCGAAATTCAAGTTGCGCCCGCGTTCGCCGGCGGGGCCCGTTTTTGGTTGGTCGAACGGGGCCTTTGCATTTCCCACTGGGGGGTTTTTTTTCGCACTAAGGAGCTACGGGACGGTCGCACCTCTAGCAGCAGCCGCCCCTCCATCGTCCATCCCTGAAGGCCCTGAAAGGCCCTTTTATGCTACTAAGGGAATGTTCCACGGCGCCTTCGACGGTGTTGAAGGGGGCGCTCACACACTCTCCTTGGTCCAATCCGCTTGCCGCTTTGCTTACAACGTGGGAAAGTGCACCGCAAAAGCCGGGGATGATCTTTGCTGTCTTGCGGGTTTTGCCATCACAAAACCTGATAACATTGCGTGGCTTTCCAAAAGCTTTCCTTGGTTCCTGCGCATGTCAGGGTATTGCTTCCAAGCTCAATCGACAGGCCGCTTTGCCTCTCGCTGCTTCTTGAGCATGTTCCGAGGCCAGGGCCTCCTACTCGTTCGAGCCAGCGCTTCGGCGCCGCTCGTCGTCACCACCCGTACATACCTTTTCCCGACTTCCAGCAAGCCAGAAACTTGAAAAGGAGCGCGGGCGCTGCGCCCGGGGCAGCCAGTCCACGGCTGTTGTATTATTACCGCCGAGTTCCCATCCGACTGGGCCCCGTCTCTCCGTTCGTCGAACAAAAAAACGTACGATGTCCACGTTTTGTTCTCGCCCATAGGTGGGAGCCCGGTTGATGGGAAAGAAGAATTATTAGCCAAGAATAGGGCACCCCCTTCTCCCCTCCCGTGTCTCGGGAACGGGATCGAGTCAGAATGGGGTCGAATTCGTTTTGCTACTACCACTACAGTACTACTACTACTAATATTAATGAAGACTGCCATTCTTAATCAAGCCAGGGAAAAATCTTAAATTGTGCGCGGAAGCTTCTTCGTGCATGCATGCATGCATGTATGTATGTATGTATGCGCTCGTCGGCGGTATGTAGGGCAATTTCAGCTCGCGGGAGCCTACAAGACGAGGAATTCGTGATGGAGTGGCGGGGATGGTGTACTACGTCGCGTAGCGTGTGGTGCAGGGGATATCGCTGGGGGAGGGACAGGTGATGGAGATGAGCGAGGGTAGATGAGCATTGGAGGGCAACGTGCAGGAGGTTATTGAAGAGGCTTGCAGATAAAGTATGGGATGATCCAAGACACTGGAAATGAGGGACGCTGTGTCTAATAGTGTGGTTTGTTGGGAGGTGTTCGATTACTAGGATTCGATTACTAGGATTCCACGGCCTCATAACCTGTCCCCCAATTCGGGCGGATAGCTAGATGGTACCTGAATGGATGCAGATGTACACAAGACATGTGTGGCTAACCAATAGCTAATAATCTCTGGATAGCAACCTTATAGCTTACCTTTGGACTCGTATTACTGCCTCAACGTGGCTCCCTGTGGTGTCACTGTGGTGGGCTCGTTGTGCCACAGAATGAGGGGTATTCAATATCAGTCCCACCGTTGAGGATGGACCTCACAACTCCAATGCGCTCTCCTCCTGCAGCCCAAGTCCCAACCAGGACTTCCACGCCCAACCCCGCTTCTCTCCAGGGAGCCTGCAGTCTTCAATCTCTTTCCTGGTCACGCTCTGCCACTCGTCGAGCGGAATCCACCCGATGTATGCGCGGTCCCCGAACCCTCCGATCCAATATACCTCCTCGACCACAAGCTTCACCCACTTGCTCTCGTGTATTCTATTTCCAGGAAGCCAAGCAGCAGCGTCGGGATGATACTTGACGAAGCATGCAGCCACACTCTGACTCCTGACTTCCTCCGGGCTGAGATCCTCGAGGTGACCTACGAGAGAGAAGCGGGGAATTGCTGCGGCGCTGTAGGGCCGGCGATAAGGCGGGTGCCAGCGCAGGGAGAGGGTGATGTTAGATCCTGCAGCCACGTTCTTGAAGGACGTTGCAATGGTGATGGCGAGAATGGTAGGGTTGCCTGACTCCGGCTGGCAATCGCCATAGTAGTCCATCAATCCAACTGGAGTGCCGCCGACATCTGCAGGCCGATTCTCGGTGCTGTGCGTCGAAGGGAAGATGGTGGACAGCGTGCCAATGTTCTCGAGGTGCATTATCCGGCGCGCTTGCACGGCGGACTCGTGGACTGTGGGGATCTTGAAGGCGGCTTCATGCTCGCGGTCGGTGTCTGAGAAGAGGTGCGGTGAGGCGGGGATGTTGGACGCCGAGGTCAGAGAGATGAGGGAAAGAAGCGCAGTTCCCAAATGCATTGTCTTAAAAGTCAGGCAAGCAGTGCTAGTTCAAAGTGACACAATATCAATAGTATGTATGTATCAGTGGGATGTGAGGCGGGGTGGAAGGCAGCTACATCAAACTGAGGGTTTGACGTGAAGTCGCAGTAGTGCATCACACGATCTTCTGGGCGTTTGCGCGGGGATTTCCGGCTAAGAGCACATGCCCTTGATCTCTCGACATTTGGGTGCTTGGACTGTCGTCTTCAAGGGACCATCAGATTTGGTGGAAAGACAAACTCGGTGATGAAAGAGTTTGCGTGTAGCTTGAAGAAGCTTGATGCCTTTTCCCGATGATGTTCGTACCGTCAACGCTTGAGAATCTAATCAGATTGATCTCGCCAAGCCGCTGTTCAGCCACGTGATCTCGGCTACGGACCACACGAATTTGACTCCGCTTCTCCTCATCGCCGCCGTAAGAGTCATCCACCACAACCCACGACCGCAACAGCTATCTGTACGTATCCTATCTCATCGAGAAGCTCCTGGCCACATCGATCTCTCCCGACAGCAATATTTTCCACCGTCGAAATATCGTGCGCGAGCGCTAACCCGGCTTTTGCCACACAGAAGAAGCGACACCTATTCCCATCAAATCCGTCGCATCCGAACACCGCAATCATGGGTAAAGTCCACGGCTCCCTCGCCCGTGCTGGTAAAGTCAAGTACGTACACCTAGTGCAGCGGTTTCCCTGCTATCCACTTCCCCAGAGGGGCCGTGAATACACAGTGCATCATGCTAACTTACATCCTCTAGGTCTCAGACCCCCAAGGTACGCATCTCGATTCCTCTCGCACACATTCGTAACAGGACATTATAATATGGGACCGGTGTCACGATGGAAAATACAGTCTGGACCATACGAACGAGATGTGCTGACCCACTTCACTTTAGGTCGAGCCCCAAGAGAAGAAGAAGACCCCCAAGGGCCGCGCCAAGAAGAGGCTCACTTACACCCGCCGCTTCGTCAACGTTACCATGACCGGCGGCAAGAGGAAGATGAACCCGAACCCAACCTCATAAGCGATGGCCGACAGTGGGAAGGAACAGGGTGGATCACGGTTAGAAAATCTGTCATGAATTCAATTTCCTCAGGATGGCTATGACTCTGGATCAGAGAGACTGGGATGCTCGACTTGAGATGGACGTGATCATGGCATGTCTGCTCGCGAGCGGACCCCAACACTTTGGGATGATGGGGCATATTCCTGGCGTCAATGTACATTCGGCTTTGCGGAGTCATATTCGAACTCTGTTATCTGTGTTACGTCAATCCGGTTGAGTCGAACTTTATTTGTGCTCGTATTGGTTTGTGTGATATCGCAGTGATTTGCGTGATATGGTAGTGAACGGTGCCACTGCCTTTGAACACCTTGAACATATCTCCGCAACCTACAACTTTCTGATCTATGAACCTATGATCGTACCAGCAGCTTAACTATCGATTCCCACTGCTCCTAAAGTGTGTATAGTGCGGTGATGATCCCGGTTGGCCAATGAACTGCGCCAAGGTGAACGAGCATAAGCGAGGACGATCGACGTCACCGCAACCTCACGTCCGCTGGAGCTTATCCCAACTTTCCGTGTAAAGCACCTTGAGTCCACAATCTCAAGCCCACAACCATGTTCAAGCGATTATTTGGAGAGGTAAGTGCCCCATTGATTGGCAATGCATAGTACTTTTGTTGACAATCTCCGCAGCATGGCGCGAAGAACGTCGTGACCCTCTTCCACAAACCGTCCAGCACAGCGTCGACCCGCGTGCTCACCCTCCTCAAGCAAGCGAATGCACAGGCGGTAGCACACTCTACTGAAGATCAGGCGAGCTCTCATCAGGCGCAAAACAAGCTTGAGCGGATGGAATTCGAGCTCGACGTAACCGAAGCACCCCCAACTAGCGACCAGCTCAAGAGCATTCTCGACTATCTTGGGGGCCCGCAAGCTGCATCAAAGGTTATTCGAGGAGCCAGCAATGAGTCGGATGCGATGAGCCGGTTGAAGGCAGATGGTGAAGCGTTTGAACGGCCGGTGGTGAGTCTACGCGAAGCTTGGTAACGGGCAATACCTAACAGTAGCAGGTGGTCGACTGGCATCAAGGGAAAGCAGGTAGGATAGCGAGTCCCCTTGTTGAATATGATCAAAGCTAATTACTCGCAGTGACTGGGGAAAACGAATCCGAGATTCTGGCGCTGCTGCGCTCGATTCCAAAGGAGACCGACAAGGCATGATCGGACATGGCAGTATAAATGTGTATGGTTTGTGTATAATACAATACAAACGTTTCATCACAATAGTATTCGAGTGACTCTGGCGAAGTCCTCCTTTCTTAACATGGCACAGTGCAGGAGAAAATTAACCTAGCTGTGCATAAGCGACGGGCGGCTGCAGAGTCTATGCAGTGTTGGCCAAACGGTGTGTTCTAAGACACACGTCACCTAGGATGAGACTGTTTCAAACATGCATGTGGGCGCCGTGTGGGACGTTGCGCGCGGATTTCCTGCTATCAACGCCGCCGACAACCCCACGATGTTAAAGTAAGCTTCCATGCATTTGCGCACCTATTGATCACCCAATGCTCAGCGTCACACTCCAAGTATATGCCCGAATTGCGCCTCTTGGCTAGCGTTCAGAAGCCCCGGCCGGCGAGAGGGCCGCAGGAGGAGGAGGAGGAGGTGGTGGTAGTAGTGGTCGGCGAGGGAACCAGCGTGACCCCATCGCAAAGAACCAACGTTTCCCTTTCACCTTCACCGCAGCTGCCAAGGCCGGCTCCTTCCCTCTGGCTCGCCATAAACGACAATTTTCGACCACCACTATTTGTTTAGGTCTATCCACATCCGCACCTTCGCTCCTTCCGCCGCAACGGCACTTTCCTTACTGGCGTTGACGGGGGCTTTCAACCCTAAACTTTGCACTGTCTCTACCGAGATAACAGTTCTATACTTTTCTTCGCTGCTTTCGGGCAGTTCCTTACTTCGACCGCTGGCGCAATATTCCGGGAGCGAGATATCCTGCCATGGCGGAGACGCAGGCCCAGGACCAGGGACATGACAAGCCTACCACTGGCAATGCTGACCCTGGTCATGTAAAGCAAGCCGTCTCTCCGACTACTTCGGATAAAACCGTCGTTGCATCTGAGCAACAGTGTTCAGTCGAGCCGTACCGCGGCGGTGCTATCTTCTCGACTGATGGTGGGAAGCGTCCGCCTCGCAACGTCTGCGGCCCGCCGTATCCACCCGTCATAGTACGCAGCGACAAGGTTTTTGGTGTTTGGGTATATGCAAACTACTGGCGCGTGAAGCTCCCTCGCTATTACCACCACTTTTTCCCCGGGTACGGTTGGACTATCAACGATCTGTGGGACGCCGCCGACATTCACCTCGAGTCGCCGGGATTCCTCGCAGAGGTGCTTTATTTTCTCACTCGCGACAACGTCGTTCGCGCTCAGCAGTACGCGTTCGAGTGGTCGAAGAAGCATCCAGAGAAGCTGGATATGCTCGGCAGCGACATCGTCGGCAGCGGGCTCTATGATGTCAACGAGCCTCTAACCATTGTCGACAAGGTCTTTACCGATGGCGAGCTGGACAAAGAATTCCCGAAATGTTTCTTCTGGCATGTTCTGAACATTATGCGGAGCAGCATGCACATTGTGGTCAACCAACAGCAAGCGGTCAAGGCTTCAGCCAAACCTCATGGGACGCACAAGGACGCCAATGAGGACGCCAATAGTAAGCCCGGATCGTCACCCGCACCAGGCAAGCTCCACGCCAATGCGAATGTAACACAGCCTCTGCCTGCACCTATGTCAGGTGCTGGAATGAGTGAGACTGACCAACAGACACCGCCGCCCGAGCTAACTGTTTCAGCAGAGGTGGTGCCAGGTGCTCCTACACGAGCGTTTACACCTACGGCAGCTTCTGCTGGATTAGCCCTGCCCAGTTCCGGTACTCCCCTCACGCGTGCTCCCTCGTTGGTCAAGTCACATCCGCCGAGGAACTACACACAGCTAGCAGGGCTTCCATTGGGCGATCCGATTGCTATGACCCCTCTCCATACGGATGGGCAGATTCGATACGCGAAGACCAGACCGTCTCGATCGACCTCTGGCTCCTATGACATGGCACCATTAGCTCGGGGCTGGGTCGACAATTCTCGTTTACCTTCTGATTCCCGCATTCGGCAGCCTTCGGGCCCTATGCCGCCGGCTCAAGAATCACGGTATCCATCAGCCATGATGGCTCCTATGGTAGGTCAGGGTTTGATGAGCCCTCCGAATCCCGCAGGCCAGTTTCCACCGTATTTCCCCCTGACTTCACCGCCAATGCATCCTGCTCAGCTTGCATACCCTCCCATGATGCCGCCAGGCATGTTGCCCCAGCAGCATCCGCGATATGGTACCCAGTTCATGGATCCAACTTTGCAGCATTTCGGTCCCGTTGGACACGGCCCGCGTGGTGCGCCTTTTGGTGATATGACCAACAACATCAACTATCCACCCATGCGTGGAATGAATTCTCGCGGTTCAATGGGCCCGCGTGGTAGCCATACTGCAAAAGCTGCAGGCCTCTACAACCCGTACGGAGCTGAGCGACCCGATAAAGCTGACTTCGCGGCTATTCCATTGCAAGCAAATGGCAGGAAGGGCAGTAGAAATAGCTTTTCGAACAACCCTGGACGTGGCCGACGGCCTTCTACTTCTCGTGTCGGCTACGGAGGCCTGCACTTTGAGCAAGACGACAATACGAGAAATAGCGGTCATTATACGGACATACCTACGACTCGCACCACCTATTCTCGCATCAGGCAAGACGTGATCAATGACAAGGATTTTGGCTGTGACAGCAAGTGGATTGGGCCCAAGAACACCGAAGTCTGCGAGCTCTTCGTCGCCCAATTGCCTCCCAACGTGACCAAGGACGAACTCCGCGATTTTTTCCAAAGCCAGGGAGAGGTCAAAGTGACCGAGATCACCCTCAAGTATTCTGCGGAGACCCGGCACATATTACATGCATTCGTACATTTCGCTACCAGCGCACATGCTCGGGAGGGCTTGAAGGCTGACGGCAGTTCCTTGCGCGGGAAGTCTGTGGTGGTCAACGTGCCTAATCGCTACTTCAAGATACCAGATGGGCCTTTGTCCATGAGGGACCCGCGCACGCCCGCTCACTTTGCCTCGGGCCACCGCGTATCCTCTTACGGTGGCTATCGTCCGGTATACAATGATCGAGCACCGAGTACATCTGTCCGGTACTCCCCTCAGGATGCTAGAAGTGACCTGCGTCGTGTCGGCCAAGAGCAGCAGCAACAAGATCAAGTAAATCAAGGAAGCCCTGAGCCGCGGAAGCTAACGGCCCAGCCTTCTCCTGCCTCATCGACGGTAGGTGAGCCTAAAAAAGGCCCGAGCGCCGATGACTTGGGAGAACCTGTCGATAAGCTAGAATCACTTCCTACACAGATTGTTGCCACAATGGACACAGAGACAGCTGAGGAGTCTTCCCAGACCGCGGATAAGCAAGCTAAAGCCAAACGAGATTCTGTAACCTCAGACAATGCAACGGGAAAATTGGCAGCAGAAACGACCGTGGGAGAGGACAAAGCAGTCATTGGTGTGTCGAATCAGGGTGAGAAGGTTCACGATGCACCCTTAGATGTTACACAGACCATACCTGCAGAGCCTAAGTCTCCTTTCGTAAAACCAGTTGCGACTGTTGTTATCCCTCCGCCAATCAACAATTCTGTTGAAGCTGCTGAGAGTACCTGCGAGACCGACGTTAAGACACCTATCGAGATAGATCAAATGAACCACTCGCAGGAGATGGAGATCAAGGCTCCTCCGCGTACCTCTGATGAGACGACATCGGATGACGAGCAAAAGAATGATCAGAGCTTCCACTCAGCTCAGGAGTCGCAATCAGACACTGGCGAGCAGGAGCAGAAAGAAGGATCGGTAGCCCCTCTCAAGCGAACTCCAGCAGCTTCTGTTTCGACTGTCCTAGAGCCACCACATGCAGAAACCTCAGAAGTTGTCCTCAATTCCGCTGACGGAGTAGCGGAGCCGTGCGATAAGAAAAGCCTTCAGGAAACCAGGAAAAATGGGTCTTTTTCTACCTCTGAAAAGTTATATTCCGACATCATAAAGAAACAGGGCGCTAAGCAGACAGAATCCCTTTGTCCCTTCGCCAAGCCAAGCAAGAGCCAGATGAAAAAGGAGAGGCAAACAAAGAAGAAGGATAAGAGGAAGGGAAAGGAGAAAACGAAGGTGGAGAAAACTCCTGTACCCACAGAGTCTGCACAGACTGTCTCGGTTCAGTCTACCGATGCATCGCTCGAGGTTGATGGTCAGTCGGAACTCCCGACCACAGAGACAATTTCCAAACCTGAGCTCATAGAACATGGGGGGAGCGGTAAGGAAAAGGCCGCGCAGTCCGTGTTGAGCAGTCAAATGTCGAAGCTGGCACAGGAAGAGGACAATGGTAAGTCTCCCTTACACCAAGCAACAGTCATGCCAGTGACTGAGAGGGCTGAAAGCTCAAAATCCTATGATGTCATTAGAGGCCAAGGAGAGTCACTTACAATATGCTGGTGGGATCTCTGTGTCCTCTGCTGACAAGGTTCTAGCAACGGACCTATCGCAGTCTAATCTTTTGTCAGTCAGCCTAATAAACTCTAAAGACGTCGAAGAGCCCGCGAGGACGAAGATGAGTAAGGACAGGGTTGCTGTACCAAGTCTGGATCTTTTGAAACGCAAGGCCTCACCCAAGGGCGCGACTTTCTCGCTTGAGACGACAGTACCATCGAAGACTGAGCTATCGAAGGGTACACCTGTAGTTGGACCTGGTTTGGGCACTACTACCGCGTCAATGGCCTCTCCAGGTATGTTAGAAGAATTATGTCATGACTTTGAAACTGACCTGATAGACACAACGCTTGACACGGCATCCATCGCAAGCTCTTCGACCCTGCGAGAGCCAAGCCCACCGCTAATGTCAACGAGTCCAACCGCCGCCGATTTCTTCACGCCACTTCAGACGCCGGTAACTGTGGCTCCACCGCAATTAGAGCTGGCCAAGAAGAAGAAAGGAAAAAAGAAGAAGAAATCCGCACCAAAGCCTGCCAATATACCCGAGGATGCACATGTCACGGACGAGCCGTTCTTCAATCAACTAAGCGAAATTGAGGACTTCAAATCCGGAAAGGTTCAAAGCAACGGCTACTACAATCAGGAATCCGAGCAACTTCGTCACATCGACCAAAAGGTGCGTGATGCCCACTCCCCTCGAAAGGTCGCTCGACCTGACGATTCGGAAGGAACCAAAGAGCGTGATGGAACAAATACAAGCGTACGTGATTGAGAAGACGCAGGCTTACGCGCGTCAATCGGACAAAGATTGGGTGGTGAAGAGTAGGCGTGGAGCGGAGAAGGCATCGGCTGAGGAAATTGAGAATCTCATTGCGAATGGACGGCCAGATGTGACTGCTTTGGAGGCAATGCTAGGTCCCGTTTCTCCGACACTGGCAAATGGAACGAGGCTAGGGGCGAGTGATATGGGCTTGCTTTCTCCGTAGGTGAGTAGTTTGCTTTCTCTATGGCGAGGATTTTTCACCGGAGCATGGAATTGGCATGCCTCTCTTCCATGCGTCCTCGTAGAAGAGACTATGTGTACGGTACCATTTTGGATGATGCTGGCAAGATCGTGTAAAGTCGGATATTGGGGAAGCGCAGGGGAGAGTAAGCAACGGCTAGTAACGAAAAATTCCATGAAACAGCCTCTTTGTGCATGTGATGACTGACGGTACTAATGGGAGCTTGCAGAGTGTACGGGCACTCTAGTGACAGTTAAGAGTGAACTTTTCAAAACATGGGGAATGCAGAGACGAGAGTAAGGAGAGACGTGCAAGTGGTGAAGATGCAGGCGAGAGAGTAAGGATTTATCGAGTAGCAACTAGCAATGTCGTCTAAACTACAGCATTCGCAACAGTGCCTCAGACGGTACCGACCATATCACTGGAGATCTCCCAAAGCTTCTTCTCCTTGTCCGCATCAAAGGCCCACTTGGCATACCCGGCAGCTTCATAGCCAGCGCCCTCGGGCGCCGCAGGCGAAACGGCACAGTCCTCGAGATAGAAGCCCCCCTTGTCGGCCCAATAGGGAGCCACGGCCGCCCAGAGCGTGGTAGCAGCGCCCTGCGCCGGCGACTTGAAGGTATTTAGCATCTCAGGACTCGTCTTCCACGAGTCCATAAGCTCCTTTGGCAGAAACTCCTGCAGGCCCGTCCAGATGCCGCCGGGCATGACCGAGTTGGCGTGCAGATGGTGAGAGCTGCCGTAGCGGCGCTCAATCTCGTTGGACAGGTAGATGCTTGCCGTCTTGGACTGGCCGTAGGCGAGGACGGGGTGGTATGCGTCGACCAAGTTGATGTTGTCAAAGTTGATGGGGCTATCGCGGTGGCCGACCGAGGAGAGGTTGACGACGCGCGAGGGGTAGGCGGCTGATGCCGAGGCGAGCAGCGTGTCCTTGAGCAGCTGGAAGAGGAGGAAGTGGGCGAGGTAGTTTGTGCCGAATTGGCGCTCGATGCCGTCGGCGGTGCGGGCCTCGGGGCACATCATGATGCCGGCGTTGTTGACGAGCAGGTTGAGCGTCGAGCTCTTGGAGAGAAACTCCTTTGCGCACGCGCGCACGCTGTCGAGGGAGTTGTTGTCCAGGAGGATCAGGTCCAGTTTTCCGGGCTCGAGGTCGTCCTTGAGCGCCTCCTTGGCCTTTTCGAGGTTGCGGACGGCGCCGAAGACGTGCATGCCCGCGGCCTTGAGGGCGCGGGCCGTCTCGATGCCGATGCCAGACGAGACGCCCGTGACGAGGGCGACTTTTCCCGTGAGCTTGCCGACGAGGTTGTTGTCTTGGACGATTTGCAGGGCTGTGGGGCGGGCATCGCCGGGGCCGTTGGGTTGCTTGTGGGCTTCTGCGTACGGAGCGGACATGATGTTGAGCGAGGTGTAGTGGGGTTTGATTGAAGTGATCAGAAAATGGGACGACTTGAATTATCAGCGGAGAGCGCGTTGATATAGATGAAGTGCTGAGAGTGTGGAAAATTTGCTTTTCTGAATGTAGTAAAAGCTCTTGATGTAACTGTTTGGATGAACAGCTCAGTGAATTACAAGACTCCCCCTTTATACTCCTACTCTAGACACTCTGGTCCTGTAAAACTTGTCCAAAATCTTTTCTTTCTCCATTATCACCGACATACACAGGCATAACTTGAGTGGAGTTCCACTTCGGGCGTAAAGGTGCAGACGATTTGGTCCGCTAAAGCCAGGCATGTTGCTCGGTTCTGATTGGCTGTGCGTAGTCTTATGGTTGACTAATTAGGCTTAGTCCAGAATGAGGGGCTTATATAATAACGCAGCCGAGAACGATCGCGTACCGAAACGGGAGACTGGTGATAAGTCCGCCGTTGCCTAACCCCGGATGGTTGGAGCTGGCAAATTGACGTAGTGTTGCGGGCGCTAGGGAGAACTGCAAGGCCGACTTAGCTCTACGCTGGATTTCAAGTACTTGACGGTCGCATTCATGGCCCGAGAGGTACAGAATCTGCTGGTGGAGGCGGGGCAATGGACAAAAGTCGGATTCGCGGCACATCAAGCATGGGTTCGCAGTTGAAAAGTATGGTGTTGATATTTACCGAGTACAGACGCTTCGGTTCCCAACCGACAAGATGAAGAAAAGTATACAAACCGCCGATAATGATGCGGCGCTTGATGCGCGGTGATTACAAGGTATATGCCCCGGCCAATGCTCCTGAACCATGCCCAATGCCTAACAGGTCTTGTAGTTTGTGCTCGAAGAGCCGCAGCGTTTGTAGTCGTAATGTCATAGGTGAAAGATCGCAAGGCGATAGCTCGGCGACTATGCCCTCTGTGCGTCGTCGGTGCGGGAGGTGCGCGGCCGGTCTACGAGGACGTATTCAGTGCTGTTGTGAGAGGAGGGGGTACCGGGCAGCGCACCTGGCATGTCCTTGGGTGGCTGGTGGGCCATGTTCTCCTTGTTGCGACGCGACAGCGGACTGGCCGCCCCTTCGAGTTGAGCCTTGTCCTCGGGTGGGAACGCACCCTCGATGGGGGTACGGCGCTGGCTGTCCTTTCGACGAGGGGGCGACGTCTTGGCCTGCTTCAAGCGCTCCTCGGTCTCGCGGAGTTTGGCCTCGAGGGCCTCGAGCTCCTGTGCGTGGGTGCTGACGACTTGTTTCCTGCGCGGGGTCAGTGGGACGGTGTGGGAGGCCAGAGCAGCGGGGGCAGTGTACTTTTGATGCACGTTCTTATCGAGCACGTCGATGCCGCCGTCGAGCCGGAAGAGGTCGTCGAGCTCGGACATGAAGTTGCGGGCGACGGTGCTGCAGAGCGAGGGTCAGCGGGCGGCCAGCATGGAGCAGTGCGGTGCGAGCGTGCGGGCTTACGATTGCGGGCGGTTGTTTGGCTTCCAGCCACGGTCTGCGTCGTCCATGGGCAGCTGGGGCGGTGTCGACGTCGCGGGCATGGCGGAAGCTGTGGGCTGAAGCTGCGGGCTGTAGCTGCAGAGCTTTGGGGGGGGAGCTAGGAGCTAGGAGCGGGCTGGCGATGCAAGGACAACAGGGCAAACTACTCGATGGTAAACGGAGCGGACGGGGGATGCAGATGGTAGGCGGCAGGGCGAGTCTGGGGGATGCAGGCTGTTCTTGTTAAGTCAAGGGTGTTTCAAGACGAGCAGGCGGGCGCGGCATGACATGGCCGTCCTGTGATGAGAGAGATGGCGATGGGCGCGCTGGGAGGGGGGAGATGGGCCATGGCTAATATTACACGTCTGAAAAGGAGGCGGTCGGCCATGGCTCTGCCCATTCCTGTTGGGCGCGCAGGCAGGCCGTCGATCAGAGAGATGAGATGAGGGCGCGGAGACGGCGTCGACGCCTCGGCTGCTGCTGCTCGCCCACCTGCGGCGATGCTGTCGCGCCCGCATCGAGTCGCCCACTCGATGCTCCTGCGCATGCTCCTGCGCATGCTGCTGCTGGCCGCCCTGCCCTGCCCTGCCCTGCCCTGCCCTGCCCTGCCCTCTGCCTCGTCGCCGCGCACGTCCATGCCAGCAGCCCCACCGTCGGTCCCTGAGTGATGGACGGGCACACAAAGGAGAGATGGGGAGGGAGGCGGCCGCTGCCAGCTGCTGGCACGTGCGCCGGCCTGGGGCTTGGCAGACCACCCGGCCGCTCGCCGACGCAGAAACACCATCGCCAGTCGCCGTCGCCATCGCCAAAGCCCTTGCTGCACTCCCCAGGCCCGTCTCCCTCCCACTCCACCCGCCCCCGGCGTCCTCCACCGCCCGCCTCCGCGCCCTCGGCCGTTCCTACACTGGCTCGTAGCCTCCGTCGCCGCCGCCCTCGTCGTGCTGGCTCCCGTCGCGCCGCCCTCGTCTCGTCGCCCGCGCGCTCGCGACGCTGCCATCTGGTTCCGGGGGATGAATACTAGCCTGACCGCCTACACCCATCTCGAGTCGCTCCTGCTGTTCCAGTCGCTCCATGCCCATGGCCTGGGTCCCCACGTCTTCAGCAGCATCTCGGAACTGCTCAAGACAAACCCCCACATCACCGCCGACAAGCGTTTCCAGAGCGGCCGCCTGAGCCCCGATGCCCTGCGCAACTTCTACCTGCACATCCTCAAGGAGGAGCTCGCCAGCGAGCAGGCGGCAGCCGACGCCGATGCTGCCCCCAATGGCGACGTCAAGCCATCGCGCAAGAGGAAAGCTCCCAGCCCGAGTCTGCCCACCGTCCAGGAATCCATCCAGCACCAGCACTTGATCCCCAAGCTCGTCGACAAGCTCTATGCTCGCTACCGGGCCGCCCTCACCGATCAGATCAGGCATGACGAGGAGCGCTACGACACGCTGCAGAGGGAGCTGCAGGGCATCGAGCGCGGCGACTGGGATCACCAGCTGAAAGAGAAGGCAAATGCAAAGTCTGCGTCGCGGAGTCCCAGCCTGTCGAAGAAGTCACCGCTTCTACCGCAGCAATCACCTCCGTCAAACGCAAATTCACAGTCCGAGCTTTCGGATGGCGTTCGCGGACACACTCCGGCTCAGTCTTCGCAACAGCAAGGCACATTGGAAGCTCCGGCGGCCCGAGTATCACGGAATGGAAGTATATCTGGCGACAAAGATTCCAAGACAATACCAAAAACGTCTCCGAGGAAGAAACAAACGCCTGCAGAACAACGTGGCCGTCCATCAACTCCCCAAGCTCATCCACCATCTGCCCCCTCACAACGTTCAACCCTAACCCCTCAACCCATAGCACCACCTCCTACCTATTCGCCCCAGCAGTCTCAGCCTTCACCTTATGCACCTCCAGCTCACCCTCAGAAAGGCGCACCCGCAGCAAACTCCCATCCCTCCGCTGGCACTTCCTCTGGACCGCACATCCAACCACATCCTATCCAGCCTTTTATTCCCAATGGCGCCCCGCAGTTTGGGTCTATGTCTGCTGCAGCACTGCCTCAGTTTTCTCCAACCCCACCATTTCTTGCATCTCACCCGCCGGGGCCGCAGTCTCCAAGTGTGCAGACACCTCAGCAACAGAGGGGCTACGGACCTTATCCTGGGCAGCCGCCATACCCTGTGCAGCAGCATAACAACCAGCCTCCTTCCCAAGGAGGGTTTATGCTGCCTCCTTTCCAAGTCTCACCCCAAGACCCGTCACGTGCCCATCAATTATCCACCCACCCCCAGCTCTCCACCCCTGTAAGCGTGCGTCAGTCTTCTGCAAAGACGACGCCATATTCGTCCGCAAGACCAGGGTTTCCGCCAATGCATCCCTTGGTAACGCATGCGAGGAGCTCCTTTTCCACGCCTTCCGGAGTACGCACGCCTCAGAGCGCCGTGTCTACACCCCGGTCTGCAAAGACCATCTGGAAAGCCTCTGCTAGGAGCTTCGGGACACCCCCTGCGCCCCGTCCAGAGGTCAGTCCGATTGACGACATCGACCCATCGGAACCGCTGCAGCAGAGTCCACCCAAATCAAAAGCTTCGCGCCGATCAAGGACCAAGAAAAACAAAAGGGAGCCAGAAAAGGAGCAGGAGACGGATGGTCAACAGGAGCTTGAGCAAGCCGAAGAGCCGGTTCCCGAATTGGAGACTCGACAGGGGAGGACCCGACGAAGGGCGGCCACAAAAAGTTCTGGAACGAGACTTGGCAGCATTGCTTCTTCGCAAGCCGGCACTTCTGTTCGAGATCGGAGTAGAAGTCAGTCTATCCTGTCCCATACTGAGACGGTGGCGGCCGACAACGACTCCCAAGTGGACGGTCGGATCAAATCAGAACGGGGAACCTCGATGGAGATTGTAGAAGAAGACACAGCAGCGACGGCCACACACATGTCAACCCGTAGCCGCGGCGGTGCTCTGCAGAGTCGTCACGCTAGCAACAAGCGCAAGAGAAATGCAAGGGAGGTGTCGCCAGAGGAACCAGAAGAGCATCTTACCCTGCCAGAGTTGCCCAAGACTGTAATCGCGCCTCGACACTTTTCCCGTATGTGTACACCATTGATGAACGACATTGGTTCACACAAGCATGCCTCCACCTTCACCACGGCCGTCAAAGCGAAAGATGCTGAAGGGTACTACGATATCATCAAGAGACCTACGGATCTGAAGACGATTCAAAAGGCCATTGCTGCCGGAGCGAAACAAGTAGCTGCCGCTGCTTCGGGCGACACGCCAATTGGTAGCCCGGGTGGTGGGGGTGCCATTATTGAGCTACCCCTGACTCTCGATAATATTCCCCCAAAAGCCGTCGTCAACTCGTCACAATTGGAGAAGGAGCTAATGCGCATGTTTGTCAACGCGGTCATGTTCAATGCTGGTGAGGAAGGCGTCGTGGAAGATGCGAGGCAAATGTTTGAAACGGTGCAACAGAGTGTTTCGAGCTGGCGAAGCGTGGAGCGATCTAGTGGCAAACTCGAAGCCGAGGAAACACCACCAGTTCAGGAGGAGGAGGCTCCGACAGCCTCCAAACGCCGAAAACTCTGATGTGTGGCTGCTATTTTTGGCCGCAGACGGCCTTGTATGCATACATAGATTTGTTTTAATCATAGATACCACCACTTCATTGTGACTAGCTCTTTGTTCCGCAGTCATCTAAACATTTTTCCTGTGCAAAAACCCCCCTCTCCCCCTTTGGTCGATCCGAGCATCAGCATGGTATGTACTATACTGGTAATGATGGGGAGATCGACGGGGAAGTATGGTATATCAAGATACGCGAAATCGGGCAGCATGGTGCATGGATCCCCCCTAGTTGGGGCAAGAAGAAAAAAAAAAAAGAAGTGGCCGTTTGCTCTTTCGCCATAATCACCTAATCTCTGCGGGGGGAGGTACCCTCCCAAGATGGGCTAAAATGTCCAGAGGTGGGGGGGGTACAGCAGCATTCCCAAGAGAACAACCTGCAACCCTTTATTAGGGAGAACAAAACATCGGAATGGTTTCTTATGGGTAGTACCCTCATTCCATTCCAGGACAGGACAGGATCAGGCAGGACAGGGGTCATTGGCTGCTCCCCCATTCCCCACCCTTCTCTTTGGGGACCCGCGGATTATTTTTTCTTTTCTTTTTTTTTTTTGATTTTCGCCCAAAAGCTAAACACGATGATGATGATGATGATGATGATTGCATAGTTAGTAAAGTAAAGTAATTAGTAGTGCTGAACCTTTTCTGGTTTTTATCAACTTGAAAAAAAAGCATCCCGGGCGCGAAAGCTTTGCCGTGATTACTGTGCAAAAGGGGGGAGGGGGGGAGTGGTTAGTTGAATACGAATGCCTGTGCAATTTCTAGGGGCGAGAGGCCTTTTTGCAAGGGATAAGTTGAAGAAAAAGAATGAAAGCAATATTTGCACCAGAGACTCAAAAGGTAAGGATGGTGAAAGAGTATTAATTTATTACGCGTTTGTTGGGGGCTGCGGAAAGTCGACGACGACTTTTTTGGCCCAAAATGTCCCTTTGATCCGAAGACTAGTTCCAAAACAATAAACAAGAGCTAATAGCCAAATGGGAAAACATGAAGCCATAAACATTATATCCCTCCGCAAACATCAGCACTTGATGGTAGGGGGGAAGAGGGGAAAGGGGGGAGGAGGGGAGGTCGAAAAGAGAGTTTCGAGCAACGCTTTTCCTTTTCTCACACCTGGAGATGAAAACTAGAAAAAGGAAATGAAGCCAAGACAAGGGATATCAAATATCCAAAAACTCCGATACTGGATCTGATCGCCTGTTGCCCCAGGCCTGCTGGCCAAGGGCCCTCAAGCGCTCGTTCTCCACGCGGTACACGTCTCGCTCGCGCTCGATCTTCTTGATGTATTCGATGGCGCCGGCGAGGACCATGGCTTTGCTGGGCTTGGGCTGGCCCATGACGGTGCCTTCTTCCGTCTGCGGAAGGGTCGGGACAGCGCGTCTCAACCTCTCGAGCTCCGAGTTCAGGCCCTCGCGATACTTGCGTTCCACCTGGTTGTGTGGCAGACGGCTTGTGCGTTGGCACTTTGATGATGATGTCGAAGAGGCCTCTGAGGCACTGCGGTCGAGGCGCGGTCGGCCCCGCTTCCGCTGCGCCCGCTTTGGCATGGGCTCTTCGTCGACGAGACCGATTTCATCCGTGGGCTCGCGCTTCAATGTCAGGCGTGGGGAGAGCTCTGGTGAGCTGGGTGCTTGCCAGGGCGGCGGGGCGTCGCCGCACAGAGAGGGTGTCCGCGAGTGCTGTGTCAGTGGGGATGCGCTCGTGTCGAAGGGGTTGGCTTCGAAGGAGAAGCCCGATGGGAATTGTGCAAGCTGGCCAAAGGGGGCGGAGCCGTCATACGCGGGGTTGCTCGATGTCTTGATGGATGCTGGGCGCGGCGTGGCAGCGGGCAGCGTGGCGTTGAATACTGCGGGGTTCTTGGGCGCAAAGGCGCCAGGTGCGGGCAGCTCAACAGAAGAGAGGGGTCGGTCGTAGTACGAGTCGCAGTCGAAGAAGTTTGCGAGTGAGTGGTCGTTTGATGCCGTGCACGAGTCGGCAACGTAAACCTTGTCGAATGTGTCGGGATAGGAAAAGGACTCGTTGACGGGGGAGTAGTCGGTGTCGGCCACGGCTGGCAAAGCCGTATAGTCTGAGAAGTCCATGTCGAGAGCTTTGCCGTGGGGTCAATGCAAAGGCGAATTGTGTATCGGCCTAGGATTCGTTGAATGGCAGGTAGTTTCGATGGATGGATTGAGCTTCGATGGTGGAGGGAGGGGTTGGTTATAAAGTTGTGGAGCAGAGGACGTGTTGGATTGGGTGGTAGTGCAGATATGGGTATCCAGCTACGAGGGATTGCCGAGTCGCCGAGCTGGGTGAATACGAGGAGGGATGCGGGAAGCGAAGTGTAATCACTGATGCTTCGAGAATGGAGGGGGGTTGATGGTCTTGACCAAGCACGTAATGGCACGTCGTATGCCGAAGCCTTATACCTCTCGTGAGAAGGAATTCACGACCGGTTCCGACGCGAGACGAGATGGCTACCCCTGCCCGCGCATCAACATCATCGTGCAGGCTTTGTCGTCTGCAAAAGTCGTTCGATTAACAGCTCACTCTTGTAGGGCGCGGGTGCTTCCGGACGAGGGGCTGCTGGGCTGCTGCGGGCTTGGAGATGTAAGGCGGCATTCTAGATCGGGGGCGGCCCGTGCGCCGGCGGAGAGGGCAGGCCAAAAAGTCGGAGCTGCAGATGCTCAACACAATGCTGCCGTGCCATCCGGATACGCTGCGGCGTCCTGCGCGGTGTCGGATGCAGCGAGGGCCGCGTTGCTGCTGGGCTGGGACTGAGAGGCCTCTGGTTCCGACGCCTGGCAGCCTGGGCTCGTCGTGGCAGGACGCCGTCTGTATCGTCAACCGTCGTGTCCATGGGCTGCTCCGAGGGCTGCAAACGGCCGGAGCTCGGGGCGCGGCGGGGCTGACGGGCGGCTTTTGCGCTCCACGTGGCTGCGGGCTGCGAGGAAGAGGGAGAGTCCTGGTCTCGTTCCGACAAGAGACAAAATCCCTTCCGTCCAGATGTCCTCGACGCCGTGGCCGCGTTCGTCGGTGGCTTCCGCGCCGCAGACGCTGCAGGGTCTTGTGGACCATCCTCGTCTGCCCACAATGGGCTGATGTCCCAGCCTTGGCGCTTCTCAAACGGGTCAAGCCGGCAGCACCCGCACGCCGCCAATCCACACACCCACCCACATACTCTCTCTCTCTCTCTCCAATCCCTACCTTTCACGGCTATCACTGCCGGGACCTCTTCGATACCCGCTCGCATGCTGTACCATCTCAACATGTTGAGCTTGACGCCGCTCTGACCGTCCTGCTGTCCTCCTTGGTGACTCCCACTATGGTACCTTCTGCCACTCTCTTCTCCTCGACGGCGTCGTGTGTGACTATGAGGGCCTACAACGTGGCACAAAACTTGCTACTTGTCAAGCACAGTCCAAGGCAATCCCCAAAGTTAGGAAATGGCTTCAGCCGGCAGCGAGTTGTGCTTCACTACATAGTAACTAGAGATGGGAGTGTTCAGCCACAGCGCCACTACGCCACACCCCTCTACCCCCACTACTTATAGCTTAGGCAACGTAGCTCAAAGCTCCCCACCCATCATGTCAACATCAACACCATCTACCCATATCAAGACCCGTTTTCTCGTCATCTCCGACACTCACAGCGCTTCTCCACTCCAAAACACTCACCATGATTACGCCGTCTTCCGACCACCACTTCCCAAAGCAGACGTCCTTCTGCACTGCGGCGACCTGACCATGGTGGGCCTTATGCATGAATACGAAAAGACGCTAGACATGCTAGAAGGTGTTGATGCAGACCTGAAGCTCGTAATCGCAGGGAATCATGACCTCAGTCTGGACGAGACCTACTATGCTAGAAAGGGACAGTACATGCAGAGGTTAAAGGTCCCGGATGAGGACATGCCCCGAAGAGCGAGAGAGTTGTGGACTGGAGAGAGGGCGAAGAAGGCAGGAGTGACGTACTTGGACGAGGGGACATATACCTTCAAGCTAAGGAACGGAGCCAAGCTGAGGGTACTACAGTCCACTCAAAATGCTGCTTCACTCAAGTCACCCACCAATCCAGCACTGACAAACAAACCAGGTCTATGCATCTCCTTACCAGCCCGAATTCTGTGACTGGGCTTTCCCTTACTATCGCGACCAAGATCGCTTCAATCCACCTCACCAGAGCACGCCAAACAGTCTCCCCATCGCCGAGAACCCCGTCCCTGACTTCCCCGCCATCGATGTGATGATGACGCATGGCCCGCCTATGAACATTTGCGACGCCACCAATCGCGGTGAGTCCGTGGGGTGCTGCCATTTACTACGAGCAGCACGGCGTGCTCGACCGCTTCTCCACTGCTTCGGCCATATCCACGAGGCATGGGGTGCGGAGATGGTCCAATGGGCAGACGGCGACGAGCTAGATGCCCAATGGGAGAAGCACGTGGCCATGTCCAGATTCATCGAGGTGGACAAGACCAAAATGCGAGAGCAGAGAGCTGCGTTTGTGGACATTGGTCAAGGAAGCGAGAATGCAGCTACGTTCGGGTCTGAGACGTTGATGATCAATGCGAGCATCATGACGCTTTCTTATAAGCCTGTCAATGGCCCTTGGGTCGTGGATTTGGATTTGGAGAGAGCAGACTAGCGCCGAGAAGCTGCCATGTCGTCTCATTGTATGTCAAGGTTGAAGAGTGAGGCCTGCAGGCTCGTCAAGGTGGGCTTGGGAAAAGTCAATGGCGCGCCTACGACTAGATGAAAGAGTCAAGATAATGCAAATGGTGTCAAAACGCAAGGATTGCTTCAACCCGTGATACAATCAAGGAGTAAATGGCTCTACATGTGTATCAATTTCCCCGCCTCCATCCTTTTCCTCCCCTCGTCGTTTGCCCAGAAGCTCCCCGCCGGCCACTCGAACCGCTCTACACAACCATTCTGGTACCCAGCACTGTACCCCGGAGCAACAGGTGTGACGTAGTGGGCATCCCTCACCTCGGCCGGGTACTTTTGGTACCCGCGATGCCGCTTGTTCTCGGCAAACTCGAGCATGCTCTTGGTCCCGCTGACGACAATGTAGTCGATGAGGCTGAGGTGGCTCGTCATCTCGACGAGGCCCATTGCGCCGTTGTGCGGCACGCAGGGGACGCCAAATACTTTGGCCATGAGCATGACGGCGATGCACTCGTTGACGCTGCCCAGGCGGACGGCGTCAATCTGCGCCACGTCGGTGGCTTCGGCCTGCAGGAGCTGCTTGAAGGTGACTCTGTTCTGGGCGGCCTCGCCCGTCGCGACGCCGACGCCGTAGGGCTTGAGCGCCTTGCGGATCGCCGCGTGCCCGAGCACATCGTCGGGGTTGGTCGGCTCCTCGATGAAGACGGGCTTGTATTCTACCAGGTGCTTCATGTACTCGATGGCTTCGGGGACGCTCCACACTTGGTTTGCGTCGATCATGATCTGGTAGCCCTTGTCGTAGCCGAGGATCTCGCGCACGGCGGAGAGGCGCTCGCGGTCCGTGGCGAGGTCGGTGCCCACCTTGAACTTGAAGATGGTGTAGCCTTCGTCGATGGTCTGCTGCAGCACGTCCTTCATCTTGTCGCCTGTGAATGCCAGCCAGCCCGGCGATGTAGTGTAGGCGGGCACCGCCTTGTCGGCGAAGGCTTCCTTGATCCGTTCCTTCTTCCCTGCCTGGGCCTGCTTCAGTATGTCCAGCGCGGATTCCGGCGTCACCACGTCGGTGATGTACCGGAAGTCGATCAACCGCACGACTTCTTCGGGCGTCATGTCCGCGACAATCTGCCACACGGGCTTGTCGAGAATCTTGCCCCAAAGGTCCCAGACGGCGTTCAGCACTCCAGCAACGGCAAGGTGCGTGACCGACTTCTCCGGCCCGATCCAGCGATATTGCGAGTCGGACACCATGTATCGCCACGTCTTGCCCATGTTGGCGGTAAGCTCGTGCATTGTCTTGCCGACGACGCGTTCTGCGAATATCTTGAGACACATGCAGACCACCTCGCTGCCCCGGCCATTGCTGAAAGCCTAGAGAAAGGTTAATTCAAGGGTTTCTCTCTGCCAATTTGCAGTACGTACAATCCCCTCCCCTACGAGGCCTGCATGGTTGGTCTGAAGTTGTATATATGGATGGCTGCCGTTTGTGCCAACGTGCATGGCGTCCGAGCCTACGCCATCTAAACTGGTGGGAAATCGCAAGTCGATCACGTCGAAGCCCGTGATTGTGACATCTGCCTCTGAACTGATGATTTTCCGTGTCATGCTGGAAAGGACGTCACCTAGGTTTCAATTGAAGCGTGCGAAACTGCCAACAAAATCTCGTTGGTGAAGTGTCCAGATATGGATTGTTGAGATGTAGAAGAAAGGGCATAAGCTGATCTGTCGAGGACGTTTTGACTGATTGATTCCTAGCTGCCGTCCCGGAGGCACAGGTGCACGCGAGTCAGGTTGGACTCAGGGTCGACATGACCGCGCGTGAGAGGTATTGGATGATGCAAGTCTTTCTGGGGGGAAACGGAGACCCACAAGGAGAACCGCGTTCTCCTGTCGTTGCACACGTGTGTAAAAAGCGGGGCTCGCATGATATGCAGTGGAGGGTGTGGAGAAAGATGACCCTGGCGTTAACATGAAAGTCGGCTATAAGCAGCCTAGTCTTCCCCATTCCCTATCAAGAATACCATGAAGTCTGGAAGTTCCTTAGCTTCAAAGCCTCCAAAGCATCGACAGATCTACTAAATCTTCTTCCGCCCAGTCAAATTCGTCAATTACGGCAGATTTGTATCATGTCGGGCGAGCCTAGACATCTTCATCCGTGGTTTTCATTACCGCTAGAGTCTAGTGATAGCCACCAGCGCGCATCACCGCTAATCCCCCAGTATGTCCGCCGTTCCCCGCGACCCCGGCAGCAACCTCCACGGGGAACGGCGGAGATTAGATGGCCGGGTGGTGCCAAGACCACTCTTCTTCATGGGACCCCGCGTGCCCAATGTGCTTGTGGGGTAGACCCGCGCTATCGGTAATAGTGCGTTCGCTTCTGCTTTTCCTGCCTGACATCTCCAGATTTCCAAGGACCTGGGACCGAGTCAGGGTTCCGCGAGACAGAAGGAGAGCCAGGGCATCATGAACGTCTATAAGTACCCCAGGCCGCGACGAGGACTCCCCGCATGATCAAGAAGACGACTACTCGACAAGATGAAGTCTCTCGCCAACCTGAGCGGCAACTGGCTTGTTGCCATGGTCACAGTGGCCAACGCTGGTATGCTCTGCTGGATGCCTGAAACCGATTGCTCGCTGACATGTAGATTGAAGCTTCGATGGCATGGTTCGGGTACGATCAAGGCGTATTCTCCGGCGTGTTGATCTCATCAGACTTCCTGCATCACTTCCCTCAAACCAAGAATGCGAACATCTCAGGAATTGTTTCTAGCTGCTTCTCTGTAGGTAGTCGCATCGAACATGCACCCTTGCCGAACTAACAAGCTGCAGCTGGGCGCCTTTGTAGGAGCCATCTTCGCCTTCATGACCGGCGATAGGACTGGTCGAAAGCTCGCGGTCTTCATCGGCCTGGTCTGCAATCTTGTGGGAGCAGTCCTCCAGATTGCATCTTTTCATCTGCCAATGATGTTCGTCGGACGAATTGTCAATGGATTTGGAATGGGTGAGTTGACAGTGGCTCTTGTGTCCGACGGCTTCGTTAATGGTATCCAGGCGTCACCTCCTCAACCTGCCCAGTCTTCCAAGCCGAATGCTCCTCACCACGCGTCCGCGGTAAACTAGTGGTCGTGGGCAGTCTCTGTAACACAGTCGCATTCTGCATTGCTAATTGGATGAACTATGGCCTCTACTTTAGCGGAGGGCCTCTTCAGTGGCGATTTCCTCTAGCCTTCCAGCTGATCTTCCCGATCATGGTCGGTGCAGCTCTCCTGTTCGTCCCAGAATCACCCCGCTGGCTGCTACTAAAGGATCGCGGCGAGGAAGCTCTTATCGTAATCGCGCGCCTTCAGGGACGTAACGTTGCTATCGACGATCCCGCCGTCCTAGCTGAATTTCTGTCGATACAAACATCCCTCCGCGAAGAACGGGAAGAAGCCGCGTGTACAAGTTGGAAAGACAGCCTCCAGTTCAAAGATAAGACACAGAATTTCCGTCGGTTGTTGCTATCCTGCGGAACGCAGCTCATGCAACAATTCAGTGGAGTCAACGCGCTGGGTTACTACTTGCCGACTCTACTCCAACAGTCTGTTGGTTTCTCCAATCAAACCGCTCGTCTGCTCTCGGGTGTGAACGGCACAATCTATGTTTTCTCGGCCTTTTGCTGCCTTCTAATCATCGATCGATTCGGACGCCGCAAGATGATGCTTTATGGTGCCCTGACATGCGGGTCCTGGTATCTAATAGCTGCCTTTACTATTCGACAAGCCGAGATCGAGCCTGCAAAGCAGGCAGCATTCGGAAAAGCCACAGCCGCCATGTTCTTCCTGTATTACTTCTGCTACGGTACCTCATTTGCTAAAGTGCCATGGGTCTACAATTCCGAGGTTAATAGCTTGGGCTGGCGAGCACGAGGAGCTGCTGCAGCCACGGGCACCAATTGGATTTGCGCTTTCTGCGTTACCCAATTCACGAAGGTTGGCGTCAACAACTTACACTGGCGGTTCTACTTGAGTATGTGCTGACTCATTCCTCATCCTCTATCTATAATTGCTAAATTGCTGACTTTCTATCGATCGACAGTCTTCTCGATCTTCTGCTTCTCCTTTTTCCCAATCGTGTTCTGCTTATATCCCGAAACTAGCCGACGAAGTCTTGAGGACATGGACTACATCTTTGAAAGTAACCCACATATCCTGGTCGCAGGGAAGCGCGACTTAACCTCTAGGAAGAGGCCACAGGCTTTCATTGATGCGGAAGCGAGACGCATTGAGGCTGGAGAGCAGAAAAAGGATATACCACAAGTTTTGGATCACACCAAGATGTCTATGGTGCACAACGAGCGCGCCGTCTAGTGACTGTAAGTTCTTGGAATCTGTAGCGCTAGATGAAGGCACAAGTTGCAAAGGCGAGGGTGTGTGGTTAGCATGTAGGATCGAATGCAGCATTTATTTTAATCGAACAGATTCGAGATCCGACATTTTCGCCTGATCTCTTTGAGTATGCCAACCGCAGCCTCTAGACTACTTTCCATTTCCTTTGCATCTTCAGTCTTAAGATTCAAGGCCCAAGGCTCAACATGGTCAATGACCAAGCTTTGCAGCTCGTCGATATCTGGTACTAGCTCTTTCAGCTGGTTGCAATGCACGGCCATACTAAGAACGAGAACTGCACCCAGCGATGAGATGGAAAATGTCCATGTATAGGGTGATAGCCTCTGTAGCATTTCGGCCGCGCGTCGTATATATATCCGGCAGCTTTCAAGGCACATGCGGCACTTGTCGAGGATCGCTTCGGACATGAGCACGCTGTCATCGGTGACACCAGCCGATTTGGCCTTTTCAAGGGCTACTGCGTGCAGCACGAATGGACGGTGAATAATATGTAGTGCGGCGAAATATCGTATACCAAGCACTCGTTCGCGGTCGTGAATTGCAGGCCGAGTGCCAGTCACATCAGGCCGAAAAGGTTCTGGAATAGAGTTGTGCCAACTGCGAAGCTGCGAATGAAGTTCGTCACAGATGCTGAAAAGTTTGCTGAGTTGATCTCTTTCGAAAGTTCCCGCTCCTTCGCCCCCTAGGTTCATCATTGGCGGGTATACAGAGTTGTGGATTCTGTTGAAGAGTCGGCGTAAACTTATCTCCGCTAGGTAATAAATCGCTTCCAGATCGTCTGAGCCGGACCGAAAAGATGGTAAAGGCATGTGATCCACAAGCTTTTGCAGGCTGCTCTGCGGTATCTCTAGCTCAGCAAGCCGATCGCTTTCAATCATGAAGCAGCTCCAGAAGCAACGAACTATCTGCTCTCGTGTTGGTATTGCGCTGGAAGAAAGTGGAGCCTCTAAACGTGGGAGGAGAAAGTGTGTGTGTATCGCGGCCATGTTGATCAAGCGCCAGCTGTATAGAGGTCGGGCAAGGTAAGAGAAGTAGACCGATGCTAGGATGAGGGCTTGAGAGGTCTTGACATCCCAATTGAAACTCCATGTAGATGCATAAAGCAACTCAGGCAGTGCTCTTTGCATGTACGCAATACCTGATAGTGGCGAACGAACATTATTCTCGATAACGGTCGCGCCCAAAGCAAAGATGACGAGACACAGGCAGGTGTCGGGGCCTGGAGCAGGTCCATTTGCGATCACCCTGTTGTAAATGGTTTCAAATTCGTCTTTGTCTAAAAGAGGATGATAGCAATGAACCTTCGTGAAGAAGGCCGTAACTAAAGCATCCGTCGTTGGCTTGTCAAAGTCCACATGGTCTATCATGCCGACTGCTTGACCTCGTGGATGCATTGGTATTTCGTTCTTGGACTCCAAGCGCAGAAAATAATCTGGGGGATACTGGCCGATCATCTCTCGAATTGCTGGATTCAATAAGAGGTGATTGGACGACGTGCTGTGCTTATCAGGGATGGTGAGAGGAGGAAGTAGTTCATGCTCCTGCATAACCCCGGAATAAAAGTTACCAGTCGAGTACTGCGGACTTGCATTCTGCATTAATGTTCCAGGCGAGACAGAAGAACTAGCTGCTAGTGCGTTGTTCCCAGGGAAGGATGGTTGGAAGGTGGGAGACGTCGGCAAATTGTTGCGCTGCATTGTCTCTATCAAAGCAGTCATTTGTAGTGAATTGTCGCGAAGCAACTTCTCGACTCGACCCAGTGACTCTTGCATATCCGCTTCGGGGTGTAACGAGACCGTCTCTATGGGCATCTCGTCGTAGACGCACTCCGCTTCTAGCTCTTTGCAGGTTCCGCATGTCGGTCTCTGGGCATCACAGCGTCGTTTGCGTTTCCGGCAGATGGTACAGGCCAACGGTGTTCTTCTGCGACGGAAGCTCATAGTGAAGCTGATGAGAATGTACAGTAGAGAGTCGAGAGACAAAGAGCAGATCTCGCCTGGCCGTACCTTCCGAGGTAGCCACGCTAGGCCCGTATGGGCAAGCCTCGTCAACCTCGGTCTTCTCACGAGTACTCCACTCTTTTTTACTGTCCTGCTTTGATCTCGGAGCTTTCTTCCCCAGTCTCGCCTTTGTTTAACGCCACTTTAAGTACATAGTTCGAGCATCACAATCGCGCATCTTGCGTTTGACTTCGCACGGCAGCTTGTTATAATCAGTCTTTGATTGTTGTGAAGCTAGCCTACGTCAACGTCGCTTCGTGCTTCATGATCTCTGCTACTTCGCTGTAGAGTGCTTCCTTCGCAGCCTGGTCTAAGCTTGGCATCGGCTGGCGAGGCACTCCTCCATAACCGTGGTACTTCTCAAGCACTGCTTTGAACCCAGGAACAGCCCTCTTGGTCATGGCCCAGTCTCCCTGAGCAAGAAGAGCTTGCAAATTTTGAATCCTCTCCTGGTCACCGCCATTTAGATACAGATTAAACAGCTCGACACATGTCTTTGGGAATACATTAGCTGCCCCAACTATCGCACCGTATGCGCCAACGGCCAATGAAGGAACGATCAAATCAGCGACTCCACTCAAGCAGAAGTATCCTCCGTTTGCTTCTCTCTCTCCCATAGAAGCCTTTGTCGCAGCAGCTACCCGTGCGAGTTTCCCAACATTGCCACATGTAAACTTTGTACCGATGATGTTTGGGTGTTGCGCCATGGTGCTTAGGAGGTCTGAATCGACATCGATGCCAGCGACAGCACCCGGATAGTTGTATATGACAACTGGTAATGGGCTTTGATCTGCAACCTGAATAAAGTACGATTCAATTGTGCCTGGACTCATGGCCCATTTGAAGAAGCTAGGGACCAAGATCAGGACCGCGTCGCCGCCTGACTCGTGAGCATCCTGACATAGCTGCAAAGTCCCTCGAACCGACTCAGCAGAGGCTCCCACTACAATCGGCGTGGAGCTGAAGCCGGCTTTATCCAGTGCAGATCGTGTGGTCAAGGTGACGAGCTTCCGTTCTTCGCGCGAGAGGTAAGGTGCTTCTCCATTTGAGCCGTTCGTTGTGATGCCGGCAATTCCAGCTTGGGCTAACCGGACAACATGTTTAGCCACGGTTCCCAGATCGAGGTCTTCAGTGACGGAATCGAAGAAGCATTGAGTCGGACAGTAGATACCAGGGACGATATTTCGACGCGATGAGACTGGAGTCGACCCCATTCTTCCGAGCTACGAATGTGAGAGGTTTAAAGGGTCGTGAGAGGAGGTAAGTAACAGATGTGACGGTCAAATTTCAGAGCCAGTGCGCACTCCATTTATTTCTTCAGCGCAGTCGCAAGCATTTGAATACACCTTTCTTTTTACTATCCCTGCAAGCTACACCCTTTAGCGGTAGATCGGTATTCAAAAACAGGACTAATACGTGGACGTACGAGGTGTACAGCCTAGAGAGCAATCTGCAGGTCCGACAGACCTAGTAGACCCAGAAAAAGTAGTTTACTAGGTGCGTCTTCCCCACCAAATGCTACGAGTAGGAGTAGAGGCATCGTAACTGAGACCAATTATGGGGAACTAGTGAGGAGACAATGTTGCCGAAGGCGTCGATCTTCTAGCCGATGAGATGATGGGCATGTGTGTCTGCCGAGCCCCATTAGTTTAAGTCCGCCTCCCCCCACCGCTTACCGCGACCAACCCTTGCTCAAAATAGATAGCAATGAATGTCCCATTTTGTGCTGCGACGTTGTGATATTTCCGACACCCTCAAAAAGCTCACTCGTTTTCAACCTGACGCAAATTTATACAATTATTTCTTGTTCTAGAAACACACTTCAACCATCTTCAATCGAGAGGCAATGGCGGACTCACCCTACATCCTCGTTACGGGAGCAACAGGATTCATTGGTGCGCACGTCGTCGACAATCTCCTACAACGCGGGATTAGAGTCCGCGCAGCAACACGTTCCCTCCAAAAAGGTGAACAGCTAAGAGCAGCCCGGGAACGATACTCCTCACTGCTTGATATCATTCAAGTGGGCGACTTCTCAGAAGCCGCGTCATTTTCAGAGGCTGTGAAAGACATAACAGGCGTAATACATATCGCAAGCCCGTTTAGCTACTCTACCATCAATAATGAGAAAGAGTTAATCTTGCCTGCGATTGCAGGTGTGAGGGCTATTCTAGAGGCAGCAGAGAAGGAGAAGAGCGTGGAAAGAGTTGTCATCACGAGTTCTTTCGCTTCAGTCATGAACGCGGATAGGAAAGCTCCACCCCGGTTTACGTATACGGCTGAAGACTGGAACCCATTGACGTACGAAGAATCAGTGGACAAGAAGACTAGTGCCGTAATTGCCTACCGAGGTTCGAAGAAGTTTGCCGAATTAGAAGCTTGGAACTTTATGAAGAAGAGACCAACCTTCGACATCGTGACGCTATGTCCGCCGATGACGTTTGGTCCTATTTGTCATCCTGTAGCCAACCTCGCAGAACTCAATGAGTCTAATGCCAACCTGTGGAAAGTTGCAAGCGGGAAAGAGCTGCCAGTCTCTCGTGTACCGTTCTGGGTAGACGTGCGGGATTTAGCGACTGCCCATGTAGAAGCGTTGGTTCGGTCAGAGGCAGGGGGGAAGAGATTTATAGTGTCTAGTCCGGAGAAGTTCTCATATGGGCTAGTTGCAGAGATCGTGGCTAAAAGCAAAGACTTCCCCTGGGGCAAGGATAGAGTGGCGAAGGGGGAGAAGCAGCTGATCGATGATAGTTATGACTTGGACGGGGAGACGGCGGCAAAAGAGTTAGGACTGAAGTACACTCCATTTAGCGAGACGGTAAACGACTTCATCATTCAAGCCGTAAGAATGGAAGAACTTGGGGGTTAGGTGTAAAGAATAGTACATGAGAACAAGGATGTCCCTCTACGGATTGACAACAGTGCTAGGCCATTTAGCACCTCGATAAGGCCATCGAGAGCCTGAGTGATTTTACTATTTGTTGTAGCGTGGAAACCAAAACGAGCAAAATCTCACATGAGAGAAAGATAGTGAAGCCTCTGAAGTAGGTAATGTCAAATGCCTTTTATAACATTTTTCTCTAGCTATCTTTAGTATGTGTTTATGCGATTATATGGGCACCCTTTTCAACCAGAAATTCTACGACATACTGGCGCAAGCCATAGCTAGTCGCGTGTAGGGCACTACTTGGAGACTAGTCCATTGGTAGCTTCGGCGAAAGATCAAGGAAGTAAGGTATATGAGTATTAGGATACAGCAGGCTAGAACGATCGAGAACCTGCAAGAATCTCTGTAGATAACCAGCCCTTGCAACTCATGATGCTGGATCCTTCGATAGCTTCGAGTGTTTGCAAGCTGCGAAAAGCCTTGCACTATAATGATTGCATCTTCGCCTGTGCACGGATAGAAAATACTCTTATCAGGAGCGCATTGAATAACGAAGTTGGTGACGACAGGGATATTGACAAGTAGTGTAGTGAAGTAGTATTGTATGGCTATGCTAACCCCCGAAGACTAAGCCTCCCCACCAACCATCCAACCAACCAAGTGACAGACCGACCAACCGACTAGAAAACCCGCACACCAAACAATTCGCGCAATCTTTAGTTTGAAACAACCGGTTCAATGAGTAACATTTCCTCTAACCGAAGACTTCCAATTGCAGCCTCGCATGAAATCGTGCACCTCCCTTATCAAAGTTGACATCTACTATAAGAGACTGGCCATCAGCTTCTCCACTCAAAACCGCAGCAGCAATTTTATTTCAGATGTATCTACCGATGGTTCACCTCACGTTTCCTCTTCTCTTCACGTTATGCGCATCCTCTGCGATCCCTAAGCTTCAGCGCCGTGTCCCAGGAGACATCTCTTTAGGCTTCAATGTTCCTCGAGATGCCAGTGATGGTGTATATAGTGTGACCTTTGATAAGAGGAATGGGGAATGGGTTCATGAGCGACTGTCTGATGGCTACAATTCTACAACCCCAACTACGGCTCCCTACAAACGCGCAACTGCCAAAAATCTCGAGAAAGGGGTGGATTACGGCTGCGGGAGCAATGATCTTCCACATGAAGATACCGATAATGCCAACGATGCGCTAGATGCACAATGCTATGCCGACAATACGGTAGGAAGTTACTATAATTTTTACAGTATCTCTGGAAAGGTAGTAGCGTAAGTATATATACAGTGCCGTACACGTCTAAGATAAGCAGATTGCTAAGATAATTAAGTTATGCCTGCAACATAGATGATACTGCACTTTCATGCAGTAAAGATGATCGCGCATCGACATCAGCAATTATTACTGATAAATGTGGACGGTATCACGGAGGGTGGGCACAGACGGTTAAGAATGCTGATGATGAGAATTTGGAGTACCAGTTCAGGTACGGGTATGCTAAGAAGGGTACAAACTATTGCGACTGGTACTCGTCCTACGACTTCGGCGGATTATAAATGCGAGGAGAGTACTCTCTTGCATGATAATACTGCGCTGTACCCGCCTAGTAGAAGGCGGCTTTTGCAGCACTCAGTCTCGAGGGAACCACCATCAGCAGGCGGTGAGAAATCATGATATTCCAGACTTGGCACCTTTCCTGTATACTGTATTACGAACAGAGATCACTTATACGATATTTTTTTTAACTTCTGCCTACCTACCTATGTGATACCTCACCTTTGATTACCTATCAAAGGCGCCTCCATTCGTAGAAGCACACCAAATATAACACTGGAGCTCCTAGCTACTCGACTACCACTTAATTACAGGTCCTATCAAAGAATTTTGCATGACCGCCTTCGTACCTACAAAGTAGTAATAAGCTATCAATTACATTAGATTTTATATGGGGCATTAATCCTCTCTTATGTTTAATGGGTAGTGTGACATGATGTCAAAATGTCTTCCCCTACAGGCTACATCGGATTAATAGGGTATTATTGCAGTGTTTCAGAAATAACGCATCTAAATCTGTAGCTTACAAACGGTCATTCATTCTATCATTACCATGAGTCGTGATCATTCTTCATCCCGTTGTGTTCTGTTCCTCCAAATGACTTTGTCCTGTGCCCTGGCGTTGCCCCAAGACAAGACCAACAAGTATCATACGCATCACTCTCTCTGCGCCTTCCTTAATAAGCCTCTCAGTCTGCGCGATAGCATCCTCCAGTGATGAAGGAGCCTTCAAGATGCTAGCGAATGCCTTAATGCCCGCACCGTAGCAGCCATCTGCGCCTTCTCCAATAGTACCTGCTAGCGCTACAACTTGAGCACCGTGCTGTTTAGCACGGCGAGCAATTTCAGTAGTCATCTTTCCCTGAGTCGATTGAGAGTCAAGGCTCCCTTCGGCTGTGATGACGAAGTCCCATTCCTCTTCGAATATACGGTCGATTCCAAAATACTCGTTGATAGCCTCGGACCGCGGGCGCATTTTTGCGCCAAGGAGCATCAACCCGGCGCCCAGCCCTCCAGAAGCGCCACTGCCAGGAGTGCAAGATATTTCCACCTTTAAATCCCGTCCCGCGACCTTGGCCAGCTTTTCCAATGCAGCTGTGAGCAGATCGACCTGCTCCGGTGTCGCACCCTTTTGAGGTCCGTAGACCTTAGCAACACCTCTAGGACCGCACAGGATGTTCTTAATATTGCAAGTAGCCTCGATCTGTATTCTTTTTACTACAAAAGGTCAACGTCGCCAAACAAGATCACTTTTTCTCAACATACCTGCGTCTCTGCGAAGGTTCGGATGGATCCCACAAAGATCTATCTTGTTCAACCGAGACAATGATCGACCACCGTCTGCTTTCGGGAGTTCTTGACCATCCGAGTCAAGCAGTCGGGCACCCAAGGCTTGAAGCATTCCTGCTCCTCCATCCGATGTTCCAGAATCCCCACAACCAACAATGATCTTTGTGCAACCCTCGTCTAGCGCCTTCTTTATCAGTTCGCCAACTCCGTACGTAGTAGTGACTGTTGGATCGCGCAAAGTCTTAGGGACAAGGCGAAGACCGGCAGCTGCAGCCATATCCAAAACAGCAGTCTTTCTATCCTCCCCGATGAAGCCGAGGTAGGACTCCACTGGTTGTCCTACTGGTCCCGTGACCAACTGCTCCACGAGGAATCCGCCGTGTGCCACCACCAGTGCTCGGCAAAACCCTTCTCCGCCATCATGGAGCGGCAGCTTCTTTATAAACGCACTTTCATCATCAACAACTCTCCGCAGTCCTACTTCGATTGCATCAGCAACTTGCTCAGGTCCAAGACTCTCCTTGAACCCTGATGGTGCAACAAGAATTCGCATTCCTTGAGCAATCGAGGATTTAGATGTTGGTGTCAGAAGTACAGTAGTTGTGGTCCTAATTTTGCTTTCTGTTTTAGGTGGCAAGTGAATGTCCTCCGAAGATGGCTGCTTAGGATTCGCGGGAAGTATTTCTATCTGAGGGAGGATGTTGAGCATTCTAGATGTCAACAAAGCGAGTGTGAGTAGCGAGTGTGGTATCCGAGTTTGAGGGCAGTTGGAAACAACTGGACCGATAGCTCTTAGACTTTAACGATTGTCTGATGATGATGTTAAGGTTTCAATGCCGTCCATCGCCATGTACTTATATTCCCAGAGTTCGTAGTCCAATGCTTCTGTACTGCAAGGCTCATACAGAACTTGCCACAAAAAAAGACACAGCCCAATAGCCACGATTCTTACTTCCCACTCGAGTCACGGATACCTCAGGTGAGCCATCTAACACTTAGAGCCCATGACTCTGGAAGAAGCATGCATAGCACAGCCTGAGGTTACGCATTCACAACTCAACCATGACACCAAGAATGTGCAGATACCATTCATCCAGACATAAGCTCTCTTTGGACCAGCTGAACACATTTGGCATCGGGTACATCATACTATCTTCCCAAGCCCAAGAGACTTGTGTGTTTCTATCTACCAATCAGGTACAGTCGCTATGGGCTGGGCAGAGATTAAGTAAGGCCGATAGTTGCTTCAAGCCTTGGCAGAACATCCGAGCACAGCCCTGTAGTGACGTTAGCCACCGAGCCCCAACAGCACTCTTTGGCTTAATCTTATCGGATTGCCTAGTGCTCGGCGTCGTCCTTGATCTAGGGACCGTTGATCGCCAACGCAAGCACACGACATGTTTCTATTCACGGAGTGCAAGTCAACTCACCTGATTGGGCAATACCTATGATCGCCACTTTGCCGCGTCTTTTCCAAGAGATAGCGTGATGTCGTGGAAGCACTCAACCACGTTTCAGTCGGACCGAAGTGCTTGCTTCAGCTCTGAGACGCGGTGGCTATTACACAATTTCCTGCTAGGCCACAGAAGCGGCCATCGACTGAGCCCTGCTGGATACGACAGTTCTCTACCCTTATAACAGTGCACCCAATCCAATAATGGCACGGCTACGACTTTTTGTGATATTGCAAACCCCACGCTCGTTTGATAATGCGTCTTCAGAAGAAACGTGCCGTTAGTGACCCGGCAAGTCGCAAACGTTCGTTGGCCCTACCTCGCTTCTCCTTTGAGAGCGAATCGGAACTACACCTCATATCCACTGATCGCCTCTTTGATCAATACGCACAAGATGAAACCTCTTACGATCCTGGTCTACAATTAGTTAAAAGTGCCGATCAGGCCGTTGACGAGGAAGTTTACGTATGCCATCGCAGCCTTGTAGTCGGTCATATTACTGATGCTCACAATAGGTCACATGGGATGGCCCACACGATCCCACAAACCCGCTCAATTGGTCGTTCAGACGGAAGTGGGTCGCTACAATCCTCGTATCCTTGTTCACTTTCATCTCACCATTTTCCTCGACCATGGTCACGCCCGCGCTTGAGGACATTAGCGATGACTTTGACATCAAGAAAGATTTCACAGAGCAACTTGTCATGTCCATCTTTCTCCTCGGCTATGCTCAAGGACCTTTCGTCTTGGCACCCCTCTCGGAACTCTTTGGGAGGGTAACAGTACTGCAGTATGCGAATCTAATTTATTTGGCCTTCAACACCGCGTGTGGATTTGCGCAGACCAAAAACCAGATTCTCATCTTTCGTTTTCTTAGTGGCATCGGAGGGAGTGCTCCGCAGGCAGTAAGAGCACTATCTTTTGTCAACATGGAATATATTGCTAACATTCTGTACTAGCTCTGCAACGGTGTTCTCGCTGATACTTGGACCAAGGAAGAACGAGGCAAAGGTCAAGCAATTTACGGCATGCTTACATTTATCGGACCCTGTGTCGCCCCGATATGTGGCGCTTACATCTCAGCCCATACCACTTGGCGCTGGATCTTCTGGTCGACGTCAATCTTTGATGTCCTAGTGCAAGTTCTTGCTTTCTTCTTCCTAAGCGAAACCTTCGCACCTACAATCCTGGCCCGTAAGGCTGCTAAATTGCACAAGCTGACCGGAGTACGGACACGCACCGAGTATGACAGTGATGAGCGGTTCAGCAAAATTCTGCGAAAGAGGTTGGTGCTGCCGTTCATCATGATGTTTACGCATCCCGCTGTGCTGGCGCCATCCATATACCGCGCTTATCTATACGGCGTTATGTATCTCGTGCTGTCTACGTTTCCTCGTGTATGGGAAGAAGCTTACGATCAAAAAACTACTACGGCTAGTCTCAATTATCTTTCGCTGTGTATTGGTTTCATGATCGGCCTACAAATCAGCCATCCGCTTATGGACGGGGTAAGTTCAGCATTTTGATCCATCACTCGGGCACCTACATAACTGACGAAAATCATAGCTCTATGCCCGATTCAAAACCCGATATGGTACAGATGAAGGACTACCTGAATGGCGTGTCCCACCCATGCTTTTGGGTGGTCTACTCTGTCCAATTGGCCTTTTCATCTACGGATGGACCGCACACCATCACCTTCATTGGGTAATTCCCAACGTTGGTTGTGCAATCTTAGCCATTGGATTGATCATAGCATTCCAGTGCTCACAAGCGTACACGGTTGATGCATACTCAGCCAAGTATGCAGCATCTGCTGCAGCTGTGGGTGCGTTCATGCGCACCATGTGCGGATTCAGCTTTCCGCTATTCGCACCCCAGATGTATGAAACACTCGGAATAGGCTGGGGGAATAGTCTGCTTGCATTTGTGACGGTGGGGTTAGCGGGAATTAGCCCGGTGCTTTTATGGTTTTACGGGCCGAAGATTAGGGAATGGAGTACGAGGGGCTTGGATGAGGACGCGAAGGCTAGTATGGGAAGGTCACTAGAGGATTTGAGGACAAGTGCGAGAGTCTAGTCAAGTCCCTCAGCCCTATTGTGAGATTGGCTATGACTTGTGCACTAATAAATATGTATGGGAAATACTCGCCGTTAAGAATACGACTAGATATAGAATTTCATAGAAAGATTATAGGGCTTGAAAGATAGAGTAACAAAATTACCCACTCTTCTCGTCTCTATCCGGTCTAACATCATTTATAATCACCTTAGTATGCTCTAGTGCCTGCTCCCGTGCTCTTTCTATAGAGATACAATGATACTCGGGGAATTCTCGCACCGAAATGTTATTTTGAAATAGCTCATCGATCTCCTCCAGAGTACGACCCCGCATTTCAGGTAGGAAGAGGTAGAGGAAGATAAAGGTTATAGCGTTGGAGGCAGCCCAGATATATGCAACCTATCTATTTAAGCGGGAAGCAAGCAGGGGTGAAGAATGCACTCACCTTAGCTCCCCAATTCAATTCATTGGAGTTGATAAAATAAGGCATCGTGAAACTTGTTAGCCACGCACTATGCCCACGTCAGCTGGTATACTATTCTGTTTCCCATGTACCTCCATAGGTCTTAGGCAATACTCACAAGAAATAATTAATGCCCGTTCCCAGCCCAATAGTTACCACCCTCAGCCGACTACTGACAACCTCGTTAGCCACAGGCCAACTGACGGCCCCGCTGAATCCATTATATACAAAGAACCAGCACAGCGCACATGCTAATACTGCCTTGCCTGCTTCCTTGTCGGTACCGGAAACAGAGCCTGCTATGCCCATTCCTAGCATGAAGAAGGTGGAGCCACCATGGCCTAGTAGCATGCTGAAGCGGCGGCCGATAGTACGGTAGTTTAGAACTATAGATAAGAAAACTCCCATGAGGCCCATGAAAGACTTGAGGATGGTGGCCATGAAGGGACGCTGAACGCCGGCCATTTGGAAGAAAAAGGTCTGAGTAGTGTCAGCGGCATTAAAGAACGCCTTGAACCCAGAGAAAATTGAGGTGGGTCGTATGTGTACTCACACCGTATCCAATGATAAGCCAGATGCCCGAAGAAGAATGAGACAAGATGACTCCAAAGCAGATCAGCGTTCTCCTCAACTGTGTCCCCTTGAACATATCGGCCCACACACTACCCCTAGCTAGTTCCTTCTCCTCCTCTATTCCGCTTTGCATCTCCAAAAATTCTTCTTCTAGCAGTTCATTCCTGCCCTTGAAGCTTGTGCCTCTCAGCCTCTTCAGTGCCTCCCTCGCCTCCTGGTTCCTGCCTTTCATGAGTAACCATCGTGGACTCTCCGGCAGACATAGCATGAGTAGTGAGAGTATTAATGGAATGGCGTAAAGTGATGCGAGCGGGATTTGATAGGCGAGTCTTGACTTATAATCTTTGGAACGGTCATTTGCCACAGCACCGATCATGCTACCAATGGAGGTCCAAACACCGAAGAAGGAGACTATAGGACCTCGCAGATGTGCGGGGGAGACCTCGGCGGTGTAGACGTTAGCGAATGTGATGAAGAATCCGTTCGAGACGCCCTGTAAATGCCTATTTAGTAGCTCGCCGTGCACTCAACAATTCACAGGTGTCTTGAACCAAAGCAGGGGGGTCTTACAATCAATATTCTCCCGAAGTATAGCCCGACCAACCTTTCTGTCCCGATTTGCAGCCCCGCCGCGACAAAACTGATGAAGCTCGCCAGCCAGATACTGTACCTACGGCCAAACCTTCGCCCCCAGAAATGTGTCAGCACAACGCCGATAATTGTGCCAATGTTCAAGAAAGAGCTAATGAGTTGCTGAGGCGTGGTGGCAATGTTCCAGCCGGATTTGGCTTTTTTGTCCTTGTAACCGTAGACTTTGAGAAATCCGGGCATGGCTTGGAAGCCGGCAATAGTCGCAGTGTCATACCTAGTGGGCAAATGTTAGATTGAGAAGGATCAGATCAGGAGAGTGGAGAGATGCAAGGACGTACCCGTATTGGAAGTTAGCTAAGCTCATTGCTAAACAGATAAGGATACATTTCCAATTGTCCTTGACAGGAGTTTCACGGCTCGAGCGCACGGCCATTTCCATTAGATTAGTATCGTCAACTGAAATTCAAGATGGTTTTTGCTGCTGGAGTTGAAAGAGACGGGAACGCTGGAGGTGCACCAGCAGTGTGCTCCTAAAAAGTAATCAAACCTAGCGTTCGTATTCCAACTCAGCATGGGAAGGTGCCATATAATCAAAAATTGTGGGCGCATAATGCGGGGTGTCAAATGTAGGATGCAAAGGCTCAGGAACTTGGCCCTGCGGGACTGACGAAGCGAGCCTATGCCGCATCACCTGTGCAGCAAGGGTTTTGATGAATGAAAGCTTTCCGCTCTAGCATAACCAATCAGGCTATATACAATGTCGCGCATATGAACGGAGCTGGCTGGAGCGATGATGGAAACCAACTAGTACTTTGGCAAAGCGCTTGGCGAAGCTTGCAGCGAGCTAGCTACGATGACTACAAGCTTTCCATTGGAGGTGGACATATCTTCAAGTAAATCACCACGTTCAAGCAGGTGGCAGTCAAGAGGAATATCTGTACTAGAATGTGGTGAAATTTTTGTTCATTGAGACTGGATCTTACGCCTGAATATAGTCCGTACATCTGGGCGAGATGACGAAGTCAACGCGGAGTACACTGAGCTTGTCATCGTACAAATTAGATTCCCTAGTTCTGAATCCCGTTCTTCGAAGAATTTGTTGGCGAGTTTAGTCAATTAGAGAGAGCCTTGAGGGTATTTGTGCGAGTAGCGCACTTGTAGGAAAAGTTGCGCGCATTCTAGGTACATCGAGTATTCGAAAATGCTCTGCATTGATAAGGTAACCGCACCGCGAGGCTGCTTCGTTATCTTCTACGCTTTGCAATTGAACGATTCTGCCAGTTCCTCGAGTTTGACCTCTCGATTGGACCAGGCTGTCATGGTCACTTCTTCGCAGACTGGTCATCGCTACGTTGAACAAAAATGCCATGCCGTCGAAGGACTTGAGCGATTGTGGACAGTAAGCTTGCAGTATCTGGTCGATATCAGGCGAACAAATCACACCAGCAAAAGCTGGGAGAGGTGATATGAGGTCCCTCGCCCTTCATCATCCCCATAAATTTTGTTAAGAAGCTGAGCAGTTTGACGGAAGCAACTTGTGAATGACGTTTAGTAGCTTGAGAGCCGTACTGCGACTCAAGGCGCAATTATCTCCCTTTTTGGGGACAAGTTAGGCTCATTTGATGGCATCAACTCTCCGTGTGGCAAGTCTCTAGCCGGGCGGGAAGGCAAGGCATGCGATGTATCATCTGTCTTCCTTCAATGCTTTTGCATCCTCAACGGCGGCTCTAGCAATCTTCTTCAGGAAGATCTTGAAATCGGCTTCACGAAACCGGTCCCATCGATCCAGCCCCTCGCCTGCCTCGATGGACAACGTTTCGTAACCTTGTTTGATAACGTTGTTCACTTCGCGAGGGCTGAGAGTCTTACTGCGCACTTTGCCACCCTCAAGCATGGCGTGATAATGCGAAGACACGTTCACCAATGTCTGCATTGAAGTAGAGCCACCGAGCCCAAAGGCATCCCGAAATTTGGTGAGAATGTCACCTGTCTCCACCAGCTTGTAGAAAAGGTCGTCGTATGACGCCGGGTCGGGTAGGAAAGTTTCGCCGCTAGATAAAGCGAATGCTAGGAGATTTACTAGCATGTCGACCATTTCGGAGGAACGATAGATAGGTCGAATGTCGTTGACATAGGTTGTTAGGAAGCGGAAAAAAGCAAGTAAGGTCCTCCACACTTCGGACCAATGGTATGTAATTCGAACCTTGGCTCGACTTACGTATGAAAGTACTCGTTGTAAGATACCTATGCAAAGACTGACATCAATTAGCTATAGTTGACCTAAGATTTGAGGCGTTGAGTTGCTCACATGTAAAAATCGACATCTAATCTGCGCCGAAGATTATGATTGATTCCATCAGTCATGAGATCAATGATGATGGCAGTCGGCGTTCGCTCGCCCCTAACCAGGGGTAAATATGGCTGCCGTTGCCGACACAACCGCACGGTGATCTTATTTTCTTCGCTGCACAAGCGTTTCACTAGGGGCTGGTCCTCGACTAAGATCTGCAGCACGAACAGACAGAGATATGCATACAAAGAGGCCCTAGTTGAGCGATGGGCGTGTTGAAAAAGGTACGAAGTGAGTGACAGGAAAGCGCTGAATGGAGATGCATCGCCTTTATTCGGCGCTTGTGTTGTTACGAGATTGAAACAAAAAACTTTGTTCGCGTTAGCGAAATCATATGTTGGTAGTAGCACTCCAATTTCTGGTTCGGGCCTGTCAAGTAGTGAGCGGAGCAAGTAGAGCCGTGATAAGGGCCGACTTACAGTGCTGAGAAGAGCGATTTCGTCTCCTCAGGACCGGGCGTCGGTGTCGAAGGTCTCGATGCGGGAGCAAGCACACCTAGTCCGATATAATTGAGCGTCGACCCAAGCGTCCAACCCTCGGGCATGTCGTCCTGAACAGCTAGATACGAGGCCCGTAATCGCGTGCAGGTGTCTCCGAAGCTTACAATGGTCTTCTGGATGATGGCGTCGTTGACAAAGTCATCTAGACGTAGCCTGTACGGATTCTGAAACTCGAATTTATTATAATTCACCAGCAGGCCCAGCAGGTAAAAAGCCGGTAACACCTGGGTGCTGTCCTCGCAATCCTGGATATGCTAAAAAAGTATAAGCAGATGGTATCGAGTTGCCGAGGCGCCATACCTTCATTAACGAAGGGAACAGGTCGCGGTGGGTAAAGTACGACGGTAAGGCGGTATGGAAGCCGGCAGCGGTCACGGAGAGGGCGGCGGAAATGGCTTTGAGTCGCAACGATACTGGAAACATCAGCACAGAGCCCAAGACATTCTGCCGGTGCACGTACTGCTCCTGCCATTGCGTAGGACCGAGTCGAGTGTCGCAACAAAGTCAGACATGACGGCGTCGGCGTCGTGCAGGCCCGCGAGGACAGAGAGAATGTCGGAGCTTGGATTTGTGTACTTCTTGCTGAGGGCGACATCTAGGAACACTGTCAAGGTCTGGCCTGTGAGCCAGCGACGATAAAAAGGTGGTAGAGGTAGCGTACCTCGAGCGCGATTTCGTCTGAGGGTGCTGCGGCTTGCTTTACGCGTTGGATGGCTCGGAGGAACAGCTGCTGCGAATGGGCTTGCAGTTGCACCATGTCGTCGGGGGGAATTGCGCCCACAACGCGCTTGAGGCCTGCATTGTCGGGGCGGTGGAGGAAGAACTCCTCCCAGAAGCCGTCCGAGAGCTCGACATGCTCATCTTCGTCCTATCTCCTTCTCAGCAGGCGATTGCGTAGGCTTTGGGGGAGTGCCACTAACACGGAACAGCGTCTCGTAAAGATGGATGATTTTGGGCTGGAAAGTCTCGGGCCGCGAGACCTGTGTGAGCGGTGATGGCTCCATGGTGGGAAAACCGTGTTGGAGACACCTCAGTATGGTTATGGTTGCTGCGCCGTGGTCATTGTGGTGGTGGGAGTAGTTGCATGTGCGCCGAAAAATCGTGGCTTGGGCCGCCATAGGCTCAAAGCACCCGTGGTACCTTAACCTTCACATCTGTTTCCCGATTCGGCAGAGCGCTTTCCGTCTGGTCGACCCTCCGATAGCCACTCAGGTGCGAGATTGCTCTCGCATCAGTATGGCACAGCCTATCCTGTTGCTTGGAATATCCGGGCCCTCTTCCTCGGGCAAGACAACCCTTTCGCGTCTGCTCCGTGACATCTTCCCCGCCGGGCAGATCGCCATCTTGCACCTTGACGATTTCTACCTCACCGACGCCGAAATTCCAGTAAAACATGGCATCCAAGACTGGGACTGCATAGAATCACTTGATTTACCCTTTCTTCGCTCTACGCTATCCTACATCAAGACACACGGGAAGTCACCACCAGATTTCGAGTCGAAAGAGGACCAGAATAGCGTGGGCAAACACGGTGTAGACGACGGCACAGTTATGGCCTTACGGAAGAGGGTAAGGAAGCTCGTGGGAGAGCTTGGATGGCATAGGAAAGTGTGCATCGTGGATGGCTTCTTGCTATTCAGCGAGGACATGAGGGAGATTAGACAGCTATTTGACGTGAAGATGTTTTTGCGAACGAGCTATCAGACCGCTAAACGTCGAAGAGAGGCCCGAAGCGGATATGTCACGTTGGAGGGTTTTTGGGAAGACCCGCCTGGATACGTGGATAAGGTGGTGTGGCCGAATTACGTCAATGATCACAAATTCCTCTTCACGGGCGAGGATGTGGAAGGAGAACTGAATGCAGACCTTTGTCGGGAGATCGGAATCCACGGCATGCCCCGAGATGCCGAGGAGAGCATGACCCAGTGCCTGAACTGGGCTGTAGCAGTGCTGGAACAAAGTATGAAGGAGTTATAGAATGGTCACGGGGTAAATGTTGCTAAGCAGTGAGCTCTAGACTTTAGACTCAATGGTTGAAGCCTATAGAATCAAACTGAATGCATTGCCATACTCCGCCTATGCCCAAAGACGCCCCGAAGCCGAGCAAAGTACATTTATCAAGTTGAATAAACACCAATTGCCCGAGCATAGGTTAAGACGGAGCGTGGTCCGAACAAGATGAGTTATGGTACATTGTGTCTCTTGAAGATGCAGAATCAGAAAATGCGACCGATGTCTAGGTGCTAGACTTGACCTTATCAATATACGCCTGGCCTGGGCTCTCGTAGATGGATTGAAAGAAGGCATTGACTTGTGGTTCCTTTTGCAACCAATTCGTCATTGACCCAAGCTCTTCCCGAAGCCGGTTGACCGCTTGAGTATCCATGTTGGTTTGCGCAATTAGCTCAGGCATGGAGACTGTTCTAATTAGCACGTGCACTACGTTCTTGGTGCATATGTTGTTCACTTACCGAAAAGGCGGAGCAAGTGCTCGCCGCCATAAATATCTGCAAGTGTCTTACCGGCTAGGTCAGACGTCGCATTCTCCATGCGCGTGCAGATCTCGTAGAATTGTTCCCGCTCAAATCGGTACAAAAGAATACGTCCGAGGCTCTTATTAAAATACTCTTTCAGCCCTTGAATGACCTCTTCGAGGATGTCAGTCTCAACGCTGTTGCGCACGCCTGGCCCTGTTGCGTGGGCAAAGTACTCGTCCAGAACCACAGCGGCCGGCTTCTTTGACGGAAGTTGGACCAGTTGGAGGTTCTTAGTGATGTTCTCCCAGTCGTCGACCAAGAGGCTCTTCAACCTGTCCGGCATGAGGATCCTCACTGCGCGGCGGCTTTGGAAGACCTCCTCCTGTAGCGGGTTAGAAACGACTGAGACAAACATGTAGATACAATAGATACGAGACGCTTCAAGTCCTATTGCACATGGCTCAGGGGAAACCCACCTTTTCAAGGTCATGATCGCGCATCCTCTTCTGGCCGCGGGGTCCAGGTGCTTGCACTGATGTCTGACGTTCTTCGCTCCCTCGAGTAGAGCCTTGAGTCTTCTTCTTTGAAGGAGCAGGCTGAGCGCGAGCGGCACGTTGAGCTGCAAGCATCTCGTGCCTTAAAGTGTTGGCCAATTCTCGATTTTCGGGGGTGAGCTTGCGGAGACGATCTTCTTCAACCCAGTCGTCCCAGCTTCAGTGCGTTAGCAAGGGAGGTTCTGGTGTGCAAGGAACAAATATGCGCTAAAATAAGAGTGAAAGGGAAAGCGAGGTAGAGACATGATAGTAAAATTTCGGCGAGGTGAATTGAACGCAAGGACAGCGTGACCATCAACAGGCCAGTGTAAAGCGAATTGACGTGTAGAACAATACATAAAGACTAAACTTACGTGTTCTTCCAGCCTTTGTAATGGACTTTGTACTGGAACCCGCTCTTTTTGTCATTCTCGTCGATGGGTTTGACTTCCAGCACCTTGGCTTCGTAAAGCAACTCGTGGTGAAAGCAGAGTGCCTTCTCATCCTTCTTAAACTGAGGCTCTGGAGCCGGGGCTGGAGCCATAATAGCGATAATTTGTAGTGTCTTAAAGTCACGGGGGAAGGGCAGGCTACTGGGCAGTCCAGTGTTAGGGGCTCGACGCTCAACCCGTGGACTGCGTACCGTGTCTTTGGGGAAGCACTAGAACAAACAGAACGTCCAAATGCGCTAAGTACTTTGACTCAGAGCAGTGGATGAGGTGATGCTGATGAAAAGTCGAGCTGCGGCAGGAAGTCTGATGCGTGCGATCTGGTATGAATGTTCACGGGAGTTTTGCGGGCACGGACCCTGCACGCGACGCGCCCGGCATGCACACATCAGCCTTACTAGTCCGATAACAACTGCTACTGCCTCACTCCTCACGACGAGACACGGCGCTTGAGGCCGCGGTCACCTCTACGGCACACGTAGTATTCCGCCTCTACCATTGCAACGATGCCGTCCTACGAGGCCAAGCTCCTCGCCGACTTTCTCGTCGCGCCTGCTTCACTACGCGACTTCATGACGCCACGCCAATTCGTCGATATGTTCCCCAAAGGCCATCGATCGAATCCTGCCGTTATGGAAGTGTATCGTGAGCTCTACAACTTGCGCGAGAGGGACATCGATACGGTTCGCCAGGACATCGCCGACGAAGTGAAGAGGTCCAAGCAGCTCAAACGCGAATACGCAAAGGAACGCCGGCAGACCGACCATGCCAATGTAGCCGGGCTGAACCCAATTGTGCTTCAGATCGAAGACGAGGTAGATAGCGCTTTTTCAGAGGGTTCAACTTGTCGGCTGACTTGATTAATAGCTCTCAAACAATACCCGCAAGAAACCTCACACGCTGCAGTCGGTGCACGCGAGCATCGAAGAGGCATGCGAAAGCTTAGAATCACAAATCGCAGAGATGGATGATGAAAGTAGAATGGCTCTTGATCAAGTCCAAGAAGTGATTGGCGCACTGAGCGACCTGCGCCATGGTAGATTTGCCCAATCGGCCAGCGGCGACGATATCGGTGAAGAGGTGCTCGCCACCCTGAAGAGGCTCGAAGCTGTCTGCACCAATTCGGCTCGCTGAAGTGACGTGCTTTCTCTTCCTGTATAACAAGCGAGTTCTTCCGCATGTGTCTCTCCGCGATGACCCCTCGCTGGGACCACCATGCCACCCAGTTACGGCTGTCGACTTTTCAGCTCACTATAGAAGAACCGGAGTATATTGCTTGCCACGACTACGTTCCCGGGGCAGAGAGACTAATTGCTATCTTCAGGCTGCCGACCTAGAAGGTCGCGACCCGTGTCCTCGCTATATACGTGTTCGACTATGCCAACACACCTCATTGGGTAGGGTTCATGAGCCAATACTTGCCATTACCTCGAAGTGGTATCCTACGAGATGGTAGAGGGAGAACTCACTGATCGAATGCAATGCTAGCAGTGGCTTCAGTATAGATTTTACTAGGGGCGATCATGACCGATAACTACGTAACAAACCCTCAGTTTCCAAGGGTACTGGTACAGCGAGTTCTCCGAAACTTATGTAATCTTAATAGTTATGCCGTTCTAGGCGATGTTCAGAGTTCCACTAGAGCGGCCAACCGCTGTCCGGTCCGTAACGCCGTGAATTTATCCAAGTCTTGGCAGAATAGCACCCCTTCTTGCTCCAGTACAACATCTCCTCTGAATTCTTCATCCCTTCAAAGAAAGTGAAAGCTATTCTTGAAGTACCATAGAGAGCTCGATAAGGCCACAGCTACATTCCGTAGTCCAGGTCGATTCGTATGATCACGCAGGGCCTAAATGGCGCCGCCATTGGCCAGAACAAGCGGTAATTAATATATCTGAACAGCCTCAATATCGAGAGCATAGCGATCAGTCCTTAACCTTCGCTAGGAATATGTGGCTATAGGACGCCGTCTACACGTGGCCAGAAGACGTTGCCCGCATTATAACAGGATGGCCTTCTGGAACTTTCATGGAAGCCCTTTGTGGTCTCCCCAAACTATAGATCACAACCATGTATTTCTCAAGCGTTCTCGCCTCGTTGGTAGCGGTGGCTGCGCTCACGAGGTCTGCCGTCGCTAACTTGAGGATTACTGCGGACCATCATTCTTTCGGTGGTGTCAATTATCCACAGCTACAATTTCTGGAGCCATCATACCGAGATGATGTGATTCGGGCCATAGTAAAGACGAACGCTCGTGTAATCCGGCTGTTCAGTATGTACTATTTTATCGAAACCAACTATTCCCTCCACTAACGCGTTCTAGTCCGAGGAGACAAAGATCATGGAGACGTATGAGTCAGATGTGGTTCCATTGCCTTGTGTTTACTAATTATTTGGCAGCCCGAGCCAGACTTGGGAGATTTCGATCGAGGCATGCTAGATCAATTCGACGACACACTGGCGGCCATTCATCGGATATCGAAAGGTAAGCATCTTTGCGACATAGTCCAACCATTTCTAACATTGGTTTAAGGCAAAGTCAAGGTCATCATTGTGCCGCACGACGCACATGCACTCCGCGGATCGAACGATGTAGCATGTGATGCGTACTGCAAGAAACTTAATGGTGCTTTTCTTGATTTCTATAGTGATGATCAATGTATGCCAATTATCTCCTCCGCTGAATGGAGAGTCATTGACCAAATCTAGTCCGCCAGCTTTATAAGACTCGTCTTGAGGTTTTCTTCAAGCACTACCCGTCGAAAAATTTCGGGGAAAGGTCATGGAGCGAACTGAGCGAAATCATTATGGTTTGTTACCTTCTTTAGCACGTTTTGCTTTGATGTTGACCTTGACTAGGGCGTCGATGTTCAGAACGAACCTTGGTCAGGCATCTGGCCCATTGTTGCCGGAGAGAGTTGGTTGTGTGACATAGCCACTCATCTGAAGGATAAGCTTAGACTCGGCGAGCATAATATCGCCATCATCACTGGGGGTATTTCTGGTTCTCAAACCGTTGGTGGGATTCAAAACTTTCCCGATTCTGCGTTCGAGTGCGAAGCTGTTGATGTTATTGGCATTCATGGATACTTTGCTCAGGATCATGATGTAACCGCAGGAACTCCCTGGGCGGACATTTTCCTTCCCGGTAACACACTCACCGCTCGCGCTCTAGGCAAAAAACTTCTCCTTGTTGAAGAGTGGGCATACTCGAACACTAAACTCGGTCTCAACTATAAGAAGCAAGCAATATTTGACCAAGGGAATGCACTCAACTATCGTGGAATCCCCTGGGTAAGTCGGAGCACGTAAAGCTTTATTTATGCAGTTCTAACGACGTTCAGATGTATTCTCACCTTACGCACCGGGACGAGGGCACATCGGCAAGAATCAGTGTCCTCCGCGAAGATCGCTTTGCCATTGGCGCTCTCACCAATGTCCTCCGCCGAGCCTACAAAGCTCGCAGTAACTTCGACTGGTCTAAATATCTTCCTGCTCCACCTTCAGGCCTCAGCGACCTCAAACTTCTGCAGCTAAACCCGTACATACCTGAGCAAAGTGCCTGCGTCTTCGGCTGCGAAGGTCATCTGTGCGATGCCGCCGATGGATGCCGCCCTGATCTGCTTTGCAAAAATAACATATGCCAAAAGCCAGCAGAATCTCAACCAGGCAAGATTGGTGATGAGTGTAACAGCAAGCAGGTTTGCCAGGAGCATTTGCAGTGCGAGGATGGACTGTGCCAACAATGCACTGTGAGGTCTACCATTCAGCCCAAAGATCCACGCAAATTTACGCCATACAATGATATCAACGGCCAATGCCAACTTGATAAGGACAGCGCGTTCAACATGCGTCCTTACTGCCGTCTGCCGCCTTCAGCTAGTTCCCCTTCGCGCCGTGGGAACCCATGCCAGAATGCCGCCAACTGCGACGCAAACGAGTATTGCGACTGGGGTCTCTGCAAACCCTGCACCGAAGGTTGTCTTGGCATGAAATGCAGAAGTAATAACAAATGCAAGACGGGCTACTGCAATACTTACGGACGATGTGACTATCCAGGCAAGCCTAAAATTATCTCTGGGCCAGGGGCAACTGCAAGAGGGAACTCTAGAGATAGGGCTGGAGCAGGCTGGAATGCGGGCCCAAGAAATCAAGCTCGCGGTCCTAACAAGGTTAGGGATGAGGCGATGAGAATTAATATTCCAAAAGAAAGTGTGGAAGCGACAGGCAAGCCTGCAGCTATGTGAGCAAAGCGGTGTAGTGATTGGCTCATCTTTAGGACGACAAGGCGTTTTACGGTCTTAGAATACTAAACAAAGCCTGGTGAAAGGTTACAAAATGAGTTCTTAGAATTTCACATGAAATCAAGCATTGAGGTGGGGCAATTGAAATATGAAGCAATAAAGACGATGGTTGACATGCGGAATAGATACATCCTAAGTCTTTTGTAACGACTCTTGAATACAGATTTTCTAGAGCGTCCATACTTGTACGTAGTACGCTTATGGCAGCGTAGTGTCAGCAGCATAGTGTCATGATTCATTGCGCCTTGGGCCCGCTCAATTTACGTTTTCGTGGCTGCTTATCCAACATAATTTAAAGGCCCCCAAGGCAATTTCCCCACGAAACCTTTTTCCTTCTCGGTACCCTTGTAGGGCAAAGGGAATATGGGACCCCAACTAGCCTTTAAGGGTTAAAAGGAGGTCTGAGTTAGCTAGAATTCGGGGTTTCTTAAACATTTTATTGGGTGGAAAAGGGTAGCTGTGGTGCTAAGTATCTTTCGCCTCCCGATAGATGTCGAATCTTATGGTCATTAGACCTTAGTTCCGGGCGAATATGTTGGAATCAGGTGTGCCGCTCTGCTCCGTTTGGCCTGGGACATTGCAAAAACTGCGCCGTAGTCATTGTTTACCCGACACACCCGGCTGCTATGTTGCTCTAGTACCATACAGTCCGTTAGGGGTAGAGCTACGTAGGACAGCGCACATACATAAATAGTTCGTACTACGTTCTAGAAGAGGGGCAAGGCTCAGTCCTCCTCAGAGATCTCGAGGACAGAGACACGATATTCATCGTGCCTTTTCGTCGGTATACCTCTTGCATCTCGGTCTTCGTCGCAAGAAAGGCATCATGAAGTTCCTCGCTCTGTCCGCCGTTCTCTCCACCACCCTGGCCTACGTCGCTCCAAAATGTCAAACCAGCACCATCGCCGCGAACCAAATCGTCAATGGCTCCGTTCCTATCAACAACTCGCCCCTCTTGCCCTTCCAATCCCCCGCCTTGACCTCACTGAACACCACATCATGGGAGTACTGGTACTTTGACGGCGTCTCTCAATCCACGAAAGCCGGCGTGACCATCGTATTCTTCCGTGACCCCTCGCTCTTGAGCCAAGGGCTCGGCCCTCTTCGCGTGAGCGTCGACGCTGTGTGGGAAAATGGTACGCAATTCACTAGCATGATTTTCGCGGACACAAGTACGGTAGAGACGTGCGGTGATGTCACGAAAGGACACTGGAGCGGTGCACAAATCGATTCGATGTTCGAGTTCCAGGGCGGAAACAGCCTGGCGAAAATTGATTTGAAGGGAACAAGTATTCTAGGTGATGAGGTCTCCGGTACTTTCTCGTTACGATCGTTTTCCAGGGCGAGGTATCCGAATGGCGATCTGTATCCCAAGGCAAAGGGATCAGTCGAGATGGCACCTTTGCTGCTATGGAACGAGGGGATCCCGGCAGGAGAAGTGGCTACAGATGTCGTGCTCAAGGGTACGCCATTAAAATTCAAAGGAATCGGCGGAACAGATCGTAACATTGCACCCTATATCTGGGACTTCATCGCTGACCACTGGTGGTGGGTGCGCTCCGTGGCTGGCACATATACTTTCGTCTACTGGAAGTTCGTGTCCGGAATAGACAAGAAAACTTACTCCTGGGCCTACCTCGAGGAATCAGGGAGACCTATCTTCAAATCGAATGTGGAGTGCGCGGACGACAAAGCCACCGACTGCGCCATCTTCAAACTTACGGATGGTGGTAAGATTAAGGGAAGTTTCAACGATTCCAGCACAGGTTTTGATGTGACATTTAAGGGTAGGGGCAAGAGCTGGCAATTCGAAGTTGAGCATAAGAACGTGGTGTTCGAGGCAATTGGCTCGAATGATGAGTACTCGCGTTTCGTGAACTCTGTCAAGGGCGGGGAAGTAGGGAAAAAGAAGTATGAGGGTGCGAGTAAGAGTGAGCAGAATAAGATCCAGATAATCTACCCCATTCTATGATACTGGTTAGAGATGCATGGGGCAGGAGGGGAAAGAGTAGAATAGAAACGAAGCTACAAGATTCTCGAAAGCGAAAATGGTAGAGCATCACTCTATCCACGCTGAAAATAATTTTTCTCTGCATTAACTTTCCATGAGAATCGAGCGAGTGCTGCGGAGATGTCGTCGAAGAGAACGGAATCAAACAATCTTGCGAGCGGACCTCATTGGTCGATCCTGTTACGTTTCTTTCGCTCACGGAAGGGTGATCATAGCTACTTTTACGCGTTGTGAACTCGTCCTAGCGTACATTGTAGAATAAATGCCGGACTTATTCGATTGTTGTATTGGTCAACTCATGTAACTGTTATCTAATATCGAGCTGGTGATAAGATGATAAGTCAAGCGTTTGAGCGGAAATTGACCTACTACTCTGGCCTAGCTCAGTAGATATGATTGCATCCAGGTGGTATGAAGAATTTTATTTGATAGCTTTGATGCTAGTCACATCTTGGTCGCCCCAATTCTACTGTATCATTCCCGAGCTGGAATATACAGTTTTATTCCATGCTTTTAAAAAAAATAGACAAGTCCCAGGAATACTGCAAGACGAAATTCTAGCCACGTGAGATCACTCACGTGACATTTACTTCGTCGCATTCCATGATATAGAGAAATCTGAATATTCGTAGGAAAGTCCTCTCTAATAGTATGTTTGCTTCGGATCGAACATTAGGCGAATAAAGACAGCTCTGTTAATTCGAGTAGAATCCAAGCGCTAGACCATAGAGCACGATGCGGCCTGATTTCCCCGCTCGCTCGTATTATTTCCTAAATACTACCTGGCACAGTCGAGGAATAATACATCCTCCCCGTGAACTCCGCAATCCAAAAAGAAGCACTAGGCCTCAGGCATAGCGTCACTCTGTGTTAATTGTTCTGGCGCCCGGGAGAGCTATCCCGATGATGTCAGGCATTTCTCCTCTTCACGAAGCGCAAACTAGACTGACCGAAACGATAATTGGCCTGCAAAAAGGGGTACTCAATATCAGGAGTAGTCAGCAAGAGGGTGCACCGGGCGCCATTCTGGCGCCAGTACCAGTTGTAGGCCTGGAACAATGCCGGTAAATAATCGTTAACGGTGACTAGGAGACTTCTGAGGACCATGGAATTACCTTTCTGAGACCGGTGCTAGATTCGGATCTCATTCGTTCTCAGCTGCAAGCATTCGAAGCGCAACTCGAAGTTTTTGAACAACAATTGCGAGACCGCGGACAGTGGCGGACTTCGGATACGAAAGGGGGCTACGGAATCGGAACCGCCGACACAGGCACTGCAGATGGATCCTCGCAGGTATTCGACCTCTCGGACTTGGAGGAGGCCATATCGCTACTCAGCACGGCCATTTCTTCATCATCTCCACCTACGCCGCCCGGGAAAAACCCCTCGCCGCATAATTACTTCTCTGGATTGAAATGGCACTGGCATCTCGGCTGGCACATGTTTTACTGCGACCTGCCAACACCCAATCACTACATTTTGCTTGATGAATGGAAATGCTCTCCATCCAATGAAGAATGGACTGCAGTGAGGTACGGCGGCGTTGACCGCACCCACGACGACGCATGTGCACTGTTAGGCTGCTGGGAGGATTGGAGATGGGATGCGCTGTGGAAAGAGTGGTATCTATCATTGCCGTTGGAGAATGCCGAAGAGGAGCTCGGTGTTAGAAGGCGACTGTATGCAAGTGAATGGAGATATGATGAGGCAGGGTCTTGGGTACATGTGGAACAGTGAGGGATAATGGGCAATGCCCGGGCGCTTGATCGTATGTAACAGCACATTCCGCTTGTTGACTGTTTCTACTTATGCGCCCAGGTAGTCTCGGAGTTACGAGAAATGTAGGACATCGGCTTGGGCCTACTCCTACGCGAAACCTTGTGCTGGTTTTATACCCCTCAATATCTATGAAAACATGTTCTTTTTAAGCCATATAGAAAGGTAGATCTTGTGAATCAGACCTGTTAGTATATATTGTTTCCTTTGCAATAAGCTGCAGAGGCTTTCAGAGAAGTCATTAATCCGACCTCCCAGAGCACTCTGGTATATCGTAGTACAGTACTCTAGTCATGATAATCCACCAGCTCAAGCTCTTCAGTGGTCTCACTTGAGCTTTGGCAGAAGGCGTGACTCTGGGGCCGCCTGAACGCACCCAGTACTTGATCGAGATGCGAGGTGCGAGGCGCGAGATATGAAGCCTGACCGGCAGAAAGGCAAGGATAGGCGTTGGGTTGGGAACCGCTTCCAGTTTGGGAGGTTTGCATATGCGACTATGCATGCACGCTGCAGGTACAAATGAGCAATTATTGATACGTGCTTTGGAAGAGCTTGGGACCTAAAAGGAGGTAGGGATCAATATCGGTGCGCGCAAAGTCGTATGAGCACCAACCGTCGCAACGACTTGTGCTCTTTCATTACCCTGTAGGCGGGTTAGGTGTAGATAGCACGCTACTGGCGAAGCCGGCCAATTTCCCCTTACGGGCCAGGCCATCCACCGCTCAGAGATAGGCCGAAGCATTACGCGTACACCTTGCAATGGCTCGTAGGTCGCCGTAGATCACCTCGAGTTCTCAACAGAATATCACGATTTCAATGTAGAGAATGTTTTTAAGTATCAACAAGAAAATAGCATTGAATGCTGCAGAAACTCCAGATGGGGTATATACATCGTGGACCTCTCATTAATATTACTAAGCTCAATACAAACAATCGAATGCCACACAAGATCTGAAGAACTCAAACACAAACTCCACTGCAGGAAGTCGAGTCGAGTGTCATCTCTCATTGCAAGGTCCTCCAACGTTTTCCAATGCGAACCTGGCATCGATGCTTCACTGAAGCTCTAGTAACCCATTATAAAGGCTTACAAGAACAGAGCAGCGATAGCACCAACACCTGCAACGAAGCTGCCGACCTGGAGGTTGCTGGCAGCGCCAGTGTACTCCGAGGACGGGGGAGTAGTGTAGCTACCAGTGCCGGTGGGGACAGCGGCGCCAGTTCCGGAGGGAACGACGGCACCGGTTCCAGAGGGAGCGGCACCACCGGCGGGGCCAGTGGGGTAGGGAGCAGACGCAGTTGGGTAGGGGGCGATGGAAGGAAGGACGGAGCCAGGAGCCGTGGGGACGTGACCAGCGGGGGCGGTGACGGTCTCAGTGACGGTGACAACGGAGCACTCGTCTGGGGAACAGTCAGTGACATAGTTCTTTGATAATATGATCTCGATATTTGAACTTACCAGCGGCGTAGCCAGCAGAGACGGCGGCGATGAGGGTAGCGGCAATGGCGAAGAACTTCATTTTGACTGATTTGTGGTGGTTTCGAAAAAGGTGCTATTAAGAAGCGTTTGAAGGAGGAGCTTTAGTAAAAAATGGAAAGGTATAAAGAGTGTGTGGTAGTTGGTTTGGAAAGAGTGGCTACAGTAAATGACTGTGAATTATCGTACTGATCGTAGGATGAAGAAAGAAAAGAAGAGGGTTGGCGGAGGACGAGGCTGTTTATATCGCTCCCTCCAGATGAACGGTGTGCACAAACCAACAGCCTCCCTCCTTAGAGCAAGTACCCACCTCCACGCATCATTTGCCTCTCATAGTCGAGATGACACGGCACAAGCAGACTGTCCCCCGAGAGTCTCGCCCACCGAACCCACACCTCCCCCCATCAAATCAAATGATAACGGAAATTATCTTCAATAAAGATCTCCATAGACCGCAAATCCCCTCCCGAAGCATTACTCGGTGCATGCGGGCTGCTATTGGCTGGGTCAGCCTCACCGTAGACGCTGCAATACCGTTGTGCGTACCAATGCCCGCTTGTGCAGCTACTTGTGCAAACAATGCCTGTCCCCCTAGAGTCTCCTTCTCCATAAATTAGATTAAGGCACAACGCTCCAACCGCCTACGGGGTGCAGCTACCCCTGTCTACCCGCAAGGGCCCCGGCCAGAGTACAGCTTGATAGGTGGCGGACCCGCTTAAGGACGCGAATGCTCCCCGTCGTTCCCCTGGCGCTATCCTGGCAACGGACTAGGCGCACGTGATGCCAGCCTCGTTTCGAAACAAATGGAGAAATTACACCGGCGTTCGTTGAACGGTGCAGTGGGTGAGTGGGTTCGACGCACGTTGTTGGAAGAGTCGCGCGGATTAAAGGATGTTACACGTCATTCTCGAAGGGAGCATATTGGAGGGTGCGGCGAGAGCGGCTGATGAGATTGCGAATTTTACTCGTGGCACGGTAAAATCCCCCATGCCCACGTCTCTCAAGAAGTTGCCCCGTACTGATTCATTGCCACGATGCTCTATGCTCGTGTGCGTGTTGCGGTCGTGCTGCGCAGACTTCCATATGCTTGTGCAGTTGCTATGCATAGTCGCTCCTCTTACGTACAGATGCAATGGACGCGTAGTCCCATGTGGTGGAATGCGCGGTGTGATGACGTGATGACTCCACAGCAATAGGCCGTGATTCTGACTCGGACATTTTCTCACGATCCATGGGCGCGCGGGAGGTCCTGAAACGATGATCCGTATTCGCTAATCTAAGGGTACGGTAGCGTCACCCGTCACCCGTCACCTGGAAAGGTTGCGATACGACAACTTTGGAGGGGTATCGGAATATCTCAATACGAAGAGATCGCTATGCTTGATTACTTGGAGCGCGCCTCCCAAGTATAGGAAGAGCTTGCCCACGCCAGATAACAACCCACGCGATCATAATGCACCTTTGATCTGCACCGCTCCTAACGCCAAAAATGCACTCGAACCGCCTTACTCTCACAAATCACCGAGGCGAGCACCGTTATTTGACTCTCGCCATGGGCGTATCGAGTCGACCTGGCTCAACGGTAATCTCCGCTGCCTTCGCCTTCACCGTGTTCAACATGTTCCGGTCAAAGTCGTCCCTGGCCCTAAGAGCAGCCTCGATCCAAGAGATTTGCAGGTCGTGATACGCGTTCTTGAACTCCTCGTACGCAAACGGCACATTGGCCTTTTCTGCGGATAGCAAGTCGACGAAATATCGAACCGGTGTCCACGCTGTCCTGATCTCTTGACCTGACTGGTACTGTTCGAAGAACTGGAAGACCGCCACGCAATCATCTCTGATCTTCTCCACAAACGGCTCTGAGCGCCTAAACTTAGCTCCCTTGTTGCGGACCGCGGATAGGTAATGAACGAGCAATTCTGTCGCGAGTTCAGTGACGACAATGTCGAAGAGCGTGGGATGGACCGTGAGCTTGTAATCTTTGAGGTAATCGTTGAAGGTATTGACCATTGCCTGTACGCTCACTTCGGCGTACCAGTCTGCTGTAAAAAGCTGTTTGAGGACGGCGCGGAAGTCGGTGTAGAAGATAACTTGAGCAAAGACGTTGATGCATTTCGTCGAGAGATCGATATAATTGTTCCGCAAAGTTTCAAGCTGGTCGTTCATAGACGGGGCATAGGCTTGCGAAACCAGCGGGGTAATATCGCGTTCGAAATTACCCAAGAAGGAAGCCTGTCCTTCTTCGTCCTCGGAGATGCAGATGATTTGATCGTTTGCAATGGCGACAAGCCAGTCCTGGAACGGACCAACACCGTCAACGGAAGAGTTGGGAGAGGCATACCGTGCTCGTTCAGCCTCTACCAGCGATTCCCACATGCGTTGTCGAGATGTAAGTGCACGGAACATGGAGTCAATGACGCCTTCAGCAACGTCTGTGCGGTCGCTGTTTCCTGCTACCGCCACGTTCTGGGCGAGCATAGCCCACATGTCTCCCAAGTTCTGCGTTTGAAAGTGACTGTCTGCATTCTGGAATATGCCCTCTCCATCGTTGAATTCGCGTTCTGAGAACTGTTTCTTCTCATTGGCAGCGATGTTGTCCATCCATTCCTCAACGCGATCGATGATGAATTGTCGATAGCTTCGGATCAGCTCGGCAACGCGATTGTCGACAACGTGAGGCTGCAACTCTTCTTCGGCATATCCTAGCTTTTGCATTTTGGTATAGTATTTATCGACCCAGTTGATGATGGCTAATAAGTACGGGGAACCGAGTTCTTGGTCATCGGCAAGCCCCAGGAGCCAGTCATGCATGTGCTTGTGATAGATGTCGGTATAGGTGCGGAAGATCTTCCATTTCTTGGGCATCAGTGTCTGCATGCCGAGCTTGACCGTGTTTAGATTGTTGAAGTACCATTTGAAAGCCTTGTCGATCTTGTCCGGATCTTCCATGAACTTCTCATTTGATTCATCGAAGTTGGCTTTGCATACGAACTCAATTGACTTAGTGAACTTCTCCTTGTAGCCGCGCAGTTCTGTGGAGCCTGTGGCAATGGATTTGAAGCGTGATGCAAGGTCCTTATACTCGCGTTGAGCATCCTGAAGCGCTTTGGCCTTGCGATCCGACTTTTCTTCTTCTTCAATGACCAACGCCAACCGGACTACCATGCCATCGTTACCAGACTGAACCAACTCAATGAGGTTTATGCATGCCTCGCCAATGTGTTTGTCGAACCAGTCAATGACGTCGTCCAGGCGGGCAAAGAGGTCCTGCACCGTGACGCCGGTGCCATCAAGGGCGAGGTTGTCGATGAGCTCGGTGGAGGCATCCTCAGAGCTTTTGATCTGACGAATGGCAAGGTCGCGCACTTCACGCAGCTGCGTCAGGCCGTAGTGGATCTGGAGAAGATTGGGCTGGTTGGCGGGGTCCTCGTCGTCCTCGCCGAGGAGGTACTCAAGGCGCTCCAGGCGCTCTAGGAACGATTCGATGTCGCGCCGCATCTGCTCGACCTGCTCAAAGTTCTTGTGTGTCTGGGCTACCAGGTTGATGTGTGGAAAGTCGTCAATCATGTTCTGGGCTTCGGCGCAGAGCTTGTCAATCTTCATCATCTCCTCCTTGATCAAGTTGACGGCGCGCTGGCCCTCAGTTATGCTGTTCATGCCAGCCTGCGTCACCTCGAGCTGCTCGCGGAGGCCAAGGCGTAGCTGGCCATCGACAGCTGCCTTCTTGCGCGTGAATTCGGCCTTGAGCGCGGGCATCTTGTCGAGATCCTCGGGGTGCCGGAGCAGCTCGGCGAGCTTGACTGTGGCCGACTCGACATCGTTCATGATTCCGCTGCGGTGGTCGATGGAGGGGTTGTGCCCATGACAGGGCCCGGGGCGATGTATAGAGATCGGGGGGTGAGCTCAGCGACCGACTGTCACAGATGCGGTGGAGCAGGCCGCGTTCTTGGCAACGGCGGAACCAACGCCGACGCCTTTTATGCTCCCCGCAGCCTGGTCCGCCACCGAACAAAGACTCACACAATTTTTCTACACCACGACACAACATGGCCGACGAGGACCTCAACCTATACGACGAGATAGAAATCGAAGACTGCTTTTACGACGAGACTCTGCAGATATACCACCACCCATGTCCCTGCGGCGACCGCTTTGAGATTTCCATCGCCGACATGCGAGATGGGGAAGATATTGCGCGCTGCCCGAGTTGCAGTCTCATGATCAGAATCATATTTGACGCTGTAAGCATTCACGTTGTGCGGTCCGGTCCTAACAGTGCTAACTTCTGCAGTCGGATCTTCCGCCAGACGCACACGACGACACTCCGCAGACAACTGCCATTACTGCTTGAACGCATCACCGCATACCTTCCAAATATACCTTTCCGATATTTAGAGAGATGTGGCCACGAGCCATGTTCGAAAATACTAGCATGCGTACCAATTGATTTTGTCGAAACGGAGTTTTGTTGCTTTTATTGCATGGATGGCGTTGCATTGGGATATTTTGCATCTGGAGGGATCTGATGGCTGAGAAGTTACTGAAGGTTCTAGCACAGAGCTTAGTGGGTAGTAGTATAGTAATGAGGAGTAGAGAGAGCATGGATAGACCATGGTCTGTATTCAAAAGTGTAAAGGTCAGGTCGTACGTCGCCTGTACGTTACACCACACAAATCCTCAGGCCGCGCAAACGAGCACCATCGTCATGATACAAGCGAATATCAGTACAATCAAAACTAGTCCTGCCCAAAGTGAACCTGCAGAAGCACTCAACTTGGTGCATCGTTATCCCTTCCGAGCTCTACGCCCAACTCTTTGCGCACGATCTCAGTCAACGAGGTGCCATCCCTCAAGTATATCCAGTCGCCACTTCCCCCGCCTTCTTTCTGATGCATCGACTCGCCCGAGACCACCCAGTCGAACCGCTTCGGCCCAGAGATGGGGGAGCTAAGCCAGATCTGCTTGTTTGGAGGCTGCTTGTTGAGCACGTAGGTGTTGCCCGTCGAGGGGATTTTCACTTCGAGGACACCGGCCTGGAGACATTATCAGCGACCATCTCTGCGTCTGCATACCAAAGGATTGGCTTACCGAGTACTCAACTTCCAGATCCGGGGTACTCTCTTGCTTCTCCTCTAACTTGTTCACCAATTCCTCAAGGTAGCTGTCGGACAGCTCGTGAAACTCCGAAGTGGGGATGTCGGTTGGAACCGTAGGCTGTTCTGTATCCTCAGCCCGCCTGGGTGCGGGGTTCTCAGCGTCAGGCATAATGCCCCTAAAAGCAATTGAAGAGTGGAAACTCCTGGCGGCGGCGACATTGGTCCTCGAGGCTACGTGTGGTGCTGAAACTCTGGCGATGATGCAATTGGCGCCAGTCGGGATGGAGGTGCGAGTGCGAAGAGCGCGGGCGAGGGACGCATTACCAGCTCGAGACAGTAACTTCATAGTGAATGGAAATCAGATCAACGGTGGGCGGTGTTGACAGATGGACGAAGGCAGCTGAAGGAGGATGTTGGTGCGCAGAGCGGGCGGAGGAGAGCTGGTTTCCCTTTCGGGGAAGCTCGGACCGTCTGCTCCACCAGATCCCCCGCGTTTCTGCACATGGCCTCCCAACCACTGCACCGGCATTACCCGTCATGATCAACGCCGTGCTCGTCTTCAACAATGCGGGCCAGCCACGCCTGACAAAGTTCTACACGCAGCTCGTAAGGCCTCTTTCTTCTGATCCCACTACCCGTACTGACCCGGACCAGGAAACCAGCGTCCAGCAGCGACTGATATCAGAGATCTTCACCCTGGTTGCCAACCGTCCAAACTCTGCTTGTAACTTCCTTCCGTGCGTCCTTCGTAGACATTACCTCTCTCTTAATGTCTAACATGAAGCAGCCTACCGCCGCTCCTCGCCAACACCAGCAAATCCTCCACCCCCACCACCCCCCACAATGACACCCCTTCGCTCGTAACCTACCGCCACTACGCCACCCTCTACTTCATCGTCATCTCCACCAGTACCGAGTCACCGCTCGCGCTCCTCGACCTCATCCAAGTCTTTGTGCAGGCTCTTGACGGCACCTTCGAAAACGTGTGCGAGCTGGACCTTATCTTCAACTTTGAGACGCTACACGCGACCCTGGGAGAGATGATTGTTGGGGGTGTGGTGGTTGAGACGCAGTTGGATAAGGTGCTTGAAGGGGTGAGGGCGCAGGGGACGGTTGCGAAGAGGCCGGTCAACGAGGGCAAGGGGGGAATGGGATTTGCAGGGTTTGGGAGGGGCGATGGGGTGTGGGCTGGAAGGTGAACGCTGAAGAGCTCTAGTCATGCATGTCAAGATATCAGAAGCTAGCCTAGGGACCATGTGCGAACGATCTGCATCTGGGATCTAGAAGGCTGCCTCGAGGAAAAAGAGAATGCAGAGTCGATTCGCGGCAAGATGAGCATGCTAGGCAGACCGTGTAGTGCCCAGGAAAGCAAGTTCGAAGGAGAGATTAGACAGTTTAGACTGATGACCATCAACGATTGCTTGGAATAATTAAAGCTTTGAGCATTTGAAGACGAGTTTGTCCTTTTGTATCATCGATTTGGCATGTTAACCTATCGAGGTATTCTGAGATCCCAATAGCGCTTGCACATCCCTCCTATCTTCTAGGTGAAACCAAAGTACTTCATATCATCCGCGCCTCTGATTGGCACCGTATGTCCTACTCCCTGTGCATAGATGCCCTCGGCGTTCGGGCCGTACACGGTCCTCGTGTACCCGCTCTGAGGATCATTGCTCGTCGTGCTCTGGGGGTTGTCATAGTTGTAGCCAAAGACACCAGCCCATTGCTTCATCGTCTCCTTGTAGTTGTTGGGACCAAGCGTGCTGTCAGCTGAGCCATGGTAGATTTGCATCTTTGGGCGAGTTCCGTTGTAGCCTGGGTACCTGCGGGGCCTCGTGTCAGTGGTTGCAATCCAAAGCCAGAGGCTGGGAATGCTCACATGTCAAAGACTACTTGAGCCCACTTCTGAGGAGTGGCTGTAGATTGGCCATTGGCGCAGCTGCTGTTCCACGCGTCAACGCCGCCGGAGGCTGACATGAAGCAGCCAGCGGGCACTCCCGAGTAGGCAATTCCGGCCTTGAATATATCGGGATAGGTTGCTGCCATGACATTCTAGACACAATCAGCATCGCAAAATCTTGACTGTTTCCTTTGGAACGTGTTCCACTCACCGTCATCATGGCTCCCGAGGAACTTCCCGTCACAAACACCTTGCTGGAATCCGCCTTGTACTCGGTAATCGTCCACTTCACCATTTGCGCAATGGTGTTCGAATCACCACCTCCCTCATGCGTCAGCGTCGCCTTGCTACTGACATCCCAGCATGTCCCCGAATGTGGGCTGCTTGGATAGATGACAATGAACCCATACTGTTCGGATAGCGTCTTGTACGGGGATCCGTTGTAATATGCCTGTGCTGAGCCAGTGCAGTAATGGATTGCGACGACGATACCGGGGGTAGCGGCCAGTTTCTTGGGCACGTAGATGTAGAAGCCAGCGTTTGTAGGCGCTTTTCCAAAAGAGGTGACTTGGGAGAGGGAGCCAGGTGTCACGGCGCGACGGTCCAGGGACGCGGCCGAGACGACCGAGAGAAGGGTTATCAGAGCAGGAATAAGACGCATGGTCGATAGTTCTCCTTCACTTGTGACTTGGACGGGTAGCGGAGCATGTGTTAGGTGGAGGAGCAACTCCATTTATATATCCATCCATCTCGAGAATATAATTGCACGGAACTTCTTTTGCATACCACTCATTGCCAGAGACTCCCAAGATTTTCCGCCTCTACAATCCAATCGCCCTACTAGTGACGTTCGAATAAAGTGAGCCTCTCTTTCTTTCCACATCATCGGATTTCCATATAAACGAGCCAGTTCCGGGGATGGCCCATGGCCCGATCCGGGAATTTAACCTGGGTATTTGCCTTGTTGATTGCCCATACTCCACTCCAATCGATGAATTTGGAACAAAAGCCAAGCGTAGGCCGAGGCTACAGCTGGATTATTAGACATAGATTAAGACCTGAAACCGCTTACCCGTTTCTGTCTGAAGTCTCCGAATTACGCCCGCTGCCTTCCCCACACACAAGCTATTCTGGGCGTGGAAGATGGCCATGTGGGGATGGTGATTGTAGCCCAGCTAGAAGCAATATGCGATACGGAAACGATGATGTGGCGAGCTCGGATGAGAAATCCTGAACAAGGTCATCTGCACCGTCCACATCTACAGGTTGTAGTCACCCATGTCTAGGCGATGCAATCGTGACGAGTCCATTGTTTGTTAGTAATACGATCTGATGCCATGCACTGAATGAGGTTTTGCAGGGGCGGTAGCGGTGAAGCGTACCAACTAAGGTGCCGGTCTTGTGGATGTATGGACTATTAATTACTTGAGCTCGCAGTCTCGAGACGTAAGGTCTCATCTAGACGCAAAGACACAAAATGGTGTCATATCACTCCTATATGCTGCATTTACATGTGTTTACATCCTCGCCTGGGTATCAAACCTATTTTAACACTTTGTGAGGCTTTCACGAGAGCCTTACAATATGCCGACAGCTTCGCAATCAAGGATAGGTGCTGATCTGAAAGCCATCACTATCGCCTTTGACAGAGCACCGTCCTACGGGCAACGCGACTAAAAGCCTGCGTGCATGTATTGACGTCTGACCTCAAAAGTCCAGGTGGTGTGAAGTAGGGCGGGAACTCGGAATACCAAATTGACGACGACAAGATAGGTTGATATGCCGAGGGAACGTTTTGGTCGGAGATGAGGGTGCAAGCGATCAAAAAGCTGACGCTGATTGGGACACTTCGAGTGGTTTTCAGCCGGCTGCTGCTCCCATCAGCTTGAGGTACTGCTCGTTATCTGTGATCAGTGCTTCAAGGAAGTTTGCCGCCTCCGTCAGTACGGCACTCTTGCTTAGGCCGCCGCTTCGAATTTCGGGTACGAGATCGTGCAGGTCGTCGAAGCCGCGCTTGATGAGATTCCGTCGCTTCTGCTCCGAGAGAATGTGATTGCTCCGCTTCTGCTCCTCGGACAGATTCTCGCGTTGAGCCTTCTGACCTGCTACAGAACCTCGCTTCTTTTTGCCAACTCTATCGTCCACGGATGCCTTGCGGTTCTTCGCACCTCCGCGCGAGCCAGGGGCGCTTCCATTCTTAGTCGACACCTTACTCTTGCGCCTTTTCTTAGAAGGCCTATCACTCTCTTCATCCTCGTCCCAGGAGTCCTCATCCGACTGCCTGTCACCCTCGTCTGGAAGTGTGACTAAGCCGGCTGGGAAGCCAGTCGGGCTGAGTAGCTGGGCCCTATCTCCACTACTTGAGGCTCGCCGAACTGCACCCTGAGCGTGCTCTAAATCTCGCATCATTCTTTTGGTGACGTATTCTTCGGTCTGTTCTTTTGAGGAAGGCTGGAAACCAGACTCGTTGAACGAACTATCCGTCCCATACGTGTATGTCCTTTTGAGCTGAGGGCGTTGCAGTCCCAACTCTTGCAGTTCAGCCTGGTGACGCTGGTGTGCGTCGCTGTTGGCCCATTGAGTGGCTAACTCGGCGTCGACGGATCCAGGCAACTCATGATGCGGTATCAAGGCAGCGAGCTGTTCGTTGAGGTGGCCGTGTGTGGTGGGAACTCTAGGCAACCTATGGAAACCCGTCGCAGACTGAGTGTTGGGGGGTGTGCTCACGGGTGGAATGCCGTTGCTCGCAGCGGACATGCCCAGTGTTGGGTTCGACAGGCTACTCTGCAAGCTATATGCGCGTCCATTGGGCTGAGTACCCATGTGGGCGTTTGTGAACAAGGTCGAGGCTGCTTGCAGATCGTCTGGGGTATGGCCAAATTGGCTCGCGAGATGTTGCGCACCAAAAGTGTCATCTGGTTGGAAGCCATGTAGCTGGGCTTGGTCGGGGATGGTGGCGGAAACACTGTGTATTGTGGCAGGTGGAGGGAAGAGGTTCCAGTTGCTCATGTCGTTAGGCATCTGCTTGGCTTCTGTTGTCGACGGGAGCGGAGGAGGTTCGGAAGGAGGAGGTTCGGAAGGCCAGTGGTTCGTATTTGTGAAGAAGTGGTCGAGGGACTGGCTCTCCAGCTCGTTGAGCAGCGAGGGCCCTGCATTGTCGAAAGTTATGGGCGAGGTCCCGAAAAGATCCCCGGTGAAAGTATCTATGGAGGTTAGATGGTGGCATGTAGAGTTGGTTGCGCGGGATTTAGAGCGCAAAGGCGAGCACATACAGCCAAAAGGCGAGGGATCTTTCTCGTCCATGGTTGGGCGAGAAGAGGCCTTGGCCGTCACTGCCCCCAACCCCGCGGGTAGCTGTAGCCCAAGAGTCTCCAGCTTGTCAGAGTGCTAGAATATTGATATGATGATAGTGAATGTGCTGCTACTTTCCCCCATTCATTATCCAGCTCAGGCACCAGAAGAATAGATACGTTGTTGGGGAGGCAGGCGGGGTAGCAGCTGGAGATGGAAGGAAGGGTACCTATGCGGGTGGAGTGGTGGGTGCGCCTGCCCACGGATGCGGTCGAGGATCGAGGCGTGGCAGGCGGCGCGCGGTGGGACGGATGCGGATGCGCTGGAGTGGTCCACGGTGTGGAATTTGAATTTGCGGACGCAGGGCTCAGCGGAGAAGGGCTATGAGAGCATTATGATTATGTGCTGGAGCTTCATCAGAGCTGAGCTGAGAGTTGAGGCGGGCGGAGGGGCAGGCGGCGGGGAGGGTGCAGGTGTGAAGAAGGCGCGCACGAGCAGCTCTTTCCTGTTGGGAGTGCGGTCATCACATGCAAGAGTCGCTGGAGCAGCGCAGGACCGACGCCCGCCGAGACCCGTTCGGCGCCTTCAGTGTGGCGTCACTGCCAAGCCACGACCCCAGAGCGCCTCGCTGCCCCCTCCACCCGTTGCATCTTTAATCCAACCTCGGCGCTGCTCCTTCGCTGCGTTGCCATTGCGTCTCTCCCCGCGCCTGCCTCTGCTCATGGGCCCTCGATCCAAGCTTGCCTGCCCGCGCCGCGCCTTCCTGCTGCTGCTTGTGCCCGCTGGTCCCTTCCTCGCCAGGCCCGCCAGCCTGCCCAATCGGTGAGGCGCCTTCCCCTTTAGACGGGCGTGACCGGCGGGTGCGAGAAGGGCTAATCCTCCGCGTGGTGGTGATGGCGGCCGCAAGCCCCTGTGCCCTCCGCGCCGTGTGATTTGCACCTGTCCTGCCGCCCCGGCACCACTTTCCCCTCTACACCACCATGCCCACGCGCCTTTTCCCCAGGCCGAGGCTGGGGATTTCGATCGTCCCGCATACATGATTAAACACCAAGCTAACCCCCCATATTCCCCGCGTCAGGTGATAGCTGCCTCCGAATCGCCGAACTCTATTGCCCGACCCGTCTTCTTCCATGTACCATGACGAGGCAGAATGGAGCTGCAGTCCATCTGCGCCTCGCAAGACCGTGAGTCGTTCCGACTACTCCCTGGAGTCGTTCCGACTGCTCCCTACTCCCTGCCCCCAGGGCCACCCACACCCACCCATGGTTGAACATCGATTCTGATTTGTGCCCAATTCCTAGACTAGCTACCGCCTATGTCCTCGGCCTGCTGTCCAGTACTGGCCCGCGAGTCATCAAGCTCCTTTTGCTTCTGGGCACGAGGAAGTTGACCCTCAGAGCAGCCTGGGTCCAAGTCAGTACTTCATCACCATTTCTATTTCTCAGCACTGACCCCTCCCTTTTCTGTGCATTAGTTGATCAATATTTTCCGACGAGCTTTGTCAATACATCGCTTCCCCGCATTCTGCGCTTCCCTTGTCGGCGGGTCGACATTGCTCCAGTCCCCCCTTAGAAGCATTATCATTCGCATAACCCGGTTTTTCTCTTCAGAAACTTTAAATCCCGACCAAATCCATGCAGCCAACTTGCTTGCCAAATTTCTTGCCGCTCTGGCCTCGGCTTTCGTTTCGTTCCACCTGCTCAATGGCACCCCGAAGGATGCCCCAGCTTCAGCCAGAAGCGCACCAAGCCATCTGGAAGTCGTCAAGCCCGGTCTGTTTGATGACCCGCCCGAGTCGAGTTTAAAAGAAATCGATAATGCGACTCTGGCCGCGAGGTCACTGTCAAGGCCTGACCTTGCCGGAAAGACCATGGATCTCACGCTTTTCGCATTGATTCGAGCACTAGACATAGTGACTGGAAGTGCATGGGATCGCATACCCTGGAGATCTCCGGCACGCAAGAGAATATCTCGGTCGGCACCACCGTTTCTGTTTTGCTTCTCAGCAGCGACAATTATGCACGCATGGTTCTACAGCCCCAGCCGACTACCCCAGACGTACAACAAGTGGATCTCCGCGGCCGCCGAACTCGACCATCGCCTCATGCTCGCGCTGCGGCACGCTCGGTACGGGACGTGGATCTACGGTAAGGACACGGGCATGGGCCCTCTGCTCGGTACCATGTGCCATGACTATGGGCTTCCAGAAGTGCTCGGAGATCCGGCAAAGACGATACCCGTTCCGTGCGAACTCGTTCACATGGGCTGCGGAAAAAGCTGCGAGCTGCATGCCATCGTCCGATTCTGGAGAGGATCACGTTTTGCGGCCCAAATGTACGGACCCCTGCAGCTCCTTGTCTTGGCTAGACACGTGAAGACGCACGCGCAGCCTGGTGACCGACTTGCGGGACTGACCCGACCTGCCGTCTTGAAGGCCGTCCTAGATATGTCTAGAAGCTCGGCTTTCCTAGGGCTCTTCATTTCCTTCTTCTACTACGGCGTCTGCTTGTCCAGGACACGCCTTGGACCAAAGCTCTTCTCGTACAAAACCGTCACACCACAAATGTGGGACTCTGGACTCTGCGTGTTGGGTGGATGCCTTCTTTGTGGCGCTAGTCTATTGGTAGAGCAGCCGAGGAAACAACTTGAGATTCTTTTGTTCGTCTTACCGAGGGCTACAGCAACCTGGTTCCCTCGCAGATATCTCCCTGAACATCGATGGAAGGAACATGTAGCTTTTGCGCTCAGCGCAGCTACCGTACTAACAGCTGCTCAAGAAAATCCAAAGCGAGTCCGTGGTGTACTGGGGAACCTTCTCCACGGTGTTCTCAAGACGGATTGAAATGTTTTGACTGTATTATTGTTATATTATTCTTTGGCCATCTGAAGGGCCTTTCGTCTGTTTGCGCGCATTCCCTGCCTATGCCTAACCGTATGTGTAGAAGGAGCGTGCTCATTGACTCGCATGCTAAAACGCCAATCATCATGCCATGGTATCGTGTGCGACAAAAGAAACGTGTAAATCCCCATCCAACACCCCCGCTAATATCCGTCACTCCTCGTATATCCGGTCCCAGATGGGACTACTCTTTCTGCGATGTCCAGTCCCGACTATACTTCTCAATGGCCACTCAGACCTACCGCTCTTTCTCCGTGGCTCCGGATATCTCGACAAACTTGTGTGGCCTCCGTACAATCCGTCTTCCACATCCACGTAGCCGCTATGATATTCGGGCCCGTAGTCTTCGACATATGTGTCGTAGTTGAATGGATTGCTGGACACGCGATTCGAAATAGGCGATACGGGAGAGGTGGGCTCCGCCTTCAGATTCAGCCCGGAGGAGCTGCTCGTGTTGAAACCACTTGAGGTACTCAGAGTAAGACCGCTAGAGCTGCTGCCGCTATGCTCAGGCATCGTTTGTCGAAGCAGCTGTCGGGAAGCTGCTTGAGCTGCGGGACTCGGCACCTTCGGAGGGCTGTTCGATAGTGGTGGACTGGAAGGAACTGGCTTCCGCTTGATCTGCGCACCGACGGGGATCGGAGGTGAAGACATCAAATTCCGCCCGGAGCTCAGATTTGCAGAAGTATGGCGACCAAGAATGGGTGATTCTGTCTCGTCTGGTTCTGACATTTCAGCTACAGATGAGAGGCTGCTGTAGCTGGTGCGTTTGCCCCTGGCTCGATTCGAACTATGTGTGTGGTAAAGGACTGGTGTCATGACTGGCTTCGGGTCGTGCATTGCCATTTCAGTAAGAGGCGAATGGTGGACAGGTGCAGGATCACTCATTGCCAACCCCGCGTTCGCATGGCTGTAAGGCCCCGTGTCGTTCATAGCGTAGGGGTCATTATGCATGTGCTCAAAATCCACCGGTATGGCGTAGTGGTTGTTTTGCATAGGCGCAGTGTCGGCCGGATCAATGCCATCGTCATCCCACGCCAGCCCCCCGTGTCCCAATTCTTGCGTAGATCGATTCACGGCTCCAATCAAGGAAGTCCTATGCTCTAAACTCTCAGCTGATCTTTCCTGGAACGCGAATCGAGGGATGAAGCCTGGCGATGAAGGAGGAACAGATCCATTGACATTCTTCTGCTTCCGGCGGCGCAGGAAGGTACAGCAGCCAAAGCCAAAAGCTGCCACTGCGAGGAGAGCCAAAGGGACCCCGACTCCGATGCCGATCTTCTGATTCTTGGAGAGCGTAGATACGCCCGCAGGTTCGGCACTCGGGGTGGATGTTGAGTATAGGGTGGAAGAAGGCGAGCTTGAGGTCTGCAATGAAGAAGCTGTTTGCGAAGAAGAGCGGTGGGCTGAAGTAGTCGATGAAGCCGAAGCAGTGCTCGCTCCGGACCTCGTCCTCGACGGTGATGTCGCGCCCGAGGACCCTGTCTGGCTCGTCTCCGTCGGCGCTCCACTACCAGACTCAGTTGCGCTCGCAGAGGCACTTTCTCCCGCACTCGAGGCGGCTGGCGGGTCGGTCGGCCATGCAGTACTCGGTCCGAATTTCCGTATCAGGTAACTCTGGATATCCTGTGGTAATTCCAGAAACCACTCTGGTTTATTATCGTCGAGGAACTCCTCCCAAAGGATACTTGATACAGCAGGAATATCAGTTGCTGCTATTTGGCGAAGCGAGGCGGGTATCGCAGTGAGGAGAATTTCAGCGAGAGAGACCCTACACACTAGTCAGCTGACTGAATACTGAATGGGAGGGGGGAGGACTTACGCATCCGGATCTTGTCTTCCTACTAACACTCCTACGTCTGGTGCTGGTGTAATAATTGGTGCTGGCGCACCTCGGACGCCTCCTCTTCGTCCTACCAGCAAACCTCCCACGATTATTAGCTTCACTAACGAGTGCATATATGATGGATAGAACGAATGTGATTAACAAGAAAACGAAATTTGAAGGTTGGCTTAATGCTTCAAAGCACAAGATACACAATCGCTACCGCGCCATGTCTGTATGCAACGAAATTGAAGCCCGGTGGCGTGTGGCCTTCTTTTAACGCCCGCGCGAGACCCATGCACAGCATGCTGAAGTTGACGCATACACCGGTGATCGTTTGGCCACACATGCAGTCTGCTGTACACAGCCTTCCGGCCAGTCACCCCTTAATCTGGCATTCACAGGCGCTGATCATGCAGATCAGGGTCTGCCGGAACATGGCATTTTGCGATTTGCCCCTCACCAGCCACAATCTCACACACTTTGGCATCACAATCCGGCCACTCAGACATGCGCATCTCAACCCCCCGGTCGTGCGGGGAAGCGTGGTTGGCGCACTGCTGTGGCAAAGTGTGGCTAGTGCCCTTCGGTTGCTCGAACCGAGAGCTTGCCGGATGCAAGCGAAGTCCAGCAAAGATCCTCTGAAGATCTGGAATTCACGACAAACCATCGCTTCTTTCGAGCAGGAGCAATGTGACGAATGAGCAAATTGTGCATGTCCAAATATGCACGGTATTTTTGGACATCCAATCGCGCTCAGTTCCCAATTCCGCATTTCTGCTCTTTTTTCACCGTCCGTTAGTGCCGAGCACATACTCTCCGCCCGGTAATTATGGTACGTACCGGTTTGGGTCGTTATATAGGCAGGGGGCCGTTTCGTTAATCTTCGTCTTGAACTGGTCGTGGCCAGTCTATCATCGCGAGCTTGGGACATCCGAAATTGCGGTTTGAAAAGGACGCATGTCAGACTTGCGCGTGCTCCGCGGATTCGTACAGCCGGTTGGTCCTTTTCTTGAGGTGCCGCTGGCGCGTTACTTGTGTGGGTGACTTTGCACCCGTGTTGCTGTGATTGCGGAGGGAGATTTGATCTCGGGTGTTCAATTCCAGTCGTTTTGGAATGTTTCCCTGTTTAGCGACATTAAAACAGGCGACCCGAGAGTTGTATTTAATCTTCCTAGGAGCAGACCCTGATCCTGTCGAGTTGTACACACTCCTTGGCCACATTTCGTCCCTGCCCACTACAAGTCCTAGGCAAGATCAGGTTGGACAGCAGGCAGTGACTTCGGCATCCCTAAAATCCATCATCTCTACTGTCCCGCTTACAGCCTTGCCCTTATAGCAAAGAGGTGAAACGGGCTTCCATACCTAGTGAACCTTATAATTTCATTGACTATGAAGCTGGGGTTATAACTCCGAGACCCACGCTACGCGCCACTCCTGATCCTGGGTTCTCGACCCGGCTCGCGAATAGAGTAGATCCAAGAGTTCGCCGTGCGCTCTTGACGAAGGGTCGGTGAACCAAAAGCCTTCGCGTTTGAGAAGTACCGGATTCATCATCTGTCACCTCTCCATCGATCCAACACGTGGATCAGTTAGGACAGAATTCATCAACGGGTTCGAGAAATATTTGTGTCACATCACTTAGTACGCATCAAGATCAACATGTATAAGAGTAATAAAAAAAAATAATTTCCAATTCTGGATTATAAATTAAACTATGAACGCTCCGGAGCGTTTTGCGGCCGTGAAAGAGTTTTTGGTGGTATATTGCATGTTGTAAAAAAGCACTTTTTGTTGGGTTGTTCCTCCTTGTGTCCCTCCTTTCCTCGATGCAGTCAGTCAGTCAGTCTGTCTGCTGCGTTCCTCGGTCGAGCCGGTTCTTCATTCGTAAACCTTTCGTCGTCCGGATCTCTGGATTGGTGGTCGTCTGGCGTCGCCCATGTCTCCCTATTTCAAGACTTTCCTCCTTTGCAAGGTAAAGGTCGACTGGTTCTCTAGGGCTGCATGGAGCCGGACCTGTTCATGCCCTGGCCGTAGTAGCTCATGTAGGCCGCGTTCATGCTGCGGTGGTGCTCGGCAACGGCATGCTTGATCTCCCTCCAGCGCTGCTTCACCGACATGTGGTTCTGCTTGTGGTGCTCGGCGCTGTGGACCGGGGTAGAGGTGCCGGAGGCGTGTGCGGAGCTTGTGATGGCCATTGTGGTTGGTAGTGTTCTGATCAAAAGACTTTGATCGAGTTGATAATTGGATTGAAACGTAAAGTTGATTGAGCTTGTAGAGTGTGTGTATGTTTGATTGCTTTGTTGTGATGCTCTAGTGGTGTCTACGGCTACTCACCTTTATATAGTCAATGGCGAGGAGAATTTTTCCCATGACTGGAACCTTCCCATGACGATAGCATCACGATCTATGCCATCAAATGCGTTTTGCTGAGCCTCGTGCTGCATCGTAATGCTGCTGTGGCGCCGCATACTATTCGCTCCGGCAAACAAGGAGAATGCCGACGGAAACCGCTCCGTGGTAAAATTTCTTACATGAGCCGTAATGCAAAGCTTTATTCGGCTGCACAACCAATAGGAGCTCGAAATGATTCAGCCGGAATGAAATATATCACCGGACCCAATATCGAGAGAAATAATGTTGCTAAAAGTCTCCTGTCCGGCCGTTTCGAAATTTCATTGGCTCCACCCGCCCAAAAAATCTCTGTGCAGAGTTCGACCACCAAGTGCTCAGAATAGCCTCTCTGACACATAGTATATCCGTTAAAGGCATTCGGTTTGTCATGATGGTGAGGCACGTGGGAATGACTGGATATTGCGATCGTGCTACACTACACCGCCTGGTTACATTCATTTCTCCTGCGGCCCGGTCCTCGCCCTAGCCATTGCTCGTGACGCTGACTCCACCGAGGTGCTCACAGCTCCATCTGAACCAACTCAGGCGTCTCGACAGAGTCACCATCGCGTGCTAAGGCAATTTCTCCACCAGTCTCGATCATCGAGGCAGCGCAAGGATAGACATCACTGGCCGCTAGGATTTGCGATGTAGCTTTTCCACTCTTCACATGGATTGCTGTGATGTTAATGAGGTCGCCGCTGAGATCCGCATGGTACGTGGCAACGATTTGTATCTATATATAGTGAGTTAGACAGCAGTCTGAGAGCAAAACAGCGTCTGAGCCTAAAGCCTTACACGGGTGGTGCCAGCCGGCTCTGGCGGTATATCATCAAGATGCAATACTACCTGATTGTTCCGACACAAATCGTTTTCATGATATTCCCCGGAGACTTCCATAGTGACCTTGGTCTGGTGATCATGGGCAGTAGTGAACTCATTCGTCCGCGTTGCTGGAAGAGTAGCATCGGCCATTAACAACGGGACAAAGCCATCCACAGTACGGACACCTAATCGATTGGATTAGTTTCTGCCGAGAAATTCTGAGACTGTGGAATGATGTCACAGACCTAAGTTTCTAAAGACGACCTCTACGGGTGAAAACACAAGGGGTTCAATAGGGGTAGAGACATAGTAAGTGCCTAGCATTGCGGCACCGATGACGACGGCTTCGTCAGGCTCGATTGATTGACTTTGACATGGGGGCTTTTCAAAATATTCGGCAATCATATCACGTACAAGTGGGATGCGGCTTGAGCCGCCGACCAGTATGTAATCATCGATGTCCGCTTTGGTAAGGTTCGCTTCAGCTAGAACTTCGTCGATCATATCCGTTGGCTTCATTGCAGACTTAATATAGAGCTCCTATGTTCGGTCATTTCAAAGTATCCATTGAAAAGGCGGGTTAGCTTACAAGTTCTGTCCGTGTAATGGTAGTATTGTATCCATCCATACTGATATCGGCGGTAGTATCTGTAGAAAGCTTGCGCTTCGCCTGCTCAATCTTATCATCCACTTCTATTGAGAGGTCAGCGCCCTTGTACCATTGGCCTTGTATGTATTCTCTTGAAATGATATCCGCATCCGGTTCGACAGATTCGGTATCATGTTCACTTTGCCATTTAGGGGCAAGCTTCGCTAATATATGCGCGTTGAGTGCCTTTCCACCATGTCTTGACCGCACATTTCCCTCCATGTCAAAGAGTCCTTCCTCGACCATGTACACTGTAGCATCTGGGCAAATTCAGTCGCGCCTATAATTGGTAGTTTTGTAGATAAATTACCCACCAGAACTACTACCTCCAACATCAAAGACCAATATGTGCTGCTCTCCTGAGTCAGTGGCCGGGTCAGGATTGTGTGCTACTGCGGCAATAGCGTGTGAGCCCCTTGCAAAAATATGTTCAAATCCCGCACGCTTTCCAGCCTCACATATGGCTTCCTAACTTGGGTCAGCTCTTTTCTTTAGTGTCTATTCTTGACTACTTACTTTATATTTAGCATCATGATATACCCAGACTGGCACAGCAACGACGGCTTCATGGACCTTTTCGCCCAAAGATTCCTCAGCAACGTTCTTCGCCTTGCGCAGAATGATCTCCGTCAACTCGATGGGACTAAAACGCAACTTTCCATCGGTATGGGACGACTTGATTTCAATCATTAGCATGCCGCTCTCATTGACACATCTCAATGGCCAGGAACAGTCTTGGCTGTCCTTCGCTTCCTCGTAAGTACGTCCTAGCAATTTCATGAAATGGAAGAGGACATTCTCGCGATCAGTATGAATTCTTGCTGCTTCTCCGACTAATAAACCGTCTTGGGTGAAGGCGATATAACTTGGTATGCCATGGGATCCGGTCTCGTCGGTAAAGACTTCAGTGCGACCATCTTTGGTACTACGAGGCGTTAATTATGTTCAGAAGTAAGGCTTCGTATACGAGATTGGGTCGGATTTTTCTTGAACGAGACAAATACGTACATCGCGACTCGTGTATAAGTATCCCCGAGATCAATGCCGATGATAGGTGAAACGCCCTGAGGTTTGCTTTGTGAGTCTGCCTTGACAGGTAGCGCGAGGAAAAATATTGGAAAGATAATAAGTTGGAGGATTAGAGTGATATCTAAGTTTAAGGGGTGAGCGCGGTTTCTAGCCATATTAAGAAGTTATATTAATTGTATTTAATGAGAACAAATTGAGAAGGACTAGTCGCCTATGAATCGATTCTATTATTGAATAATTCGTGGATTGATAGGCATTCGCTTGTCTTCCGTGAGAATCGTCTATTGTGTTTTTGAACGGGGGACTATCGAGCACCGGCGGAGTTGAGGCAAGCTGGCCAAATCCTCAGGCAACCGTATTACGAGTCGAAGGATCCCTCGGAATGGAGTATGTCTTCATTACTATAATATGCTTACGTATGCATAAATTCGCCTAAAAAACACTGTGAGGGTTCGTATGAGTCAGATGGGTTCCAGTTGCCTATGTTCCGCGAACTGGACACAGTAGCCCAGCTCATCTTAGTATCGGTGAAAATGCGTTAGAGCATTGAGGAGAAGAGACGGGAACATCCGTGATGGGCAGATGAGAAAAGATATGCGATTACTCAATTCGTCTCTAGGATAGGCACTGGAGTGTACTTTTGCTGTTTGTTGCTCACACCGTTTGGACTTTGATCTCTCGAGCTCAGTAGCGTCCCTCCTGCACCACGATCAAGGTTCGAATCGGCGGGCTCAATCGCGCACATAGTGCCATTCACGTTCCGCAATTTGACCAACACTTTGCCCGTGAATTCCTTCGCGGCAGGTCTCGACCCAGGAAGTAACAGCCCCGCAGTGCCCATGGTCTGCACATGTGCCGCCAATACAGTACCGCCGTATGAAGCACCAACTGCAACGCTGGCTGCATCTAGAAGATCCATGCCGCTAAGATGTTTCCAAAAGCGCGTACGTAGAGCCTCAAATATACAGATGGCAGCGATAAGAAAATGGACGCAAACGGCTGCATAAACAAACTCCGCTTTGCCGTACACAACTACCTTCCTTGAGACGAGACTTGGAACATGTTTCGATTCTCCACTATAGAGACGAGACTGCGAATACCACATGAGTGTGTTGTCCATGAGATCCGCGATGAAAGATTCGACTCCCTCTAACATGGTGGCGTTGGTTCCAGATGATGAGAGACCGGAGGCGCGTAGAATATCAATGTTCGAGCGTAAGGCATGACCAAGCGTCGAACCTGCGAAACAGCCGTCATTGTAGCTCATATAGCTATGCTCGACTGCGATCATCTCAAGGAGAGAGTCCATATACTTTGGTCTGGCGATGATCTCATCTGGAGTTACGCTGATCGTTTTGTTAACGTTATCAACAGAGACCGTAAAATTCCTCGGACGGAAGTCTAAACGACATTGCATGCCATTCAATTGCGCAAAGCCATAACCGCAGCTCGCGGTACTGTTGCCGCAGGCCGTCGCGTCAGCAGCGAGTGCATAATATGAGGCTGAATGGTTGTTGTACGCGGATGCCAATGAAAAGACGTCGAATGCACTGTACCCAACGTATAGTGCGGAAGTAGAAATGCCGTAGCTGGCGCTGAGTCCTTCCGGCAACGTTCCGTCACCGACTGATGAGTATGCTTTCAGATTGAGGTCATTTCCGGAAAGCTCTTCTAGACGAAAGGTAGCGGTGTCGTTGAATATACATTTGACCTGAGCGTGCAAGCTTGTCTCAGTGAATGTGAACGATAGTTTTTGCTGCGCTTTTGAGTCACTGAAGAGTCCAACGCTGCCACCGACACCATAACTTCTCCCGACGAAGACATAGTTGGAAAAATCAAGCTTTGAATGGACATGTCCTTTCCTCTCGTCTTGTCCAGGTATATAGGTTAGGGCACTGGTGGTAGATGCCGACCGAAGCAGTACTGCAGGATTCACGCAGTCATGGAAGGAGATATTATGTCGCGCGTCGAGGTCGAAAGTATCGCCTGTGATCCAGGGGCATCCTTCACCTTTTATTGGGTTGTTACTAAAAAGGGCATTCTCTGATAGGTCGACAGTTCTGACTGCTGGAATGCGAAATGTTTCTGTCACGTTACTGACGACGACGTTGGGAGTAAGGGCCCCAGACCAGAGAGCGGCAGGAACAAGGGAAAAGGCAATAAATAGCATGAGAGGTAGATGTAGATGAAACGGTAAATTCCAATCGAACCTTAGAGCGAAGGCGGAATTGACGAAACGCAAGGTATTCAGGGAAAACGATGAGGAGGAAGCTTGGCGGTGGAAGGAGAGAGCAATTACTGAGCCTGCAAGAATTAGTTAAGAGATATTATAGTATGTAGTTTGATGGTACGCACATAGGGCGCATATTTCGAATAGTCCGAGACTATGGGAAAGAACTTGCACGGCAATAGCGATGGTGGGTTTCTCATTCTCAACCGTTTGGGCGTACTTCTGGGAGCTGTGCCAGCCTCGGAGATGTGCGGCGACAAGTAGACAACCGAAAGTAGTAGGGACTAGCAATCCAGAGAGCGCCAAGTAAGCTGCGATTGGTCTGTCCATTTTGGGTCTTTCAAGACTCGAAGTCAAGGAAGCATCGCGTGCGTTACTGCCAAATATGTACTCTGCCTTGCCTATCTTTTCAGGCTCCCTTCGAACATCGTGGGGCTTGGGCGATGCTATTCTCGCCTTCAGCCACATGCTCGAGCGTTCTGGCGTTTAGGAAACGGTAAATGATAAGATCGGAATCTAGTGTTCCGTGGCTAGGCCAGACAAGTAGAGTATTATTAAACTCTGATGACATCAGCATTTCCTTGGATCACAGGTCGTCGTATTCGGTGCCACATGTAGTCAAGCGGCTTCTAACGGCAACATACGCACAGACTGGTCGATATTCATTGCACTTAGTAGAGAATAATTATTGGTCCCAATGTAGCTATGTCCATCACGCATTTTGCTTTAATTAGGGGTGCCTGTCAGACATGCTTTCAAGACAAGCATTCTATTTGGCAGCATGCACGACAACCGTGGTGCTGGAAGCCGTGACTAGCAAAATAACCTAAGGATCGGTGGTTGAAAAGGTTATAACTGTGAAACCATATTTGTTGGTGCAGCCCTCGACTTCATCCTCTCATGCTTCCTCACTCTTGAGAATGACCTTATGCTCGTCTGACAACTATCTGAAACTTTGTCTGTAACAGGCTACGCTTTGATATGACGATTTGATTCTTTGGCGCATGTTGCTTGCAGCGAAGCAATCGGCTTTCTCTGAATTTACTTGCACGAAGTCCAGCAACGTGTCAAAATTGAGTTCTGCAGCTATAAGCCCCGCCAGTCATAAGTCGCTCAGTGTTGAGCTTGGGAGTCTCATTTTATGCTCGGTCTTGGTCCTGGAATGAAATTTGAACCTCTTTGGGTGGTCTAGGTACTACTTCGGTCATGTATCACTTCGATCCATATGCTTCACGACCTGTGTGTATTCTAGATCATCAGTGATCCATGACTCTCCGAATACGAGATGGATAATGCGAGCCCACCTCTAGACATTCTTCTCAAATACCTTTTTCACTTTCCGGAGGCCTTTCTTATACCAACCCTCTTGTCCAATTCGACCCATCGCAAATTCTTCCCCTGGCGTATACTGAAAAGCCGACTCTCCTTCACAAATACTGCTCGCAAGGGATATGATCGATCGACGCGGCTGCGGAAAACGTTCAATTGGCCCGAACGATTCGTAATTAGAGGGACGAGTGGTAAGTGGCGCATATGTGTGGCCCATGGGTCCATCAGATAGGGGTCGAATTGTGGCCAAGGATGGAGATCCCGTTAGCGATCTGGGGCGTTGGGATTGCGGAACTCGAGCCTTTGTCCGAGAGCGGTGTGGAATCGCCGGTATAGGAGGAAGAAGCGATGTTGCAGAATGTCCACCGCCGGTATTCATACTCGGTGGAAGTGATACATCTTCACGCCGAGGTTTAGGAACTGAAAGATGGTGATCTGTAAGGCTCAACCCTAGCGTGTCTGTGTCAGCTGCATTCTCTTTGAAGATAGGCAGGGACTTGGGACGAGATTGACTACAGACATTCAGTGATGTACCGTCATTATCGGGCTCTTCTAGAAAGGGGGTGACTTGCAGCACTAATGAGCCCCCCTGAGCTGATTGTGTAGGCTTCAGTGTTGTGATAGAGTTCATTGTGAAGGTTGAGGGTGAGGCGAACACAACGTACCAGCGTTAGTTTAACCAATGACACTTTTACTAAGGAACTGTGAACCACTTATAAGGTAGAAGATAGATGTGCAGAGAAATAGAGATTGAAGGCCAAAGTAATGCACAATGAAGTTGCACATCGCAGAGACGAGCACTTTCCCCTCGTACAATGTGGATTTGAGACTGTGCAAGACTACTCTCAAAGGAAGTTGGCGATATAGTATCTGAACGTATTGTTAATGAGTTAGCGAGTCGAGCGTGGCTAGTTTCCCTAGCATGACAAGATGTCAAGTCCAGCTATGCAAAGTGGTCTGGATGAGCCGAGCAGTCACAGTACGTCGATGATACGATGATTATAGTCTTATGTAGCTTGAAGATATCGGAGTGGTCCAATCAGCCCGATAACGTAGATTCCCATTTGTGAAGCATCTCCGCTGTCACGTTGCTCCCGCCACATACTACAATCACAATCTTAGTCTTCTCATTTATCTCTGGGAAAACACTCTTCAGTCGGCCATTATAGCAGAGTGCTAAACAAACGCCACAAGATGTCTCCACCATGATACGCTCATCATCTGCGAACCGAACGCAGCCCTCCATGGCATCTATATCTTTCAAGACGATGCTCTTCACGCAGTCACGTTGCGCATAAGCTAATGCCTGAGCTGCAACCGTTCTCGCACCTAAGCTCGTTGCAATGCTTGTGATTGCGGGTAACGTGGCGAGTTGGCCCTTCTCAAGAGCGAGTGCGAGTGAATGTGCGCCTTGAGTTTCGATAGCTAGCACTGGGATATGCGAGAGCTTCGCGTTATCTAGCCCCTTCATGACGCCGCAAAATAGACCACCGCCACCGACACTACATACCATAGCATCAGGGCTTTGTCCAAGTTGCTGTAGAGTCTCTTCTACCAAGGTAGCATTGCCGTCCCAAACTTCCTCGGCATCGAATGGTGGTACGTGGATCGGGTTCTCTCCATCTGCCTTGGCTTTTGGAATGATTGTTTCTTTGAGATATCCATCTGCCTCCGCCCAGGACTCGCCTATTTGAATGACTTCGGAAGCGCCGGCAGCGCGCAGCTTAGCGATCATGTACTCATTGGTGGTCATGGGCACAACAATGGTTGCGAGCACTCCGAGCGTAACAGCGGCATGTACGCAAGCGAGACCGGCGTTACCGCCACTGGAGATGTAAAAATGAGTTTTATCTCGACCTTGATGGGCAGCCGCTCTAGAAAGGTGAACGCGAAGGAAATTGCCGATGCCGCGGGATTTGAACGAACCTGACGGCTGAAGGTTCTCTAGCTTAAGGTAGATTTGGCTGAAATGACGAACGTGAGTGACATGTTAATTGGAAATGCGCGCGAATCTACGTACCAGCCTGCATGTTTAGAGAGGATACTTGAGTGGATGAGCGGCGTTTCTCGCCATGGCTGTGGAAGTGTGGATTCCTGCTCACTTCGTGGCATCGTAATTCTAGTGTTTGACTCTTATCATCCGAGAAAAAAATCTTTAGGCGGGATGGATTCGTATGCCGATCTACGGCATTAAGTCACAATACGTATTTTGGTGGCAAGTCTCCCTACACTCTCATTATAATAGAGCGTGGCTTTTGAAAAAGAACAGTACCAGCTTTATGAAGTTGATATGCTGATGAGTAGGAGATATGGCACTATAAGGTCGATAAAGTTATGAGATCGTGTACGAGTACTGCAAGATCGGAGGCTAAACTGCTAGTCGTTCGTAGGGCGCAACAAGACAAGCTAACCGGATTCGGCTCTCCCGGCCGCCCACAACAAACGGCCATCTACAGTATGTAGATCTGTCGGATGTTTTCGTGCGAGGAGCACAACGTCGCAGGGCGGCTGACTTGTGGCACCGCTGGCGCCCGCGTTAGATGTCACCTAGGTAACAACCGACCCACGATCACTATTCGCATCGCACTTTACTACAACCCATCTTCATCATCTCCAGGCTATTCGCACAAGCTTTCCTCCCCTGGCTGTTGTATCCGGCGTCTACCACCGAACCGAGCACATTTGCATCCAATCCAAGACCTTCCTTCCGCTCCCTTTGTTAGAGTAGACCTGCCTTTCAATCCGATCCGGACCCACGAATAACAATGCTAGATCATATTCCCTTCGAAACTCCGCCAGCAATGGCACAATGGGATCGCACTATCACACATGAAGACTACAACAAGATGCTGCAAGGCCATAAACCGCAAGTTATGGAGGACAAGTGGACGATTAAAACTGACGCGCCTAAAATCGCGCAAGGTAATACTGTTCTTTACATCTACTTTGGCTGGACACCTCGTGAGAGAATCTCGCTTGATATTGCCACTGGAGACCCAATAAAACTTGAGGCTAAGGACTGCCACAATCGTCAAGACATTATGGAAAGTAGAGCAACCAGGTGGATTAAAGGTCTCTGAAAAAGAGGCTAAGATCAGGGCTATCAGGTTATGCAATAGTTTATTAGGTTGCGCATTAGAGGACGAGGACGAGGACGAGGACGAAGATTATTGATTGCGGATGTTACATGAATATGTTAACGGAAGAATATGTGCATAGCTTGCATAAAGCACGAACTGTCGCCGCCGATATAATAGCAACGGCATACCCAAGACTTTTGTAATTTTTAGGTCGGAACCTATTCTAAAATGTAGAGCCGACCAGGGAAGAGGAAGAAAATACTCGCTGCTTTATTGAACATCTTAGAGATATTTGAGGTACTTGAACATATGATGTTGTTCCATTACGGCGGTTGTTCCGTTACGGAGTTGGATGGACGTTAGGATGGCCTGTCTGATAATCCCTCCCCACGTCAAGCCGCTCATTTTCGCGGCGGAAGTGGCACCAGGGAAAATTTTCTGATGAAATTTAAAGCCTTGATCTTCGCCGTACTCTGACGTCGTGAAGCTTTCTTCTTGTCTAGCTCATTCATCGTCATAATACGCTCCCTGGGGACAAAATCACTGAATTCCGTAGGAAGACAACGCGTAATTTTATCAGAATGAGGCGCCGACATACTGTGACGTGCGGGCTCGTTATCAGTTCAAAGCCTTTTGCTGGGTATTGGCAATACTTCCAAAAAGTATCAACACTGAATGAATGGGTCTTTCAAGCTAGGTCTTTCCGTTACGATCTTGCTTGAATAGCGATGGTTTTTTTTTGGAGAAACATTTCAGTTTGGGTAATGGAGCAGGCTACTTATAGTATAATAAGTATTAAAATAGCGAAGATCGCTGTCATTCATATCATCATGTGAATCAACAGTTCATAAGACTATTGGCGCTATTCGTGCACAATGTGGCCCAACGGTCAACCAAGCAGATCAGTAGTACCTTCTTAAGTGGAACAAAACAATGTCTCAGCATGCTTGAACAACTCATTTAGCATAATTCGCGATTATAGTTGTGCGAAAACCGAACTTGTATGTGTCCCCAGCTCAAGAAAAGCGGCTTGCAGCGCTCTCAGGGCCGTGTCATAGCACAACCACGGTTACTGTTAATCAAGTGCTGAAAGACGCATACCGTAGCTTAGTATAAGTGGAAACCGCCGCACTACTTGTTATACCTATCCACTCTTCTCATTAGGACTCGTGTGCTTGGTTCCCGTCTTTCATGAATTCCCACTGACTTTGAGAGTGGTTGACTGCAGGAACCGTGATGATGCGCTGAGTCTATGTTTCGTTAAAATGCAGAAGAATGTGACATGCGTATATGTCGTTGTTCTTACTTGAGGTATTAGATTCGAGCGTAGGAGCGGTAGCTAGGATAATCTGAGGTTAAGTCGACCTGGATACTGGACAAGCTGGCGCCATCAAGAGTAAGATGACTGGCTGTTGCATCAGGCTCATTGCTAGCACTTTAGGCAATGTACGATGTGAAATTTCTAAACTTCACGAATCAAAATCAAAGAGAAAAGAGAAAGCGTACTCGGGTGCTGTTAGATCACAAACCTTTGAGACCAGGCTTTTAGCTATATTCCACCGTGCGATCTTGCACAAAAATAATTGTTATATACGTATATTGGCTGTGTATCTATTTCCCAACGCTGTGTTGCTATACTCTGATCGACTGATTAGCACTTAATGCAAATCTCTATTATTTGAAGTCTTTTATACAGGGCTCGTGGAGCCATCCGTACCCTGAGCCCGTTTCACACCATCGAAAAATTTCCTCTCTTCAAAAATTTTGATGTCATCCTTGGAGTAAACCTTCCCTTCTTTCTTCGCGCGATTGGTTAATCTTCTCACCCTCATGATATCATACTCGGTATTCCGCGTCAAGTACCAAGTCCATAGGTTACTGAACCAAGCCGCAATCGTAAAGGCAGTCGCAATCGCAAAGCTCGTCTTGTACCCATTATGTGCCCACTTACTCTGAAAGAGCTGTGGGCCAACGACACCTCCGAGCTGAGCTATGCCCGATTGCAATCCCAGAGTGAAGGCAGTTCCAGTACTCCCTACGAGAGTGGCACTTCGCCATGCCCAGAACGTGGGGAAGTAGGTTTGATAGAAGAGAGTGCCTAGAACGCAAGCTACATAGATGCCGGCACGGGAAGAGACGGTAAAGAAGAGGACGAAGCAGATGACAAATCCGGTGAGGGTGAAGATGATCCATGCAGGTCGGACAACCCATGCTTTGCCTACGAACCAGGATGAAAACGCTAGAGCAATGAGAGTAGCAACGCAGGGGGGCAGGAGTAAAAGTTGATTACGTGGAAGTCCAACGAAGCCTGGAATAAATTAGTGACCGAAACTAGATAGATATATAAATAGGTAGACAAACCAAGATTCGTGATGATAGTTGGAAGATACCAAGTGAGCGCATAACCACTATTCCCGCTAATCAGCGATTCTGAACCTATAGCGAATGGGTAAGGTGAAGACTCACGCAAGATTTACCAATGTCTGACTCAACATGAAGCTCCAGATTAGCCACTTGCTTAACACGGTCTTGATCTCCTTGCCCGAGAAAGATGGGTCGCTAGTCAACGGCGCATTCTCAGGCAGCCTCGTCTCGATGAACTCCTGCTCTCTGTCGGTGAACCATCTTTTGCTCCTCGGGCTTTTAGGGTAGTCTGGAAGGTAGTACCATACAACCCCAGAGAATAATATCGTCGCGATGCCCTCGAGAATATAGACCCTGCGCCATCAGCAAATATCTACAGACAAACTTTGATGGTTACTCACCATCGCCATGCCGATAATCCACTGATTCCGTCCATGTACGATATCCCGTAACAAAGTAACGCACCAACAACACCTGAAATGTTGCTGAAGGCGAAAAAATATGTCACAATGCGACCCATCTCATCTGTTCGGTACCAACTGGAATACTGAGCTACGACTCCGGGAAACATGCCGGCTTCGAACATGCTGCGAAATATTAGCCATCTTCCTTCACTTTGATACTTACTATTTCGTTGCAAAATGAGCAGGGTGCACATACCCAAGCAAGAATCTCATAGCATATAGATCATGTCGATTTCGCGAAGCTGCTTGACAAGCGGTGATGATACCCCAAGTGAAAAAGATGCGAGCTTGCCAGTTATGAGGACTCATGCGCTTCAGTAGGAGATTACTAGGCGCTTCGAAGATAATGTACGCTATCTACTGTCATCAGCATTGTTATTTGCAGTGTAAGACCGTGATATAGCCTTCTTGGACTGACCCCATAGATGGAAGCGACCCAGTTGTACTGATTTGAGGACATGTGAAGCTCTTTCAAGATATTGCTCGGCTTTCCTACTTGGAGAACTTTGATATTTGCTGCATTGTTCACATCGATCTATAGAAGGCAGTCAGTAAATGAATAAGAATGGGCGGAATCCAATTACCTGTTTGATCAAGAACATGATGCCTGTCAACAGGATGAAGCACTTGTCTACCTTTCGCATGATCTTCTTCTCCTCAGCTGCCGTGAATGTAGATAGAAAGGCTGCTTTAGCTTCCGGATCATCACGTAGATTGTCGACATCTGCACGGGCGACCAAGTCACTGACTTGCTTTCTCGTTTCTGTTGCAATGTTGTGATCGGCAATGATGGCCGGCGAAGCAGTTACGCTGACGTCCTTGGAATCCGACATTGTGGGATTGTTTGGCACCGTCATGATATTCGACAAAATGGTGCGCGCTGCTCCATTAAGAATTTGTTCCTCAAGTTGCCAAGTACTACATCACATCACTGGGTCATTGGGCTAGAGAATACAGTGCTTGGCGGGCTGGCTATGAGTGGGTCGAGAACATGGATGTACATGACGTTTTTATAGTTCAGATGGTCCAATCACTCACCTAGAGTATGATTGACTCAGGGCCATCGGAAAAGAGCGACGGTGTTTACAATACATGTGGTGCTGTTCTGCGATACCTACGTTGGTGTCGAGATGACTTGGTGCGGATGGCGCAATTATGGTAAGCATAGCGACATCAACACCCCTGACCCAACTGCTTGTAGATGCAAAGGCAGGATCTCAAAATGCTGTGGTGTAGCGAAAATGACGGGCGTTGTCGGAGATAAGATTAACAATGGTTTATCGAGGCATATGTAAAGATAAATGGATTTCGAGTGGTGAGGTTACGCATCCATGACTGGCCGGACGGAACATTTCTCCGCATGAGCATGACTTATTCCCGGAAACGTGCGATTTGCAAGATGCATGGCCTATGGTGTCAACCCAGAGCATCGGGTTTTCGGTTAGCATCCGAATATAACTTGTTGCTAGTCAGTCGAAGTTGTGGAGGGACTGTGTCTGACTTAGGGTTAACTTTGTAAATTTATCAATCAGGAAACAACACGGAATCATTCAATATGGCGACCGAGATTAAACTGCAGACCAGCGGTGGTGGGCAGAACAAGAAGAAACTACTCCTCAATGCTTTCGACATGTTCACGCCAAGCCACCTTGCGTTCGGGCAATGGCGAAACCCTAGAGACCGCAGTCGGGACAAGCGACGAGACCTGAGCTACTGGACTGATCTGGCCAAGATACTTGAGAAAGCGAGTTTTGTGGGCTATTTCCTAGCTGACACATTTGGCCCCTACGATGTGTGAGTGGCATTGTTTGCGTGAGGGAGGTCGAAGGAGGGCTTAATTGATACAAGCTAGGTTAAAAGGGGGACCAGAGCCAGCGTTCCGAACTGGAGCGCAATGGCCTATGGCAGATCCTGTGATTGTATGTATTCTCTATCGATACCTGCTTTCACCAGCTGACTCGCGGCGGGTGGTAGCCAATATCCGCGATGGCATCTGTAACAAAGCATTTGAACTTTGCGGTTACCACATCGACGTCCTATGAACAACCATATATTGTTGCTAAGCGCTTTGCAACGCTCGATCATCTAACGGGAGGCCGGTTCGGGTGGAACATCGTGACAAGCTGGAAGCCAGCTGCATCAAAGGCAGTTCGTGACTCCATTCGTTTCATCTAAACATTGAAATTGATCAATTCTCCAGGTCGGGCTCCCATACGTTGAGCATGACAAGCGATATGAGAATGCAGACGAATACCTGCGTATTTTGTATAAGTAAGCGAGTTGGTTGACACTCTCAATTAGTACTCACTTTCTCCAAAGGCTTTGGGAAGGTTCGTGGGCAAACGACGCACTTCAAGAAAATTCCGATAATGGGGTATACACGGATCCTTCTAAGATTCGGACGATAAGTCATGCTGGAAAGTGGAGCGTTGAAGCGCCTTTCATCGTCGATCCGTCGCCTCAACGAACTCCTCTTCTCTTCCAAGCTGGCACATCAGCAGCCGGTATGAAATTTGGGGCTACTCATGCAGAGGCAATCTTTGTAGCTGGCCTCTCCCCGCATGTCGTCGCACCTCGTGTAAAGGCAATCCGAGAACAGGCAGCGACTCTTGGTCGAGACCCTCAGTCAATCAAGATCTTTGCGATGATCACACCAATAATTGGCAAGGATGAAGAGGACGCAGAGAGAAAGTATCGGGAGGCACTGCAGTATGCATCTGAAGAAGGTGGACTCGCGCAATGGGCCGCTTCAACTGGTATAGATGTCTCAAAATTCGATCCGGACCACTTGCTCACAGAAAACGATCTGCCGTACGATCAATGGCAGAGGCTTCAACAGAGTTCATCGTACAACCTCAAATATTCCGGTGACGACGTACCACCATTGACGGTCCGTAATCTTGGCAAACTCGTCGCAATCGGCGGGACGGGTGCGATGCCCAAAGGTTCCCCATCACAAGTAGCGGACATTTTCGAGCAATGGGTTGATATCGCTGATGTGGATGGATTCAATATCGCGTATGTGGTTTCTCCGGGGAGTTTTGAGGACATTTCGGAGCTTTTGGCGCCTGAGTTAAGACGGAGGGGTGTGCTGGATGACCCGATCGCAGAAGATGCACCGGTGCTTACGTATCGTGAGAGAATTTACGGGAAGGGACAGAAGGGATTAAGGAGTGATCACCCTGGTTTTAAATACAAGTACGATACGTATGAACAGACGGTAGCGGAGCAGAGCTAGGGAACGATGCTGTGTTGACTCTGGTAATGCAGACAATCGATGCTCATATGAAACCTGAGATCCTCTCTAGTACATCAACAACCTGGGTTCGAAATGCTTGTTGTAGCTTCAAATCCTCCCGAGTATCATTCTGCACTCCGAACTCACCTGTCAAGCACGAGATGACGACTTGCTGGTACTTCTCACCCATTTTGTCGCCAAGTCGACGCTGCGCTTGCTTGAGAAGTTGAGCTTGAATGACAAATGGATCCCGCGCACTACGGAACTGATTCTTCTCCAAGGTAATAGCTCGTTGCCACAACCCGATTTCAAGTAGAACGACGCCTATAACAGCTTCGTGAGAAACGCCGAAGATAACGAGGAGAGAATTACCTAGCGCATAGATATCATGTATCTTTGTCAACCGAGTTAGTGATTTGAGTAGCTACGACCTCGTACAGACCATGTACTCACCTTGGAAAACATGCGACCCGGCCGTCCTTGTCGTTCAGGGTGGCGGTATACATCTCTCTCTAGGCACAGATCTGCGAAGCCGGCTGAAAAGTCGATTTCCGGGCGTGTGAACTCGAAACCGAGCACACACGGATCACTATAATTAATACCTGACGATCCGCTATCGCTATCGCCACTGTTGTATGATTTCATGCTACTGGGGAAGAATAGGATATTCTCACTACGGAAGGATTCATGCACCTAGTTGATAGTAAGCTGCAGATCAGGGTTGTACTTGGTGCGACCCGTACCCATTTGACCATCTGGAGTTGTGTAATACATCTTGCTAGGGCCAAAGCTAGCCTACATGATATTCAGTATTGTGGTCTTTTTTACAACTCAGGAACCTTACTTGAACCGCTGACCCAGCGTCAATTTCACGGTCTTCATATCTAATAGTCGGAACAGACTGATGGGCTCAGGAACAGAGCCCTGTGGAGTCTCGAATAGGAAGGCAATACTACTGCGACTTGGGATATACTTCCAGCCCACGCACCGTGGTATGCAGAATACTTTCTCTTTCGGTTGCGAGAGCAGCCGCGCTAGATCGTTGATCCGCACCTGGGTCCTCGAGTCGATCTCGCCTTTTTCGTCTGGTTGACCGTCATAACGTCGATGTTCCATGAGGAACGTCTTCCCGTCTTGCTGGATCAAGCCGAATCGGTCTTCTACCGGACTAGCCCTTCGAAGGCTCTCAAGCCACAACGAGCCAAGCTCAAAGGAAAAGTCTGCACGTCCAGCCTCGGTAGCTGTAATTTGGAGGGTAGCATCGATGTCGAACCCAAGCTGCTTTGCGTTCTCATCATTCTGAAGGCGCTTAAGATGTTGCATGTTCAGGCCAATAGACGATGCAAGGCACCACAGCTTGATGTTTTCATGAATACGGCCATTGAGATCGGAGAAGTCCTTCAGAACCTCTTCTGTGCGTTTCTTGTCTTGTAGGGACCATTTTAAAAGACTAATAGACTGTCGTGAGTAGTGCTTCCAAGATCTTGGCGAGGGGCTGCGCGGCTCCTGAGAGCTCTTGCTGGTGATCGAGAGTGTGGAGAGTGAATTGGTTAGGGATGGCCTCTTGGACGTCTCATTATTACCATATCGACTTTCTAACAGGTCGAGGGCCTCTTGGAGCATATGTACAAGACGCCCGAGAAATACCTTGATCTGTTGCTGGACGTCATCGTCAAAGTTCTCGAATAAGGTGAGCCCCCCGTCTGTGGTGTGTGTCAGGGAGGCTGGAAAAGGAGCTGCTCGCACTTGTTCTTACATATGGGACTGGGCTCGAATAGAATGTGTCGCAATTGCTTTGTCCGATTGTTCTCGTCCACAACTTTGCTGTAGTATTGATCCGTGTCCTGGAAGCATCAGTGGCGCCGTTGCGCTTGTGGGTTGGACTGGGGTGCCCACTTCGTTGAATGAACGCGCATCTGATATGAGCTGGGCGGTTCTCTCGCCTAGTTTTAGCAGTTGATCGAAGACGGCGATGGATAGGCCTGTCAGCTCAGTCATCTTGACGGTCCGACAAGAAATAGTCGTGAGAGGAGGGGACTGTGGAGCCGGTCCGGCCCGAGGACAGCGATCCGGGCCCAGCGCTGACTTGGGGACCGGGTCACAGAAACAAAGCTTGTCTCAAACGCCAGGAAACGTACCAGCAACACTCAGAGGATCTATCATGACTGTGTAGCAGTGAGGGGCAAGCGGATGATAATTGCAGCGGCTCGCCAAAGCGGGGCTCTGTACTCTGCAGTCTCAGTGGCCTCGGATCTGGCCCCCACGCCACAAATCAGATGGCACAGCGGCAGCCTCGTCTCAGCCGCATCAGGGACATGGCCAGCCTCGTCCCCTCTGGAGCTACAATTGCTCTCAGGTCTCGCCCTGCATCGCAGCTGTCCACAGCGTGATGCGTTCGCTGAGGAATGGCATGGTCGGCTTCTCTTGACGGCATCTCCTTCGATGTGCGCCATGACTGGACCTCGCTAGGTCATCTCTCTACCTCTCTACAAGCACTCACCCACGCAGGTCACCACGCGACAAGTTACTCGAACTATCCTCTCGAGCGTCGGCGGTTTTTCGCAATCGGCGCGCCAGAATATCCGCTCGCTGCAGGATCTCCTTGCGACTATCCAACGCTTCGACCTCGATGTCTTCGATTCGCGCGCCCTCCGCCATGAAGGCTTCGTCGGAGAGGGCGTCTCGTACAAGGTCACTAAATGCATCCACACTGGCACCAACAAGCTCTATGCGGTCAAGACAGTCAAATTGCCGCAAAAGAGCGCCGATTCGGGCACCTTCGAACGCCAAGTCGCCTGCGTGCTGCGGGACATTGAGGTCATGTACGGCCTATCCCAGCGCTCCAACATCTTGGATATATATGGCTATGGGTGGGACATCGACAGCGGGAATGTGATCCCTTACCTTGTCACCGAGTTTGCCGCTGAAGGTACTCTGCGCAACTTCCTAAAAAGCAATGCGCTCAGCATTCATGAGAAGCTGCTCCTGTGTAAAGACGTTGCCCAAGGTCTGCATTTCTTGCATGTTGCGGGCATCGCGCATGGGGACTTGAAACTAGATAACGTCCTCGTCACTCCTTACATTGGTACAAATCTCTCGGCTATGGAGCATGAGTTCCGAACGACCGGTATGGAAGCTTGCATTTCCGATTTCGGACACTCCCTCCACCTCTACGACGACGAAGGCGACACTGGCGTGAAGCAGCGATATGGTGGCACATTGGCCTACAATGCCCCCGAAATTCTCGATAAACACAAACACCTGCGTGAAGACGTGAACTTTCGTAAATGTGACACTTGGTCGCTTGGGCTTGCTATTTGGGAAATCTTGATCGATGGAAAAGCATATTATCACAACGCCGACGTCGAGGAGTCTATCATGTCCTCACAGAAGAAAACAAATTCGTTGCCGACCCCTCCGCCATCCAACGCGCCTAGCCAGGCTTCTTCAGCAGCTTTGGTAGAAGAGCTAGCAAATATCGCGCCCCAACTTGCACAAATGGCTTGTAAAGACGTATCAGTGAGGACCCTAAACAAACTGACTCCTAGAGAAGCGGGTCGCTTGCACGTTGTCTTTCGCATGTGTTTAGAACATGAGCCCAAGCGCCGCCTTGCCGACATACCCTTGCTGCCTTTTTTCCACGGTCAAAAGTACCTCTCTCCCAATTCTTCTGCTGAATGAAGACTCACTGTTCGCAGGACTGATGATGCGAGCGCTACGAAGCCTTCACGTATTCAAGTAGGCGCTAGTACATCGTGGTCTTTCGAGCTTTTTCGCATCGCTGATACTATACCCGACGAGGTCAAAAGGCAGATCATAAATGACTGCCACAAAATCGCGAATGAGCATGGCCAGTCCATCCTCACCGCCCGCGCCTGTTTTCAGCTCGGTTTTGCCTATGCTATTGGTTTTGGATTTCCACCCGACATGACTGAGGCGTTGCAATGGTTTGAGAATGCTGGCGACAAGGGTCTACATCTTGCAAAACTTTACCTTCCCGCCTTGAGGAACCTAAGCATGGATATGTCCACTACGCATGAGGAATGTCTTGAAAACTATCTAGCCAGCAACAGACGCGCTTTCGTTGCTAAGTTCAGTTCCACTCTGCTTGAGGTAGACGATCCCGGCGCGGATGCCCCGGACCACGACTCCGAACAGTTACTAGAAGAGCGAATTAAAGCATATCTCGTCACAAGGACCCACGTGGATAGCCACGATCAGCACGGAAATACCAGCATGAGCTTAGCTTCTAAACTCGGCACCAGCTCCATCACCCGCTCACTTCTGGATAAGGGCGCAAGCTCAACCCTCCCCGACACCGAAGGGTGTGCTCCGCTTCATTGGCTTTTTATGTATCCTCAAGATGACATAGTCGAGATGGCTTCTGAGCTAGTTACCGAGCGCACTGGGTTTGTCTTCACAGGGTCCGAGGAACTCAAGGAAAAAATTCTTGTCCCGTTAGCGGTCAATCATGAGGCTCCTCCCAGAACTGCTATCAGACTCGACCCGCAATTGCCACTCTCCATGTACGGTACCCCACTCGCCTTCGCCGTTTCCATGGGCTGTAAAACTTCTGTAGAATCGCTCCTCACCCTTGGCGCTGACCCACTACTTGGAATATCCACTTCCGGGCGAGAAATACAAGCAGGTTCCCCGTTGGCCATCGCATTTAGCCTGCACTTAGCTGAAATACTTCAGCTACTGCTCCAACAGGTGCTGAAACGTGGATATCGAGAGGGCAATCTTCTACGGCTCCTTGATGGACTTCAACAAGTGCCCCCGGCTGCACACGTACACAGAGCCTTGATCCATGGGTGTCATATGCCGTCCGCTGCTGAGGAGACCATTTATGTTCTCCTCGACTATTATCGATTTTCTAGCCAATACCCACAAAAGTGGGAGCTCCTGAAGCCCGCAGTTGAGAGGATGGACCCTTTACTATGCTCCGCTATCATGAAAGCATTGGAAAAATACAGACCTGAGCTTGATTTGACACATGATGAACTGGACTCACTTATGTATCTGGTTATGCTTGGTGCCTGTCAGAGCGGACGAACACTCAATGTTGCCATTGAAATGCTAGAATTTGCTATCCGGGTTGGTGCTAACATCAACTTTTTCTCTAGACCACCACGAAGGATGGATCGAATACCTTTATTTCTTGTCATCGACCGCCAAGATGCCGAATTGCTTGATTGGATGCTCCAAAATACCGACGTTGATTTGTCTATCCAAGATGATGAGGGCATGACCGCTCTGCATCGGCTCATAAGCACTCGTATGAGTTCAACGTACGAAATTCAGAAGCTGATCGACAAACAACCAAATCTCCCGGATATAGAGTCCTGGACAGGATTGACCCCTATCGCGTTGTTGACAAGCGATAGACAAGTAGCAGAGTTCAAAGCTTTGCTACCGCATGTTCCGCTTCGATTCAGACACCGTTTACTAGAGGCAGCCATCCATGCTGATGCACCTAAACTAGTCGATGCTAATCTTCAGGATATCACGAGAATTGGCGCGGCAATCCATCTCAATCGTGCACTATCGCTAGCTGCGGAAGTGGCTTCTGGGGAGGTTGCGGAGGTCCTAATTTCTTTCGGCGCGCAAGCGAACAAAACATCTGGGTCCGGGTTTTCTACAATGCACAAGGCCGCCATACATGGGAACATCGACGTCCTCAATCTTTGCATACAGCTTGAGCACGACGTAAATCAAGGTAGCACAGTTGGTACACCTTTGCTTCTTGCTATCACTACAATGGTGAAAGATCCCGAAAAGCGAGCTGGCGCGCATGCTTGTGCCGATGCGCTCTTAGATGCCGATGCTAGCCCTGATTGCATGAACAAATACGGATGTACGCCCCTGAGTCTTATTTTAAACGCCCCGAAATCGGCTGGGATTCGGCATGGTAGGTTTGGATTGATTGAGAAGCTCCTACGTAAGGGTGCCGATCCCAACGTGCGCCAGCAAGAATCTTCGGCTGCATCGGACGCGTCAGACTCACCGGAATCATCAACAGAGCATCCACTTTTCGACATTCTTCGAGAGCCAGACTGGGAACTGGCAGAGCTATTGGTTAAAAATAGGATCAGCCTAGATGAGGCCAGCAAAGACGGCAATTATCTACTTCATTTTTGCGCTCACAGCGGCAACTCTACGGATATCTCTGGACTTGATAATTCACGTCCAGCCCGACTAACAGCACTGTTGCTTGAACGAGGTGCTGATCCATTCAAGAAAGACAAAGAGGGTTTCACCGCGCTAGAGCGGTCCATCTGGAACCACAATGCTCCAGTTACTCTACGAATCGTTGAACATATCATGGCTTCCGCGGGTATCACCCGTGGTAATCTACCAACCACATTTCAAGAGCCGAGCGTCAAGAAAAGCAAGCGGAAGTTTCGAAACATATTGAGGGACAAGACAGACCATAAAGATTCCTCACAGCCGAAGATACAGAGCCACCCCCAAGAAATTCCTGAACTCCAAGAAGGGTTTGGTCTTGCTGTTTTCTACAAGTCGTATATGTGCATTGCAGCTTTCATAAAAGCAGAAGCTCATGGGCCGCTCAGCTACCTCACGCGGCGCGTTGCTCTCTCTTTTCTTGCCTACGCTCTCACCTATGAGCTTCAATTTGTACTAAGAAAATACATGGGTGGAGTTAACGATGATGGCAACTTCGAGCCGCCGGACGACTATCTTAAAGCAGTATGGGACTCGGTTCGCGAGTACTTCCCTTGGGGGCACAAGCCCGAGCTTCTGGTGTCATTTGCAGCCATTTCCGCTCTGAAGAGCGAAGAACCCTCAAATGTTCCGCACTTTCCGAGGGTCACGAAGCTACGATGCGGGAAATATCCGGATCTGAACCCCGAACTTCATGAGCTGGATTTGAAGATTGATGACGACATATTGGAGGATTTAATACCATGGTATCATCGGCTCCAGTACATGAATGCTCTCAATCGAGCGACTAAAGCACTCCCTGCAACTCATATGGTCATGATGGGATATTATGAAGCGCAAGCCGATCATGATATGAAAGAGGCAATCGTTGACGAGGAAGCAGAACAGAAGCGGCGGGAGTACATCGCTCTGCAGTCTATACTCGGCCCGATTGGCCCAGAAGACGAATTCACGTACGAGTCTGGATTCTAGTCTAATACCTTTGACTTTCATCTGTATTTTTAGGCAAGCTTGATATTCAGATCTCCTGTATATTAACGCTTATTTCCTATATTATCCAAATAGCAGCAGGCCTCATGTGTGCGAGTTCATCTCTTTATGTTAGTACAATCAGTGTGTTTGAAGCGCTCAGCAATAGCAAATCAAGATAGGAATAATGCTAAATAAATTGGACAGGCGAAAACGTTGGGTCACTTTCTTGCAGTAAGAAAATGGCGGGATATACGCAGTTTCTACCCTTTTTTAATCTAGAAACATTCAGAACTGAAGCCTCCCAAAATTAAGCTCTTATAGATTTCTAAGGACCTCTCTAATCTCTTTTCTTTGGAACAAAGTGAGTCTAGCGGATCCTGGAATACTCACTGTAACGTCAAGTATTTCTCTATCCGACGATTTCGTTACTGTGAGAGCTTCCAACATAAGATTCGCTGCAAAGCATAACATTAAACCTACTTTTACTCTTTTACTCATCCCATACCCGCAGATCAGTTCATTATTCGAGTTTCCTGGTATATTCCACCGGTCCCGCATATGTATACCGCCCATAAAAAAGGTAATAGATAAGAGAGAACACAATTGTAGCTGCGTAGATAACGATACTCCAATTCATCTCTTCAGGGGCGGGGTTAGGTACCGGTGGGAATAGGCTGACAACTAGAAAGAACACCAGGAAAGCTTCTGAAAGAAGATTAATCGGCAATCCCCACTTGCCTAGATCAAACTTGGATGGTAGCAGAGGCTGGTCCGTCCAGCGTCGCCAGATTATGCAGCCAATGGAGCAGATGTAACTGGTAAGGATGGCGACGGTGGTCAAAGAGAGGATGGAGTTCAGGGCGACAGGAGAGCCGATTCCAATCAATGAGAGAAGACTCGTAGTGATGAATGTTGTCATGATGGAGTTGAAAGGGACATCCCAGCCTGGCTTCACATAGGAAAACCAATTGTTGAAGGGGATCGCATCATCGCGAGCAAAGGCGAAAAGCTGCCTCGAAGCTGTTGCAATCATGGTAAGATTGCAGAAGATAATCATTACGATGATGATTACGGCCATTGCTGTTGCGCCACCTATCGACTGTGTCGAATTGTAGAAGACTTGGATGTATGGAGTGCCCAATGGAGACTCTAACACGTCGAGACTGCCGAGGCAGAAGCAGTAGGTGATTATCATGATCCAGCCCAGGAGTCCGTTGAATACCGTTGTCCACATCATGCTGCGTGGCACTGCGCGAGCTGCGTCTTGTAGCTCTTCTGACATGTGCACAGCGGCGTCAGCGCCAAGTAGAGGGCCGATTCCGGCAGTGAAACCGGCTATGAAGCTGGAACCTATGTTATTCCATCCACCTCCATTGTTGAAGCTAGTAAACACTGTCTTAGGATCTGAGCGTGGTGAGAGGACCCAAAGCGGCACCAAGATGCCGAAGAAGCCAAGTATGTGGATTACCAAGACGAGACCTTCGATTAGGGGCAATCTTTTAGCCAGCCATGTGTTGAAGATTACTCCGAAGGCGGCAACAGCAATAGTGAGAAGGCTAGTGTGCCAGTTTTGAGGAACGTAGGTCGGATAGTTTAGGAGAACCAGGGCTTGGATCTGGGAACCAGCCAGGTATGCGACGGTGGCGCAGAGGCTCTGCCAACCTAGCACACACATCCAGCCCATAAGATAGCTGATGAATTTCTGGTGCCGACGAGGTGCGAATTCGGAGATCCAATGATACTGCCCACCCGTAGTTGGAGCCCTGCGACCCAACAAGTTAGTAAACTGTTATTTCAATTACTGCGTACTTCATTTAACTTACATAGACCCCATCTCGGCGAGGGATGTGTTGATGGCTAGAAAGCCGATCCAACTAATGAAGAAGGCCCATATGTAGCCAGCCGTGCCGCCATTCACAAGTCCGATGGTCGATATGCTGCAGTTTGCCCATTAGAAAAGTAGATCTCTATTACCAGGAACCAAACTCACGGAAATTGAGCCTCCCATGTCGACATAAGAATCGTGCAGAAGCTGAAAATGGACACAAAGCGAAAGTTCCTCTACGTGTTGTCAGTGACATCTGCGCTGTTTTCTTAGCAGGGAAAGAAGCAAAAGTCTATACCTTTAGTTCTTGCGTCTTCCCCAGCCGCCACATGTCGGCACGGTCATTCGAATTGCCATGTTTTTTATCAAAGTCCAAGTCTCCTTCGCTAAGCATAGTATCGATATGAGTACTGTTATCTTTGAGTGTGGTAGACATGATGGCGGAGAGTGGAGCTGGTGACTCTTGGTTCAGCAAGGGCAAAATGAAGAAGTCTGTACTTTGAATGATTATGAGATATAAACAAGGGTGAGCACCCGCGAGAGTAAGAGACGCCGTGGCTAGGGGCAAGGTTTTGATCTTTAGAAGGCTGGAAGTATAGGGATCCAAGCTCGCGGAGCCCACTTTCCGCCCCAAACGTCTGGCACTCTGCGTACTTTAGCGACTGGCCCGTTCATAGGAAAAAAGAAATCAATTCCTCGCTTCTTCTCTCTTGTTAGGGCTGTGGCTGCACGGGGCGTACATGAAAGCATGCGGCCGATATGACACGAACGTGCTCATGCCGCGCGCCAATAGACCAAATGAAAAGCGACACGGAATTTATCATAACAGGGGCCGTGGTGCGAATCTTTGGCCAGAACGAACTTCTCGTATCAGGCTAACATATCAAAAGAAAAGAAAATACAGGCGGCTTATCCTCAAACATGGACGAGTGCCGCTAACAGTTAATAACCTAGTGTCACCACCCCCACGCCTCGCCTAGTTCACAGCGCATTCTCATTGACCACCTCATTCGCAGGCCGTTAGCGTGCTCAGCCGCGCCCAGGTACCATCTGACGCGATTCCAGGTTTCTACCGAGGAATGGCATTCATGCTGATAACCCCAGATGGGGGTCGAAAGATTAGTGGGTATTTTGTGCTGTGCCCCCGCACGTGCAGAAGTGTCAGAGTATTTCATATCGAAAGAGAAACCGTTGAATTTTCCAGCATTTGTCGATATTTTTCATCAGTGGGCAACAAGGGATGGGGTCCATGCCCCCTTTGTCTGCTATCCAACCGGATGACCATGCAGGAAACCTATGGATTGTCTCTATTCTAACGGCAATATATGTGCTTCTATCAGTCGTTGTACGTGGACACGTCAAGTGGGGAGTTTACGGCATTGATGACTATATTCTGGTCGTGGCGACAGTAAGTTTATTCCTTGGTAGATTTGTATGTAGATCTACCGGCTGGGTGGTACCTAACAATTGGTGCAGATCCTCTTTCTCGGGCAAATTGGTGCCGTATTTCACGGCCTTCGACACGGCCTCTCGAAGTTTAATTCCATCACCACAGAAAGTGATTGGAAGACAGCTGGGAAGGTAATATTACTCAATCCACATTTCTGGTACAGCTCACGCTAAATTCCAAAGTCTTTTCTCGCATGCGAGATCCTCGCCATTCTGACACTCTGTTTGACAAAATGCTCAGTCATTAGTTTCATGCATCGAGTGTTCTCTTGCAATACAGGATGGAAGTTGGCGCTCAGCATTTCAGCCTTCGTTTTGAGCGCCGCTTGGGGAGTTGCTGGCATGGTCGCTATTACGATAAATTGCAATCCTGACACAGTTCTCACAGTCAAGAATCTCGCCGAGTGCCCTGGTCAGGTTAGTTCCTTTAGGTGCTCTGTGTGCAACAGCTTATACTAATTTCCACCCAAGGTTACTAGGTGGCGAGCGCTCACGATTGTTGACTTGTTCACCGACGCACTTATCTGCCTTATGCCCATCGGCCTCACATACGCCCTGCAGATGCCGTTCAAAGTCAAGTGTCAAGTCATATTGGCATTTGGGCTGCGATTTCCTGTCATCATATTTTCCGCCATGCACTTTGACTCTATTGCTCGATTTCCGACTGCCGAGGAGCCTTTGTTTACTGTAACAAACGCTCTGTTGTACCAACAAGCCATGATGTTATGGTCCCTTATCTCAGCAACTATACCAAATACGAAGGCCTTCGTCAAGTCGTTCTCCACGGATTTTGGCCTTGCGATGGGGCTAGAAATCCAGACCGCAAGGGATTACCCACTCCAGAACTTGACAATTGGGTCGGCCAGGACGAGAAGTTCCCGCAAGGGCAACCAATCTATAAAATATGACGATGATAGAGTGCCTATCAACAAGGAGGATGAACTCGACTCTGTGTTGAGACCAGATGTACACCAACACAGGACGACTGTTGTCCATGCTGTATCGGATGGCGGTAGCATTGGGAGTCATGGGAGTCAAGATTTGATCATCAGAAAGGAAGTCAAGTGGCAGGTACGCACAGAGTCAAATGTAAGAATAGAGGACTCGGTGTAGATTTAGACGGATCGCAGGCTGGACACTTGTTTTGCATAGCTGGGGTTGGCACTCTCTTTTAGCGACAATATTGATGATGTACGAGCAGCGCGACACAGATTCTTGACGGCTGGTCCAAAATACGTATCTATTTCTGCAATTGCAGAATCAAATCTAGAAACCAACTACTCCACACGGCACTTTTGCAGGCCCCCACGTCCTGGCTGTGCTACATATTAGCGAAGGGGCCAAAGACGAGCAATTGTAGTCTTCCCGTTCAACCCGTGTTCCGCCCTGAGCTGAGGTCTCGACATCCAATGACGTACCCTTCCGTATCCAGTATCAGTATCCTTCTTTTGCGATTGGCTTACGACCATACGCCACAAACGCAGGTTGGTCACAGTGGCGGCACAACCGTTCAGGGACGCGATGCTGCGTCGCCTAATCCTGCAAGCGACCTCCTGCAGAAGTCTTTTCAATAACGCCAGGTAGAGGTCCTCGAGCTGCATCTTCGCCAGCGGTGGATTGTCTTTATCATTTGCACGAATACGTATCCTTTCTCAGGGGCCTCTGTTTGGCGAAATTTCTGTGGATACTCTTACCATTCCACATGCCAACCATGTCGGGTATCCAACTTCGGTTTGCTCGTTTCACTGATCTCCCATCTATCGGTGATGTGATGAGCGCTGCATTCTTCGACGACGATCTCTTCGGCGACATCATACATCCAAACAGAAAACAGTACCCTAACGATGTCACACTTTACTGGCGTCGACGCGCATATGTCAATTTTTGGCATTACAATTGGCGATGGTTGGTAGCAGTACACAAAGACTCTACCAATGGAACCGAGGTCATTGTAGGAGTTGCGCAATGGGAGAGAATGGGGATGGGTGGACGGAAAATGGAATGCGCTTTCTACGATCCGAGTATGTTTTACCTGGCAGTTTGTGATAAGAGAAATGTTTCTAATTCGCCTTATAACAAACAGGAAGGTTCATTGCACCTCTTTCATCTCTGGCAATGAGACTGCACCCGACCTTGTATCCAAACCGCGCTTGTGATCCCTCTAAGGAGGGTATCCTCGAGCGGGCCTACGAAATGTTCGGGACGGTCTGGGCTGGCGATCGTGCGGAGTCGTGGTACTTGGAATGGTGTGCCGTACTTCCGGACTTTCAGGGTAAAGGAATCGGTAAGATGCTAGTGCAGTGGGGTTTAGAACAAGCAAAAGAAGAGAAGATATGGGCTTCCGTTGCAAGTACGAGGGGCAAAGAAACGTTTTACCTAAAATGTGGCTTCGAAGAGGAGTATTGGTCGGTTAGTGCTGGGGAAGGAAATCCACTTGCAGATTGGGGGGCTGGGAGGATGTTCTGGAAACGCAATGCGAAGGAGTTGGAATAGTATCTAATCGAACATGAACTATGTACCTAAGTTCTGCCACTAATTTTGGTATCGATTCGCCCCCACTCTAGGATGCTTCAGTGGCTGGAACAGTTATCTACACGAACCCGAAAGACGAGCCATAAGCCATTAGCTTATATGTCCCCCAGAACTGCAGGAATGCTTATCACCACATTCTAGCACTATTTTGCTTCTTATGGTAGAAGCTTTGACTCCGACTCCGCTCGCTCCCTGTACTCTGCTAGCGGCCACGTTATCAGGCCCGAATACCCTAGATCCCCTTGAGCCTTTTCCAATTTCCTCATGATGTTTCCGACAATCTTAGCGATCCATCTATCATTCGCTACAACATTGACAGTACTAATACCCGCCTTGCGCCATCCATCTCTCATCTTAGTGTTCATACCTTTGAATGTTTGGTTCATTCGACCCGTAAAAGTAGCGCTCCTCTGAGAGGCCGGAACTGAGCCTTGAGAGCCCACCGTGACAGAATCAGACACATTACTATCCTCGCTTCCCGCGCTGGCATCATCTGCGTTGGGAAGATTAGAAGGCGCCGAGTCGGATAAAGTCGAATCAACACGCTTAATCTCCAATTCGAGTTTATCAGTCGCTGCCCTTTTGAGTACGAGTTCCTCGTGACCTTTCTCAATTTCAATGACTTTTGTGGCCTTAACGGTGGCAGCAACGAAGTTCAGCAACTCCTGATCAAACAGAGCTGGCAAGTGCCCGTGAACCGATAATTTCATACCAGTCTCATCTCTACGTCGTCTTTCCAGTTCTTTGGTGAGCTGGACCGCCTTTGGTGTGCCTTCAGCTTCCTTTATCTCCGACTCTAATTGTAGTTCCTCAAAGTCCGTAAGTATGGCTGGTGCCAAGTGCTCGTGATGCGGGAGTAGGAAGGACGGTAGCGTGATTGTAGCATCCGCGCCGCCAAGATGGATGACCTGTGTGAGTTTGACCGCCTCGGGTAATGTCCGATGTGCCATCAAATCGGCTATTTTGAATTTGCATTCAATGTCATACTCAGTGTCGATGGGAACATGCCCTGTACAGTAAAGGTTTCCAAGTCCTACAGCAAAGTTGGCATCGGAGAGCCAAGCTGAGATGCGTCCTTCTAGTCGACGGATCTCCGCGTCCGATGTCGAATAGTGCTTGAAAAAATATTGCTTCATAAGGGAGACGAACCACTGTCCAGATCCTGCCGTTGTGACCGAATCTATGAAGATAGGATGAAAGTAACTGATGGGATTCAAGATTAGTCTATATAAGAGGGGCAGCCGATGGAGAAACTTTTTGACCTTAGGATGGGACGTATGTCGGAGTGTGCTGAGCCGTATTGATTTGGTCGGCGCATGAGCTACCGTCGGTTGATTATGGATATGAGCGCAGATAGCGGCACTGGTAGCACAGTGACAAGTCAGTAAAACCCATAAGAAAGGAATATGATACGAGGTGCTCCAAATTGCTACGCCCACGTCTATAGCGATTTGCGCAGCATTCAAGTAGACAGATATATTCGGCGAATATGAATCTCAATATTACGTACCGGAGATTTGTGTCAGTATCCAGAACCCCGTCTATCTGACGCTTTTCGACGATCTTTCTCAACATCTCGCCAGCGATATGACTAGTGCTCGTATTACATATATGACGGATCCTATCTTCATACTCCTTGCGTGCCTTCTGTTCATCTGGCGAAAGTTTCTTGACAGGCTTCTGTGTTGTTTCAGAATCCTGGGACCCATCGAATTGGCTTTGAATCTCCGAGGACCCTCCCACGCGTGAGGCGGCAGCGGCATTGAGTATGGGAGTCCCACTCGCAACAAAGTCGTCCTTCGCCATATCACGCGGATTCGGCCAGGGCTGAATTGAGCTGAAGCACATCTCTTCACTGCCCTTGATGTTCGCGTAGACATCACCGACTTGGATGCGTCGAAAAAGGGCGACAACGACTTTATCGGTCTGTATAGCCAGTTCCATTTCCTCGGAGAGCTTGACGCCCACTTCAACACCATAAGCAGTGGCGGTCAGCGTTGAGAGAGAGAAGGTAAGCCCACGAATAACAAATAACCCAATCGAATCAGTATCGATCTCGAGGGCCGGTAAATCAAATAGGCCGATCGTATCTTGAATGAAGTGGAAATGACGCAGTAGTATACGACAGCGCCGCCGTGCAAATTTGGCTGCATAGTCGAATTGGTAGAGACAAGTGAGAAGAATGGCAGGAAAGCAAATAGCAACGAACACCCAATAGAGCAACCATGATGTCGCCACTACAGCATATAGAAGATTGAGCGAGGTGATGATTGCCCACAGCGGTATCCAGGGAAGAACGCGGGACCCGTTCCAGTCTGCCAGGGACAGCAGGCAAGACAGTAGTGGCACGCCTGATATGATCCATCGCCAACTCGAGATAGCGACCCCGAGAAGTGTTACTGCGATGTAGGACAGAGGAGCGAAAGATGGCTTGGTTTTGCTCTTTGGCGCTGTCGCACTGGGCACTGGTTTCCTTGGGATAAGGTTGGGTGACTTTTCGTGCATGGAAGGTGATTCCATGTCTATGTCGGCGTCTGGTTGGAAACTTGGGTGCGTGGAGGTCACTGTTGATCCATAGTGGCGGTTGTAATTATGTGGTAGAAGTGTGGGTTGTTTGCGAGGCTGTTCCTTGATCTATGTGTGGCGTCCGGAGCACTACCTAGTCCAGGTACGAAGGTATGACGTACTTATTTAGTGAAAGTGCAATGGCGCTAGCACAAGTTAAACTACCTGGCTCCCATTTTGGTAAGAAGAAATTGTGGGGTCAGGTGGATTAACATACTCCCGAAGCAGCTACGCTAGCCATACGGAGAATAGCGGCGGTCATTCACCGCTAAACTCGAGTAGGATCGAATCTTTTCTTCAGTCAAGATCTCGAAATATCAACGCACGTCAGTCCTTAGTCGCGTCTACGTGATAGAAATACGCCAGAGATCACTCAATCTATCACCATCATTGGAGATAGCTTGATTGCCTTTTATTTCTTTTATTTCTTTGCAGTTATGAAACGCCTTAGTGTCTCGGTCTAAACTCTAGTTGCACCGGCGGTAACGTCATGAGGAACGTGTCCAAGAATTGCTTGTCGAAGGCTTCCCCTGACTCACCTGGCGCAAATGAGATTTCGAAATTTCTGACTATCGCCGCAAGTGCAGTTCGGAGGCTCAAGAAAGCCAAATTTCTCCCGGCGCAGCTGTGCAGCCCTATGCTAATTAGTGGATATAGCAAGTCGAGCAAAGTTATCACTGACCGAGTGAAAACGCTAGGAATGGTGCATCGTCTGTTCTCATTTCTATCCTTTTTTCACCCCATCTTTCAGGCATGAATTCATTTGGTCGCTGCCACCACCTGGGGTCTCGCTGGATGAGAGTGTATGGCACTATGACATTGACATTTCCTGGAACATAGGCATTCCTCACCTGAATGCCTTCAGTTGGTGTCTCGCGTGGATGGCCTTGTACAACGGGGGGTTTGAGACGCAATGTCTCATTGATGATATCGTCGATATAGGTGATAGTTTTGACCTTCTCGTAGTCCAATGTAGCACAATCTCCTAAGAGGGAGCTATCAACCATGCCGTGTAGTTTTTGTTGCACTGTGGGATACTTAGCAAAGTAGAAGAGAATATTGGCAAGAGTATTTGCCGTTGTGTCGCTAAAACTATCAGCGCCTGTAGAACTGATACACTTGCTTCATACCTTCCGGCCATAATTACGACTCGTGAGTCGTCTGACAAAGATTTTCGAGTCGGCGGGGCGGAAACATCTTTGTCTTGAAAAGCCTTCAATAACCAAGAAATAATATCCTGTGGTTCCTTCTTGCTATCCCAGGCCTATGCATGGTTTGAGATTCACTTCGAAACAAATTATAGGCTTATGGTGAGTTACCTTTTCCTTATCCATAATCTCCTTCTCACACACAGAAGAAAAATCTGACAGTCTTTTGGAAGCTCCTGGGAGAGATTTGAGTAGATTTAGGAGCCATGGAAGAGTCTGAAGCACTCCCAGAGCGGCTAAATGATCATGAATTGCCTTGATACCCGGGTGCTCCTGACCACTGGCGAGGCCATTGAAGTGTTTCCCAAAACCTACTTCACCCATGACATCAAATGCAAAGAGCATCGACCATTTTGTGGCATCTATCGGTCTCCCAGATGTTGCGTGCAACTGATCAACGAGAATATCGGCCTTTGACTTAATTCGCGGCTCGTATAATGCTAGCGCTAATCTCCATCAGTGATTATCCCTGCGAGGTCGTCGCTGAGCACATTACCCTTGCTGGACAATCCTCGATCCCAAGCTCGTCGCCGTAGTCTGTATTGTTTTGTATCGCGGGTCATAGCGATCGAAACTTTAGAATTATCATTGCCAGTCTGACCGTACCAGCTTGATTTAGTGCATTTAGATTGAGGTCCGTAAATAAGGGGAATAGCGTCTTTCTCTAGAACGCTGATCTCTCGAGGTCCTTTGTCAAGTATTAACGATACAGAAAGTATCCGAAGAGATGATCTACCTGTCCGAACAAAAATTCCATATTCTTTGTGGAGGTTGTCTAGTTCTCTGTAGTATTTATATTCCTTTGCATTTAGCTTTGCTGCATAGAACCGTGTAAGCTTTGCAGCAAGTGGTCCAGGAAATTTGCGGCATCGATGGAAGAATAGCCGGTAGAAGATGACTCCTATTAAGAAGCCAGTATTAAAGCAAGAAAACGCAAAGGTTGCGTGCAGGTATGCTCCGAATATCGACGACTCGGCACTTCTTAAACAACCAATGAAGAGCCATACGTATGCGATTGCGTACGCAGCGAGGAAGCGCTGCATGTAGAGCTCGAATTCAACCTTGATAATTGTGATTTGAAATAGCAGGCCAAGGGGAAGCCATATGTAGATGACCTTGACGGCATCGTGTAAGATATCTGTATGTATTGGCGACATGAACGCTATGTCGACTATCGAAGCAGCCATGTTTCCTCAGATTGCAGTCATCAGTGACGAAATCGAGGTTTTCGGGGGTCAATGCTGGATCGAGCTATGGATCTAAAAAGGAAGGTCAGTCGTCGGAAACATGCTCTAGCAACGAATGCGTTCATTCGATTGGCTTGCTGCCCATCCCTGAGCAATGCCCTAACACCGTTGGCTAATTAGCAACCCAACCGAAACATTACTGTACACCTAATCATACTGGCATCATTTGTGTCTACAACCTCCCATCAAGGACCGATATCCAAGCTACACACGCTACAGCGAGCGTATATCTCTTGTCGATATCTCTCCTTGGTTTTGCGAGTTCACTCTCAACATAAAATCTACTCGGAGCGCTAAACGCCAGCCGCTGTGGCAATCGAAACCGTGCAAAGCTCATTGAGAGTCGCCCGGCTCTGATCAAACCGTAGACTTCAATAAGCGTCAGATTGATACAAACCGTAGCCAGACTAATTGCAACAATTGCAAAAAAAACCCAGCTGAGGGAAGGAAAAACCAAGACGTGGGCAGGTCATTCTCAGCGCAGCTACCGAGAACATATACGCCTCGACACCAAGAATTTCTCCTCCCAGTGTTGTCTTCATATTCGATGTGGCACCCTGCTGTGTATGCAAAAGAGCGCCATTCCGGGTTTGGTGTTTCAACCGCATGTTGCGACCAGTGTTTCGAAACGCATGAGCCTACTCCAACTAAATTAAGAGCACCAATCTCTGGATCGGCTATCATCATGCTATAGGCCTAAAGAAACATGAGTCCCTCTGTCTTCCGGGCATATAAATGTTGGTGATAATCCTCATTCGGCATTACCTCAATCACTTTGTTTCAGACCGGCCCACCTCAACAAAGCGCCATGTACTCCGCTTTGAAACATGGAGTATGAGGTCTAGCACAAAACGCTCGTAAGTGGCGGTGCGGCTCTTGCACAAGCTTTCGCACCCGGTCTACGTCTCCTCCCCAGTCTACCGGGAACATCTAGCTGCGCACCCTTTTATCCATCTCATCCGAGCCCTAAAAACGGCAACGGGAAAGTCAGGAGACGGTATTACTGTAGAGCTAGGCAGCTAGTCTCCTTACATCCATCTCGGAGTCATCATGCGATTCGCTCGCTTCGTTTTGTTTGTATTACCTGGTTGGCTTTTAGACGTACCCCGGAACGCCACAGTTTAATTCCGCATGATTGTCGGTCTAGCGACCCCTGTGCATTTAACATCACAGGGCTACAGATAGATTATAACCAACGGATGAAAGGGCGAAACATCCAGCAAGCGGCGAAATCGTGGTCTGTACCCCACAATATGAATTTAAGATCGGTTCGTAGATCTAGGAATTCTGCCTAAAGAGCGGAAGTAGTACGCTCACTGAGAATTTCTTTATAATCGTATCGAGCTGCTTCCCAGAATCGATCTTCAACCCAGATCAGACTTTAAGAACATTAGAACTTTTCTTAACGCTCACCATGAAGGTCACTGCCGCTGCCGCCCTCTCTCTCGCCGGCCTTGCCGCCGCCAACCCCGTCGAGATCGCCGAAAGGCAAAATTGCCCCAAGGTTTACGTCTTTGGCGCCCGTGAGACGACCGTCGCTCAGGGATATGGTACTGCCGGTGGTCTGGTCAATCAAGTCGTAGCCGCCTACCCTGGTGCCGGCTCTGAGGCCATTGTCTACCCGGCTTGCGGTGGACAATCTTCCTGTGGTGGCGTCAGCTACGAGAACTCTGCCTCGCAGGGTACTACCGCTGTAGTCAAGGCCGTGACTTCCTACAACCAGAAGTGCCCCAGCACTCAGATCGTCCTCATAGGTTACTCTCAGGTATGTTACGAACCTGCTGAAAGTCGGTTCTAATGCTAATCTCTTGCAGGGTGGCCAGATCATGGACAACGCGCTTTGCGGAGGTTCGGGTGCGACGCTCACTGGTAATGCTTTGGCTGCAGTGAAGGCCGCCATCTTTATGGGTGACCCACATAACCGTGCCGGTCTACCCTACAATGTTGGCACATGCACAAACCAGGGTGTATGTTTCCCCATCGATTTTATTAAAGATATGTTCGCCTACTGATATTGTTTAGTTCGCCGCTCGCCCCGCCGGTTTCACTTGCTCCCCAGCCAGCCCGAGCATCATCAAATCATACTGTGACTCGACCGACCCCTACTGCTGCAACGGCAACGACGCAAATTCCCACCAGCAGTACGTCAACAAGTATGGCTCCCAGGCCATGACTTTCATCAAGAGCAAGATTACCGCATAAACAGAAGCGACCTTCAGGGCGCAGACGTTCCGCTAAGAAAATGTTTGCTTCGCATGTATCTAGTTACACCAACAATGTATATATATGACTTTGCACAGCCAATTATTTTGGATGAGTAATTTCGCCGATAATTATCTGAAAATCGCAGTATGCAAAATATGAACGAAGGATTGCATAATCACAGTGACCCAGAATTTAAGACTATTGTGCAGATGAGCATGACCAAGTGCTGGTATTGTCTCTTAGTGAGGTCGATATTCGGACTCGGAATAGCTCCATGCCGATATAATAAAATCTGAAAGCTACGATTCCGGTTCTGGCACTCCGTCTCGTCAGTGTAATGCTGGCTGTATTTCTGTCAATGTTGGACTCTTTTTAGAAAAGTCCGACAGCTTAGCAAGAACAGCCATACATTGTTCAACTAGTTCCCAAGAACATCTTGTATGGATGGGCATTGCACTTGCACCTTCCCCGAGGTATGCAACTGAACCCAACGCTTTAGCCCCCAAAATCCCTGTATACCAACACTATGATTCTCGCCGAGGGATACACAACTCATTTGCTCTTGCTCCATATCTTTCACTCGCTTTGCCAGTGCCATAAATGGTGTGAGGCATAAGCGAAGCTTCTTGAGCCGTGGGACTTCCACTAGACTCCAAAGCTCGTACTTGCGCACCAAGGTATCCAAGTCTAGATATTGATGTCCATCCCTGGATATGAACGGAAGGTCCCTTAGGTCAATCATGAGTTGAAGCTCAGTGATACTTCGGCAGCGCTGTAGTAGCTTCCTCCCATTCGAAGCGAAGACATCTTTTTCGAATAGCTCAAGCCCGACGATTTCAAGCTTGTCGAGTAGCTTACAGCCTATTTCATCTATGAAACGGGTATGCAAGTCAGCTTACTTCCACGAAATATGCTGCAAGAAACCTACTATTACATTCGTCTAGAAACACGAAGAAATTGTAGACGGCGGCGTCGCTAGGGACAGTAAATACTGCATGCTTGAGAACGAGGGCGGTAACTTCGTGACGAAAAATATGGTCAACTTCGCAAATCGAAGGTAGACTTAAGTCTGCGGTGTCGGGCACTTCGATATTGGTGTACTGAGGATCGGGGGTCAGAGCAAGCGCGTAGATGTGATTTCGTATTTGCCGCGGTAGGTAGAGTAACGTATTCCCACGATTGATCGCTCCTGGGAAGGAAATTACGGTTCGCAGATGGTGAGGCGGTTTGAAGGAGGATGAGGTGCGCGAAATTGGTTGACTCAAGATGGCCGCCATAGCCGATCTAGATCCAGAAATGTTTTGACCGACAAAGAAATACCCGATGGCTTGAACTAAACTCAGGCAAATTGTCTGACTATATCTCGGCCTCGTCGAGAACTGGCATGATATAAGCTCTTTCAATCCGCTTTGCGAGTAGTCTAGAGCACTAGAAGGGCGCAACGAAAGCAGAGAGGAAATCTTGGACGCAAGAGTAGTGAGAGAGGATCAATGAGTATGGAGAAGTCTGCTGCAGCCTCAGGAAGCCGCTTTGTTGCGTTTCTTTTGCACCGCTTTTCAGCCTTTTTTTAGTCACTCGTACGGCGTAGAAGTCTCGATGATTTTGCAGAGGCACACCTATAGGTGAAATAATCTAATGATGCAAGAACGTTACCTTTCACTCACGTCATAAACACATAGAGCGGTTAGAGACCTAATTAGGACCCACGCGTCACACCTTCGCGAAACAGCGCACGTACGCAATTATTAATTCCTCCCGCAGTTGAACTCTGAGACGCACGTTGAGAACATCTACATTGCCAATATGTCGCGTATGACTAGTATGAAGTCTATCCGCGATACTCTCACGACTACCGATTCGGTCCACACTAAGCTATTCGCCTCGCTGATTGACAACAGCAACAACGTGTCGCTTAAATGTGGCCCAACGATTAAAGACCGCTTCGGACCTACACAGGCAGACTTTCCGCAATTGGGCAAGAAACAGTCTCCGTTCGCTGCGCTCAAGCAACTACCGTCGGTTGAGGAGCTACGCCAAATCTTACTGAAGAATCTAGAATATGGAGAGGAAGGTCCAATGTTCTTCCCACCGCCGGTCTCAGATGAGGTGCGAGCTGGTAACGATGGAGCCAACGCAGCGGCGGAGCTGATCAACAACATCAGCAATAATGATTATCAAGTAAATGGATTTATACCTAGCTTGCTATGCCCTGAGTTGGATGCGATGTGTGAGACGGGTGATAAGGAGGGGGAGAACACGATTGTAGGGATACCGCTAAGCTGCAGTGTCTTCTCACGCGGCAGTCTCATTCCTCTTCAACATCATAACGAGACGACTAGCCTCTCTACAATCCTGTCCGGGTCTATCATTTGGATTTTATGGCCACCTACGCCGCAAAACCTCAGTAATCTCCAGTGGGCATACGAAGCTTTCGCCAAAAGCTATGATCCGGAGGCATTGAACTTAGCTGCACAGCATCTTAACGGTGGTGTTGCCTGTATTCAACGTGTGGGTGAAGGCTTGCGTATTCCACCATACTGCATAGTATTTGGGCTCGCGAGGGAGACATCAGTATTAGCGACCCGCTCTAACCTCACTACCGATAACTTCATACACATGCTGCGCAGCAAACTTACATTCCTCGAGGCTTGGTGGGCAACTGAAGCCAAGGGTGAGGAAAAGCGTACCGAGTTCACTCACTCTATCATCACTCACGTCCAATGTATCTTATCCGGTGCTTTGGACAGCTATCTACCTCGGCAATATCTCCAGGTCAAGTCCGCTGACAGGAAAGGTCCACTCCATGAACTTTTGAAGTCCTGGGACGAAATAAAGAGCAATGTCATTGGAATTTTGGACACTGGTGGTGCAGAAGACATAAGGAGATACTGGGTCGACTTCTTGACTGGCGTCTCCGGGCGGCACTGTGCAATATGCGGGAAGAGGTTCTCTGCTAAGATGCGGGAATGCGGGAAGCATTTTGATGAGACGCATTGGGCGGAGCAGAATGATGACGAAGTACGAATGGATGGAGTTGAGGGTATCCACGAAAAGGAAGAGTCGGATGAAGCGGGTAGATCAAGCCAAGATTTCGTGGAAGATATGACTCTGAGTAACTAAGGGCCAGCTTAGAAAGAGAGGGATCGAAGCAGCTCTAGTTTGCTATGGCAATGACTGTGAAGCTCTTACGAGGGTAAAACATGGCGATGATTTCGGTTTTCGCAAGGTAATAACGCAGTTTGATCAAAGCTTAGATTGTAGTTAGCTTTGGGGGAGGGGGCATCTACATCGTGATTCGTATTCTCTTTACCGCGTCTGGTCTGTCACACGGAAAAAAGGCCCAAGTTGAAATGGTTACACAGAAAGCTCGAAATGAGTATTCCACGTCTCTTGCAAGCCCTAGAATTACTTTAGTTTTAGCTGTGGCGAGTCCTGTGTTTTGACTCTTATGCTAAGATAGAACGCAATGAAAATTGTCTTATTTCTACTTGTATATATAGCTTGATAAACACATGTAGAGCAAATATGGGCCAAAAGACGAAGTGTGAGGTGGTTTACTCTCAATGACGAGGTTGATGCAACAAATTTGGAACTGGCCCGTGCGCACAATCGACTTTCGTCACTTGTGCAGGTGCCTCGACTACATGTGGTCGCCCAATCCACACGACAGCGACATAACGGAAGGTCTTGGACTTTCCCGATACTTTACTTTCTATATAGATTCCTCACTCTTCTCAGCCGCTGAGTCCTACGGAGCCTCGTAATTTTCATTGCAATACATGCAAGACATGCAGCAACCTTCTACGGCGAATATCGCTATTGCCTGTGCTATAATCGCAGGCACGATTGGCTACTTCGCAGGGCAGGGCAAATCCCTTGGCATCTTTGGAGGTAGCCCCATTTCGGCACCCGCACGGCGAGTGGGCAGCGAAGATGAAGATAGCAGCGAAGAGGACGAGGCCGCACCTAGCGAGTTCCCCAACCACCCGGAAGAGTGCAAAATGGCCCTTGTGGTGCGGACCGATCTAGGAATGACAAAAGGCATGCTGCCTCCCTGAAATTGCTAAGATGTTAAACTGACAGCGCATAGGCAAGATTGGCGCCCAGTGCGGACACGCAACGCTCGCGTGCTACAAGCACTTCCTCCGATACTCGCCGAATTCAATAATACTGCGACGTTGGGAACGCTTTGGACAGATGAAGGTAGCTTTGCAGGTGAAGAGTGAAGAGGAGCTCGAGATGCTACAGGCGCAAGCCCTGAGTTTGGGGTTGGTGGCACAAATTATACATGATGCTGGCCGGACACAAATTGCAAGTGGAAGCGCGACAGTGCTAGGGATTGGACCGGCGCCGAAGGGCGTTATTGACCAAGTCACTGGAAGCTTGAAGTTGCTTTAAAGAGTCAAGACAACGGTGGGTGAGACGATGGCCATGCCCATTATCATCCTGGGCTCCAATTGCTGTTAAGGCTTCAGGAGCGACGCTACATGGATGGCATTCTTCGGCAAGGCAATGTTCTCAAGACTGCTAGCAAGAGCAGAAAGTATGTTTTCAAGGTTGCATGCGACGCTTAGGCAACAGAAGATGAATTACATGTAAATGTAGGCAACTGGGTTATTCCCAAGCGTCAATGGCCGACGGCCTAGCATAAGGGAGTAGGAATCAGTCGCCCTGGAAGCACCCTCCACCGAGCTCAAACCTTGCGGCAAGCTCAGATAGTAAGATACGACCGACTTGCTCTCAGACCTGTCGACCGGAAATCTACATCACAACAGTAGATGGCTCCATGAGTGGACGAACTGCCAGGCCTCGACTGAACACATCCGGTAGGATGGACAGGAATCCTGGCACAGGTCATATGGAGAAAAAGAAGCGGCTGAAGCTGGCCAGAAATTATTTTGTAGCTTGAAAATCTTGGCACGCTAGTAACTAGTGGCTTGGCATCCGGTGTCGAGATTTGGAGATCGCGTTTAGCATTGCCAACTCTTGGGCATCCCTTCAGTATACACACACACTCATTGTGTAGTGACTTGTACTTTCACGCCTGGCGCACATTAGATTACAATAGCTTTTCTTGTTTTGCCGACCCCCGCCACCTTCTCCGGCCCTTTAATTACAACTACTCGTCACATCTGACACCATGGATCTCTCCATCGAGGAGGCGAACAAGATCCGCCTGTCCATGGGCATGGCGCCACTCCCCGTGCCTGGGGCAAGTGCTTCCTCCGGTCCCGCATTCAAGCAGAAACAGGATGGCAGCGACTCCGACGACGAGCCCGCGAGCACCGTGGAGACGCGCCAGGCCGCCGCGTACGACAACTGGAAGAAGCTACAGGACGAGCAGGATGCAAAGAGAAAGCGGGAAGAGCGGCTCGCTACCATTAAGAGAGAGCGCGAGAAGGCGGCTCGATCCGCAAAGCTCGAGGGAAGGGGTTTGGCCGACGTCGCCGACGAAGCAGATGATTTGGCATGGCTGAAGAGCAGCAAGAAGCGGCAGAAGAAGATCGCCAAGGCGGAACAGATGCAGAAGGAGCTTGAGGAGCGCGAGCGTCAGGCAAGGGAAGCTCAGCAGTACACCGAATCTGACCTTGCCGGCGTCAAGGTTGGCCATGAGATGGACCAATTTGATGATGGCGAGGACCAAATTCTTGTACTCAAGGATGCGGCCGTTGACGCGGAAGATGATGACGAACTGGAAGCTGTCGCTCTCAAAGAAAAGGAGCGCCTACATGAGAAGCTTGACTCAAAGAAGCGAAAGCGCGCCTACGATCCGAATGACGCGGACGAGTCCGGCCAGAAGTCGATTTTAGCCCAATACGATGAGGAGATTGATGGCAAGAAGCGCAAGGCTTTCACACTCGATGGCCAAGGCAGGACCGTGGAAGACCTCGAAGCAGAAGCGGCTGGCGCTGCCAAGCCGAAGAAAGTCGCCATCAGCCTGGACATCCTCCAAGACGATGCGCCTGCTAACGACTACATGGACATCTCCGAAGTGAAAATGAAGAAGCCTAAAAAGAAAAAGTCCAAATCATCTAAGCGGAAGAGAATAGCCGAGGATGATGATGACATGTTTGCTGTCCCTGCTGAAGAAGTCGAACCTGCTGATGAAATGGAGATCGAAGATACTAAAGCTGTTGCGAAACCTAAGAAAAAGCTGCTTGACCAGTCTTTCGTGGACGACGATGACCTCCAGGCTCAGCTGACCGCTCAACGTCGACAAGCGCTTAAGAAACGAAAGAAGATGCGCCCTGAAGACTTGGCGAGACAACTCCGCGAGGAGGCGACTTCTACCCCTGCAACCCCTGATGTGATGGAATCGACTGAGCCGGCTGAAGAAGATGCTGGCGCGCTCATCATTGATGAGACTACGGAATTTGTTCACAATCTAGGAGCGAATGGGGAGAACGATGAGGAGGGTGCTCGTAGACGCGAACGTAGAAAAAGCAACCAGAACTCTACCGGAGGGGACGAGTCGTATATGGATGGTGACGGAGATGTTGATATGGGCCAGTCTTACGCTGAGGCTGCCGAAGCTGAAGAGCGCAACGACTCCCGAGCCCGCTCTGTTGGTGTTCCCGACACTGGTCTTGAGGAGGAGAAGACTGTCGACCAAGGCCTTGGTGCCACCCTCTCACTTCTGAAACAACGAGGTGTCATTTCTAGTGCTGAAAGTGGCGACAAGAATGCCCAGTTCCGAGATCGTCAGAAATTCCTTGCTGACAAGCAGCGTGCTGAAGAAGCAGCAGAACGTCTGCGAAAGGAGCAGCGCGAGCGCGAGCGCAACTCAGCGAGATGGAACAACATGACACCACGAGAGCGAGAAGAATGGGCTCGCAAGAATAACGTTGCTGCTGATCAGATGGAGAGTCGGAAGCTTGCTGACATCTTTAACAAAGAGTACAAGCCGAGTATTGAGCTCAACTACGTCGACGAGCACGGACGACATCTCAATGAGAAGGAAGCTTTTAAGATGCTTAGTCACCAGTTCCATGGCAAGGGCAGTGGCAACACCAAAACCAAGAAGCACCTTGAGAAGGTTGCTGCAGAGAAAAGGAAGTTGGCTGAAAGTGCTTTGGAGACATCTCGTGCCGGCGGTCTTAGCAATGCGCAAGATCAACAGGCAAAGAAGAACAAGTTTGCGGGTGTTCGCCTCCAGTAATTTTTATCCTAGTGCATGGTCGCGGATCTTGTTGAGAGGTTATGCATTAGATTGCCGGCATTGCAAAGGTCAGTTGCTTCTAAGCATGTACAGAAAACACAAGATTAATGAATATTTGCCTTTCAGACTACGTCTAGGCGCGCCGTCTGATGGTATGTTTTTGATGCTGGTCTTATACTAACACATAGATTTCCCGTTTGCGCACCCCTAACACATTGCACGAATGTCCTTGTTTCGAACCACTGTGGAGTAAATGATTGGTAGGCTAAGTATGACTTTTTCTGTTCTCATCTTCCCGCATAAGTATCTTTCCGGTTTTTTTTTCTTTTTTTTTTTTCTTTTCATTTCATATTCCGGCCTGGATAAACCGCTACGAAACAAGAAAGTCCGCCATGGTAACAACTCGGAGCGATCGATCACCTCCACAAAGCATAATATTGTTTGCTAGAAGCATGGCCTATCCCGAATGTCTATTTTCAGGTAGACTTTTGATAAAGCCAGCCATGTGACACGAAGTTTCGCACATTCGTATTTACACTCCTAGCCAAAGATGACCCTTAGGCTAAATTGGGTCAAGCCATCGTACCTCCATGCGCGCCCGGTGTAAAGGAAACGTGGGGTAAAGGCCCTTGGCAGCTTGGCCCTATCTTTGACAGAGGCAATATCGATATAGTTAGAGTGATGCCGTTCGGGTCGGCTTTTGTCCCATACCAGTTCCACTTTACAGGTCTGGAAACAACCTCGTTCGGGTAAGGTAATCCATTTTTTAGTTCTAGAACTTTAGCCACAGCTGAATGGGCCCCACAATGGGGATTCTGAACATGTGCATATATAACTATGTTCGAGGAGCTAGATGCGGGTGTCGCGTTGTAAGATAGATCCACATCATGATGCTTTTCACACAGCTCGCCGCCCTTGCGGCCTCTCCCCTTCTAGTTTCGGCCGCGCCACCCGTTGAAGCGCGTCAGTCTGCACAGAAAGTCACTGTCAACCTTGCCCAGAAGTATCAGACCATGGATGGTTTCGGCTTCTCGGCGGCCTTTCAACGCGCAAACCTCGTGGTCAACCTAAAAGAGCCCAAGCAAAAAGAGGTCCTCGATCTGCTGTTCAACACCACCACCGGTGCGGGTTTCTCCATCTTGCGAAATGGGATCGGCAGCTCAAAGGATAGCCAAAAGGACTACATGAACACGATTCTTCCAACATGCCCGAGTACTCCGGATGGCACACCAGATTATAAGTGGGATGGCAAGGACAGTGGACAGCTATGGCTCAGTCAAAGGGCTGTAGAATACGGGGTCAAGACAATTTATGCGAATGCATGGAGTGCACCGGGATGTATGAAAACGAATAACAACGATGCAAATGGAGGGCAGCTGTGTGGTGTGAGTCGACTTTCATGTTTGCATTCTTATGTACCCCTAGTGTTCGCCTTATGCAGAGAGTCTAATGAGTCCCAGATTTCAGGGTCAAATTGCAAATCCGGTGACTGGAAACAAGCCTACGCCAACTACCTTGTGAAATACATCCAACTTTACGCTGAAGCCGGTGTAACCGTCACTCACGTCGCTTTTCTCAACGAACCGGACTACACCACTTCCTACGCCTCCATGCAATCCTCAGGTACACAAGCCGCCGAGTTCATCAAAGTCCTCCGCCCCACACTCGACAAGAGCAACCTCACATCCGTCGGTATCAATTGCTGCGAGGCTACTGGTTGGAGCGTCGCTTCGCAGCATGCCAGCCAGATTAGTTCTGCCGGTGCGTTGGGAATGGTGTACGCTATCACGAGCCATGAGTATACCAGTAGGATTAGTGGAACGATGGGTACGAAAGCGAGAGTATGGCAGACAGAATATAGTGATTTGAATGGAGGTTGGAGCACCAGCTGGTACCAAAGCGGCGGCTCAGGGGATGGTTTCACATGGGCCAACACAGTGATGAACGGCGTTATCAACTCCAATCTCTCGGCATATATCTTCTGGGAGGGCGTTCAGGACCGTGCGACCAACAACAATAATAACGAGAAGCTCATCCTAGTTGACGGTCAGACGTACCAGGTCAGCAAGAGGTTGTGGGCATTTGCACAGTTCCGTATTGTGCGGCCAGGCGCTGTGAGGGTTGGTGCGAGTGGCGGGTCGAACCTCAAGACTGGAGCTTTCGCGAATGCCGATGGAAGCATTGCTGTTGTCACTATCAACTCTGGCACAAGTGCGCAGACGGTTGGTGTGAGTCTTTCAGGCTCGACGATCGCGAATCCTACGGCGAAGGCATGGTATACAGATAACACGCATGATATGACAGAAACGCCTGTCACAGTCGGGAGTGACGGAACAGCAAGTGCGAGTGTGCCTGCTAGGGGTATGATCAGCTTCTTGATCACAGGGGCTGCGGCAAATGCCACTATAGCGTAGGCAATGGAAATAAAGGGAATGTAACTGGTAGAATGAAAACCTCTATCTCGCTTCGTTCTGTGACCTCTTTGAATATGTAGCCTAGAACGCGACAGTCATGGCTACAGGTCTCATGACGAATACATCTTTATCGCTTAGCGAAAAGGAGTAGCGAATCTTGCATGTTCTTTCTAGTAGGGATCATTCACAGCTCTCCCTATGCCTCAAGAAGATTCTAGTTTAGACGACCTTAACTACTTCCCTATGTCATGACACTCCAATCACCATTGAAAAGTGGTCGCTGCCTCTCCATATCGCCGTCATACTTTTCATCCCTCTCTCCATACGCATGCACATCCATAGGCCCTTCAATTTCGGGGAAATATCCTAGTCGACACTCATCATAACTAACCCTCAGCTGATTATTGTAGAATGCATCGAAATGCGTAGCGAGTGCTTCTTTCAGACTGCTGACATCTCCCACAGGATGTAGCACTTCCCATGGCATTACACACGCACGGCCCTTACACGACTTCAAAACCATCATCAGGGAGTCAAGACGATCGACGAGCTGATGAAGAGGACGACCCATAATATATGGGTCTGGGAGGCTACCTTCACTTCGCAAAAGATTGTGGACTTGGAAGGGATCGCTCTACGTTCTTGTTAGCCATGTAGTACCATTAAACAAGTATTCAAGACATGGCACATTCTAACCTTCATATCATACAACTCTCGTTCATTCGTACACCAAACTGAGTAGTACAGACTATACTCGTGTGATATGATTCTTAGACCTTTATATGTGTTGTTCTGATACGCATTGCCGAAGCCATCTTCGAAACCGTATTTTCCTTTGTAGCCGTATTTCCCTACGTCCTCAGTATCATCTACGCCAGTACTCAACGGGTAAGGTGCTTACCTTCGGGAATGGCAAGGCCCCAGAACTCGATGCCAACGTGCTCATGGCTCGAGGTTGAAGATTTGATGTCTTCACTTACGTCTTGTTCTATCAGATCGGATAGAATCTCTTTGGCGTTTGCTTTGATTTCAAGCGGCAGAGATCGACCATCAAAGTCGTCACGGGGTGGGATACCGGCAAGCGAAAGCAAAGTGGGCGCAAGATCAGTGTGGGATGTTACAGCATTTGACACCTTGTTTTTTTCTATTCCAGGTCCACGGATTACGAATGGTACATTTATGTCAGTTTCATAACCGCATTCTTTTCCAGGGTGCATGCGATGCTGGGAAATGTGGTATCCATTGTCGGAGGTATAAATAATGTAAGTGTTCTCGAGAACACCGGCATCGTCGAGGCGGTGCACTACCTCTCGTCAGTTCGTGCATGAAGACCAGTGAATAGAGTGTCAAGTTACCAATCTTTTCCACCATCTCATCCACTGCTTGTAGACTTCGTAACCTCTGTCGCTGATACCAATCCCCGTGGTCAATCACCGTTTGATTCAGTTCAGGCAAGCTCTTTATCCAACTCGCACCATACTCGACTTCAGCAGGATTGAAGTTTGCCGTCCGCGGGATTTTGTAGTCTTTGAATAGGTGGCGATGCCTCTCCGCAACCTGTGGCGGCCCAGCCTTCATCGTAGGGTACAACTCCACATCCGCATGCGGAGCAATCGGCGCGACCGTCAAAAAGAATGGAACATTCTTTTCCTTCTTGTGCAATAGCGCCTCATCCAGAAAACCATATGCCTTCTCCGCAGTCAAATCCGGAGAATAGTTTCCGATGTAATTTACAGGCGTGGCCCCGTTTCGGGTCATGGATACATTAAAGTATTGGTAAGTGAACGGATCGAGAATGAACTCTGAACCGTTGAAACCAGGGAGCTGAGGCGAATTGTAGTTCTCGGTTGTGTGCGCATTGAAGATCTTGCCGCTGTAGTAGGTACTATAGCCAGCGGACTGGAACCAGAGAGGGAGATAGTTTTTGTGAAACCCTTGCGAGGTGAATTTGGGGAAACCGCCTAAAAATCATTGGCTATGTGTTCAATGGTCCTCAGAAATACTTGCCGTAAGGCGGGATGACATCTGTGACATTTGTATTATGGGCGAGTTTCCCTGTTAGGATGTTGACACGAGAAGGGCAGCATATTGCAACTAAAATGATCAGCTTTGCTGTCAACGTCCCAGGATCTACAATTCACCTGTGCAATAGTGGTGGATGAATTGTGTTCCTTCGCTGATGAGATGCTTCTGTGTTGATTGCATATGTTCTAGTGAGTCCATATGTACATCTTGATCATCTGTTAGGATGAAAACGAAGTTTGGGCGAGCTTTTGATGCAAAAGCCGGAAATATGATGGCAGTGCTTAGAAGCAGACATTGTGTGAATGACTGGATTTTCATGATGATACAATTCTTTGCAGATACTCGCAACCCAAATTGCAGAGAATGAACGAGTTCAAGTTTTCTAGTAAGCTGCTGCGCTCCCCTTGCCGTTACGTAGGAGCTAGTAAATGCTTCTCGGCAAACGACAGGGCATACCATGTCGAGTCACGAAGGCGCTGCACCGTTCCGATCGACATATCGCGTGCTAATGGCGTGCTTAAACTTGCAGTACCTGGTCGAGAGCTCACCTTGCCGTCTCGGGCATGTTGGAGTTGACCAAGTGGGCCGCTTCCACGCTAGCGCGGGAATGATTCATTGCGTCGTCGCGCCTGGAGTACGTAGTCCGTAGACACTTCTTTACCCCGCCCCACCCTCGAAGATATATCTCCGCAAACATGACATCTACCACACGACACTATCGAGGTTGCACGATGAAGATCTTATCGCCATGGATCCGTCCCAAGCGCAAAAACGACACGTGAGCAGTTTGAATGAGGAGCAGCTGTATCGAAAGCGGGCATTGGATCGAGAAAACCAAAGGGTTTTACGGTAAAGATGACTACGTCTCAAAATTGATGCAATGCTGACATCGGGTAGGTTGAAAAAGAAAACTCAGCTAGAAGAGCTTGAAAAGGCTCTTCAATCGCTACAGGGAAGACTCGAACAGTCTGAGCGGGAAAAAGCCGAGCTAGAAGAACGTGAGACAAAGGTCCGCGGCACATTGCAAACCGTCCTGCCACTGCTTCAGCAGCTACAAGCAGAAGACAGACGATACTCCCATGTTACCCCAACGAGCATCAACACCTTGCCTCCTCCCGTTGGAGTCGATTTCGAGCCCCAAGATGCGACCATTTGGAATGCGCAAAATGCCATTGCATCCGCCAATTCTGATTTATCTAAATTCATGGACTGTAGTAATCCCGATATGGACAATTCTGTTTTGATGGGAAGCACGATTCGCATGGCCGATCTGGATGACTTCACATTTACGCTCTCAGCCCTCACATCGGTATCTTCACCTACGACCCTTCAAGAGAGCAATCATGCATTATCTACCACGCCAGTATCCTCCCTTCTACCTCAAGTGCTGCATCTAAATCGCATAGAGGCAAACACTACCCGCACGTCTAGGCCCGTCTGGTCCATTACGCCAGATTTTACGCCTCCCATTGGCAATGTTGATCACCTTGTTCTCTCTCTAATCAATGCGGTAGCCGAACACAACTCGTCCACAACAGCCCATTCTCAAGAATTTACTGCTACCTCCTTCCCTAGCATCATGTCGCTCCTCAACCCGGCAGACCCTGCAAGCTCCGTATCTCACCCAGTTTCCTCCACAATTGCAAAACACATCGCGCGTGTAGTTACAGTGTCCACACTACCTGAGAAGCTGGCTCTCTTATACATCTTATGTCTACTGGTGCGATGGCAAATATGTCCTACGCAACCGCATTACGAAGCCCTACCTCCTCACTTCCGCCCCAGAGGCCTACAGCTGGCAGTTCCGCACCCATTTTGGGTCGGAACCATTGCATGGCCAGGGGCAAGAGACAATATAATACAGCATATGGACTATACACAGTACGACTTGTTTGCTAAAACTATCAACAAGAGCTTCTCCGTGAATTGGGATCATGGACCGGCCACTATCTTACAAAGCGGCGATGATGGAGGGTTTGTTCTTAGCAGAGGGTTCGTGGATCATATTCGAGACTTGAAGAATTGGACTGTTGGGAGAGAGCTAGTGGACACTTTCCCATTTCTTGAAGGGATGGTAAATCTAAGAAGACTTTGAAATCTATTCTGCTTCAATTCATTCCGATTCTCATTCCAGTTTCTTGCTCTTCAAGCAAACTGCGCAAATCAAGCTCAATGCGCAGCAGAGTATTGCTAGGCCTATTCTCTGTCAGTAAATCATTCTCCATAAGCCAAGAAATCAAGGTACCGACTTTCACCGACTTACCAAAACAGCCTCGAAATCCGTCCACGTACGCTTCAACGATTGCCTCTCTTACCCGTCCCTCAAACTTTTGCAAGACGCTCACATCATCTAAGCTCTTTTTCACTAGGTCCCGCATTCCATCCCCTAATTTCGCAAGAGCCGACTTCTCCACCACAGCCTTCATCACCAGAGATGCCAACGTAAAACCGAGCACACTCCCCACATTTCCGCTCAAATACAATCCTCCACCTGCAATAGCAGCATCCTCTTCGCTTACGCTTGCCGTGAGCGCAACGAATGTTGAACTATGTGCGATGCCTGTTCCAAGCCCACCTGGAAAAGAATATAAGGACTCTGCTGTGGATGTGTTACCAGTCCAGCGTACAGTAGTCAAGGTATGAGCTACAGCTGCAATGAGCGATGCGAAAATAGTAGGCATCTTATAACTTCCAGTATGCTGGATGTAATGGCCTGTAGCAAGACCTCCAAGGGTATTACCGACGACGGCAGGGATAAGGTAAGCACCTGCAACAGATGGAAGGACAGAGGCGGTGACTTGAAAATAGAGGGGAATTGAGAACATCATCTAGCCAATTCAGCAATATATTCGCAGAACAGAAAACAAATCAGTCAGCTTACTAATGTTTGTGCGATATTTTGCATTATCAGCACTATAAAAGTCAAAGTCACCACACCGACTTTGAGTAGATACAATGGAAACACAGGCTCCTTTGCAACTCTCAACTCAACGTAGAAGAAGGCAATTGCGAGGAGTTGGTGCAAGCCAAACAGTCCAATAATGACGGGTGAGGCCCAAGGGTACTGATTACCACCCATGCTTAGGGCGAGTAGTAGCGTAACAATCGTGGAACACAGGAGAATAGAACCCAAGAAGTCGATCCGAGCGAGTTTGTCTTTGACAGTCGCTTCATTTTGCATAGGGTCAGACACGCGTTTTGGAATCTGTAGGCGCCACCACACGAGTAGGAGCGCGAGCATTGTGAGAGGAGTTTGGATGAGGAAAGACCTAGAAGAGACGGCTCAGCCATGCAGTAACGGATGTGGCAATACGGACACTCACCATCTCCAACCTATAGTTTGAGCAAGATAGCCACCAATGGGCCCTCCGCAACTACGCCCTACCGTCTGCACGACGTTAACATAGCTGCGATATGTAGCAACATCTCTTATAGGCACTAAATCTGTGATCAGAAAAGAGACGACGGAGTGCATGCCCGCACCTCCTACACCGCCTACGATGCGCCCGATAATAACATGCGACATCGAAGTCGCTGTACCACTATACAATTTGTTTAGTATTTTGGTTTCATATCCGCATCGAAGAAGCCTTACCATATGAAGCATCCAATGGCGAAGAAAACATAAGATGTTAATAGCACGTTTTTTCGCCCATAGATGTTGCTCATCTTCCCGTACTGCCAACCCCATCAGCATCAACCTATCTCTACAAATGAAATCGAATCTCACCAAGGGCTGGGTGCCAGCCATTGCAAGTAAATAGCTCGTCATCAGCCAACTGGCATTGTTCAAGTTGTCGAATTCCGACGATATCTCGCCATAAGTTGCGAGTACAAGCGAGGTATCTGCATTTGCGACGAATACGCCTACAAAAATCATAAGCACTTGAGAAATTTAGAGGAGAAAGAGAGTTTACCAACGAGAAGGACTGAGAGCAGGCCAAGTATCGAGGCTGTTTTCTTATTTTCTCCTCCGTTCAACGAACTCGAAGGAGCCTCTACATCTTCGCATGGCAAAGACGTGTGTACCTCTGCCCCAAGTAGAGACGTTGTTTCGCTTATATTGACTGTAGTCTCGCTTTCGGCCATTGTGGCAATTAACGTGGTCAAATCCAGCTCGCTATTTAGATGACACAATACAAAGAAGCTTACAGATCAAAATTCGAAATGCAAGTGCAGCTACATTAGGGACGATAACACTAGGCTTTCAATACCAATCTCCAGAACTTGTCATGTGATGAGCCGCAACATCAATACTGAATTCGCGCTTGGCATATGTCGTGTCGTGCTAGCGTAGTCGGCTGCCGTGTCGTGAATTCATGCCGTGTCGTGCTAGCGTCAATGAAGATCCCCCAGCCGAACTCAGCTCCACTTCTCCACTCAATGGGTCTTGGAACCGTTCGTGCGGGTCCTCTAAAGCATGACATTAACTTCGGTACCTTCTCATATATAAAATGCGCGAGACAATGGACTTACTAACACTATGGCTTGGTGATTGAACAGGCTGCATTTTTCTCATGGCACAGTCTGATACAAAGGATGCGGATGCAATCGCAACCATGATACAAGAACCCGAGCGGATGCAAGACCAAGTCGCTCCCGAAGCAGTTGGCGGTGTCGACAGGAGTGAGCTACCACGAGGCTATTATTGGAGTCCGAAATTCATTGGAACAATTGTCGCAACATCTTTGATGCTGATCAGCCTATACTTGGGATATGTCTTGCCTGTAAGATCCTCGCAAACCACAAACGCATACTAGAAGTATTGACAATGTCTCAGGTCAACGTACTGTCTATCATCAATGAAGACATCGGCCCAGATCCAAACTATGTCCTTATTCCCATAACCAAAACTTTGGGAACCGGAGTCGGTCTTCTACTTGTCGGCCGTTTTGGGGATATCTTTGGTAGACGCTGGGTCTACATCACCGCTCAGATCCTGGGAACGATTGGTTCCATCATGGCGGCGACTGGTCAGAGCATCAACACCCTTCTAGGTGCTACAGCATTTATTGGTGAGTTCATTATAGCTGCGCAAATTTGATGTAGTTAATTTCAGATGGCAGGCGTCGCTGGTGCTGCGCAAACTGGATTCTCAATCATCATTCAAGAGCTCGTGCCGAACAACTTGCGAGGCTACTTCATCGCAAGTCAATTTGTCGTTTCTTTTCCGTTCGCAACCTTTGGTCCTCTGATGGGTGAGTGCTTCACTTGCTTTAACCGTATTACTTTACTAATGAAATTTGAAAGCTCGTTCTTTACAAGAGCATACTGCTCTTGGATGGAGGTGGTGCTACTATATGAACCTCATCACTTGCGCCTCTTCAGCCATTCTGTTTTTCATATTCTATCATCCGCCAAACTATGGCTTGCTTCATCAAGGCAAGTCACTGCGACGTGAGCTCCTCAATCTAGACTATGGAGGATTGGTCCTCTATTGTGGCGGCCTGATCATGTTGCTATTGGGTATCAGTGAGTAGTGTACCAAAGCATTATGGCATATCTAACTCTTCAAGGTTGGGGAGGAAAGATCCATCCCTGGAGCTCCGCCAAAGCTGTGGGCACCATCGTTGGCGGCATCGTCGCCATCATCGCCTTCGGCTTCTACGAAAAGCACGCCAAATTAGAGCATCCCCTCCTTCCTATACACATTATCAAAAGTCGTAATTTCATCGCTCTCGCTGTTACTGGTTCTGTCGCCACAATCGTCTACTTTTCGATGAACCTTCTCTGGCCGCAGATGGTCACAGCACTCTTCACGAAAGACTCGATGCTAGTTGGTTGGTACTCCGTTGCGCTCGGTGGCTCTGTGGCCGTGGGACAGATCCTTGGTGGCATTACCATCCGCCCACTAAAGAAACTGCATTGGCAGATGATGATCTCAGCTGTAGGCATCGCTACATTCACAGCCGGACTAGCAGGTGCAGGTATTGGACAGAATTCTTTGGCCATAGCATTGACGACATTGTCTGGATTATCCGTTGGCTATGTGGAATTATTGGCGATCATAATGATTCCTTTTGTTGTGGACCCGGCAGATATTGGCCTTGCAACTGGTTTCACAGCTTCTTGTCGGTCGGTGTCTGGTACTATCGCGACAGCCATCTTTTCTTCAGTTCTTACCAACGAGAATATCAAGAATATTCCGCGCGAAGTTCGCCCTGCCGCCATTGCTGCTGGCCTTGATCCCGGCTCTGTACCCGCCGCCATTAAAGCTGCTAGCCTAGGCACCTCGAAGGCGTTCAAGGCAGTTCCAGGCATGAATACGAAGATCCAGGCAGCCATTGTGTACGCAACGCAGGTCGCGAACTCTAAGAGCTTTAAGACTATGTTCTTGGTGAGCTTGGCGTTCAGTTTGACGTCGGTACTGTCGTCGCTGTTCATTCAAAGCGTGGACGATTCATTGACGGGGGAGATTGCGAGAAAGCTACAGGGCGTTAAGGATGAACAAAGGCCTCTCGAGAAGGATCCGGTAGAGGTGTAATAGCTTACCTAGGCAATTTTTGACATCATTTTAAATGTACTTGTTAGGCAAAATCATAGGTATAGGGAACTGCCTAATAGTGTAGCCGAGCCAGTACCTGCATAGAGCTCTAGATCAGAGATAGGTACGAATAGGGGACACAGCCCAAGCTGCACCCTCCGTTCCTCTTCAAAGTACTAGAGAGGACTAAATCATCATAGCTGGACATGTAACCGCTCCGTTGCCCCTATACTCAGTTCTCTTAAAGCCCGGTCAAATTAGCGTACTATGCCCAACACTTTCCGCTCGAGACTACAGAGAAAGGTAACCAGGCATTTCAGACGTAGAGATGTTTTCTAGTTGTGGTCTACACCTGGAGACCGTGATGATTTACATTTGCCGAGCTATGGTTGTACAAGAGATGTAGACAGTATTTATACATGCGGCGATAGTGTGGGTTACACATTCAAATTGGAGCGAGAGCTTGCTCCGGTCGAATCAACCAAAGCCGCCCATGCATCCGCCCCGCCGCCTCCTTCTATTTCTAATACCGGTTCTCCGGCCTCTGCTGCTGTCCGTGCATCTACATTTTGTTCCCGCCAGTCTTCCACGGCAGCTTGTACGTAGCCTTGCTTGCCACCAGACATCAAGGCCCAGTTTGCCTTTTGCATTGCGGCTTCTAGATACCGGCGCTTATCGTCAAGCATGGTATCATTGAGAGAAGCATTCTCGGCCTGCTGGATGAGACTTGCATATTCAGACTTCTTCTGTGCCACCCATTGCGCCTCTCCACCCGCTTTCTCAATTTCTGTCGCATGTCGGGCGGCAGTTTCGGGCTTGATTAGCTGTTTCCTCCACTTGTCATAGCTACCTGCTGTTTTAATTGCGCCAGTTCTCAAATCTTGATAAGCCTGATCAGTGCTGGATATTCCAGCGACGCCGAAGCGGGCTTTGATGTTCTGTTCGAAAGCCTCGTGATTGCGCTCTTTTGCTACTGCCCGTTCGTTCGCTCTAATGAAAGCCAGCTTGATACCATCTTCTTTTGTATCCACAAGTCCCCGCCGGAGATACCTTCCGGCGGCACTGAGGGCCGACTTGTATTCATCAGCGGCCTGCAGTGTAAGCTCTTTTTCGGTGCGTGCAAGTGCATTCTTCCTCTTCTTAATCGCACGAAGGCTTTGTGGTTGTCCGTCATCATTGGTTACATATTCTTGAGAGGTCTTAGCTGACTGGGGCTCAGGCCATTGTAGATCGATCTCCTCCTGCGGCAGACCTAGGGCAGCGGCATCAGCCCTCATGCGCGCAATGACGACGGGTTTCTGTAGGAGAGTCCATCGCAGCGCCCAACCTGTGGGACCAAGCTCCTTGATGCGGTGCTCGCTCTGTTTGAGAAGGTATTCGTCAAGCCCACCCTCGCGATCCATCGTCTTGAGCACCTTGGATGTCACTCGTAATTTTATCCGCTTCTTCAGGGCGATTGAGTACAAGCTCTTGGAGAGCACGTTAGGCTTCCAGTTTCGGCGCGTCTTGGTCTCGGTGTCGTGAGAGACATTGTTGCCAAAGTGGATCATCTGACCGCCATATAGGCCTTTGTTCGACTGTTTAAACAGCAAATTAGGACCATATGGATATTCTGGTATCTCGGCGTCTTGTGGAATAACGTATTTAGGTAGATGCGAGCCGAGGTCACCGCCGCGTCGTCGCAAGAGGGGGTTCGCGCAAAGGCTCGCCGATGTGGTGAAGCTGCGTGGCGTCGATCCGGGCCTGCGAGCAGCTATTCGGGGCATTCCGAGGCTCCCGGAGAGCAATTGACAGCGAGTAGGCATGCTGAGAAGGCAGCCGACAGTTAATGGGCTGGCGCTGTACTGGATGATGAGACAAGACATCCGAAAGTTTTCTGGAAGTTCGCGTGGTCCGTGCACGTTCATTTCCAAATCAGGTAACGCCCTCACTTGCGGATATTCGCTCGCTCCCTGTGGACTCAATCTTATTGCGTCTCGAACTTTGAGATATTCAAAACTGCACTTGTATGACAGTCAGAAAGTCTTCAGTGGCCTAAGAATCAAATCATTTTTCCGTTTGTACAGCAATTATTACCTATATACGGTTATGAACCACTATACCAATCTATAGTAAGACGTAAATGCATGTTCTTTTCAGTCGAAATTGTGCAACATTAATGACTTCCTAGAACATCCTCAGATAACTTCTCAGCCAAAGCGTAAATGGTAGCCATTGGATGGCCTGGAGGCAGAAAAGGCATAGCGCTACTGTCGATTATGCGCAACTTGGTCACGCCAAATACCTTACCCTGCGCATCAACAACAGCCATCTTATCGTTCTTTTTACCCATTTTACAGGTACAGCTCACGTGTGAGATTGTACTAGAAGAGCCTTGAATGTACTTCAAAATCTGCTCATCCGTCGCGGTAGCGTTTCCTGGCACAGCCTCCGGGCCGGCGAGTATGTCTGCCAAAGACGAATGTCCAAGAATCTCCCGGGCCCTCTTGAATCCAGCAATTAGGACTTCCTGATCTCTGAGATCTGATAGGAAACCAACATTAATGACAGGTAGGTCTAACGTAGAAGCGGACGAGATCGACACTGTGCCCCGCGAAAAGGTGTTCACTAGCACCACATTTACACCTCCGTAGTCGCCACCATCCGGTGGCGCACCACCTGGATAGGATGAAGTTTCCAGAAATTCCAGGTCCGGCCAGTCCTTGGGAGCTGAATCTAACGCAGTCGCGGTCTTGTTAGATACTAGTCGGCGAGGGACCTTTTCCCAGGCTAGAGGAAAGAATTAGCTGAAGTTTCAAAGAACCTAATTGCAACGAGTGCGACGTACCAAAGACTTCTCCACCTGTACTAACCAATGGCCCTGTACCGCTCGCAAGGAAATCGTGGTTCGCTGCTGCCAGCTTGGCTGGTGTGTTCAAAACAGTTGAGCTAGGCAGCTTTAACTTGCGAATCACCGCGACGAGTGGATGGTCCTAGGGAAGATCAGCATCACGACTTTAATAAGAAATTCGAGAAGCATACTTGCATTCCTTGTCCAACGCCCGGTGCATCGACCAGCAAAGGGATATTGAATTTCTGTAATGTCTCTTTCGGGCCAATGCCGCTAACCATCAGAAGCTGTGGGCTCTGGAACGCTCCAGCGCTAAGGATGACTTCCTTGTTTGCAAGAATTTTGAAATCTTTACCAAAAGTATCACACTGCACGCCTGTAGCTTCAGTGCTGTTGGAATTTCCGTTGAACAAGATCTTCGTCGCTATAGTCCAGGGGTAAATGAACAAGTTTGTCCGCTTGATCGCTGGCCTGAGGTACGCTGTCTCCGAAGAATCGCGGACCATTGTCTTCGGGTCCGTAGTCCGTAGGTTCCAGCTGGAGCCGATCAAGTCGCCATCGATGAATCCAGGGATTGGCTTCATGCCTACAGCATCCGCAGCCTTCATCAGCCACGTAGTGAGTGGCAATACATAGTTCGAATACGAAATAGACACAGGACCCGACGTCGCTCTTCTGCCCGCAGGGTCATCCTCTGGAGTCGAATTTGCAAGTCTCTTGCTCATATCAGCCTTGTAGAACGTTGTCGACTTGTCAAAGTAATTCTTGAAATTGTCCCATTCATACCCTTCATCTCCCACCACATCCGCCCACTTCTGATAGCTCCCTTTGGTCCCGCGATGATACACCATGTGATTCCTACCAGTACTCCCACCTAGCGCTCTGCCACGCGTATAATGGATTTGCCGCCCACCAATACCCGGCTCAGGTTCCGTCTTGAACTGCCAGTCAACGAGCGGGTTCACATCATCAAAGGTAGTGCCAGCACTGTTCCACACCCATCGTGGGATTTGCGACTGGTTGCTGTTGCCAAGCTCGTAAAAACTACCTGCTTCAATGACGGCGACGGTATGCTTGCCGGATTCTGAGAGGCGGTTCGCGAGCGTGAGACCTGCATTGCCACCACCTATTATGACGAAGTCGTAGGTTGCATTGATGCCTGGGATGGCGAAGGAGGAGCCGAGGAGGGGCTGGCCGGTAATTGAGTCGGCGGGCGCAGAGACGGACGCGAGAGGAAATATCCAGAGCGTTAAAAGTGTAACAAAGACAGAGAAATTATTAATACGGGAACTTAGTCGAATCAAGGTCCACGACAACATTGTGCACATATTTTCCTTGATTTCTATCTTCCAGGGAGGAGATTAAAGATACGCAAGGTAACAAGACGTTCGACGATCACTACGCAATACAAGCATCTTATAGATCAAAGAGCTACCCCTCCAGTAACTCCTCTTTCCATCATATAATCCCGTCTATGTAGCAAGCAACTAGCCAGGGGCCGATCTATTCCACTCAAGCAAGGCTATGTACAGTAAAATTACGCTCAGTAATGATAGCCTTGTGCAGGTTGGCTCAAACTTGCGCACTAACATGTCACTGATCAATAAGATACGTTTAATAAACGCTCGTCTCACCGGTTAATGCAAAGACATTACCCATGAGGAAAAAGCTAATGCACATGCATAGTAGGGTCCTGATAAAAACAACCTCATACAGCTCTTTTAAGGTTTGGTCTCGTATTCGCATAGCGCTTCTATGTGAGGGAGGGATAATACTGCGTATGCAGTACGGAAGCGCGCATCTCGCACCTACAATATTTATTACAACACACAATAGCTACAATGCGCATGCTCAGAATTTGTCTAATTGTAGATGTTTTGCAGTTGAGAAGACTATCAAATACAAAGATACTTGTGATGGTAAAAAGCAAGCATCAAGCTAAGCTTTACACCTCAGATCAAGACTCGAAATGATCATTTTCCACGAACACATTGCTTGACAGAAGCTTACTCAAAGCCAATCCTTATTTCCGTGATGACTCAAGAAGTCCCCTGAATCCTCCATTTTTGCTTCCTCAATGACCTTCAACTGCATCTCCACACTCTGCTCAGGCGTAAGATAGCCCGGAAAGTCAGGTTTCATCTCGCGGACTTTCTCGACAAGCATTGACTGTGCGGCCGCAACCTCAGGGGGGACTACATTTCGACGTCAGAATCCTGAATTTCGTACCATAAAGTCACTCAATGGAAAGTGCACTTTATTCCAAGCTTACCGTTATTCGGGTCCTCCACAGCAGTTTGCACAAGGCCTGGGCTCAGTGACAGGAAATATACTCCATCCGACTTGTACTCAATGGCACACTTGGCAACGAGGATATTCGTAGCCGCCTTGGACAACGAATATGGAACACCAATTGCTAGGTCACTGGCCCGCGTAAGTTCGAGATCTGCCAATCCTGTGCTGAGTACGATGACTTTCTTCATAGTGCTCTTCTTGACGAGCTCGATGAATGCATTGACGCTGAACAACACACCGGCCACGTTTGTATGGATGGTCATATCGAGCTCCTGTAAGAAGAGGTCCTCCTTACCATGGAAACCTGAGGGCGGAATGAACGCGGTAGCGTCCGGGATGTAGGCACCATTGACGATGAGGTAGTCGACAGCGCCGCCAGTGATCTGTGAGACCTGTTTTGCAGCAGCGGAAAGGGAAGAGGGGGAAGTCAGATCGCCAGGCAGAATGTGAACGTTGGAGGGAAGTTTATCAGCAGACACTTTCTCAAGGACAGCCCCAGGATTGCGAGCCAGGCCCACGACGGTATTTTGGGGATTTTTCGAGAGCGTCTTGAGAAATTGGTACTGGCATGTGTAAGATCAAAGTTGGAAGGGGAATACGGCTATGATAAATACCCCTATACCCCGGGAGGCGCCAACAATGACATAGGATGGCATTGCGACGGGTTATACAATTTTGAAATCGAGCTTTGGCAGTCACAAGATGTTGTGTTTGCAGTGTAAAACTGTACGGATGGCGATATTTCATTCATCTTGTAGCAGAATTCGAATATATACTTGATCAAGCAAGTCAGAACAATTTTCCTACCACAAGAGATTATTAATCCAAGCTCAACTTTTTGATGGATGTTCGTGCGGCTTTTCTCGTCCACCAACCAACGCACCAATTCGGTCGGACACGAGATACTACAAAAGGTACGAAGATGTGTATATCTGGTGAGCGGAGGTTTCGATGATTGGCTGTGGTACTATCAGCATACTAGGAATAATCAGAATACCATGGTGACCAAAAAGCCATACCTATTCCAGACATTGATCATTCCCTTTTCGGAATACCTTTACCATGCTTGAGTACAAGGGCGCATTGATTGCTCATCAGGACATTGAAACTTCTTAGAAATCACAGCGCGAAAGTGGGGACATGATGAACGGGGCGCATTCTTCGCTCTGATCGATCAAGCCCTTCGCGTGACGAAGAAATCGAGTACTTGAGCTGCACTGCTAATGAGCGTGGTAGTGCTATCCATAGTCTATATCACACCACTGAAATTATCCCTATCTGGTTCCGAGATGGGACCAATACATTTTGGCGCCGTTACACTTTTTGTAGTACTAAGTTAATGAATCAAACTCAACTGCCGACTAACTACTGAATATTGTCATCGTAGAAGTAAGAGGCACTAGAATGAGCTCAATCTTACATGCAAGTCATTTCTGCACGCGTATTCAGGTGTGGATGCACTTGCGTCTTCACCGATGAGCGACTATGTTACAGAGCGCGACTCCACGGCCTTGGCTTCGGAGAGATTGATATGCGAGAGTTTCCTGGCGCCTGGATCAAGCTGCTGCTCTCAAACGGGGAAGAAGCTTGAAGGTGCTTCGATCTGGCATAAAGATCTGAAGGCAGCTTCGTGGCTTGACATTTCATTCCAGCGTTCGAAATTCAGCTTGAGAAAGTGAGTCCATAGGCCATACACATAGCCGAATCTCCCCATCCTGCATAGCATAGATAGAAGGATATTTGTTGGACGATATGATTCCGTTGAGCTTACAGAATGACTTTGAGTTTCCGTAGCGTTACGTAGTATAGATAGAACGGACACTGCCACGATGTTCTGCCATGAAGTGGCACATTGTCAATACCAAAACTGACCAATTATATCCTGGGGCCAGCCACCGAGCCCGAATCTCCGCTTTGACTAGACATAGTCTGTTCTAGACTCTAAATAGGTTGCCTTTCAAGCGGCGGGGGTTGGAAAGCGACTACGGCCTCGTTGAGTAGGACGAAATGAACCCGTGTCAGTTCTTGATTGCTGGACTGCTGCACTACATCCCAACCGGCAGATTGGGACCGTTAAAACATCGGAGGATATCGTTTTCTCCTGGGGCTATGACGTGAGTCTGGCCTGAGTTTTGCGTTCAAGAGAGCTTGTTCCAGGACTCTGGATATCCCGAGAGCTGCAACAACTTCGCTAGGGGACTTGCATCAAGCGGTGACGCCAAAATCGACTAGAAAGCTGTTGTTTTAGGCCTATTGTAGGACACGAAAATATACTGGCCAGTCAGATAGAGGAGTATAACCGTCATCTGCGTTACCCTACGTAGCGCTGGTGGCGTTTGTATTTCTTCTGTGTACTTCGCATTCGGGCCGATTTCTCCCCGTATAAGTCCTACCTTCGTATTCAGTGCAACCTTTCATAGGAGTAACGGGTACCCGACCCGTGTGCGGTTGACGCGGGAAGTTGAATGCAAGGAAACACACCGAAATGAGGCGTTGAAGTACGGAAGTGGGGCTGCCAGCTAGCGTGCCTTCTATGCTGCAATTGACCGGAACGCTCATCGAATGGACAATTTCTCAATTGTCGCCAAGTTATATTGTTATCTCAATGGGGCCCTCAATTGCATACAGCATGAGATTTCATGCTTTGATATTCATACATGATTGGTACATTACGTCTTTTCGCATAGTTGCCAGTGCTCCCTCGTCCCTCTGACATCCCGCATGTTGGTCATGTCGCGGAACCTTACTCATCCCAGGTTGGATTCACCCGTGTGATCACAAGCCTATTGACAGCTTATCGGCCAGTGCGTTGCCTCTCCATCTCATCCCGGAAGTGGTTCGTTCCAGGAGCAGGGCGAATGCCATCGTCGCTCACGAGGCTTCCAAGACTGTCCCCCCGAGCATGACCACTCTGTGAGCGCACATCCCGTTCTTCCAGTCGAATAGCACCCTTCTTCCCAAGTCCCAGACGCTGTCTCCTGCTCTTGCCCACACCGTAGCCTCGGGCGCGGCGACCCATGACGTTTCCGACGCCAATGATGCGTTGCTTGCGCATTCCAATGTACAGCCCAGCAACTACCAGCAAAACGAATCCAAAACCAACTGGAAGGCCGATCATTAGACCTTCCTTGTTGATGGAATTCTTTGCCGATGGAGGGTAGTGGCGCGGAGGTTCGTTCTGAAGGGTGATTGTAGGCCCATCGTATGCCTTTGCATTCTTGGTCGGGTCGCTGCTTTCGAAGTTCAATGCACGAAACGTCAAATTATACTTGCTATAGCCTGTTGCGAACTTGGTCAGCATACGGCTACCTTGTGTGTAGCATCAGTTTCGCAACTTACCTTGAAGCCAGTCCTTTTCCATGTTGATGGCCACATAGCCCCAGCTATTCTCAGTCGAATCAGACGACCACGTCTCCGTGCTAGAGTCGTTTGCCCATTGGAGCTTGACTTGAACCGTCGAATTGGCGTCTTCAAAAAAGTCAGGGTTCCAGGTCACATAGTACGTCTTGCCAACATAAAGCGAGGACATGTTGCTGGGTAGGCAGAAAGGCTTCGCATTCTCGTTCTTGCTGGTGCAGGCTGGGAAGTTGGTGCTAACGGGTTCGGGTTGCCCGGTCCGCGAGTAGGTATAGCTCGTCGAGGACTTGGTAGGTGTGGACGAGGCATCATCGGTCGTAGATGCATCTCCCGTTGGCTTAGGACCAGCAACCGTTATGGTGGACGTAGTGCCATCGCTCAGGACGGTTTCGACAAGCGCTTGACTGACGCGAGACGATGTAGAGGCCGAGGCCGAGGACGAGGCGGCTTCGGATTTGGAAGACGAGCTCGTTGCTGTAACTGAGGAGCTCGAATCTAGCGGTCATTGAGCAATTGAGTCTTGGGAAGCTTTCAGTCAAGCTTACCTTGCCGCTTGGCAGCTGGTCCAGCAGACACGCCAAGGAGAGTGTTCGAAACAGCGACGAGCGCGAAGAAGTTGTCGAAACGCATGATGATGCTCTGCGAAAGGCTTTCTCGCGCTGATGGGGGACGGACAAAGCTTCACCACGCAACCAGAGAAGGACAGGACTGGAAGAGAAGGACGGGACTCGAAGACGACGAGGTGAAGTCTTGTTTTGCAACACAAATGCCGCAGAGCAAGACTCGACGGCCCAATTGGCGTCGAATCAGGGGCGGCCTGATGCCGCATACGGGATGGGAACCGTGGTCCGCGCGCTCCAACAATTTCGCGGTCGCAAAACCAGGCCGGGCGCGCCAAGACCAACAACCCCGTTCGCATCTGTTTACCATCGCGCTGCTGCCTCTCTGCCTGCCATCGCCCAGCAGTCTTTTTTTGCCTTCGCCGTCCGTCCTTCATCACCCTTTGCCCGTGCGCGCTCTGGTGCCATTCCGTCTTGCGCTTTTCCGATTCTACCGTTCTATCTCCTACCCCCACTAGGCCCCTCTGTCGGTCCCACAATTTGTTGCGCGAACGACCAGTGGACCCTGTTCACTTCCGGCGGCATCACATCACCAGCTAGGCAGTGCGTGCCTCACATCAACCCTTCTCGCAACCTCACACTTCAACATGCGCCCGTCATCAGCTCTCCTCCTCGCCCTCCCGGCGCTCTCTCTTGCGCAGGAGCAGGTCCCACTTGTCGACAAGCTCAAGGGCTACTGGAAGCAGGCAACCGCTGCCGTCTCCTCTGCCGTTCCCGCCGCGCCCTCGCCGCTCAAGGCCCCGAGTGCAAAGGTGGCAGAGAGTCTTCAGCACGAACTCACCTTGGAGAACTGGAAGAATGTCCTCACTGTGGACCCTACGGCTAGTACGCCTACAACACAGGACTGGCTAGTCTTCATTACCGGAGGAAACACAACCTGCTTTGGCTTCTGCGGAAATGCTACCAAGGCCTGGAATGTATGATACTGTCACCTATCGAACTTCATCAACCAAGTATGCTCACATGTGTAGAATTCCCTCCCTCTCCTGACCGCACGGCCTAATCCACCCAAGTTTGCCATCATCGACTGCGACCAGCAGCCCATCCTCTGCAATTCGTGGTCCATCGGCCCTCCTTCCCTGTACTACTTCCAGATCCCTAAGCCTCTGGCTGATCAATCTGCCCCGGCTCCCACAGTTCGCTATCAACCTTTGAACCGCACGTCCACAACCGTGGATACCTTCAAATCTCTTGTACTTGACAAGGAATTCGAAAAGAACGAGCCGTATGAGGGCGCATGGCACCCCTTCAATGGGTTCATCCAGGAATATGGCCTGGCTATTCCGCTTGGCTACGTCTTCTGGGGCTTCTCCAAGATGCCATCCTGGCTGCCTATGATCCTTATCTCCTTCTTGAGCAGGTCCTTCATGTAAGCTCATGCACGCCCTGTTGATGTCGCTAAGCTAACCCGCCATTAGGAGTCGACGCATGGGCCCGCAAACTCAAGGACAGGCAGGCGCTAGACCTGCCCAATAGACAAAGATTAACTACCGCCCATATGTAGGTTTAAAGAGATTGCGGATGTTCTATTCCCAAGCCGTGTCATATGTTGGAAGCCGCTCCTATGAGAGACACCCTGTTGTGGTTATATATTCGATTTGATCTGGTTTTACGATTATATAACCTTGTAATTGAGACATGCTTCGCATAGGTTACGGTTGGAACGCAATGAAGAGATGCGCGAAGGAGGAAAATAGGAATGAGTAGGACTCAGTAGTACTTAGGTCGTAATGCGATTTCACAAATAGTGCATTCAAGACTCTTGTCATTATCACGGCAGCATGTGTATCAATGCCTGGCTATATCAGAATAGCTTCGTCGCGGATGTCGTGAAGCAAGGCACCCATGACAGCCAATCATCGCGTCCATCGGTAGAACTTCGGAAGAAATTTCCAAAGTCTCGCGATGCTTCACACTCCGCAACCCAATCATCACTCAGTACACAGCCAACATGGTGAACATAATAAGACGCATGCGCCATTTGCGTGAAGTAAGCTCCCATAGAATATTCTTACCATGTCAATCGAAAGTCGCTGACAACTATTGTAGAAGGTGCCGTTTCATTCTCCCGAATACACTCCCGCAAATACTCTGCCGACACAAACGCTCAGTCGTAACACATTAGGGAATGTATCACTGACCTCACAGCGTAGCTATTATGGATACGGACCGGACCTGGTGCCCTATTGCTCCCCAAGGAGGTCACGAAGATTAGCATGGAGTTCAGCGCAAGAATAGAGGGCGGACATCGAGGAGCAAGGTATGGCGCTAATTGCTATCCCAGGTCTTTTCAGCATATTCAACCCACCTTTCCAGATTGTTCAGTATCATGAAGAATCGAAAAGGCCCCGAGTTGAATCAGAGCTAACCACGTTGCCTGTAGGAAATTCTGGCGCGAAATGCTTCCCAGAATAAAGTACCGCAATCCCGCCATCCCAATTCAGATCTCACGACACAAGAATCCCGAAGGTCCTTCCCTTCTGCACATATACACCTCCGCAAATGTCCAGCCTTCGGCGACCGAATCCCAGACACCGCCTTCGGGGACCCCGAATGCACGAAACACCCTCACACCCGACACCTCGACACCTACGCACACAATAAACGTCAAAGACAGACAAGAGTTAGAAATTCTAGACGAGTTCCTAGAGAAGACGGGCGCAACAGTGTTACATGCTACGCCCGAGGAGCTAGAGGAGCTTCAGGAGATCAAGGACTACAAGGAGAGGGCTGAGAAGGATAGAGTGGAAGTGAGGGAGAAGTTCCTTGCCAAGAGGAGGGAGGAGCAGATGCTGAAGATGGCGAGGGGAGAGATCGCTGCAGCTTGATTGGGCCGATCAGAAGGAAGAACTTCGGGTGCATTGCACTGTATGATAGCAAGAGATGGCTCTGTCCCCGAACGCTGTGTACATCATGTATTATTGTACTAAGAATACGAAAAGGTATATCGGAAGGTCACACACCCCCGCCTCACTTTTACCTCACTCCTGCCTCTCCCTGGGGCCTCGTCGACACGCTTCCTAAGTTCTAAACCCATGTTGAACTACATGCGTCATGCCGTGACCCAATCCACACATCTATTGCCAGTGTACTCCGCATAAGTAGTACTATTGTAACCAGATTACTGAACCAGCGATTGAAGTTGAAGGCCAATGGACCCGAAGGCTAACCTAGTGCCTTTGTCCCAGGCAAGAAGGTGTTCACCGATAAAGGGCGTAGTATGCACCCTTGGAGGTATATACCGATAGTGGGCTTGCCCGTGCGTTGGGCCTATTACCTTTGCATATCGGATGTACATCGGAGGGATTGGTGGAACTCGGAAACATGTTTAGCCATTGTATTAGCTTTCGGAGCAGTAAATGACTTTTGTACTTGTGGCCAGTAGGTTGCTGACAGCATGTTTGGGATTAGTGGAACCATTGACAACGCATATTGTGTTCTGCCCGTTAATTTGCGGTCGTCATACAATTACTTGAGCTAATGGGTCACCCGCATGGCTGGGTTTCCTTGGGTACTTGCGGAAACAGAATTCCTCATGCTACTATGCCTCCATTCCACCAGCATGCTGCGCCAAGTACGAACACGACAACCATAGCGTCGCTCACAACCGTGCTGTAAATGACACTGTATCGCCCGATCACCTTGACATATCCTGCGTATGGCTCAGGAAGCAGCTGTGCTATGCTACTCAAGATGCCGCTACCCTGAAGCTGTCCTCTCTCAACAAAGTAGCGTGATGTCTGAAGGACGACCTCGAAGGTAGCAAAAAGATAGAAGAAATGTGCGAATGTCTCTGGCGAGGAATTATCTGCCGTCCAGTCCTCGCTCGCGGATGCTTGGCGAGATAATTTTGCGCCGTCAAAGGGTGTTTTGAGGACGATGTAAACAGCAAGGCCAAGAGAAAACAATGAATGGACGAGGCGCCAAATCCAAGCTAACGACTGCTCTGGCGACGGCTCTTGTGCCGGCCCACCTTGCATAGAGGAGAACAGATTTGCGAGACCCGGAGGTAAGTCACCAGGCTGTCCACCCGGCTGTCCTGGCCCACCAGGCATACCCCCCGCACCTCCACCCATCATTTGCTGCAACATAGCCATCATAGGATCCTGGGACGGGTCGGTAGCTTGCATGAACGGGGGTGGGGTCGCGCCTTCGTATGCGAAGGGTGACGGAAGCCGTGGCTGCGAGGCTGGGGTATAATGGTGCTGTGAGATATCGACTTCCTCGGGATCTGGAGTTGCTGTGCCAGGTGTAGTGGGGCGGACTCTGGGAGAGGCGTTCGGTGTAATCTTAGCTGGATGCAGTGAGCTACGACGTTCGCAATGGCAGGATTCATCATTGCCCAGACAGTGCCCAGACAATTCCCAGAGCAGTGACTCACCTGGAACATCCTTCTGAATGTCACGATAAGTGCCGCCCCCCTGGAGCCCGGCGATGGCTTGCAGGCGGCTTGCCCCTCCCGCCTCGATCTTTGCAGCGCGGCGCTCTCGACGTAGACGAGCTCTCTCCTGGGCCGGAGACTCCGCGGGAATAGCTCCTGACGTAGATGCGGGTGAGTCGGCCATGGCGGGAAATGCGGACGCGGCGGGGAGCTACGTGCAGTGCGGGTTGATTTATTTTCGCGATAATTTGGGAGTGTTGATGAGGTCACAGTGAGGATGGACGCTTTGCCTTGCCGGGCTAGTATGGAAACTCCCCGGTCGTGACTACCTTCGTTCTAGGTCCTGGTCCGTTAGCTGCATTCATATTCCCCGTCCCCGTTCCCGTCCCTACCTCGATCCACAAGAATGGCCAGGTCACCGCCTCTGTTCTAGGCTCGCTAGATCCCGACTGTATAATGTACTTCGGGAGTAATTGGGTAGGCACCGTGTATGTGTTTTGCACCTCTCTTAGAAGCAAGAACAGCTTGGCTGAGCTTGCGGACTACAAATTCCACAGCATCCGGCTCCCTGCATCCCTACCATCTAACATCATCAAGCAGTGTAGAGCAGATAGCCGATGCGTGCGGAGATTATCATTTTCGCGTTCACCGCCATTGGCCGATTTCCCCAGACGCCTCATCCGCATCAACAAATGCTACGTCTCACCGCAGAGAATGTTGGGGAGGGTCTCCGTCAAATCAGCTCTATTCTGCGTTCCATTGTATTGGGTTCCATCTACTCCACTGCTGCATACCAAGTGCATCTCTGGGTTCCTTAGCTCGGCTTTGGCGGGTCCCGAAACGGTTTAAATCACTTCACGACCAGGTTGAGCGTTCTTCACTAGCACCAATGCATACATCCATAGACAAGTATACTTATTTTTCATTCCCCTGGACGTCTCTTGAAGGCCACAACCTATTGCTTGAGAGCAAAAGCAATTCCTAAATTACGGGGATTGGTTTTGCTCCTCGACACAACATGTGCATGATGCACAACGCCACTTCAATATACAGAACCAATCCGGCATATGGCCTACGTGTCGTAGTGAAATTGTGTTACCATCTAGCCGCTCTATGCCCAGTTCCCCGCTCTCTGGATCCACACTGAAGCCTCACGCGGAAGTCTCCATGCGTAATTAGTGGGAATCCGAGAAACTCGTTGTGACGCTACTATACGGACGTTGTGTACCACAATACTGAGGACTTCAATAACATCTCGTCTCTTCCCTCCCCTCTGTTGAGGACAGGTCTTCACTATAATTCTTCCGTTGTCATGATGAGGGTGGGCTTACGGAGAGCGACCGCTTCGGTACGCAGTCCGCTTTCTCTACCTTTGGTTCGTTTCGATGGTCAATTCCGGACTCAATGCACATCGACAGAGGAGGAACGCTACTGGAGCAAGATTTCCTTTTGGAAGGATGTGACCAAGGAAGAATTCATTAGCTATAGGTTTCAGGTTAGTAGCTCCACCCTACCTTATCACTGCAATTCAGCAAAGGTGCACAAGTGAAGGACTGTGCAGACTAACAATTCTGTCAGCTTCGCCACACTGTCAGTCACATCCGAAAGCTCGAAAAATTCCTCGCCGAAGTCCTGCCTGACAGACTTGCACCATCCAGCAATCCGCTTCTTCAAAACATCAGGACTAGAGAGGATTTCATTCAAGATGCAATCATTGGCTTGGAAAAAGCTACCATGGCAATCAGACTCACACCTCACATTCTTTCCCGTGTAGACTGGGCGAGCCCTCTCGACGATCCTATTCGACGCCAGTATCTTCCCTTGCAGAGCGCTAAGATTCCAGATCACCCGAAACTAAAGCTCGATTCGCTCGCAGAGGAAGCCGATTCAGCTGTCGAGGGTCTTGTGCATCGCTATCCTGGTAGGGCCTTGTTTTTAGCTACGTCGATATGCCCGGTGTACTGCAGGTACTGTACACGGTCATATGCGGTGGGTGGTTCCACCGGAAGTGTGACCAAAACACCCCAGAAGCCTAGTAGACAGCGATGGGAACGTGCGTTCCGGCACATCGAAAGCACAAAGAGCATTCAGGATATTGTTGTCTCCGGTGGCGACACGTACTATCTTTCACCCGATGACCTTCATGAGATTGGTGAGCGTCTACTTTCTATTCCGCACATCCGCCGATTTCGCCTCGCATCCAAAGGTCTAGCCGTTGCGCCAGGCCGCATCATAGACCAGAACGACGGGTGGGCATCTGCTCTTATTGCCCTCTCAAATCGGGGCCGAGATATAGGCAAGCATGTCTGCTTGCATACACACTTCAACCACCCCAGCGAAATTACATGGATCACCAGGGAGGCTGCAAACTATCTCTTCAAACATGGTGTTACCGTTCGCAACCAGACAGTCTTGCTGAAGGGTATCAATGATAACGAGGAGACGATGGGAGAGCTCATCAAGCAGCTCGCAGATCTTAATATTCAGCCTGTAAGTAACAAGCGCCTGGAGGCCTTTACCTCGTGAGATGGTGCAACACTTCCTTGACGCTCATTCATTCTTGCCAAATGTACACGTTGCCAATTGGTTGCATCCCAACATGCATTCAGCGCTAACAATCTTCAGTACTATGTTTACCAATGCGATCTTGTCAGTGGCGTCGAGGACCTCAGAACACCCCTCTCTACCATCCTCAGGATGGACAAAAATCTTCGAGGCACATTTTCAGGCTTCATGATGCCCTCTTTTGTCGTCGATCTTCCTGGAGGCGGAGGCAAGCGACTTGTTTCCACTAATGAGTCATATGATCCTGTTACCGGTGTCTCTCGTTGGACGGCACCTGGCCTACCCAGCAAAAAAGGAAAAATGACCTATGAGTACCACGACCCGTCTCCGCTCATCTCCATCATCGATAAGGAGCTGCAGACGCCCATTGCTAGGGAGCATGACATTACGCACGCCGACAAAGATTCTGAGAAGCAACACCATCTTCCTGAGGCGCTTCAAGACCAAGAGGATCTTCTTGGAAATCTCCAAGATCTCAAACATCTCCCGGAGCAGCTTCAAGATCAGGGAGATCTTCCGCAGGCCGGCGCTGCCCATGGATAGCAAGCCCCAAGCGCTAGAGTAGACTCGGCCTTTCCGGAACACGTCAAGCAGCCAGGGGTTCTGCGCCATTGTCTCCCTTGCTAGAAGTTTCTCCGTGACTGCAGCCTATGTTCGATTGCTGATCATTTCAACTTGACACATCTGGCCAATAGTCAAGTTCATTTAAATTGGCAGGAGATGGCTATCCCCTTACGCTTATCTGCAGACTTCATCTTCCAGTATTGCTCTCACAACCAAAAGTATCATCCGACGAATTTCCTATCCGGTCATACCTAAATTGAGCAAACAGAGTCAGGAGGGTGAGCCTACATCTTTAAGTATGTATTATCAGACAACGGTGAACACGTTGTCACGGTCGAGTAACTTTCTTTGGATCATGAAAATGGGGGAAGGAAAATCACCACTGTCTAATTGCAGCGAGTGTTCACGCTTGTGCAGGGGTCGGCAGTGGGGAAAGATGTCTGGTGGTTCAAGCTTCCATCGTTTTCACAGGATTGGTTAGGTGCAAGGACAAGGAAAAGTACAGGAAAGTGATCGAGCCGTTTGATGCCGTGTAGTCTACTGCCTCATTCGTATAGGTGCAGTATCTTTGTGTTCTAATTATTCAAACGTCTCCTTGGCTGAACACAGACCGCGGTTCTAGATTTTGTTGTCTTGCAATTTCTTCGCCAGATTGATCAGCTAGACATGTGGCCGACTCTTCTCAGCAAACCTGTCAGCAGAGCATTGTTATTCTCAACAGTAGCGTACCATTTTGTTCTACCATTCCAAATTGTCATCATCGTCATCATTCCGCTGCTGCCTCCAACGAGTCAATATTCGGAGCAACAGCGTAAAGTCAGCATCTTCTATCCTCATAATCCGCTGACCTAACTTCCCTTTTACCCTTACGCCTGCTCCGATCTGACCTGCTTCTTCCAATCTAGACCGATCTACAATGCATCAAGTACCACGGCGGCGCCTATGCGCCCGCGTTTATCACCGTCTTCGCACGAGCATACCCATTTAGGGAAATTGTTGTCTGACGCTGTATACAAATCACTCGAACACGAGCACAAGCTACCCAACCCCAGGCAATGCAACCTGCAACCTGCACCGACGGAAAGAAAACCTTTTTTTATAAACATTTTTCCGGTCAAGACACCGCATTTCGCTAAATTCCCTTCTTCTCCGTAATGTGTCTTCGCTCGCCCCGATGATCGCGGGCGCGCTCTCACTAAACGTACGTGCGTACCAACAACTAACTTCCGGAGTACGCTAGCTACAAGCACGTCTTATTTACCGTTCTACGCCTAGTCTACATTCCCTCCACCACCCTATGCCGGCATGGCCGATCGTCGCATTTCGCACAGTGGGCCGTTGCGGCGGCGCTGACGAGTACCGGTAGGGCAGTCGGAGTGGGCGAGGCGCCCTAATCTCGCACGAACACGCCCGAAGAGGCAATTCTGCATCGCGCACAAATCCTTGCTGCTGGGGGAAGATTTTCGCTTGTGGCGGCCGACGATGTGGATGCCATGGCCTGGGGCGGAATGGCGTAGAGCAAAGGTCGGGGAATAATAGTCTGTGGAGTTTAGTGGAGTTTAGTGGGAGAGAGTTTGGCAAAGTATAAATGTTTCGAGATTGCTGCTTCGATTTTTTTATTTTTCGAGAAAGGTCACAAAAGTTCAGCTTTTCCTTCTTGATCATTCATTCGAGCCGTTCAAGCATTTGGATGCAACGACTCCGTACCCGAAGCCTACTCCTTCTCCACGTTTCGTTTCCATCATGTCGGATGACAAATCTGCAGCCTTGTCTGGCGCCGTAGTCATAATCACTGTTCCAACTGGCTCATAGCACTCTTTCGGCCACCTTAGAGCGAAGACTCGAACCTGGATTTTCTATGCCCATCTCAGACTTTGGTGCATGCAGCATTAATGGCGTTGCGTTGTGGGTTTTGGGCAGGTTGATTTGAGATTGGGTCTGGACGATTGTCGCTAAGCTAAGGCTTGATGAAAGAGGATGAGGAGCCGGGAATGGGAAAGGAATTGAAAGAGGAAGTACGGAGGGAGACAAGCTGAAAGCTGGGATATGTTGAAATCGGGTGACGAGAACATGGCCTTTCAATTGGACAGGAATCGCGAGCATTGTGTTCATGGCGTTCAGCATCGTTCAAGAGACATGGGGAAGGATGACGTTGATTCGACGATTTGAATGGTATACATACTCATGCGGCTGAAGATACGAGACGCCTCTGGCAAGCACACACACGTGTTTTCCCTCGCAGTATTCTCTTATTAATTAGTCTTCTTGTCAGGACCCACTGTTCCTCTCAACTTCCACAACTTAAAGTTCCACGCAAAGTACCAATCCCCAAAGCTAGACGGCAGCCAACTCACCATGAACCACACAATCCAGCTCATCTTGCCTTCCCATATCCATCGCTGTTTTGCTACCAACCCGTCTCCACGCAGTACATGACTCACACAGCTGCGTGCATACTGCTTCGTATCCATACCCAGCTGCTGACTATGCGTGAGCCTCCGCTCGTACTCGGCTGCCAGGGGCACGTAATAGCTGTCTGGTGGCAAGGTTCTATGCGTCCTCGCAATGTTAGACTTCACACCGCCGGTTATGATGTTGACGACGCGGACGCCCAATGGGGCGAGCTCTACGCGGAGCGTGTTGGTGTAGGCGTGGAGTGCGGCCTTGGAGGCGTTGTAGGCGGAGCCAAAGACGTAGGGCATGACCGCTGCTAGACTACCCGTCTGGACTATTGTTCCCTTGGTTTCTATCAAGAGAGGGGTGAAGAGCTTGCACAGCTTCATCACGGAGAAGACATTGACCTGGAAAGTGGCTTCGAGCTCTTCGGATTCGATATGAAGTGCTGGAACCGTGTAGTTGCGGCCAGCATTGTTATATAGGATGTCTAGCTTTCCACCTGTGATCTCAACGACGCGATCGCGTAATTCGCGGATTGATTCGTCGCTTGTGAGTTCGAGTGGGAGGTATGTGACGCTTGTGTGAGGTGCTGCGTACTTGGAGGGGTCGCGGACAGTGCCGAGGACGTGGAAACCTGTATTTCTGTCAGAATCGAGACCACGAAGATTGGGATGGAAGGAGTAATCATATAAGCATACATACCTCTCTCAGCAAATTCTAGGGCCAGGTAGTGCCCGATCCCTCCGGGAGTGCACCTAGTATCAGTACGGTCAGCAAGGTGTCATTATTCCCACCTCAACCCTCATGGGACGGAACCCGGAAATGTGAAAGGATTGAGAGACACTTACCCCGTGATCAGTACATACTTGCTCCTATCCGCCGGCGCCATGGCTGTAAGTTGTACTTAAATGCGCCGTCCTGCTCTCCGAAATCACAACCTGCCAGGAGCTTGGGCCATGCCTCGGCTGTTCCTGCCCCGCACCTCCAGATCTCGACAGCCCACATCGAACCGGATCTAGCGGCACGTGCCGGGCGCTGGATACTTCACAGTATGACTAAACAAGGAGCATTTTCGGAGACTATAAAATGGGCTTGACCTAGCTGAGTCTTTGTCGCCGATTGACTCAGAATTTGGCTTGGGCTGAATAACCCTCACTCACCTTACACCGGGGGCTGCGTTCACCGCGTAAATTTTGATACATTCTCGATACTATTATTAAAGAGAAGAGACAGAGACATACAATGAGTCCACCACCATGGATGAATTACATACCGGCGCTTCTGCGTCCAACTTTGCTACTAAGCATTTCAGCCTATCGTGCAGTTGCACCTTTCACAGGAAACACTCCGCTTCATTCTAATCTTTGATAGACTTCTTCATGACTATTCTTGAAATAGTATTCGTCGACCGTCAACCGACCAAATTATTTCATCTGACTGATGTTCGCTACCGGTCCTTTGCCCGCCTCTGGACGAACAACGGTGCCGCAATGTCGGAGGAGATGCCCGGTCCTATTGACTCTCTGCTCCGGAAAAGTCAAGGCCTGGTCCTTGACGTAGGCCCCGGTTCTGGGGAGCTTCTACCAAGATTCAACCCCGATGCAATTGTCGCCATATACGGTGCTGAGCCAGCCAAGGACCTACATCCAGGGCTCTTAAAGAACGCAGAAAAGGCGGGCTTTGGGAATAAGTACCATGCCCTACTTTGCGGTGGAGAGCCAGAAAGTCTTATTCCGGCACTGCATAAAAGTGGTGTTCTGAAAATGAGCGGGACGGGCGGCACCGCTGAAGGAGGCATCTTTGACGAAATTGATGTTTTGCGAGTGCTGTGCGGAGTGCCCCACCCCAAGCAGACCATTCAAAATTTGTACACTTTGTTGAAGCCTGGCGGTCGAATGGTTGTTTGTGAGCACGTCGTCAACCCGTGGAGAAACGAAGGAAGAGTTTCTGCGAGGCTTGCGCAGGTTGTATATACCATCCTTGGATGGCCTTTTTTCATGGGTGGGTGTGAGCTGCAGAGACATACAGTTGAGTATCTCAAAGAAGCCGGCGAGTGGGATAAGTTTGAGTTGGAATACGTTGGACCGAAAGACACCATTCCCTTCGTGGTAGGCGAGCTGATAAAGAAACTATGAATGGCCAAGGAAATGGACAGAATTGGATGATATCTCACAGGGTCTCTGCGCCAGCTGCTGCAGTAACTTCCATGTCATTTGTAGCTTTTGTGGCCAATTCATTCTCGTCGTCCATGCCAATCGGGAAGCTCTCTTGGAGGTTGTTGAACTTCACTGAAGTACCAGTCTTTGACTTGCTGATCCGTTCGAGTGGTTGGCGTTCCATATCTTTGCACATCCAGCCCTTCTGTATTCCTGTCGTATCCTTCAAATGGCGTGAACGGACTTGACGGCGAGTAAACAGTGCTGCCGCCGAGTTCACTGCGCGGGTGATCGCGTGCGTCTAGTTCCATTAAAGGCGGCGGGCCCCGCATCGGGGGTGCCACCGAATTTGGATCCAGCTCTTGAGGCCGCGGTGTGCGTGTCTTGCGTCTCCTAATGCAACAGTATACAAGCGCTGCTGCAGCGCCTATGAGTACGACCCCTCCCGCCACAGATATGCCAATGATTGCTCCTGTGGAAAGTGAATCATCTTTCTGCGCTTGACTTTGAGTGGTAGAGCTTGCCGTGACCGAAGGCCTAGTGCTCGAAGGGCTGCTCGATGTAAGGTTGCCCGTTATTGTACTAGCGTAGAAGGTGAGGTCGGCGTCCTTAGTCTCAATGCAAGAGAACCAACGGAGTGTAGGGGAATTGGTTTCAATGTACGTCTCCCACCGACAATATGGTTGATCTGCGGAGCTAAGACGGGTGTCAGCCCTTGGCTATTTAAATGAAAGGGCTCTGGTCTACCATGTGTAACATCGATCTGTCGAGGCACATGAAGATGTTGCCTTCTCGTCGAGACACTGCATGATAATGTTTAGTGACCCATAAGACCTCATACGAACAGTGCAGGCGTACCGATTGTGTAGTACCGGATGGATTATCAGGGTCGTAACAATCAACTATGCCTGTAGTGGCTCGGACAGAAGTGATGCAGGCGCCCTATATCGTAAGCATTTGGTAGGCTCGGATGGAAATTGAGCTACTGACATTGTCGCACAACCCTACTATGATCAGCTCAGTCAAAAGTGGAGGTGGAAAATGGTTGCTCACAGAACGGCGAAGTTGCCAAAGGACCAGCAGGACCGCAGCAGAAAGCGCCTTGCTCTAAGCAGGTCGTTCCGCATGGTCCAAACGGACAACTCTCTCTCTGTCGTTTCTGCAAGAGCTTATGAGGGCATTCCGTTGCCGCTGGAGATGGAGGCGCAGTGATGAGGAGATGTTCTTGGGCGTGCTGGCCGAAGCAGACAGTACAGAAGCAATATACGAGCAGCACGAGCTCACGCCAAATATTTGAGTGAAGCATTGAGTGTGAGTGGAGCGAGCTACGTTGTAGCTCTACGGGACTAGGAAGTCGCAAGCGCGAACGAGAGGAAGAGGAGTAAGGCTTAGGCTTTAAGAGTACAATGTCATAGCCCTGAAGAGTGACCCAAAAGCTTGGATCTAGATGAATGAAGAAAGCTCCTGAATAGAAGCAGTCCGCGCACGGAAAGTCTTGTTTAAAGTTAGGCTACGAGAAAGGCGAAGCGAGGGCGCCACATCGACGGAAAGGCCAAGCATGATAACGAAAGCTGAAGCCGGCCGACAGGACCCCGCAGCCTGATTGGAGAACTTGTCATGAGTGCGACCATCGGTCAGGCTGAACTTTTACGATTGGTGAAATGGTCATGCGCAGCGGCTGAAGAAGGCTGAATGGCTTGTGTCTGTGTCTGTATTTGCCGTAGCGCGCTCAGTCGCTGCAACTGGATTGATCATGCAAGAAATGGTGGAAGACGGAGAGTTGTGATGTTACTATGTGGCCCCGGCATCAAGCTCTGGTGGGTAGAATACGAAATCCCCTCAACCGAAATGCAAGTATGCAAGTGTATGCAAGTCAGCGGGAAATGGTGGGATGGGGAACAAATCGGTCTATGGTTTTGGGGGCTTCAGGTCGAATCTGGTATATGTTAATTTGATCTTCACCGAATGATGTTGGTCGCACTCGGAGCCTCGTGCCAATCAAGCTCCAAGAGGTAAAGAGGGGTGGGTGAAAGCACGGAGGTTGTGATAGGGTCCAGGGTCAGGGTGATCGACAGCTAGCCGTCGGATCGGTTGATTATTTCTCCACGCGAACTTACCAATGACGAATAGCGGGTTAGAGGTCGGCCGAGAGAACAAACTACATGCCGTCCTGACGTCCCGTCTTCGTCGAAACCAATCTTCAAATTGAGGCTATCCCAGTCAAGATGGTATACAGTCGGGTGGGTGTCGTGACAGGCGCCAACAAGGCAAGATTCCCACAATGAAGCCGCGTACAAAAAAAACCCATTAACAGCAAAAAGGGAATTGGATTGGCTATTGGTAGCTAGCCTCAGCTCTGTATGGCGTACATGTGAGCTAATAAAGCTCAGTCCGACAACTCGCGCTCCAGTACCCAAAGTCGTCCATTGCTGCCGGTCCGTTCTTAATCTACCTCACGGCTCGAGACAAGGGCAGGGGAGAGGCAGCACTTACGAAGCTTCAAGAAGACCCACAGCTCAAGCAGGCGAACGCTCTCAAGAGCGATGGCGGCCTCACAGAGATTCAATATCACCAATTGGACATTACAGACCGCACAAGCCTAGACTCATTCGTGACGTACCTGAAGCAGACGCACGGAGACGGCATTGACTTCGTCATCAACAATGCTGGGATTGCCATGGACGGTTTCAGTATGGTACACGATCTACACCCAATATGGACAAGATTAACATAGAGCAGATTCCAATGTTGTGCGTACTACTCTCGGCTGCAACTATTATAGTACCATGGAGGCCTCTCACGCCTTTGTCCGTCTTTTGAAGCCGGACGGTCGCCTCGTCAACGTTGCAAGTTCAGCTGGGAAGCTAAACAAATACTCGGACAAAATCCGCACCCAGTTTTTAGAGTCCAAGTTTGAGGCCGATGTGACTAATATTATGGACCACTTTGCTACCGCTGTAGATGCTGGCAAACACCAGGATGCTGGATTCCCGAGTGCTGCCTACGCAGTATCCAAAGCAGGGCTCATTGGTGCTACCAGAGCGTTTGCACACTCCGAGAAAGAAGCTGGCAACTCTGTGCTCATAAATTCCTGTGACCCGGGCTACGTCAATACCGATATGTCCAAAGGAAACGGAATTCTCTCTCCTGATCAAGGAGCACAGACCCCGGTGAAGCTTGCTATCCATGATATCAACCAACAGACAGGTCTGTATTGGCAGGAAGGAAAGCCCAGCGAGTGGTAGTTGATTTGTGGTCTTCTTGATTGAAAGACCCCACAGCTTCTCACGTCGAGAATCAGTCTATGCCACCCTCCTAAGCTCCGTCATTTTTTGATGGAATCTCAATCAACACCCTTGACATAGCCGTTTTGTTATGCAGCTTCTCGCTGCAATGACATCTTATCGTCACCCTCACATGATCCAACGTGCTTATACAAGGACCGAATTCTTACTTGAGCTGAGAGTCTTTGTATACCTAATCGCGAAAGACATAGAAATTGCGTTGTGAAAAAATCATCACTATTTGACACAGACCACTCGATTCGAGGCGAGTCTACGCCAGACCAGACTGCATTGTGGGGTAGGCTACCAGATCAACCCAGTGGGGCCGTTGTAGGTTCTACCAAACAACAGGTTAAGCTGCTCTTTGTCAGCATGAAGCATCAAGCATTACCAAAGCAGGACCCATTCCAATTCAAGCGTAGGGGTAAACACTTTAAATATGCATGTAGCGTGTGCCGCTGTATATTATTTAGCTGTGAGTGAATGTTCCAAAACGTCGGGTTTTACTCAGCAAAAGCAACGAACCTGTTTTGGCACCAAACCACGTATGTGATCAAGCAATTATGTATTCGGTGGGAGAAGAGTCCGAATGCGCATAGGATTTCAGGGGCGTACGCTTGTTTTCGAACATTGCGTTGTCGGATTTTAAGGGCTATCTTGCGCGCGTCGGTGGCCTCGGCCGAGCTCGACTACTATCCGGTACCGAGAACTCGGCAGCCCATGCTTTCTCCGGTAGCACCGGAACGTCTTCAAGATACTACAGTGCGATATTTCCAGCGTTACCAGAGTTTTCCTACATCATCATTCAATGGTCTATCGTTGCACTGGCTCGTTGCTGGTCCGGGATCAACAGCTGTCGTAGCACAAGGACTACCGGACCCGACTGCGCAAGGCCTTCCAAAAGAAGAACGCTACAGTTTCTCCGACCACCTCGGGACCTTACTAAGGCCTAGGTGACGAACCAAAGCACTGCAGTTCCATTGACTCAGCACACTTTTGCCTCGCGACAGAGATGAACCCATGTACCTGTGTAACTCGACGGCTTCCCCGCCGTACGTACGAAGCCAGACAGTTCGCCTCGCACTATTTCGTCTAGATTAAGACCGACCATTCAGGCAGCTCGTGGTCAATTCGTACGATATGCGTCGCATCATCCTACATGCCACTGCAATGCATCTCTATTCCGTAAGCACCAAGGGTATGCTCCGACAATCCGATGCAGTTGACCTTAACGTAGTGATGTGCAATTGCACACCACCTACTCCGCTTTGTTGAGTATAAGTACGATGCGGGCCACACCGCATTTAGACATTTTCCAAGCTTCGTTTTGTCAGTCAGACCATTGTCCCCTTCTTCTCTTGAACCGACTGAAGTCATCGCAATACTCAATATGGCGTCGGAAGACAAGGGTCTACCGATTCCTCAACCTCCAACCTCCCTCATTTTTGGGAATCTTCATGACATAGACCCTACAAACATGCCGGTCAGCACTACACAGCCATTACTCATACTTGTCTTCTCGCCGAATAGATCTTTAACAAGCGAAATCATATCCATATTGTTATTTCAACGGCGATTGTTCCGTTGAAGAACCATGATGCTAACTAGAATCATCCGTATAGGGCTCGGTCTGGCATTTGGCAGAAATATATGGTCCCATCTTGAAGCTGAGCATAGCCGGCCGCACTATGATAGTGTGTTCTGACTATGAGACTGTCAATGACTTGTGTGACTGGAGTCGCTTTGAGAAGCCCATCGGTGGCGCGTTGAAAGAAGTTCGTGGGCTACTAGGTGATGGCCTGTTCACAGCCTATCCAGGCGAGAAGGTAAGCGCAGGATTGACAACTGGAGTTCCTGATCACTTCTGACGGCGACGTATAGAATTGGGGCGTTGCGCACCGTATACTCGCAGCGACATTTGGTCCTCTGGGTATCAGGAAGGTTCGTAGCCCCCTATTTCTCTCATCCTATACGGCTCCCAAGCGTCCCTCAGGATGCAGATAGCATTGGAACCACGTATAATTTACCCATTCCATGGCTGCTTGCTTACTTAGTCGAAGATGTTCCCTGGTATGATGGACATCGCCACTCAAATGTTGCTTCGATGGGATCGCTTCGGCCCCGACAATGAGATACTCTGCAGTGACGAGTTCACAAGGCGAGTCAGATTATCAAATCAAACTTCTTTTATGAGCGCTAACAGTCGCAATAACAGGCTCGCCTTCGACGTAATCGGTTTCTGCGCCTTCAGCTATCGCTTCAACAACTTCTACTCCGACAATCCGCATCCGTTCGTCACCCAGATGGCCGATGTGCTCCGAGAGTCTGGCAGAAGAGCCAATCGACTCTCCATAGAGAACAGACTCCGCGTATTCTCGGCAGCTGAGAATCAGGCCAACATCAAGGCTATGCACGACCTGTGCGAACAAATCATCGATGATAGGATTGCTCATCCGCAGCCAGAGGCTAACGACCTTTTGAATGTGATGCTCGAGGGCAAGGATCCCGAGACTGGGGAGAAAATGAGCCGTGATCTTATCAAGAATAACATGGTCACATTTCTGGTATGTTAATAACCAGTCAAACTTCTAGATAGGTCGTCTAACTAGTAAAGGTGGCCGGACACGAGACGACCAGTGGTACTCTGGGTTTCCTCTTCTACCATTTCCTCCGCAACCCTGAAAAGTACATGAAGGCCCAGCGTGAGGTCGACGAGGTCATTGGCACCGGCCCTCTAAAAATTGAGCACCTTTCCAAGCTCGATTACGTCAAGTACTCCATCTACGAGGCCTTGCGTTCCATGGGCCCGATATCACTCAATAGCAAGCACGCCCTCAAGCCGACAAAGATTGCTGGAAAATACCACGTCGAGCCTGAATGGCTAATTCTGATGAATCTCCGCACCTTCATGCACGATCCTGCTGTTTGGGGTGATGATGCGTACGACTACCGCCCGGAGCGCTTCTTGAATGGAGGCTATGAGAAGCTGCCGCCGAATGCCTTCAAAGCGTTTGGCGATGGCCCGCGAGCATGCATTGGCCGTGGATTTGCTGAGCAAGAAATGATCATGGCTGTCGCGCTTATCTTGCAGAACTTCCAGGTGGAAATGGTGGATCCTAGCTACAAGCTTGGTGAGTGTGACCGTAGGGCTTTTGATCGATCGTTGCTAATGTGAGCTCTGAAGAACCTCTTGTGACCCTGACTCTCAAGCCCAAGGATTTCAAGATCAAAGTGCGCAGACGGCCTGGTCGCGACTTGTCATCGCTAGGAGCAGCTCCGAGCGCGCCAGCCCATCATCATGAGGCGGACGGTATTGCGCCAGGGCCTAGAACATCTCAGCAACAGACAAAACCAATGACAATACTTTATGGATCGAACTCAGGTACCTGCAAGTCCTACGCCGAGGATCTTGAATCCAATGCGCCTCGCTTCGGCTTCAAAGCGAGCGTGGGAACTCTCGACTCGGCGACGGAACATGTTCCCAAGGACCAGCCTGTCCTCATCATTGCACCCTCTTACGAGGGCAAGCCAGCCGATAACGCAAAAAAGTTTGTTGAATGGCTCGAGACTGGTACGTCCGAGAATGTCGTCGAGGGTGTCCAATATGCTGTATTTAGCGTCGGCAACAGCGACTGGGCCAACACTTTCCATCGCGTGCCCAAGCTCATCGACGAGCTTTTCGAAAAGAAGGGGGCGAAGAGGTTCACAAAGACGGGATTCGTGGACGTCAAGTACGATATCATGGGGCCGTGGGAGGAATGGTCTGATGCCATGTGGAAGGATCTTAGAGAGTCGAGCGGAACGACGAGCGAGATCTTTGGTGGAGAACTCAAGGCAGAAATTACTCCGCCGAAGTTTGCCTCTCACCTCGGAGGTGCGGATATCGGATACGGCTTGGTCAAGGCCAACAAGGACATTGGTGGTGCTGGCGTGGGCCTATCCAAGAAGCACATCGAGGTCGAGCTGCCCGTAGGTACCGGATACAGATCAGGAGACTACATGGTAGTGCTCCCGATCAATGTCTTGAACACTACGAAGCGCGTCATCAAACGCTTCGGCATCAGTCCAGACGACAGCATCACAATCAGCAACACCAATAAAACCTTCCTCTCACCGGACGCTCCCCTCTCGGTTTTCGATCTCCTCATGACCCGCGTCGAACTGGGCACACCAGCTTCCCAGAAGCAGATCCGGGCTCTTGCGGATGCCACTCCGGAGAACAAGCGCACGAAGCTCTTGGAGCTCGCCGAGGACGCGACGTTCAAGGAAAATATACTCAAGAAGCGCTACACAGTGCTCGATCTCCTCGAAGACTTCCCCGAGTGCCATCTTGCCTTCGACAAGTATCTCGACATGCTGAAGCCGCTCACCCCTCGCCAGTACAGCATCTCGTCCTCCCCCCTCGCAAGCATCGACTTCGTCCCAGGCCCCAAGGGCGAAGCCACGCAGCGATTCACCGCATCCCTCACCTACGACGTGCACGACGAGCCCGCCCTCTCCGGCCACGGCCAGTTCCACGGCGTCGCCTCCACCTACCTCGCTCGCCAGGAACCCGGCGACAAAATCCGCTGCTTCACCCGCCCGACAAACGTAAACTTCCACCTCCCGCTCGACCCCACGACACCCATCATCATGGTGTGCGCCGGCTCCGGCATCGCCCCCATGCGCGCCTTCATCCAAGAGCGCGCCGCCATCAAGGCTGCGCGCAACATCCAGCTTGGCCCTGCACTCCTCTACTTTGGCTGCCGCGACTACACCAAAGACTTCATCTACGCCGACGAACTCCGCCAGTGGGAGCAAGACGGCGTCGTCTCCGTGCGGCCCTGCTTCTCCAAGAAGGGACCTAGCGGCGGCGCCGGAGAGGGACCCAAGCACGTGCCCGACAGGATGTGGGAGGAGAGAGAGGAGCTGGCGAAGCTGTTCCGCGAGGGGAATGCAAAGATTTTTGTGTGCGGGAGTGCGACGAGGTTGGGCAAGAGCACGGCGGAGGTGTGCAAGAAGATTTGGAGGGAGAGGACGGGGAAGGGGGAGGGGGAGGCTGAGGAGTGGTTGGACAAGGTTAAGCAGGATCGGTATGTCAGTGATACTTTTGAGTAAGGGGAGGGGGGGTTTCGGAAGATGTGTTCACCAATCTTTATCAATTTGTATGACATGTTTGTTGCCTAACTATCTTTGTGTGTTCTCGAAGGGTTTTGTCAAGTGCTATGCTTAGTCTTACTAGCTCACGAATGATGACTCGATTCGTCGTCTTGGTATATATGTATGTATGTTGGACACTTCCAAGCACTGTAGAATGGATTGATGTCCATCTGGATCTTGGTAGGCAGCGACGCACTACTTTACGCCCCCGTCTGGCGTATACGTACTCTCTCAGCCCCAATGCACCAATTAACACCGCTTCGAATGAATACTGGCCATGAAAGGTTTATGGAGATCAAGGAAGGCGGTCATTTACCATGTACGCAGGCCCAGTTGGGATGTACGCTTACCGGATGGGGTGCTTCATTGGTTCTCCCAAAGAAACAAGTATATTCTCGCACAAGTGACTATGGGGCCCAGGGTACTGATGTACGACGTAAGGGAACGAAACCATTCGTCAGAACGTTCTTTCTCCTTTACACCACAGTGGTAGTCTACGGGGAGGAGGAGGACAAGACTGGTGCAACCGGATAGACACCGGGGCAATGCAGTGAATGGCTTGGCGAAGGAGCCGGTCGAGGCTTAGCGGTCGTTTGGTTCGAACTTGTAGAAGACAGGAACGCAGGGGTCGCTTTCCAGATTACAACTGCCTTGACTTTCTTCACATCAATCTGGGTGCAATACTGACCAACGCCGACAGCATGGAAAGGTCGTATGGCTGAAGACGGAGCACTATGAGACGAAGCAACGCCGAAGGAATGCGAAGCTTTGCCATAGCAATTTTAGGTTTCATGTTGGAAAGAATCAATGAGGTAAAGGCTGGGCGCACGGGCCAAAGGCAGGGGACCACGTGATCGAGGTATGCATGGGGATTGGTTACGGATACAATCCTCCCACAGCAGATGGAAGAGGGCCAATCTGCCTCGTATCTGGGAAGAGCATGCAGCTGTTCTTGCGGTTCATTCGAGATCGCCGGCAGAGTCTGCTCCCCCAGCCTTTGTCTCCTGAATCCCGCTGGATCGTGGCAATTTGCTGCGTGGCTTACGGAGGCTCAGGCGACCCGCAGCACCCATGGCGGAGATACCGGGGCCAAGGGCATGACCGCGTACAGGAGTCTATTTGAAGCTGTCGTCGCAGATTCGGCCCTCGTCGAGATCAGCGCCAAGCCTCTGGCCCATGTCATGTTTCGCCCAGTACAAGTACTCTAGAAGGCTGTGAGGTGAGCGTTTTGGCTCGGTAGCCGGCGATGCTCGGAACTCAGCCGTCCATATGTACCATGTACATGCGCAGTAAAAGATGAGGAATGAAGCTGCTGAATGTGTCGTGAAACGAAGGATGGCGCTTGCGGAGCGTATGTAGTAGTGCATATTGTTCCACGGAATGCGTAGGCTGTCGTCCAGCTCGGGGGCGGGCCCCATCTCGCTGGAACGCGCACACGATAGGCGGCGAGGGACAAGGCTGAGGAGACGGAGGCGGGAGGTGTTTCTCTTATGCATTCGACTGCGCTTGGGACAGAGGCACTGAGGGTCTGGGGGAGCAGAATCGGCTGGGACGGCGGCCGCAGCGGGCTAGCGCGGATCCTCCTGAGGGCTTGGCAGGATGGGCCGCGCGTAGGGGCGTGGCCGAAAGCGGCAAAGGAGCACGGGACCGCCTGGACTTGCTGACTGCTCACTGCTCGCTGCTCTCTCCTGTCGCTGGCACGCTGGCACGCTGGCCCCCTCCTCTCCCCCCCCCCCGGTCAGCCTTGTCTCCTCCTGTCGGCCCACCCTGCCACCCTGCCACCCTGCCAACCCGGCCTCCCACTGCTGCCCGCCCGGAGGCTCCCATGCTCCGTCGCCGCCCCCGTCTCTCCCTCTGCGCTGAACTGGCCATGGCGTCCGCACACCTTTCCCTGTCCTTTGCCAAGCCTACGCCGCGCTGCGCATAGTCCCGCGCGCGCCCACGCTGCCTCCTGCGCCCGCTGCCATAGCGCCGCCTTAAAACCTCGTCCTCGTCCCCATCTCCTTCTTGGTCCGCCTGGTCCGCGTCAACAATGGTCGCCACTTTCGCTTTTTCGCATCTGTCCGCCCTCTTTCGCAAGTGGTCTGTTTTCTGGATCGGCCTGTGTTTCTTCCTGCTGTTCCTCCATGTCTACCAGATCCACAATGAGAACCTGATCTGGACCCCCAACCACGGTAAGCCATTTCCCCTTGCCTACCTTGGTCCTCCCGACCCAGTTCAACACGCTGACCCTGACCCAGCCACCTGCGTCTCGTGGAAGACGACGCAGTCAAAACCCTTCCCGCGCAAGATCTGGCAGAGCTGGAAGGACGATTCCGAGAACCCGACTGACAGGACAAAGGGTCTGCCACACGAATGGCGGACCATCAATCCGGAATACCGCTACGAGCGAATGACTGACGACAATGCCGATGCCTACGTCCAAGACAATTTCCCCGCCAACGTCTCCAGCCTCTTCCAGAGAATGAACAGCCCGGTCATGAAGGCCGACTACATGCGCTACCTCATCTTGCTCAATGAGGGCGGCGTCTGGGCAGATATTGACGTCAAGGCGACCAAACCCGTTCGTGACTGGGTTCCCGACGAATACAAGGACAAGGCAAACATTGTCATCGGCATCGAGCGTGATCATCATGGCGAGCCAATTTGGAACGACCTGCCCTACTCGATCCAAATCGCCCAATACGTCGTCCTCGCAAAGCCCCATCACCCCACCATCGACCGCCTGATACGCCTCACCGAGAAGAATATCGCCGATCTACTCGACACGAAGAAGCCCGGCGAGGAATTGACCTTTTCCGACATCATGGGAGCCACCGGCCCGTGGGCCTTCACCAAGATCTTCATGGACTACTTTACCGAGGTGACAGGTGTGGAGCACAACGGGCATGAAATGACCAAGCTGAAGGAACCGCTCCTCATTGGCGACGTGCTGATGTTGCCCCAGCTCAAATTTGGTGCTTTGGGTGACACCCCTGACGACGATCCCATGGTTTTGGTGAAGCACCTTTTCCAAGGCTCCTGGCTTTGCCACAACGGAACCATGATTGACGATTCGCCTGCAAATCCCAATATTTGCAATGACTGGGATAAATGAACTTACCAAAAGAGAACGTTTTCCTCCCAATCCCTCTTCAGTCAGAAGTCGAGGAAGACGACCAAGGGACGGATATGAGCGAACGGCACGGCCAAAATGGTACCTCTGATAATCTTCCGTAAGAGCCTGAAGCACTCTGTCGGACCGATTCAGTCGCCGAAATGGCGGGAGGTACGATATAATATGTACAAGTATGATCTTTGTTGTGGCTCCCATAGGATCTTCTGAGCGATGACCAGAATATTTTTATCGACATGGCTTCGCGAGCGGAAACAAAGCAATCCATGGACCATCTTTAGATCGCTTAATTTGTACGATACTCTCTCACTGGCGAGCGTCACATGGTTCAGGATATCCTTGCCGAAGATGCCAGCATGTTTCTGCTCATATACCCGGAATAGCATGCTAGCTGTTTTCGGTTTTTTGTCGATATAGATTGTCTAGCAGCGATGGCGGCGTTTTAGCAGTGATGGAATTGCCCTTTTTTTTTTTTTGGCAATGTATAGAGCAGCATCTAGATACCCCAATCATTAGCTTGGAATCACCTTGGACTTAATGGTAATATACCCTCTTGTGTACCCTCTTTACAACCTCTGGACGTTTCAAACAAATCTGTGACGTTGCCCATACTGTGTGATGTAGCACAGTCTTCAGGCAGGTTTCACTCCCCGCAGTCAAGAACGTCAGTGCCATTTTGTCTCACCTCATCTCAGCACCTTATATGTTTATTTTTCCCGAAAACCGGTGGTTCTGATTTGTAAAGGCATGGTCAACTTAAGCTCATCATAGGAGGATGCGGATTTGTTTGCTTGCTTACTTACTGACCATTTGGGCGTGCCTATACCCGTTCCGTCGTGAAGAATGATGAAAAGACGAGTAGACTTTTTAACCAGCGAATTCTACAGGCTTCAAGAAACAAATTTTGGATAGCAATCGTAAGAGGTATTTGCAAGTCGCCAATATGGAGCATCGACATTTCACTACACAATGCTATATTGATAACCCTTCGACTCCACATACCCCCCAGAAAAAACACAGCGTTATATAAGACATAAGAGCATAACATCAACTCCGTTACCCAATGCATCCCACGTCCCCGTCTACCACTCGCACACAAACACGGGCTGGCGCGTCCACTTGCCGCACGGATAGTTCCCCTTGTCAGCATTAGGATCCGACGGGTTCTTATCATGCGGATCATCCTTGCACTGAATCGTCTGATCGCCACACTTGAGCACACCGGGATCATTGTTCGACGTATACTCGCAGTCCTGATCGAACAGCCTCATCTTCTTGGTGCCCTCTGGGTAGTACGTCTTCTGGACGGTGCGGTCGATTTCAATGGTCTCGTCGAAGACGGTGTCGGAGCGGCAGTCGACGGGCTTGTTGGCGTCGGTCTGGAAGTAGAGCCAGTGCAGCTTGCTGAAGTCTTGGAGGTCGTCGAGGCCGTTGAGCGTCGTCATGAAGTCGGTGAGGATGCCGAGGACTTTGGTGGGCGCTGGTGGGTCTGGGTCCGGCTTGGGCGTCTCGGGCCAGGTGTCGTAGGTGATTTCGTCGAAGACGTTCATGTCGGGGAATTGGTTGGCGAGGCCGAGGAGGGGGAAGATGCCGCCGCCTTCGTCGGGGAGGACTTCGGTCTTGTCTGGAGGGGGGATTAGTAGGGTGTTTCACACACGGCTGTGCGTGTAGGGGTGTGACTTACAGTTGTTTGGAGTTGGTGCCGAAGTATTTGCGTATGCTTCTGCGTCCAAGTTCTTGAGTTCTTCGCGGGGGACAGGGCTCATGGAACTAGGTTGCTCACGTTAGCAAGCCATTCTGTTGTACAAGTCTTTGCATTAGGGCATGGAAGAAGCTTACTTGCTGAAATGCTGCTGCACACGGATCGCAACAGCATCAAGGTGGTACGAGTCTGCATTCTCGGTAGACCACCACGTCCCCTTCTTAGGGTCCTTTGCCAGATTCCACACGTTTTGCGCCTGGTATGCATAGTCGAGAGTTCTCGGCACAGAAATGAGCTTCTCCATGTGCCACATCTCGTGGAACAGAGCTCCATCCCTGGTCATCTCAAAGTTCTCCATGACGCGCTGCTCCGAAGGGCGGTACTTGACCGCATCGATCTGGGCGTCGAGCGTGGGCAGGTCGAACCAGCCGGGGCAGAAGTTCACGTAGTGGTTGCTCCAGAACCAGCCGTGGCTTGAGTATTGGTACGCAATGGTTTCGCCATTTTCGTCCTTTTTGCAGGTTTTCTTCGGATCCGTGCAGTAGAAGTAAATGTAATCGTGTGCCGGGGCGTTTTTGGAAAAGACTGTCTTGAGCCGGCTCCAGTTTTCTATAGAACATGAGTTAGCGTGGAGCTCTTCTATGCAGTGTGTGTCCATTGAGGACAGAATCTTTACTTACGCTTGTTCCTTTCACGGAAGTCCTTCCTCCATGGAATCCAGCTACTTTCGCTGTTCCAGTCGGGACCAAGCCACTGTGTGTGGGGGATATTATAGTTATATCCATCTCTAATGTTCGTTTGTGCATCCACTAGATTTCGAGCCTTGTCCCAAGCATCGAGAATCTTCTCCTTCTGGCCGCCAGAGCCGCCTGTGCACGACTTATCAATGAAAGACTTAGAGATCTCGCTTCGAGCGTGAAGCTCTTCATCATCTTTCTCCTTGTCGGCACCGGGTGGATAGTTGTCGGCTGTGGCGTCTGTTGACTCCACATCGGACTTGTTGGCAGGAAATGGAAAGTCAATAAGACTAGGAGGCCATGGCTTTGCGTCATCTCTAGCCTTCAAATCATGCCTGGGAAAGACAGGATCGTAGTATTTGGTCTCAACGTTAGGCAAGACTGGAGTAGCAGTGCTTAGCTGCTCAAGCAGACCGAGCCCCAGTAAAGGATAGACAACAGACTTCAACATAATGAACGAAGGTAGTAAAATGAGTGTTGAGGGCGATGATGAGGAATTGAATGAGTTGACATTGGGACTCTTTATACTATTCTCATCTCAGAATTGGTTGAGGCTATGGTAGTCTGTGGATCACCAGGCTTGAGCGGCCCGAAATTCAGTCTACAATTGTTGCTACTCCATCACAACAGGTACATGGGCTGAGACTTCTGTCTCAGCCTTTCGTGAACGCTCAGGCTTACCACGATGGAAGCATTACATACATCTTATTATGGGATACGAACGTTGGAGGTGGGTCCCACAGGTCCATTCACTCGGGAGAGCGTCGGCGTTACCTGAATCGAGGATAGAGTCTGTGTATACATGAGGCTCACTTGCAGCGCATTTTCTCCATCTCAGACTTAGTTTCTGGGCAAAATGCTGGGCAGGTAGCAACAGGGCAGAAATAAGCTCACACATGTCCTCATTTAGGAGGCATTTGCCGAGATGAGATGGTTGTCGACTACATGTTGCACAGCTGAAAGCACCAGCGCATCTCGTCTGGTGGGATCTGTGATGAGATGATGATGCTTATCTGAATGGGGGCCCAACCCAACTCGAATGTCATTCGACATCGGCCCTATACTAGTCCTGAGCGGCTCGGGAACAGCCACCCGCAATTGTAAATTAGTGTTGGTCATGCTTGTTTTTAGTCAATTTTAATTTCTTGGGGTGCTCAAGGAGCAGAACCAAGAACTCGTGTTTGAATGGCATCAGCAGAAATCGCAGGACTTGGCGATGAGGCGCAGATATATGATCCTTGTAAAACGGCCCTAAACGGCCTTATAGCTTGCACCAACATCTATGTGGGGGCTTATCAACCAGGAACTACACCAATCCCGCAAGTGGGTCCTACCTGACGTTCCTCGTTAAGCATGAGCCAAAAATAAGCATACATCGCCTTGCAGCCTACAGCTAACGACCTACCGACCACTCCGTCCTACACGCTCTGCCTTGATTTCCACCATCACAACTGCTTGTTCGGTGTCGGAAGACGCCTGCCACCTAAAGATGCCATCGACAAAGCTCCTGTTCGCGATCCTTTCCACTGTCGCCGTCATGGCGCAAGGCTCGAAGATTGATACGCCCATACAGAAATCCGGTAGCGGAAGGATATGTCCTTTACCGACCTGCAAAGGCTGTCCTACAAAGGAGCAGCTAGTCCAACCCGGAATAGGCTTCGCACTGGATATGGGATATGGCACGGTCGCCATTCGACACCACGATAAAACCATTCAGCCCGTCATTCAAATCCAAGGCTCAGAAGACTACAAATCGCTTATGCGAGATCTCTCGCAAACGACGCCGCTCACGCGCTTTCCAAAGGAGATACCGACACTGAGCGGGAAGCTCGCATATGTGCGTGCCCGCCTCCAGCGCCTCGCAAACAAAGCTGCTGGGCGCCCCGCGAACGCCCAAACAGCCGTTCTTGCAGAAATGATCGCGCAACTCAGAACTTCTGCCGAAGGCGCACTCGTAGCCGAGAAGAGCAGCGCGAGCGTTACACACGCGGTCATTAGTTCGCCGGATTCCATAAGCCTGACGGACGAGGAGCTCGGAGATATACTGGACTACCTCAAGATAACCAATTCTATGGAGGAGCCTGATGATCTTTACGCAGCAGCGGCGGCCTATGCCGGGTTTGGCCAGGGACTGTGTGCGACGTATACCAAACCTTATAGATGCGAGCGTGAGGAACAGGATCTTCCATTCCAGCGCGTTCTACACCTCGATTTTGCGGATGAGGCTCTTACAACAACAGTAAAGGGCATGACGAGCTATAAGAGAATGGGCGTAGACGCATCAACTATCGTCCCCGAGCTTGGACTTGATCACGACGACGACAGTGACGGGCTTTTTAAGAAGATCGAGCAACATATTAGGAACTTTGTGCGCTCGACCGGCTTCAGAATCACAGAAATTATCTTCACGGGGACGAGGGCTGGAGATTCCCGATTCAAACATGCAGTGACCGAGGCTTTGGGGGATTTGGTCGCCGAGAATACTACGGAAATATTCGAGAAAGCATTTGCGGCACAACAGGAGTCAGATTTTGTTTTTGCAGCGGCGAAAGGTGCTGCTGAGGTTGCCAAGAGGAGACTTGAGGGTCCGGTCAGATGTATCTGGAGCAATGAGTGTGAGAACGTTGACAATGCTAAAGAAGGAAAGGTTGAGGATGAGAATATGGAATTGTAAACAAGCTACGATCTTTGAATACCTATTTCAACACGATACAATTTTTTGATTGCCACAAGATTAAGTGCCTATGCCTGTAAGTGGAAGGCAGTAATTGCCTTTCGTTTAGGAAAACTAAGAGCGTCAGCTGCCTTCTCAAAGCGCTGACATGATATGCCGTGCAACAGAAATAGAATCGTGTCTAAGCCTTCGAAGCCAAGAAAACTTACTCGCCCATAGCAGTGTAAAACCGGACTCAGATCACAGCATGATTCCCCTGGGGCTAGAAACTAATTTCTATTCTCGATTATCTAAAGTGACCGAGGGCTAGAGAGTTTATAGTTACGGAGAAAATCCTGCATTTGAATAGAGAAGGCTCAATGTAGCAGGAGCACCAATCGATAGTGGTCATAGCAAGCCTCGTGGCGTCTTCATCAAAGGTGCTCTCTTGTGACTGCGAACCAAGCGTTCTCATTCTTCAAAGTTTATAATGTAATTCAAGAGCAAAATAATGTGCGGTTATCCTAGATGGAGGGTCAATATTCGACTAGAATAGACCGGGACGAAATGATAGTTCTATGATCCTACAATCTCAGGAACAGACCCTGAGGAGAGAAGATTATACTTGCCTTACTGTCCGCTCATCGTACTGCAGCTTCAAGGCTCATCTTTTCGTGAGTATACCTCGAATACTCCAGAATCTATCAACTATAACGTACCCGTGCTTCGGTGAAACGTGGCAAATGAATCTAGAAGTTACCTCTATGAAGCATACATTTTTGCTTTCCGTGTCCCAAAATGTCTGAATATTCCAGCCGAACCATCCAGACTACCGTATAACATGATCAAATTTGGCTAATTTGAGGAATATGGTGACAAATTCCTAGTAATTCGTGACTGAGAAAGCTAGCCGGTATGCTATAGACATTATCTCAGATTTGGTGAGCACTAACCTACGCCCAGTGTTTTGCCTCTCATGTGAACTAGCAGCGCGGACCCCGGCTGAGTGTGTGAGTACCGCTCGAAGGTGGTTCCAGGAAGCTGAGGAAAGTTTGCGGGATTCCTTGGATACGCTTTCCGCTAGCCAGTGACTCGGAAACTGCATTGATCCAGCTGCTCCGCCGCAAACACAGATCTCTTCAAATATCTGGATTAGATAGATGAGGTCTACAAGTTCTAAAAGCCCTAATTTTGAGAGTGAAAAAGAAACACGAAGAATTACACCGACGCCATGACGAATGAAACTACCGCGAAGCAAGCAGACAGCATGAAACACTCGACTATCACTAACAAGTTACTATACAGTGCTATAGTGTGTCTCGTAGCGGAATCATATGATGATTTTCTCGTCTCGAAGGGCCGTTATATCCATGATGATGGCCAGCATGGAAGCCCACTTTGGGGAATTGGCTAGTACCAGACGGCGGATCGCTGCGTTGTCGACTTCTGTGACGTCTAGGTACGGTTTTGCAGGTATGACGTTACTGCCGTAGCAGACTGCCTGGTCTAATATCCATCGTATCAGTCTGAAATTGGTTCCAGGACGAGGAGTCTCCTTGAAGATGCTGGATTCCGGGTTAAACCAGCTACAGAAACCCGGGTCGTTGTCGACAGTATGCGCCTTTTTAGGGTCGTAGAGCTCGATGTCCTCTTCTTCACCTTTCTTGCGCTCTGGGCATTGAGGATTAGGCAGGTGCAGGCTTCCGAACGGGAAAGGCAGTGAGCAAGGTCACGGCGCGGAGCGATCGGGGATTAGGCTTAGGATCACTAATAGCATCTATAACTATATAACCTTTCTAATCCTCGTGAAACTCGTCGAGTAGAGAGAGGGCGGTGGGATTGAAGCATGCTGAAATGCTGAAATGCGCAAATTCCGGTAAGTTCTTGTTGATGGTATACTCTGATCCAATCGGGTATCTATCCGAGTACTGGCGGCACAGGAGCCAGTGTTTCATAGTCGATTGGGAGCGCACACCTTGCTGGTAGGTTTAAACTCATAAGTCTTCTTGGTCTTGCTCTGTCGCACTAAACCAACCTTCAAGCTCATGCCTGTGCTGGCATTAAGTATGTGGAGGAGCTTGTCGTCGTTTCTCAGCTTGATAATGTCCCCAGTGGCCTCGAGCTCCTCAAAGTCCGGATGATCTTCACTGATGAGGGAACTGCCGATGCCGTGAAGTTTGTCGAGCTTATCCTGTGATACGCTAAGGAGCGTACCCGCATCTTTTCCCATCGCTTCCATATGAGTGATCATGGCCGATGTGATGGCCAGAGCGTTGCACAGCATGTTGGACATGGCCGTGACGTTGTACGTGCCGCGAGTGTAGTACGTGATGATGATACACTCAAACTGCTGTCCGAAGCGGACAATGCGCCCGCATAATTGCACCTAGATTGGCATGGACAGTGGTAGTTGTCCGCGTTGTCAACTAGTAGGTTGTACCGGTGTGCCTTGGGCATGGATTGGCTGATCTGATGCACCTCTCCGTTGGGACCAATAACACAACTGGATGTGAAGTCACGTCGAATCATACACTTCTTCCAGATCCGGGCAAGTACGACACCCACCTCAGTGAAGGTAAGTTCTGGTTCGACTTTCGAGACATACTTCTCGAATGCGCATGTGGTATAGATGAATCGAGCATCTTCGGGACGCACAAGAACACCTTTCTGATAGGGCGTGTGTCGGAACACAGCGGCTGGGTGGTCATCCGCGACAGTGTATGGATTCGTCTTGATCGTATACTTTCGCGTCTCGTCGCCTATTGCAGCCAAAAAGGCTAGCTCTGGCTTCTTGAATAACCCCAAGTAGCTAGCAATGTCGATAAGACCGCGCGGGGCGGAACTTCCGCTGAACAGCCAGACCTGTGGGGCCTCTATCCAGAGCAATGAGGTGAATGTCGAAGTCACGTTACGTAGACCAAACTGACATTCATCTGCGATAAGACCCCGACACTTACCTGTCGGTTTCCCGGGCCACTGCTTGTCCAGATCAGGCTGTCCTTGAGTGGGTGCATTGTAGTTCTTATCTTTTGATTTCTTCCATGCAGTTTGAACTCGCGGACCATGCTGAGAAGCGTAGGTTTGATACGGAAGCAGGACAATCGTTTGAAGGCTGCGCTGGTTAGCTTTGTCCAGCTGAATGAAGAAGCAAGGATACTACTTAATTAGAAGGATGGAGTGTACACCCGCGTAAAATTCAGTTGGACTGAATAATGGACTGGTAAGACCCCTTACCACTTTGACGATAACACAATTATTGATTCTCAAATGAAATCCTCTTCGTTAATGATGAACGAAGTAGTTGATTGATTGAAGCTACAGAGAGAAGGAAACAAATACACACTGTGGTGCCAAGACACTAGCCATAACTAATAGGCATGGTCACAAGGAAGGAGCACACAGAAGGCCTACCGGCCAACAGTTAAGAATTGATACCCCGGAGACTGGCAAGGAATTGTAGCGGTTCACCAAGCAAAAACCCGCAGAAGCTGCTCGGACGGCCCTCCCCCTCATCATGCACTCGGAGATGGTTCTGAAGGATTGCAATCGAGGTGTGCTGCCAGAGGCAGAGGTGTTGGTCACAACGAGACATCCAGGCCGCTGCCTCCGCGAAGAAGTTTGACGATAAATTCAAGAAGGAGCTGTTGGGCATACTCGGTAGCCAATTAAGCGGCGGCCTCGATGAGGAGGACGTGAACGAGATGTCAGTCTCCAACTTCCTGGCTCGAGACAGTGCATACTTCTGGCGGTGACGCTAGAGAGGCAGCGGCCCAAATTGTATCCGTCTTAGCCGGTGTACTTGAGAAGGCTTTCGGCCAGGGTGAACCTATTGGCTTAAAGCTCTCCCAAGGCGTCGGAGCAGCTAATATCACCGAGAACCTCAAGCTATCCATGTTCTGCCTGCATTCCGTTGAGCACGGGATCCCCTGGGTCTAGGACTTTCGATATCGCCTCTTCCGATTCTTCAGCACCGAGCAGCACCATGAAGGCAAGCACGCCACCGCCTTCAAGACGGGCAACGCTGTGAGCATGGTAGACCGAGTCGTCGACATGTTTCAGACCATCTAATTTGTATTTGAAAGATATAATCGCTGATATCCCACAGAACCGTAGTATGAAAGACATTCAGAGTGGTGGGAACTGAGGATTGAGCTGCTTGTAGTCTATTTCTTTTTGCTGTCGCCAAAAGGCACCTTCATTTTCGAGGCTTAGGTTTGGCCTTCAGACAAATTTCCATGGCCTTTTTCTTCCTCCTGCAAACATGTATCAAATTTCAATCTAAAAGCTTGCTTTGGGTGGAGGGAAAATGCCGAAGAAGAATCTCCCAAAAAATGTTGTAGAGGTGGCGTTCCGACAATCAAAGAGCGACGCCCTCGAACTACAAGTTCAGAACCGCGTCTTTATTATCGCATTTTCAAGGCAATTATATCAATGCCTTAGTACGGAAACATCCGCAATTCTAGTACGCATGTAGATAGTCCTAGGCGGCACTCTGTCTGGGTCAGGGGTTTCTGCGCTGCTGATTGGGCCAGCCTTGTTGGTTGCCTACCGAAGGAGTCAGCATCTGTAACGTGATGGCTCAGTCGCGCATGACGGAATTACTTTCGTCTGGTCCGCACTCCAACATTTCAAGACGATGTGCATCCTTTGTTGCACGATCTTTCTTATATCGATTTTGCGTTGTTATAATTAGTCGCTTCTCACGAGGTCGGACATTGTATTCGAGCGATACAGCTCTAGGCGGAACACTTTACTCGTACAAGGACCTTCGATTGCGTTCACCTCTATCATTGGCTAGACATTGTTTCTGGTTCCCTGGAATAAATTCTCAACATTCACTTACAATCCCGTGGTGGAGCATCCAGGCAACCATTGTGTTCTTTGGTTCATGGGGAAAGGAAGCTCGGGTTAGCGCAAGGGTCGGCACCGCCACGCTTTATTCGGAAGGCATACTCTGCGATATAAATTATTTTTTTTCCATATTCTTTCTGGGTAAACACAACTATCTCGCAACTTGGCTACGGTTCACTCCTCGGTTCAACCGAGCTTACCGACCGAACCGCCAATTACAATCTTGACTCGGTTTTTATACCGCCGGTCTTCATACCGACTGGCCCAAGACTTAAGAATTTACCCGAAGGCCAATTTGAGGACTATATCAGTATGGCTAAGAATTGTATCATCTGCGGCGATGAAGAGAGTGAGGAGGTGCGCCTCTACGAGCTACCTTGCTGGACCCATTGGGTTTGCAAGGACGATATTGCTTCTTTCTTCATTAATGCCACCAACTCCGAGAACCTTTATCCTCCACGATGCTGCGATGAGATTATCTTGTTACAGGACTGGGAAGAACACGTGCCGCACGATGTTCAACTAGCTTTTCAATTGAAGGAGCAAGGTGAATATGCTATCATGCCCAAGTAAGTAAAATACTAAATGGAATTGAAATACTCTTCGCTAATAGAAATAGGTACCGAGTATACTGCGCCGACGGAGTTTGCGCTTCGTTTCTCCATCCGCAAGTTCACATCACAGACCCGCAGACCGAATTTACATATGCTCTCTGCGAGGCCGAGGGTTGTGGTAAGATCACATGTATTAACTGTAGATCAGTACTCCGCGACGGCATCGAGAATCACAAATGTCAAGATGTAGAAGACGAGAAAAAGTTCCAAGAGACAGTCAAGGCAGAAGGCTACCAAGAGTGCTTCTTATGCGGCAGGACAGTAGAGCTTGCAGAAGCATGTAACCATATCACATGCGAGTGTGGCAATGCATTTTGCTATATTTGCGGCAAAGAATGGGAAGGTCCTCATGGCTGTCCGCGGTACGGCATTGCAGAATACGATGAAGAGGGTTACAATCAGGAAGGCTACCATCGTGATACGGGATTGAATCGGCATGATAGAACTCGGCGTCAGCAAACCTTGCATGACCAAGGCGAAGATGAAGATGATGAGGGTGGAGAGGGGCAGGGCGAGAATGGCCCCGATCACGACGTTCTCCAGCATGTAGATGATGAGATAAGGAACTTAATCGACAATCTGAATCCTGAGATGCGCGAGGATGCTCTGGATCAGCTTCGCATAGGGCTGTTGGAGACTCTGGGAATTACCTTCGAGCAGCCTGAGCACGGTCAGCCGGGAGACGATAACAATACCCAAGATGAAGGTGAAGAGCACTCGGATGAAGAGTCAGATGAAGAGTCAGAAGAAGACGGTAATCGCGAGAATGATTTTGACGATGACGACCAAGAACAATCAGAAGAAGACACCCGAGAAGATGACGGGAGCGAGACACTACCGGAAGATGCCCAACCCGACAATGCAGATTTGTATGAGGACCCAACTGCATATTCGGACGACGAAGCTGCAATGGAGTCCCACACACTCAGAGTCGTGTATGAGTCGGCGTTGTTTTCAGACAACTCTGAGTCAGATGAAGAGCTAGAAGAAGACGGCAATCGCGAGAATGATCTTCACAATGACGACCAAGAACAATCAGAAGAAGACACCCGAGAAGATGACGGGAGCGAGACACCATCGGAAGATGCCCAACCCGACAATGCAGGTTTGTATGAGGACACAATTGTACATTCCGACGACGAAGCTACCCAGCCCGACAATGCAGATTTGTATGAGGACCCAACTGCATATTCGGACGACGAAGCTGCAATGGAGTCCCACACACTCAGAATCGTGTATGAGTCAGCGTTGTTTTCAGACGACTCTGATTAGAACTAGAGTTCCCCATCGCTGGCGCCATCATGCATGTTGAATTGGATAGCAGCTCTAGAAGGAGCTCGCATCTGGTATGTGACTATTTTGCTTGGATACGGGAGGGTTGGCGTATGGCGTAGAGTGCGTTTCAGTTTAGTCGAATACAAATAAAGAGGGGAGCAAATGCTTCCTCGCACCCATCTTCAAATTTTAGACTGTCTATAAATTTCGTCTTTATATTGTCTCTGTGAAGCTGGAAGATGTATGTATCTCAAAGGTAAGGCTTGATAATGTGTGCCTCGGCTCCCATGACTCTTCGCCATGAATCTTTGCGCACAACCATATCGGCTAGCATATCATATGTGAATGAATTGGGTTATGACCTTCTACATTGACTTTTGTCTTTCGGATTCCATCGCATTTAATGAGTACTTCTCTCCGTAGTACACCGAGGACACGATTTCAACGGCCCTGCACGATGTGCTGTCTAGTGCGTGGACGCCCTCGATGACGCAGCTTTGTCCCATCGGTTTGTCCGCTGTTCCTATAGAGTTCCAAAATATTCCCACGTAGAATTCGCGTTCCCGTGCATGATCCTGCTCAATCCGCATCTGCGATTTCCTCGCCGTAGTTCTCCTCCTCTTTGGCATCGTCAAGCTTCCCGCTACCGGCTCCCATAGCCTTGTCTTGGTCCATTTTCTGTGTCAAGAATGTATTTAGAGTGCCCTGGAGCTGTCTGGTCGCAGACTGCAATTCGGAAAGGTATGCGACGCGGTCGTTTTGCGATGGTGGGGTCGCTGTGTCGGGGAGTGGCTGGGAGAACGTCTGCGAGGCAGACGGCGAGACGTACGATGCCGTGAAAGCTGGCATATTGGCTGTCGTCTACTGTACTTCTCGATTGAGAGGATCAGAGGGCGGTGGCGACCGTGAGTATCTGTGCAGTAGAAAGCGAAAGCGGATGTGGTAGGCGCAGGGATCGTCGGCGCGATCCACGACGCATCGATCCATGGACTGGTCAAGGCTGAGCTAATGTCGACCTCAGCCTTCGACAGAAACATTGCTCACGCCTGTTTATCCCGCAATATACCCTCTCCCCCATATCTTCCACGCGCATCATGCTGGTCATGACAGCGATGCCCTCATAGCCGCGAAGCTCCCCTGCGCCGCATAGCAGCCAGCCCTGTAGCATAGCACCCGCCCTCGTACTACCATCCAGCGCCTGCGTGGCACAACGCCCGCCATGCAGTCGTCCTCTCCCCCGCCGCAGACGCCCACCGTCCAGCGACCAGAAAGCATCGATGACTCCGACTCCGACGGCTCGCAAGTGACACTACAGCGTCGCTCTCCAATGCCTCCACGTCCCGTCAAGTCGCCAACCACCACAGAGACGCCGCCCCCGGCTCAGAACTACTCGCGCCCGGCGCTTTCGCGTGACGACTATGCAGCACAGAGCCAGACTCACATAGGCGCACAACTGGGCCACCGTCCGCGACAGCGCTCTCAGGGCTACTTCGAACCCAGCCTGCCCTCGAACCAGGCTAGCATGTCGAATGCGAGCCACCTCGATGCCTCTCGGATCGCCGCACAAACAGCCATGCATGCGCAGTCTTCCCAGCACATGCGCAAGCGTTCCACCACCATTCCAGAACCAGGCAGTGCGGGGCCAGGGGGGAGGCAGCCGTCGAGCCCGCCCCCGCTACCCAGCGGACACAGCGTGACGTTCAAAACCAACGGCATGACATATCAAAATGGCATTGTAGGCGGAGGCCGCATGGCAGCGACTTCGGCCGCGAATGCAGCATTTCCGCGAAGTCCACTGCATTCGCCGGGCATCCAGCCGCAGCAACAGCAGCAGCAGCAGCAGCAGCAGCAACAACAGCAGCAACAACAGCAGCAACCACCGCAACCCCAAGAGCATGCGTCGCCGAAGCCCTCAACGCCGGACCCCGCCCAGTTACCCAAAACTAAAGAAAAGAGCAAGATGAAGCTGTTTTCAAAGCCCAAGAACATCAAGATTGACAAGAGCAGGGACTTTGATCCAAAATACCAAGCGCTGCCTTCCCCAGGCAAAATGGCCATTGGCATACACAGCTCCCAGGCTTTGAATCGCATGATGATGAATCAATCGACTACTAGCTTGGTGGAGCCTAGCATCAGTAGCAATTCATCGCTGTATTCCTCGGCCAATGGGTCGACGTCTACCCTGGTACCTCGGAATGATGGCTACTTACCCCAGGAGAAAGAAAAGGATAAGCACAAACATCATTTCTTGTCGCGCCAGAAGCACAAGTTAAACAAGGATGAACACAGTCTGCCCCTGTCATCGGCAAGCAGCACATCACGCCCAGTTGATCCCAACGCACCGCAGCCCTTGTATTCCTTCGCCGCACCTGCATCGCCTGGCCATTCGAGCACATTCGCTGCCTCTGTGACCGGCTTGGATCTTAGACATGGCGCCCGCCATCTAAGAAGGCAGAAAAAGGAAGAGAAAACCTACCTCGATCCCTCCCTTGATCCGCAGTATCGTGACCGCAAGCAGTCCTTTAGTACTGAGCGAAGCGATTGGCCTTCCGTAGCAGGCACTTTGGGCACTACTTCAATGACTAGCCTCGGACCTTCGCCTGGAGCAGCGCTGACGCATTCAAATGATGCCATGGCCAATCTTGGAGTTTCGTTCGGCATATCGGGGCTGTCACCTGATGACGCATGGCCTTTACTAAAAGCGAGAGTCTTATTGATATTTGAGGGCGAAGACCCGCGTCCGCCTGCTGAAGACTTCAATGCTCTAGTCTCAGTTCATATCAAACGCTGTATACAGAAGCGTTCACCGATCATTCTTATTGAAGATCTGAACGAACTGCTCATGACCGGCTTTGGCTCATTGGATCAGACACTGAGACACGTCCCGGATGATCGGCTCATCCCACATCTTGTCGAGTTATGGATTGTAGTCTTCACGACTATTCTCCCCTTTGTGCAAGCAGTCTTTTTACCCCTGGACCTGGAGTTCCGCGGCTCAGGCATCATGTCATCAAACGCCGCTGCCGATTTTTGGGGTGTTCTTCTCCCAGATGAAATGAACACGAAATCCCCAGAAAATAAAAATATCCCTATATTGGGTGAGCTTGACGTGCGCCGCATCACCTTGCTCATGTTCCGCGACATCGTCATTCTTCCCCGTTACGACACCCTCATGGCCATCTTTTCTCGTCTCTCCCTCGAGAATTTAAACGCAGGCCTTGAATCGCCCTCTCCCATCCCTGACGCTCGCCCTGGCACAGCAGGCTCGCAAGACACGCATCCTATGGGCAGTCTCCAGTCTACCTCTCAGGGCAGCTCGGGTGGCTACCTCGAATCTGCAACTAGCATGACGTCCTCTACCTTCGCATCATCGTCCCGTTCCCGTGCCACCTCAAATACCTCCGCCGGCTCTTTCTCCGCACATAGCGTCCACTCCAACCCCTCAACAAATTTCCTACATCCGAATGCCAATGCGCCGTTACCGCCTTCGCTTCGAACTCAACCAATGGATAGCGCTAAGGTCACGGAGACGGTGGGAAGAATGCTACAGTGCGTCAGTGTCCTTGTGAGTCTGCAGTCAGGGGACGAGGCACAAGAGAAAATGGGCAGATTGAACAAGGAGTTGAAGTATAACTGGCTGGGACGAGGACGCACTGGACGACAGAGGCAAGGCTTTGTGGGTGCGAGAAGAGGTGGCGCAGGATTGAATCTGGCGGCGGGAGCAGTCAGTATTCCAGGCATTGGAGCTTGAGCAAGCTCGGCAACCAAAATGGAAACGAGTAGTCAGTGCAGCATTGAATGTGTCACAAGATGTAGAAATGTTACCACGAGGCGATTGGACTGATCTCTATACTGGATGGGTTCGGATTTCATATGATATTGACTCGGCGCTGTACGGACTGCGAGGTATCATGACTAAGCGAATGATATACGCTCAGACGCGCCCGGTCCGACCAGGGCTTCCGTTCGACGTTTTGTTCTATGTTACTTCTCATCTTCAATTCGATGATACCATTCCAAGTCCAACCACTGCTCACATCAAACTCCGACGTCATTGTCATCCCCACAGAACTTTCGTCCCGAGATATCCTCCACCACGAATGTATTACCTGCGGACTTTGCTGGACGTTGCACTGCGTACTCGCACTTGGGTCATTCGACGATGTCGAGGTCAGGCGTTTTGCCGCGCCTGCGGAGGGCCAATCTGCGGCGCCCCTAGAGACTGGATTAGCTTGGTGTTTTATGGAATCTGTGGAGAACTTCGAACCCGAATGAATGAAAAAAAGGATTGTAGTTTTGAGAAGATGAATCATCTTACTCCGTTCAGGTAGAATGTGCCATAGAGCACTAGCAATTGAAATGACTATCATGACGATTAATTGAAGTAAGGCAAGGATGTTTTGGCGAGACCAGAGGTCCGGGGCTGCTTCGGGTGCGTGTAGATCCATTTGTGGAGATGTGATTCTTTATAAAGCGATTGAATTGTGCAAAAGAAGTTATAGGCCCATCGGACAGATGATAACGCCGATCAACCAAGGGGGTGCACTCACCGCTTTCACCAAGGACCTATGATAGGTACGGGCAGAAAGCTTAGGGTTGGTCATAGCTTCTCTTACAGGTACGTGTAATGTGTACAACCGCATGCTTCAATTGGAAGTAGCTTAGCGAAAAGTCGCTAAAGCTGCCTCTCTTTGCGGATTGGTTGGCATACTGTATTTCGCGACTGATGATACATCAAAGCTTTTTTGCCGAGCATTCAAAGTCTTACTAGGGTACACATGCCATCGCGTTCCAGGAGAATTGATGGTTGAAAGAGTGATTGCTGGGCTATCAAGCACCACGCTACTATTATGATATAGATTCCTACGAATGGCAGGCTGCTACTAAGTGACGCATGTGAATCTATAGCTGTGGAGAGACCAAAAACGATGCTGTCATTGTGGGAAAAACGGTATATTAAAGAGAATCTCAACGTAAAGACCTTCACATACTCACTTCGAGCAGATCTCCCCTTGAAGATTTAGTGGAACACGCCATGCTGCAACTGCTTCTCGATACTTATTCTCCTAGGGTTATCTAGGGGTCTCGATTCTAGCTTAGTCTGTTTTTAAGTCTTATCAGCAGAAATGTGAGCTTGCATTATGTGTCTGCTCTTCCCGTCTTGACGTGCACGCTAGAAGGATTTCCGGCTATAGAGACTGCAGGGTGGTTCACCGGTTACCGCATAACTGGCTACTGCCTGGTCCCGATTGGTCCGCTCCATCTCCAAGAAAGTCTTCGAACCACCAAGGGGCGGCCTCCCAAGTTCCTCATGTATGAAATGAGTGACTGCGCCATGAGCTGCACAGTTGATCTAAAGGGGACGAGAGTACTCTTGATATATGGTCCTGCCGGTGGCGCGGCGCGGCGCGTACAGTGACCTAATTTGCTGCATTTATGCTGCCTTTGACTGGCCAGATTGACTTCTGCAGCCCCAAGGCTAGCGAGCGAACTTACTGAAAACTCGGATTAGCATACTGAATTATGACATTGCAACTCTCTCGTCAAAATTTTGTTCCAGGTCACTTGGGCCACGACGGGGCAGCCAGGCCCTAGGGACCTTTGTAAGACGCGCGTGGAACATAAAGAGCTCAACACCATCTGCGAATTAAACCACACATCATCAGCAAATAATTTGGAGCTCGCCAAGCGTAATCAGACACATGAAGGATAATTCACAATGGGTATCTAACCAATTCGTACGACCCTCTTCTTCCTTCCCCGCACCAACGATCATTTCCGCAGACGGACGCTCAAACACTTAAACTGTAAATCACCTCATCTCCAAGACCCAGCCCAACCCCACATCAGTCTGAAAAAGCCGGCAATATTGTAAACGTAGTGTCAAGAATAGGCGGCGCAGAGTTGTCGAATGTTACCGACGGATAGTTTGCGATTGCGGGGTTTCTAAAGACCGAGCTATTAAACCGTGTTTAAGAACAGGAATATACGGTAGGGAGTATAGTTAGCTTACTTCAGTTTTGTAGGATATGCTATAAAGCATTAGCAATCGATATAATTATCATGGTAAGAAGCTGCAGTAGGGCTAGGATATCTTGGCGAGGCCAGAGATTTGGTGCTGATTGTGTATTCAGTCTATGCTTAAGGGATAAAGTAGAGATCGTGCAGTTCTGTATGCATCACGAGATGAAGATATGGTTTCACGAAGCAATCTGGCTAGTCTCTGTACTTTAATGTACCTGGTCTAGATATTGGTTACTAAGCCGATATTATACATTACCAGACGTCGAGGGGGTGTGCATTTCTGTCGCCTGAGTAAGGCAGGCTTCCCTCCCAAGTCTAGTTCTAATGTCATCGGCTATTGTCATGTCACAACTTTTATCTCTTGGATATCCTTCATCGTCATAAATTCGGTGAGCCACAGGGCATGCTAGGCGTTGCTTGTGGATTTTTCGTCAGTTCGTTTTAATGATGTCGACGCTAGGCGTTGCGCCGCGCTTGCGGAGGGGGGTTCTGTAGTCTCACTAAAGGCGAATGACTTAGCTATATCACATTACATTTGTTTGGGGCGAAGGTGGGGTGGGGTAGTAGAACAAGATTGAAGTCGTCGAAGGAGATAAATTTGAAGGAAAATCATCACCTTACTCCGTTCATGTAGCGTATACAGCGCAGTAACAATTGACACAGTAACCATAGTGATTAATTGTAGAAGTGCGAGAATGTCTTGGCGAGACCAGTGGTCTGGAGGTGTTTCAGTGTAATTCAAGTCCATTTGTAAAGAGGAGTGACTTTTGATTAATTAAGTCAGAACTAGAACTGAAAAATTGGAGGGAGTGTGCGTCTTATGTAGCCAAACTCAGAATCGAAGATACGACTGGATCACTGCGTCACTACAACTTTTCAGCCTTGCAGAACCCTCCCGATTCGACAAGGCTAGCGCAGTTTCTCGTGAAAGTTCCCCTCACTTTGAAGTATGTCGCGTGGTCTCGTGGAGATTGAACCTGTCAAAACTTGGAACGTCCTTGTACCCTAGGCTAAAGACTACTGTCAGAATCTCGACTAACTATGCACAAAGCCGGGTCGTTGGCCCATCGTGTGATAGTGCTTAGCTTTCTTCTATGCAAGCGCGCAAAATGACAAGGTAACTGCAAGCTTGACCAATGAGCCTAGCCGCGGAACACGGCTTCTGCTCCAGTGATCTTTCATATTAAGCTATGAGCAGACATGGATAAATGCAGCTGTAGAAGAATTAGTATAGAGATTATTATCATCAAATGGCCTTAGAGGCACAGCGAGAGTCGCACTACGCCACGCAGCGTCATACGAGCTGACGTCTTCCGGACGTATCATGGAGGGACGTAAGTAATCTATAGCCTACGTCTGCTCCATCAATGTTTATGAAACTGATCAAAAACATTGAGAACGAATAATAAAATATTATAGTCTATATTGGTCAATCGCGCGTTTATGATAGGGGACTTCGATTTCATAAGCCTCGAGTAATTTACTATCACGTTCTATAAAGCTGCATGTTGGTAATAATTGAGTAAAGAAACATGGATATGATCATAAACCCCCGATTAGAGGGATACAGACCACGCAGGCGCATACCCACATACAACACTTGGGTCGAGATTCTTCATTCCTATCTCTGCTAGATGATATACAGCTTGCTGAATCTTGCACGAATCTGCATTCAGCTCGTGCGACGACGTTGAGGCCAGGCATCTTGCCGGGTTCGCGGAAGGAGGTTTTGTGGTCTCACTAAGGCCGAATACTTTAGTTCGACCATCTCAAATTCGGGAAAGCTAGTAGAATCAAACTGGACTCGTCGAGGGGGAAATAATTTATGAAGGAGAACTGTCAGCTTACTCCATCTATATAGCTTATTCAGAGCATCGACAATAGAAGGAATCAGAAAGATTACTTGTAGAAGTTGGAGGATGTCTTGACGAGACCAAGGGTCTAAGGGGGCTTGGGATTTGTTTATATCCATATGTGAAGAGTGTTAATTTTTGAATTGTGTGGGGGAAGATGTACATGATCTCAGGGCGCTCACAAATATATAGGCTGTTGCCCACCCACCGCAACGTCAACTCAGGTTAAACCACATAAATTCCCCCACTAGCCACACAAGATCGGGCAAGCGGGGGAGTACGCGAATTTCCAATGCTAGCAGGCCAAGCTGGGAAGTGTGCACGCAGCAGTGCCTTGCCTGTTTCAGCTCAGAGTCGGCTGCAGGGGGATGTCCTGCATGCTGACGGCCGCAGTGGCAGGGCCACTAGCGGTGATCCGACTTCCGCTATGATGATAAGCATCGGTCCCAAGCCGACTTGAGGCATGAGGCGGGCGTCGGTGTGTGCTGCTTGTTACAGGGACTATACGGTGGGTTGCTTCATGTCTCTTCGCAGGCTAGGAGCGTACATTAGCTGAATTTATGTGGTATATATAGCAGACTAGACGAGAAGGCGGCAGTCTTAAATCTCTGACAAGAATCCAAGCGAATCAATGAGGTAACTTGACTTGGATGAAGTTCCTCAAGTTCGTCATCGCTATAGGCCGTTGAACTTACACTCATGTGAAGGACCTGGGTCATCTACGGGCGCATGATTTGTAAAGTTTTGAGTTGCAAAAGATGTGAGCTTACCCAGGTCAGGGAACATCAGAGCCGGAATGCGAGGTCCCGCACGGCATGTAGGGGCTACAAAAGGCATATAATCTTTCAACCTTGTTTCCTGTACAGCGCGAAAACAACACGATCACAACGGATCTAGCGTATCAGGAAACTCAGGAACTAAAACTATCGATGCTGCTAGCAGTATTGGTTTTCTTGGCTAATGTGAATGTAGCAATCGTCTGGGAAAGGAAAGGTGATTAATGACCGACCATTTCAACCCTATGAGCTACCGTTTACATACTGGCAACCTTCTATGATAGACGTCGATGGTTAAGTAGGGGTAGTCAACGTAAGAATACATTCTCAGGATATAAGCAAGTTATATATATTTTTATACGCCGGGTGTCCGTACGTCGCTACAGAGGTGACCCTGCACGTGACTGCTACACGTGCTTGTCGCGTCGCGTCACTAGTGCGACAGGAAGGGAGAACCCCTAAGAGCCGCCTCTGTACGTAGATAGACGATAGAACTGAATATACACTGATTGTTACCCCCCCGACGTACGTACGTACCGACTAGCTACCTGATTGATGCATGATGGATAGCCCATTCAACACCGGGTATATACTTTAGCGCATACATAAATCCGATTCTGTCCACCTTCCCGCTATCTTTATCAGGCCATGTCTTCTGAGCTTTGTGTAACTTACTCGTCATAGTACTTTGGAAGAGCGATCAGCTCGTTTGACGTCGTTGAGGCCAGACCGGTTGACGGTGTTGTGGAGGTGTATTGAGGCTTTGTGTAGCAGGGGACCGGAACATCACTACAACGGAATTAGTGATTGAGATCGTAGGATAAAGATAGCTTCAAGAGTAGCAGTAGTTTGAATGAAAACTTACCCCGCTCATACAGGATACGCCAAAAGGCACTGATGATTGAAATGATGATCGTAGCAATGAGCTGTAATAGGGCTAGGATATCTTGACGAGACCAGCGGTCAGGAGCCGTTTGAGGTGCGTTCAACTTCATGTCTGTGAAATCCTATGGAGAGTTTTCATGGTTCAACGTCGAGGCATTTCAGGAATTAAATAGTATTTGATGCGGCCACACTTTCAACTCCAATGACCATGCTGCGGACATGCACGGACAATGGATTCTAGACGGATCACTCGACATGAGCCCATGCGTGCTTATGCGGGATGAGATGCAGTGGGAAGGAGAGGGATGCAATGGAATGGAAAGGAAAAAAAAGCTCTTCCTCTCTATGGCCTGGCATCTCGGTGCATGTCCTTGCGCTAGACGGGCAAAAGCTTAGCCCACTCGGTCAGCCGCGATGGGACCAATTGGAAATGGGCGACTGTGCCTTTCAAAAAAACAAAGCTTACCCGATTCTGGCGAGAGTCACGCCTCTGGCAGCTTTGGCAGAAGATTCACGCCGCCGGTAAGCATGGATCTGCGAGCTAGTTCCACCACAGGGGCCAAGCCTCAGGTAGACTATCTTACACCGCTACCATTCCTCTAACCTTCTTGGTGCTTGTAGGCGAACAATCTCAGTGGAAACAATCCAACTCGCCTTCAGGGTCGCCTGGTCGCTGCGCTAAGCCTGAGCCCAAACAAGAGATTAGAACAGTTGCAATTCTTGAAACTGCGGCGATGGTGATGAGAGACACTTGTCAGATAGGCGTTAGCATAGCTATAGGCGTGGGGACAGGTAGGTTGGGGTGCACAATTCGCAATGGGATTCAAAGTCGACAGCAGAGCCAAAGGTCGACAGAAAAGCCAAAAGAGAAGAGGAGGGCCAAAAGTCGCTTTCCCTGGCATCTGTCGCTCCTGTGCGGACACTGCGCATCTGTGCGGACGCTGCGCATTTTTGTAAGGCGCTGCACATTTGCGTCGGCGCTGCACATCTGCGCCGGCGCTGCACATCTGCGTCGGCGCTGCACATCTGCGTCGGCGCTGCACATCTGCGTCGGCGCTGCACATCTGCGTCGGCGCCACACATCCGTGGTAGCGCCACAACTTTGGGGCCAAAAGAATTGCTGTGCGCAAAGTCAGCCCGCAGAGGTTGCTTCAGGCATAGAGTCTCTAAGCTGCGGCATGTGAGCTTCTTCAGATACTAAATACATGTAAGCTATACTTAATTTATATATTTAATTGAATAACTTAGACTGTTATTACTGCTTCCCTATTCTCGTTGTGTTTTCATCGCAGAGCATCTTAAGAAAAGCTCTGTGAACCGGCAGATTCGACTTAACGCATTATCTATCAGCTCCGCTGAGCATGTCAAATGAACACCGTAGTGTATTACGCAGACATTGAGAACAGTGCGAATATTGTTTCAAATAATCCTATCTTTAATCATTTCCCCCCGATTCTAGAATCTGGATTTAGAACCCCGGGTTTCCCCATCACTATCTCGACGTTTTCCTCGAAGATTATCAAAACGATAAAAAGACACTAAAGTACGAATGTCCAATTATCCAAATCACTCTTGACCAATCGCATAATAGAAGTGATATACTGTTATCAACGGAGTGTGCAGATGCCAATTGCGCTCTTAGGCTTGTCTGACATATCTTCCCCTTAGCTGGCGCTCTTTTCTGACCGATGTCGGTCTCGAAGAAGACGACAATGGTGCCAAAAATCGAGAAAACTTTCTGTAGAAGGCCACTGCCTATTTGGCGGCGCAGAGTTGTTGAAAGGCCATCGACAGAGTCGACAGATGTATATGCTGAATCATTTGCAGCTACCTGGGTATTGTATACATTTGTTTGCACAAAGTTGTGGATCTTGCCGGATATCGTACGGAAGGTGTAACCCTATACAGCCGCTACCGTCGAGGCCAGGTGTCTTCCTGAACTTGCGAAAAGGGTTGTTGTGGAGATCCTAAAGAGCAAGCTATTAAACTAAGTTTAGGGACAGAAATTTATGGTAGGGAGTATAATCAGCTTACTTCGGTTCTGTGGGATATGCCACAGAGCACTAGAAATTGAAACAGCAATTATAGTGATGAGTTATAGTAGGTCGAGAACACCTCGGCAAGACCAGACATCTCAGAGCACACCAATAATTGGTTTCCAACACATGGATATGAGCTAAAAATAGAGCAAGAATATCTTAGCAACACCAGACGTGCTGGGCTGACTGAGGTGCGTTCATATCCATGCCATCAAGAAGAGAAGGGATGATAATGTAAGTTTCAGAACGATGCTATGGGCTTGAAAAATAAAGGTACACTAAACAGAATCCGAATGCATCCCTCCATACCAACTCCGGCCACATTTTGCCTTGGGGAACTGGTGGGGCATACCTTGTGGGAGCTGCTTATCAATCGCTATCCAACCAGGATTTGCTACGGGATCTATTTCTACGAATCGTCTGTTCCGGATTATATCCACCCTTACAGTACCCCGGACCGACAAGTCTAAAGCAAATTGTCGTGAAAGCACCCCTCACTTTGAAGTATGTCTCGTAGTTCCGTCCAGATCGAAGCCTTCAAAACTTTGAACGTCTTTCTGCCCTAAGTAAACCCATATACAACGCTTAGATCGGGATCCGTTATTCCTATGTCTTAGAAGATACACGGCTTGCTGAATCTGGTACGGATCTGTATTCAGCTCATCCGACGACGCTGAGGCCAGGCATCTTGCTAGGCTTGAATTGGAGGTGGTCCCGGTACCAATACGCGAACACAATTGTGCCGAATATCACGTGGCTAAAATGAATCTATAATACCATATGCATCTATGCCGAAGGATGAAAGATAAAGGTAGCTAGAATGGCCAGTTCTAGGCTTGAATAAAGCTGCTGGGACTAGTAGTCTTAGACACGGCGTACAACTCTGTGACACTAAGATTCTGCGCGAATCCCATAATCTGCAACAGGTGAGGGACCATATAGACATTGTTATGTAGACAATAGCGGCAGTGGAGGAGAAGATATTGAGGTTCTGTTGAGGCTGCCAGACACTAACATCGAACCAAGGTCCTGACCAATCACATCAACTCTTTCTATTCGAATGATGCTCTGCTCAGAGAATCTAACCGGCCTCCTTGCAGCGATATATGAAGATGCACAGTTAAGTATTGAGCAACGAATTCAATACTTCCTTTCATTCTCCGATAGAATCTTCAAATTATTTTAGTCGATATGAAATATAGCTTCGGGGACAAGGACTGTGCTTCAGCGACCAGGCCACTTTGCTTCCATAAGCTATCGTATACATACTAGGCGCTTTACATAATACAGCATGTATATGGTATCCAAAGGAAAAACCTAACATTAACATGATACCCTCGGTAGATGAAGTAACCGTATCTGTGTGTTCCTATCTATGTGTTCATACATTGGGTTTAAATCGACCTACGTCGAAGTTCTTCATACCTTCCAACATCCGATACCATTGTTACTGCGGATGTCTCGATCAGCCTGCAGTCTCAAGCATTCACTTTGTATGGTTTGTTGCATATCACACATCAGAAATGTATTCAGCCCGTTCGACGTCGTTGAGGCCAGGCTTCTGGGCGGTGACGGGGCTGCGCAATGGGAGTTTGTGGGGTCACTAAAATAGGATTAGCTATATAGGCCACAAAAGCCATCGAGATCGTAGAAGAAGAAAAGCCCCAGGAGAGGCAGGAGTCTGCAAGTAGCTCACCCCGCTCATGCAGTAAGCGCCAAATTGCACTGGCAACAGAAATGACTATCATGGTGATCAATTGCAGTAGAGCAAGAATGTCTTGACGGGACCAGAGGTGCTGAGCAGGTTGAGCGGTGTCTGAATTCATACTCAAAAACATCTTTGAACAATTTGATAACTTCTCAATGAATTTATGAGAGATGCACTCAAGAGACTGCATAAGTTGTGACGTTGCGATCTTAGGCTTCGGCCATCTACTAGATATAGAGATTCGTGAAATTCGGGCAAGGCAGGCTTACGACGTGATTTTGCTCTCCAGAGAGGGCCTGCGCCATGCCCAGGGGGTTTGGAGGGTATATACTGGTATAGGCCCCTAAACCCGGTAACATTACAAACGTGCTGGGAGGCGAGCACTCTATTTCTCAGCCCAGAAGCTCACTGGTTGGTGCCTTGAAGGATTCGCATCCAAGCTGGCTGTGCGGGCCAAGCTCCCGACCGTTTAGTGCAAGAACGTGCACCCAGACGCCAGCCCTGGTCGCGGCCAGGATCCTGGGGTCAGCTCAAGTGCGGTTCTCGAGGCTGCAGCGGCGGTGATAAGAGGGGCTTGTCGCGAAAAGTATGTCTAAGTCATATCGACTATCGCTTGCAATCTTCGCTATTGGACTGTGTGGGGGTAATCGTGTAAACTTTGCGGGAATGACGAGTAGCTGGCAGGTGAATAAATTCGCAATTGGCCGATTATTGGTCATTCGTATGATCCCAAGCCTATTTGCGCCTGGCTATCAAACTGGGTCGCGTTTTAGAATGGGGTAGAGTTGTAGTCTAAACATTTATCTCTTGGGAGAAATCATACGGCATTATACTTAGACTTCGTAATGAAGTATGCAGGCGTTGTTTTATACGAACTAGATACCACTCATCTTGGAGAACTCAAGATGATGCTGTAATCTAATGATTGCCTATTCAAAAGCTTAGACCGAACGCATGATTGGCTTGGGTTGCTATTTCTCCACAGTGCATAGCATTTTACGAAGTAGCACTTATTGGATGGTCTTTTTGAGTGTGAAGAACAGGAGTAGCTTGAGTAACTGCACAGGCTGTTCGAATAAACAGGACAAACAAGATAGTGGGACGCAGTGTGAGGGCGAGGTCCTGTGCTAGCCTATAATCGCTGTATAAACGGTAGATCTTGCAAGAGTTATTCCCGAATACAGGATGCAGACTGTACCGTTGAGACAAGCCTTGTATGCGCCAAAAGAAAAGGTGGCATTGGACAGTGGATCGGATACGTCTTGTCCTCTAATAAGGTATCATCTTCTCGGTAAATGTGACATACGGCATTCAGGAATAGAATAAATGATTCGATGACCAGCGACCTCAATCTCGTGAGCAGTTTTTAAAGGACGAAGATTCTTTTGTGATATAGCGCAAAGGCGGTACCCAAACACTATGAACATAAAGACAGGTTCCCTTCAATTCCGACTCCATTTTCTCTCCTAAATATCTTCATCGGCCCAATGTCTTCTATTTGCCGGAGACGTCGCACTCCAAATTTGCATGCAGCTCGTTCATCGCCGTTGAAGCCAGGGTTCTTGGCGGCGATGAGGAGGGGCAACAGGAGCTGGCCGTGTCATCAAAATAGGTTAGCGATCGAAGTCATAGACTAAAAGTAGCTCCTGGAGTAGTAGGAGAGTCCGGAAGCAACTTACGGCGATTATTTCGAATACGCCAGAGTGCACTTGCAATTGAAATGACTATCATAGTAATAAGTTGCAATAGGGCGATAATGTCTTGACGAGACCAGAGGTCGGAGGCTGATTGAGGCGAGTTCAACTCCATGTGCCAAGAATCGTCTTTCCAATTGCGTGAGAAAAGAATTATGTCAAGTGTATAAAGAATGTTGCTTCAACTCCTAGGTCTCCCTCCTTTCGCTATCTCAAAGAAACTGAAGTAAGCATTGATTTGCATGCCACGGCCTAGGGCCTTTTAAACTAATACGCCAACACTATTGTGTTGGCAGTTAAGTAGTTACAATGGATCTGCAATGTCATATGCGGGAATTTCAGCGGGCACATCCACGTCGGATGATAAGGGCATAGGTAGTCAAACTGACCAGGTCTGTGCTTGGATGAAGGACACCGGAACAGGTAATTTCGCTAGCTTGACAATATACGATGTGCAGTTCTGTAACACTAAAACACAAGGATCCCGTCACCTGCAAGCCCTGCAAGGGATGAGCGGTCACGCAACATTGGTATGCCGACACGGTGGCAGTGTGAGTTGCCTTCTTGCGGCTCTTAGACACTAGCGCCGAATCCTATGCACCGGCCAATCACATCAACTTTATACACTCGGATGTGGCTACTTGCAGCGGCATGAGAAGACGCACAGTCGAATGAAGAAGTCATAATAAAAATTAGTAGCCAAAGATCACTCGTCTTGCTAAAGGTCACCCCGGCACGTTTAAAAGACCACGGCAGGATGCACGCTAGGATATTATAATAGAAAACTTAAGATACAACTTATGCTGCTGAAGATCGCTTGAATAGCTATGCTACAATGAGACATGCCACCAGCAAGACTAATGAAACGTAGAGGAGTACTGTGCGATGTACTAGGGTTTGATGGGCAGGAACAAGGGCGGGATCACCATGTTGGGGCCAAAAAGAATACTTTGCTATAAAGTTGACCTGTAAGTGCTGCCTAAGGCATCAACTCTATAGACAGTGTTTTTGAAACGCGGCATGCGAGCTATTTCAGATATCAAATAAATGTAAGCTGGATTCAATTGATACATCTCATTGAGCGACTTAGCCTATGCTAGCATTTGCCCACCATCGTTGTCTTTTCGTCTTAGAGTATCTGAAGCAAAGCGCTGTGCCCTAGTAGATTCAATCCAAAGTATAATGAGCTTCGTTAAAGTCAATGCCTTGTCTACCAGACATCAGTCTTGAAAAAGCGAACAAAAGTGTAAAACTGAGCAAGACTTCGGTACAAGGTCGAGATTCAGCGACGAGAGTTGTTGAGTTGTTATTGATGGATGCTTGATTCCAAGCTCTTTGCTACTATTTCAGCATCATTTGCACTTGTTTCTTCGAATTTTGTGGATTTTGTTGGACAGTGCGCTGTGGGCATGTCTAAACTCGTTCACCGACGTCGAGGCCAGGCGTCTGCCTGAGTTTGTAGAGGGGTTTGTTGCGGAATTTCCAAAGAGCGAGCTATCAAACAAAGTTCAGGGACGCAAATGGATGGTAAAGGGTATGATCAGCTTACTTCGATTTTGTAGGAAATGCCACAGAGCACTAGCAATTGATACTATTACCATGGTGAGAAGCTGCAGAAGGGCGAGAACATCTTGGCGAGACCAGACTTCTGGTGCTCGTCGTTTGTCCAGGTCCATGTTCAAAGATGAAGTAGAGGTCATGTTAGATTAGCTCACGGAAAAACATATTGGAAAGATAAAATATAATCCATCCATTTCGTCGATTTATAGACTCTAAACAATCGGTGACGACCGGTGTGTGATCCTACAGCCGACCGTATGAATACTTGAAACACTCCTATTTGATTGGACAAACTCATCGATATCCTCTCGCGCGAGCCCAACAGATGGAAGGACTAGCAGCAAGAGAACCTTGCGGTTGATCAATGCTGGCGCGCGGTATGGGGCCAACATGCACGTATGTTTTCCGAGCTGTTGTATAAAGTCAACGCCGCCGACTCTTTGCCTTGCCAGCAAAACGCCCGTCTCTGAGGTCCAGGTGGCCTAGAAGAAGGCAGACAGAGTATGCGGTTCATGCATGATGCTCAGGTCTGAACCAATAGAACGCCACAGCTGCACGGTGCTGTCAGCCCCGTTGACGCGACGTGCATGCAACATACTGCCAATCAGCGCAAAATGCAAAGATTTCAATGATTCTAGTCACATGAAAATGCATCAATGCCCCGACTGGCCTTCGGGCATTTCTGCTCTTCTCTTCCCAACGTACCTCATAGCGAAGTATGAGAGTACATTCTGGCCTACTTGATTCTAGGCTAATAGGCCCCAACAAATTTACTATTTTTTTTTCTTTTGACTCAACAGCCAACTGGAGAACACCACCTATTCTGACGGGCGTATGAGGACTATTTTTATATTCTGATAATCTACTCGTCGTGCGTGTCCTTCGTTACAGAATCCCCATACATCTGTGGCCTGCTGGCTCAATGTCTACCCGTCGGAAAGAAATATATGATATACTGCATACACTCATGCCAAGTACATATAGTTGACTGACATGATGAAAAAACCCATTCCTCTATAAACCACCTCAAGTTCCAACACCAACCCTATCGTTATCATTACTGTGAGCGAATATCTTCATCAGCCCGTTGTTCCTAGGACTTGGGAATTTTCCTGGATGTCGCTTCGTCGAGGCCGTGCCCTCAGTTCGTTTGACGCCGTTGAGGCCAGGCTTCTTGACGGTGATGAGGTGGCGCAATGGGGGAATGTGCGACGGGATCTTGGGAGGTCACCAATGTATGAGGATCAGCTATCGGAATGGTAGAAAAAAAAAGATTAGCTTCGTAGCTTACCCCGTTCGCGTACGATCCGCCAAAGGGCACTAGCAATCGAGACAATTACCATAGTAATAAGTTGCAGTAGAGCAAGAACATCTTGACGAGACCAAAGATCAGGAGGTGAATCTGGTGGTGTAGTTAACTCCATTATCCATGAATAAAAGAAGTTGGTGTCAATTTCGAAACAATGGGGAGGTGGAATTTATATAAAGTCATATCGAATGTGGGCGTCTTTTGTCCGGTTAGTAGACTGAGCTTCGACTGGATCAACAGTGCCTGGGGGTGGAGGGCAGGTCATCACGCGTAGGCAGCTGGGCGTTCGCTTAGTGCTCAGACATTATTATTTGCTACTCTAAGATCCGTGTGCTCGAAATGGGCCTTACTGTGCGAGATGGCCTTACCCTGCGTAAAACAATTCGCTACCTTTCTTGGTTTTCAAGCGTCGTGCATGATCCGCGAACTTCCTAGTAAGCGGACGCGGGAAGGCGGGAGGGACATAAGCAGGCTCTGGGCCCGCCACAGAAAACCCTTCTGACTCCCGAACCGGTGAGCACCGTGTATTGTGCCGAGAGGTCGCGCGATCCTGTCATCTCCGTCTGCGCAAGTCCGGCCCGCCCCGCTTCAATCCGGCCGACTAACTGCACCCCCATGCGAGAAGATGTGGTACATAGAGGCCAGGCTCTGGGATGCCGTCGTCACATGTTTATCCTGGAGCAACTCACGTCACGTCCGCACTGATAAGGCTGCGCATCACGTGCGAGTGCTATGTACAACGCCCCTCGAATACGAGGGAGTCCTCTCAAACGCAGCATCCACATGGACATACCCATACCAAAATCAGCGAGATGTTGATATTTGTACAATGATACTCAGAAGAAACTATAGTCTACACCGGGTATCAAACCAACTCTCCAAATCAACCTCATCTTCATCTTTGTCTTTACAATGATCACGCCTACATATGAGAAACATGGTCTTCACTTCACCTCCACGACCCCACCCCCTTCCTCCCCACACTCCCCCTCATACACCCTGAATGCACTACTCCACCATCCGGATAGACCCTAATTGCACTCCCTCCAAACCTCTTATGACAGACACTACAATGCCTATCCTCATCAATCACGACCCTCCGGTTCAACCCACCAGGCACTCTCCTCCCGTGACTGTCGGTTTTTCCTTCGCCTAGCAGCACCGCAGCCTCGACTTCTACTTTTTCGACGGCGCGGAGCCGGGCTTCGATACGGTTAGTGTTCAAGACGGAGTTGGCGTTGCGGATGCGACCGCGGAAGTAGGAGGCGAGGTCTTTGACCGGGAGGGTGGGGGGCACAAGGTCTAGGGTTGTGGAGGCGGGCAGGCGGGCACCGTGTTTGCTGAGGAGATCGAGGGCTGGGGCCCAATTCTGTTGGTTTGGTGGAGGGGGAGTAAGATAGAGGGAGAGGAGTGTGTGGTAGATTGAGGGCTCGGCGTCGTCGTAGTTCGCTGTGGCTGGGACGGTTGTTGATGGCTGGAAAGATTTGGTGGGAGATAGTGGCTGTGGTGTTGAAAGATATGTCTGGTTGCAGTATCTGGGGAAATTAGCATATGTAAAAAGTCGGCAAGATCTTGCACTTACTCCTCGGCCTTTTCATAATCCTTTAATTGAAACACATAAATCCGTAAAGCCTGCTTGTGTTGTCCCATTTTGCTCAGCACAACCGCCCGGCACTCATAGTAATCCGGGTCGTCTGGAGGAAGCTGCTTAAGCACGCGCACTTTGTTGTACTGCGTACTTGTCTTGAGGAAAGTCTGTAGACGCAATCTCCATTCTTCCCTCTCCTCGTCGTTTGCAAATTCACCAGCCTTTAGTCTTTCTAGGAACAGATCGACGAGCCTTTGGTGGAAGTCTGGCGTCATTTCATTGAGCTCCTCTATGATATGTTCGAGGTACTTGACGGTAAGTTTGGGATCGATTTGCTGAATGAAGTCGACGACCTGCTGGCGGGGCAGAGTTTCTGCATTCTCGGTGTCAGCGAGGAAAACCTCCATACCAAGTGCAGGCTCTGTCCGTAGCGGCCACTCGGCAAATTCGAGAATCAGATCGATCATCTCTGGCGGCAGCTGCTGCAGATATCCAACAGTCCGCTGAGGACCCTGTAACGCCGGTGAGACTTCCTCATCGGCCTCATTCTTGCCAAATTTCTCTAGTAACTCTAATGCCTGCCGGTGGAGCTTCTTGCCGTGCAAGAAATCGATGAGATCGGCATACCGACCCGTCTCATATAGCTTTTCCTGAACGACGTCCGGCTCACAAAAGTTGGGAAGTCGGAAGAGCGGTCCGGCAAGACTAGGGCTTGCCAGCATGTACCCACGGAACAGTGTCGTGTCTACTAGCTGTGCCGCCTTAAGAAGCTCGGCAGCCCAATCAACTTGTGAAAGTGGACTAGTCGGCTGTAAGAAAAAGTGAAATGGTGGTTTGTACTCTTCGGCCTGGCTTTCGCTTGGTTGAGGAAGGGGCTCGTTAAGGTTGCCATCCGTGTCGATATATCGCTTTATCTGAACTCGGCATTGGGCAAGATATGATAGCAGCGCACGAACGGCTGTCCTGAGTTCCTTTCCTTCAAGGGTTCTCTCCGGAAGAAGGGTCTCTGATGTCTTGACCTTGATGCTTGCTGCATCAGTCGTGTCGTCCTTGGCAGAAGACCGAACAGACGCTACATCTGAATCAACCTTCTTGTTTCCTCCTACAAATCTGCCCATCATCGAGCGTCCGATAGTTGATGCAGGCGTTGAGATGGTCTCTTTGCTATCAGCTACGCCCTTGTCGTCGGGAGCGTCCTTATCCTCATTCGTCTCTTCCTCGTCGACAACACTCTCGGTATCTTTGACGCTCTCAATAGAACTATAGTTGCCAGCAATCGATCTGGGATACAAAGCAATGACCCTCTCAGGAGGTGCTTTCGCATCCGCGAAGAGGTCCATGGCGTCCTGGAACTTGTGGAGGTCGAAGAGAGCTTGTGCTTTGAGCATCATGATTTCTCGGATCCTGCCCTCCTTGTCGGTGAGAAGTGTGTCCTCGAGCATATTCAACAGACTCAGCGCCTCGTCATATCTCCCACTGAGAACGAGCTGATCAATTTGGGATTCGTAGTTTTGCGCTCCCATTCGCCAGATGCACCGGTCGCTTCCAATTAAGAAGCCTTTTCCTGCATGTGCCAAGCTGATGTTAGGCTGTGGCACGTGCATATAGTTTGCATTAGGTAGAGCCACAGTTTGCAGTAGATTCAAAGTGTCCGGATTTCTAACCTCCAGACCTCCTTTGGCAGGAGGCTGAAGAGAAAGCATGTAGGGGTAGGAGTAAGCAAGGCTTTCCGGCGCGGATGGCCACGGGACTTGCCGCTTATCGAGGGCGTTCCCGTCGGAGTCGATGAATAGACTGTTCACGTCCTTGGCCAGCAGCATTTCGCCCTCTCCTAGTCGCGTCGCCATTGGCTTCGGTACCCAGCTACCCATGCCCATGTAGCCCATGCCTGATGACGAGACGGCACCAAAGCGCGCACCTCCCTGCCCACCTGCTTCGCTTAGGGCGCCGGGCTTGATGATATCTTGAACATTCTGGCTCTCCACGTCTACCATTACGAATCCAGGATCCATGCCTGCAACAATCTTTGTTCCCGTCGCCCATGTCAGGCTCTTTACCGACGCGATGAGCGTAATTTCAACTACCTCGCCGTCCAGTTCCATGTCCTGCCATGTCCACAATATGATCTTCCTCTTAACCGCAACCGCCAGTCTACTGACAATAGACGGAATACCTGTGCTGGCATCTTTCACAATGTTGCTCGTCACGGCGAACGCCGTAGCGCCTCTTGTCTTCTCTAGCTTTTCCTGCAGCGTGTATGTCTGGAGATCGTGAATCGAGACATGGTTGTCCGACAACGAGACGAGGATATTTGCTTCTTTGATGATGGCTAACTGCTGAATGGGCCGTCGCGAGAACTTCTCCTCTTCGCGTAGGAGCTCGGCGAGCTTGGCTTTGGGTGTCGGCGGTTCAGGCGTGTCGCCATTCTGTTCGCCATTCTGCACAGGCGGATCGTCTTCTTCGGCGGTCTCGTCGATGCGGTATATGCGGAGCGACCCGGTATTCAACCCAACAAGTACTCTATCACCTGTATCGTGTTAGCTTTTCTACCCGAGGCACAGGGTAGCTGCATACCGTAGGCGAGAATGGACTCGATCTTGGACTTGTCGCGCTGCTTGAGCTCGACGATGGGTCGAGCGGTAAAAGCGGAGAGCATCTTCGGTCGTCGAATCGCGGGCGAGCATGGTATTAGCTTCCAGTCGCTATGTCATCATGGTTGTGTGGGAGATAGCTCCCTGAGAAGCTGGTTGTAGGAGCATGTCGGCGGCCTGCATCGTCATCGCCGACTGCCCTGCATATGGCCCGAGCTTGAGTCCACGTGCCTGGGCATTCACGGCTTGGCGGACTGTCCGGAAAGGACAACATGTCGGACTTGGAAGTTGGGAAATGTAAGATTGTTAACAAGTCACCGAGAAACGATAACGACGATCTGATTTTGGGAGGATTTTTTCAATTTGATAATCGACAGCCTCCAGGAGAGACAATCTGGTCGGAAAGCCATCTGCACCCTCCCAATTACATACAAAGGAGCGACTCGGGTAAGTCCCCGTACGCCTTGTGTTCACTGCTAAGATCCACATCCATCCCCCAACCCACTACCACTAGCTCAGAAACGTTCCGGCCAAAGCACGGAATCAACACAAAAACGGCGCAAAAGCGCAAAAACCAACCCTTCATCCAAAGGACGAGGATACCTTCAACCGAAGCCGACTCAAGCGCATCTCTGTCGACCTTACACTCAACTCAATATCTACGAATCTTTCTATGTCCTGCCGGATAGAAGGAGACGGAGAAGCGAGGAGGAAGGTTACCAACGCTTGTTACCGATCAGCAGCTCGTCAACATTCAACTTTTCCCCCATCGACAGCCTCAGCAGGTCCGAAGATACATCCAGAAGGGCCGGTGAGTTAACAGAAAGGAATATAGAGAGGCGACATTGAGCGATCATATCCAATATGCCCGGTATCACGTAGTACTATGCGGCTCCATTTGCGTCCTTGACTGTAGCTCCACTGCAGCGGCTCGCGGCCAACCGGGCAAGCCACGAGAAGGCGGGGAGCGGTGCAGGTATGCAACAGAAGGGAAAATGGGGCACGCAGGGAATACTAGGGAGGAACAGGGGGAAAAGGACCTCGGGAACAGACATACCAAAGGAGATATGCGCAAAACCTCATTGCGAGAGAAAAGAGAGATGGAGTGATCCGAAGACCTGGTATGAAATCTTGCGAGAAATGAGACAAAGATTCTTCTTGACTAGTAAAAAAAATAAAAGATGGTATAAAGAACGCTCCAAATGCAATGAGGGGATATCAATCCAACGCCGTTACAAGATGCAGAGCACAACGCAGAACTACAAAATCAAAGAAATACATTAGACCCTCTTTCTTGTCGAGCAAAGCTCAGACGCAGAAGGGGAAAGAATTGAAGGAATGTATTGCAGAACACCAGTTTGGTTCCCTGAAGAGAAGCAAGCTCCTGCGATTCAGGGCATCTCAGTGAGCGAAAAGCATCAATCTGAGAAAGACCTCAAGGGTCCAAGGTACGTAACCTGAGCAATTACGTCTCGTCACAGGCCGATATAATGACCCACGCTACTTCTTAGACTCAGAACGCAAGCGAAAAGGTCCGGGAAGAGTGTGAATCATCGACAGAATGGATCTAATCCGCGAACGGGTTCTTCTCGCGCCGTGGGTGATCAGCGAATGGGTCGTGCTTTTCGTCGAGTGGGGAAGGCTCAGCGAGAAGACCATGGCTGCTTACGCGAGAATGACCAGGGCGGGCAGCGTCGTTGACGGTCCGAGTATCCACCTGGCCGACCTTTTCGTTCGAGGAGTCGTTGTCATTGGGGCCATAGGTGGGGAACGGTCGCGGCTGCAAAGTATACGGTGCAGCCTTGTTCACGGGGTACTCGTATGGTGGTGCGGCATCGTCCGGGACTTGCGATGTTGGCGGGGTTTGACCGATAGCAGATTCATCATGATAGGCGGTGCGCTTTTCGTCAGTGCTTCGGCGAGCCATATGCGTGCAAGCGTAAATAGCACCGCCGATAGCAATGGCCAGCCAGATGAGAATAAGAGTGAGCGAGATCAAGGCTTCGGTGCGGATTCCGGCGAGTAGCTTGTCAATCACAGCGGTGATGGCTTCAGAAACCTCATCCTGTGATTTGCCTTTGGGATCCGCAAGTAGTTCGCTTGCGCCTGACGCGTCACTGTTGTCGGCAAGGGTCTTGAGGGACAAGGTGTCGTTCCTCACACCCGGGAAATTGACATGGGCGTGATCTTGCACCCAGGTGAGACCCTTTTGGACACCTGCAATCTTCAATCCGATCAAGCAGTTTAGAACCTCCTTGATCGGATCATAGAGTACAGTGCCGCCGAATGTCTCATTGAGCACATTGCTCATCTTGTCGACAAAGCCGTTGAGAGTGCCATTGATTGCCCCAGTTGTAGTGTTTACCCAACCGAGGATATCGTCGTTGAGCTCAGAGTCAAGCTTATCGATGGCACTGTTCACACCGCCGGACCAAGACATGGAAGCATTGTTCAAGGATGTGACAACTTTGTCCGCAAAGTTCGCAACCTCGTTGGTGAGTTCGGGAGCCTTCTTCTGAATGGCCCTTACGAGCAGCCACTGACAAAAGCAAGAGAAGAGGCCCGCGATACCCAGTGAGATTAAGAAGAGCATCGGAACTGAGGTTGCGTAAGCCCAGGCCCAGCGCATAATAGCCTGGCGGCGCGCTGAGCCAAAGCGGCTGCCAATCCATAGACCAACTCGACCAGAGGTCGGGCGCGAGGCAACATAGACGACATCCATGGGTTCATGACCATTGTTGAAGAGCTCGGAATGTTCCTCCATCCTGCGGTACCGCCTGATCTCCATGTATGCCATCGGGATGATGGCGAGGATTGCGAGGATAATCAGGACGATGAGACCGATCTTGCGGGCACGATAGCCCATTTCAAGGAGATCGTCGAAGAAGTCGTTGATGGAGTTGCCCTCGGAGCAAAAAGATAATTGCTCCTTCTGTGGCACCGGAAGCAGTTGATGGTCGAAGGTGAAGTTGTCCATCCCTGCTATAAGCTTCCTGACCTCCTCAAAGGGTTTACGAACGAGGCCATCGGTGAAGTTTTGAACCTCGTCGAAAGTGGGGATTGACTTGTTGAGGTCCTTAAGCCCATCTTCAATTTTTGCCGGCACCTGAATGTCTTTCAGCTTGTTGATTTGGTCGTCAAGGTTGATTGATGGCTTGTCGTCATCACCGGTGAAGAAATTAATCTTGCTAAGGATCGAGTCGATCCCTTTGGTGACTGATTGGACCTTTTCTTCCATTGTGCCAGTGACATCGTTGATTGTCGAGTTGAGGGCTTTGGCGGCTTCGGTACCGAGCTCAACGGCGGCGTGAAGACTGCCGCTAACGGCCAAGGTGATGAGGCAGAGGTAGGTACTCGTCATCATGTGGATGACGAAGACGACCAGTTCCTCCACCCCGGTAACGCTCATGTCTAGCATTTTCATGAGTCCATTGACTGCCTTTTCGACGCCAGTGGTGGTCATTTCATTGACGCCTTGTGCCATGAAGTGGGGCATGGAAGCCATGGAGCTTCCAAGCTTCTCGACTTGGGTGCATGCGCTGAGGGCTTCCCTACGAGCAGATGTTAAGCTTGAGTTGGTGCTCGCGATAGCAAAGAGAAGCCGGACAAGGACGAGGATGAGAAGAATAGTCCAGCGGTTGATCCATATCTGTGAGAGTCTAGCTCGAAGGCCGAGGTATGGTTTGAGGTATGGTGTTTGATTTTGTGTAGGTCGTGGTTCATCTTGTTGGGCGTAGTAGTCTCGCATCTCATGATCGCCAGCGGAGAGAGATGGAGGTACAGCCGGGAAGGGTTGCTGTTGGTTCGCCGTGGAAGCCATGTCGGAGGTGGGTGGCTGCTGAAGCCGAGGTCTACAAGGTGTATTAGATGATGTAGAGGCAGCCAGCCGCCGGACAGTCGTAGTCGAAAGAGAAAAAAAAGAGAAGTAAGTGTTGCAAAGGTTGACTCAGATATGTTATTTATGAGGACAGCGTAAGGAAGATCATTACGCGAGTAAGAGACAATGAGAGAGCAATAGAACAATAAGAAAAATGCCCAAACGCTCCGCACAATGCAACAAAGAAATGGTGAAGCAGGAAAGTGAAAGTACAGCAGAGAAGGCGGTGGGGAATAGTTATGACTTTGACGCATTCACCGATTGGTCACGAGACGAGGATGGACATGAAACGAGCAGGTCTACGTACCGCGAGGAAGCGCAGGACCGAATCGTAGACCGCTGCAAGGTACCAATGGCACACAGCAGAGGGCTACTCGACCTGAGCGTTTCAACAGCGATCCCTGTCCGATGCGGCTCTATTCTGGAGCAGGCGAGATTGGGTTAGGTAGCAGGCCTAGATAGGCGCCCGTGGAGTGGAGCGAGCTCCTAGCGACCAGTCGTTTGCATGTCAGGCGGCCGGGCTGGAGAGGGCCCAAACAACGCGCTACGAGGATTTGGGAGGCGACGATTGTTATTCTGGACCTCTTTGTCCTCGAGTGGTTGTCGCGGGTTGTTTGAGCGGGCGCCTTTGTCTGTGGGCTTGCGCTCACTGGCCTGCGACGCTGGAGCGCGCGAGGAGGGCAGATCGGACGACCTACACGCAGCCTCGTGACGTCGCCGGGCGTCGCAGGATCGGGAGAATTGTCGTCGAGCGCAAGGGAACACGCCTCTGGGGGTCGGTCGGAGTGGCAGAGGAGGCTCAAAGAGCACAACATGGCCGCCGCGGCGGTTTTGTAGGCAGCGCGCCGCATGGTCGCGGCGCAGGCCTGTGGCGGCCGCTTCCTTGTTTCTGCATGCCTGCCCACAACGTCATCACCACTCTCGTCACTCCGTTCGCAGCCTTTGCCCATTGCACGTCCGGCACTTGGATTCTAAAATTCTGCGAAGATGATGCCGGGCACACACTCTGCTCTGGAGTATGCTTTGACCCCAAAACCACCGCGAGCCGAGCAGCGCCGACGCGCTTTGCGTGACGCTGGGGATTCCTGTCGCGGTGCCAAGAGATCGAGCAGTGGCTGCGGCGTAGCGCCTGCAGTTGCGGGGCGTCCGTGCGTCCGCGAGCTGTGGGCCAATCAAGCCCTCGGGCGACGGCGCCTTGTAAACATGCACAACGTCTCTGCGGCTCCATCTCTGACCTGTCCCATGCTTCAGCTTCCAACATCTCCCGTCATGCGTCCGGGCCGTTGGAGTCTTGGCCCGGTAGCACATGGCGCCAACAACAACTCCCGTAGCGCCTACGGCAGCGAGATTGACAGCGCGCTTCCGCTGCTTCTGCACCCGCCTGATACTGCTCAACACCATCCATGCTGCCATCATACTCTCAGCTCTTGTTGATTACCACGTGACTATGAGTTTGGCTACCCACGCGCCGGATTGTCCTGTCCTCAAGGCGAGCGCATCCCGGAACGCAGTATCTCTTAGATGAAGCACAGTGGTTTGGTCCCAGCATATACCGTATGTGGCATTTGTCCTTAGTGCTCCCTTTGACACTGTTGACTAGTGTTCCACCTGTTTATAAGTAAACGTTTGATTCCCTTCAGTACAAACTGCTCCGAGCATGTTCAGCGTCCGCTTTAGTCTTCCTCCATGATCTATCGTCATAAAAGCTAGGAGTGTCCGCATGGGTGTCATATTTCATATCTTCACTAGCAGCAGAATTTACAAGAGAAGCATTCGTAGTAGGCACGTCCCTTTTACGCAGTAATTCGACCAGTCTATGGGAGCAAGTGTATCAATATTCAGTGCTACATTCATTAAAAGCTTAGTACCAAGTATCTTATCTTCGGCCTTTCTTAGACCTTCATCTTCAACCTTATGTGTGTTTCTATCGTGAATTCTACAGATCAGATCACGAGACCTTGGGAAAGTAGATATGGAGTATGTTCAGATGCGCAACTGACCCTCGATCCAGACCACAGACTACTCTTCTAAATTGTATTTGCATAAAGGGAGTGCATGATAGCCTTGAGCAGCTGCTCACGCTTGTTGGTTGGGAACACAAATGAAAATTGGGCGCAGGGTCCAAAGCTTGTGGGGGAACAGTCACCAGAGACGACCGTGCCCATGCCTGTGAAAGCTCCACCAAGCGCACGTTAGGCCTGGCTGTCCCGCTGCTTCACTCGGCTTCTTGACCTCAAACTCGAAAGCACCGTTTCTTTCTCGCACAGGTGATTCTACCCACTCGCGCTCGCAGCCAACCCCATCGTCGCTCAACCCATAGTTTTCTGTGCCTTGGTCCCTGGCGTCCCTGGAAGACTCGTATCTGCGAGGCTTCATATCGTTCGCGTTCGTACTTATTTTGACGCTAATTCGCCTCGGACAATAGAATAGATTCTCTGGATAGGATCACCGACACCGCCTATTGACAATCGTTGGCTTGTATTGCCTTGACCGTCACCGCATACTCTGACAGGTGAGTACCTCTTCCCTACCAGCAGCCTACCGCCTTTACATGCACGAGTAGCCTATCTGGAAGAGGTTTGTTGTGAAGTCTCATATGCGCCTCTCATGAGATTCCTATTGTACTTCTTATTAAGTTCAGGCAGCCGTAGGCCATAAGTACCATTACAACCCCTTTTCGGAAGCCTCGTACACAACCAACCTTTCTGAATTGCTCAAAACTCCTGGTACGTCTTCAGTCCTCTGGTACCACCTTTCTTTCCGCTTCAAGAGCCATCTACCATTCAGCATTAACACCTCCACCCCCTAAAGCAAACACGGCTCGCTTGGACAAATAAAGTGTTTCGAACATCGCTACTATCAGCAATCCATTGAGACTGAAAGCGGGGTCCTTCGGTATGTGCTCTATACCCTAGTTTGCGTTTGCTTCATGCTTCGGGTGGCATGCGGGAGCGGTGACGATTCTCCTTATGATTCGTTGGTTACGACCTCAACATTCTGGGTCGAACGCGTCAGATGGTCTCAGCTCACTGCCATTTTACCTGAAGCTATGAGCATGTGAACATCTGACTAGAGGCTCCTGCATCTGTCGGTGTAGAGCGAAGCTGTTCCCCTTCACTATGGTGTCACGAACACATCACTGACATTGCGGGATAATAGTTCCATTGACACAGGATAACCCCCTCTGTGCCTCTGTCGTCACCGCTTCAGACCTCGCCCTATATCGAGTTGCTGGGCCAGATCACGTTTCTAAACCTACTTCTCCTACTTAAGCACTCACTTCAAGTCTGAAAGGCGACTCAGACCTAGATTCGAGCTTTGCAGTACGAGCATACATTTCAACTCCAGAAGCCTGGAACAAACAATATACCCTTTCGAAGTGCGATCGTCACAATTCGATACAGACTTGTTGAATGGCTTCTCGTGCCAACACTGGACACACGGGCTGGCCGGCCCAAGGTGGAGCATTCACCCGCAACGTCACCAAGCCAGGTTCATCTTGTTCCTCCGATGACAGCGGAACCCTTCACGGGGATGACAACTCCTCCAACGTTCGCGGCAGATCCGAAAGTACGCACGTTACATCTGGTGATGAGTCTCCGGACGACGACCTGGCAGCACTCACCCGCTCCCGCTTCTTCTCTAGGGGTGCCAAATTTTTCGAAGACAAGAGTAGTCTTAGCGACACTGGCTTCACCACTAGTGACTCTGAGCAGAGGGTCCTCAAGGCTCCCATCGGACCCTCACGTCCTTTCAAATCTCGAAACGCAAACAACTCCTATAACAGTGGCGGCGGCGGTGGCGGTGGCGGTGGCGGGTATCGCAGCTCCAAGACTTGGGTCTCGCCAGACGCGCAGCACATGCAAGAGTTTCTCATAATCCGCAATGCAATGCGCCGCCTCTTCAAGCACTCGGACGTCGCCAAATGGAAGTACCAAGATTACATTGCTCACCGCGAAGCCTCAATTGCCTCTCAGAAAGCCGCCCTCTCCAAGTCCGTCGAGCAAAAGGAATCCGAACGCGAGCTCCAACCCCCGCATATGGATTCAAAGGCCATGTCCTCCTTCGTGAAACTACTGCCCGGTAAACAGAACTTCGGTATGCAAGGCAATGTAGGCCGGGTCCTCGGCGAGAAGACAATCTGGTGCATGGACTGGCTCAATGGCAAGGAAGAGATCAGCCCTTGGCCCTCTCACGCCGAGATGAAGTGGGAGGGTGACGACAGAGCAAAGACGGGCGTCGGTCGATTCCTTCCTCTCCCCCGGGAGCCCGGCGCTCCTGGCATCCCATGGAACCAGCTTCAGGTCGTCGATCAATACCCCATGGACCAGATTGCTTGCATCCCTACCATGGAAGACGTCTACCTTCCGGTCGACGAGATCGACGAAGCCGACAAGTACAAGTTCATCAGCAAGATGCTCGAAGAAGCTATGGACGAGTATCTCGACTCCTGACATGGTGGCCACTCACTTACCTCGCCAACATTGCGGCAAATGTTTGAAACAACTATTGCAGGATCAAATGCTCTGGTCGCAGTTTGTTTACGCATCGATCTCGACCTTGAGATATCTTGATGAGGATGCAACACCATCAGTCTCATCATTCTGGCAAACAAAGGTAATCGATATGTGATACAAGCGGGGGATGTAAGTTGCTACTATTTCTGTTCGATGGTGGATACCGGCCTGGTCCTGTACGATTCAGCTACCCTAGTCTCTTTTACCTTTTCTTCTTTGGGTTTCGGTGGAGCTTTTTAATCTTTCATGGGGGAACATGGGTGGCGGCTTTCTGCGTTTGATGCGATACCCCTTACTTCTTGCGTTCTTTTACCTGGATACGGAGTCATTCGGGCTCATGGCATTTTGGAGTTATCGGACTCTTTGTCTGCTTTGGGTCAATGAGCCTTTTGACACGGGCTTTTGGATAGGTTTGGTGGGAAACATTCTGTGTACTTTTATGGTATCCACTATTTCCGAGACCCTTCTTGCGTATGTTTCTTCCAGTTTATAATCACAGCACACGGCAAGCGACCCTTAGAAAAGGAATCGAATAACGTACCGGACATACAATGACCACCTCCTCAGCCCACCCTTTTCCAAGCACGATGATGTTTATTAGTAAATACCAAAATTTTGTCTAGCTCAATCAAACACCTTGCATTAATATGGAGTACCTATCAGTCCCTCAGTTTGAGTTGAACACTATATTATCAGCACCCTTGAGACTATGTATGCTATCCTTTCCCGATGTCTAATTGTCTCACATGAGCTCCCTGGCAATTCTTCATGTCCAACCTCAATGGATGCTTCAGCTCTGCAAAAGCCTATGGGAAACCCTACAAATAGCTCAAAACTGACTATGAGCGCAGACGGAATAGCTACTAAGGTGCATCCCTGCGTCGCGAGACGCACAGTGTACATGCATGAAGGTAGCGGCTTGTCCAGCTACCTACCCTGCATGAGAGCGCATCATCTCTTCTCCCCCTAGACTGTCCACCCGCAAAATTGGTAAAATCAACCGCCAGGGGCCCAGTACGTTACCTGTTGTTACAAAACGCTGACTTGCCGGTAGCATCGCGAGCACTGCTACGCTACGCAGCAGCCACGGCAGCTACTCCGAAAAGCTTCTCCCGCTTCATACACAACGCCGACAGGAGCATGACGCCCCCTGCCACAGGTATTAGTACGAACACTTTTTGCATGGCGTTCACAAGAGCCCAAATGACCTCCTCGCGCAATGGCCCATGCACTTGCTCCAGCACCTTGCTCTGAACGCCCGCAACAGCGCTTTCGATATCTTGTTCCGAAAAATTCTGGCCAGACAGAACAGACCGTAGATTTCTGACTGCCGTCGAATGGAAGATCTGGCCTGCAATTGCGAGGGCGATGACCTGGCCTCCAAGTTGCGACACGTTCTGCATACTAAGGGCCGCCGCAGCATTCTCCGATTTCGTTGTAAGCGAAGCGATTGAATAGCCAGTCAACATGGCCAGGCCACTACCGATGGCTGTGACCACACACAAGCCATAAAGGGTTCCAGTTGATGTAGACGGGTTTAGGTACGTGGTAAGGAGGGCGCCGCCGACCGTCAAGAAGATACCGCCAATGATGTAAATCAACATGTACACCTTTATGGCGCTAAGAAAATATCCCGATGCTAGATTTACCGAAATGGCAACGATAACGAAAGGAAGCAAACGAACAGCCGCTTTCAGGGCACTGTCTCCGTTCGTAAACTGGAAATAAATGGGAATGAAATACATTGCAACGTAGAGTGTCGTGATGCCCGCCGAGGTCTCGATATAGAGGAGGACTTGGGTGCGTTCGCGCAATAGATGGGCCGGGAATGCACGGTGAGTTTTGTCCGTGAAGAGGGCGAAGGCCTGCTGGAGGACATATGCGACTAAGGTGACCCCAAAAACAACAAAAGTGGCGATGGTCCTTCCATCGTCCCACCCCCATTGCCCGCCTGCCATCGATATCGCCAAGAGAAATGTAACCCAGGTGCCAGCACCAAGGAGGAAGCCGACAAAGTCAAGACGGGCGATTCGCTCTCGTACACTGACGCCTTGGGAAGGATAAATCGAGGGAAGGTAAAAGACATAAGCCGGAGCCGAAAGAGCAAAGATGACAAGATTGATGTAGAATGCCCATCGCCAGGTGGCTGAGGATGTTGCAAATGCTCCGCCAATGACAGGACCCAAGATGGCGCCGATGCCCCAACAGCTTCCAATAAGTGCCATGTAAAAGCTGCGTTCCTCTGGCGCCGTCATGGCTAAGAAGTAATTTAAGGAGCCAAGGTAGATTCCGCTACCTCCTACGCCGGCGATAACGCGACCGACGATCAAAGTACTCATGGATGGAGCGGCTCCACAAATAACTGAGCCGACCTCGAAAAGGACCACGGTTGTGAAGAAGACCCATTTGATATTGAAGGCGTTGTACAGGTTTCCAAGGGGGAGAACGACACATACGGAGCCAAGAGGAAATCCTGCTCCAACCCACGCCAGTTGTTCAACGTGACCGAACCGCTCAATGACAGAACCCTGCACATCCGCCACGATAGTGGTATCGAGTCCATAAAGAAGGCAGCTGACGTAGAGAGCGACGCAGATGGCCAGCCAGCGAATACCGCGGATCTGTCGGTCTTTGACCTCCGGCTTGGGATCGTCAAGTCTCTTCTCCTCATTCTCGGCTTTCGTATCAGCACACTGAACCCCTGGCAATTGGACTGGAACGGCAGACTGAGTAGACATGGTGCTAGCGGATGGTGAATAAGTACTGATGGGCTATGGGATGAAGAAGGTATACGTAACTTATTGCATGCCAGCTCGACATCTTTATACCAACGCGAACGGAATAAACATAGACAAAAATATAGGAAAAGCTCCGCAACTCGGAAATTTTATATTATTGCTCATCCGATGTGTAAGCTTGATCGGTTCTCAGCCTTATCGGAGGAGCATGCGGAACCCATAGAGGTGCAAGGCGGGCTAATAGTCAAGGGGTTTAGGACGTGTAGAGTGTTCACAAGGAGGCCCGGAGAGCCTCCGCGGAAGCTTCAAAACTAGCGCTATTTGTCAGCGACCAATCGAAATGTGCCTCCACGGAGGCTCTAAAAGAACCTCGACCCAGTTCACAACTTGTGATTGTGAAGTCATCCCAGTCTATCGTACAATAATTGAGAGGACACTTGTTACATATTTATTAAGCTCGGTCAATATCGTTAGAACGACGATGGAAGGCACAAAGACTATTAGAAAGGTACAAACTGCGACTCCTACTTCGTCGCGAAGGAGGTCATTAGCTAATGCAGAAAAAGTCCTGCGACTTGTGCTACCGGCGCAAGATGAAGTGCGATGGACAGAAGCCTCGCTGCTCACATTGCATCACGTATGAGATGGATTGTACCTACACAGCACCCAGCCGCACGTCTGCACCGAAGAAACGACGGAGCCACGCAAAGGGTGAGGATGGTGTCAGTAATACGCAAGACCGCTTGGGACGACTAGAATTCCTGGTTCAACAGGTCACTGAGCGTCTAGATATTGTTGAAAGGAAAAATGAAACTGAACCTCTACCCCAGCACGAGGAAGCGAGTGCGATTACCACAGTGATGCCGTTAAAGATCACAAGAAGCGAAGACGACAATAATTCTCCCAAATCGATGGTTCTACCTCCTTTAGAGCAGGTCCTTCCTATCATACAAATCTACCTCCAGGACTTCAATTCAGTACTACCGCTGTTCCATGCCGATACTCTCCTGCGGTTGGTCCACGATTGTTATAGTGTTGGACCCCAACAACGCGACCCAGTAGTATGGGCTGCCATAAATGTTGTGTTGGCTCTCGCACGGCGACACAATCTTGTGGCTAGTTATGATGTTCCATCTTCGGCTGCATGTCTTAGCAGGGCAGAGTCGGTGCTGTCGAGGGTAGTGCTAGGCGATATCCAGCTACTCAACATTCAGGTCTTAGTGGGCATGGTGATACTGCTTCAGGCCTCGCAAGATCTTAAGCCTGCGCTGGTCTTACTTGCTACAACAATACGTCTCGCACATACGATTGGCCTACACGACCAGACCTACTCGGCACACCTGGGTTCTCTCCATGCGAGACAGCGAGCTTACGTATTTTGGCTGGTGTATATCCTTGACAAAGACCTCAGCATGCGCTCGAAACAGCCCTCGATCCAGGTTGATGATGATATTAATCTTGACTTGCCTTCGCCAACAGTCCTAGAATATAACGAGGATAGGAGCAAAATCAATAATACTGACGACGCTATGGGTGTTATCACTACCGCCGACGGAACCGTCAAAATGAACTACCTTACGGCACGCATCCAATTAGCTGCTGTTGAAGGCGGTGTATATGATTATATATATTCAACGCGCTCTCAAAAACGCAGTCTAGAAGAGCGGTCCCATGCATTACAGAGCGTAGCTTACGCACTTGAGCAGTGGAAGGCTTCTATCCCATCTGAGTTCAACGCCTCAGCGGGCTCAAGAAGAGTAGTTCCTGGTATGCTACGCTTTCTTGGAGCATTGCACTCCACGAGTCTGGCTTGCACAACTCTTATAAACCAAGCCCATGCCTGGGACGGTGAGTGGATGGCTAGTATATGCAGGTATGGTAGACATGGCGTTGAGCCACTGCTACCACCAAAGTGGGAGGTGTTGGTAGGTGAGGCACGCGATTTGCTGGTCTTATTTGAGGCGTTGGGGGAAACAGATCGCTGGAACTTCTGGTGAGTACCCGAGGCTGCTGCATACTTGTTCGGTATTATAATTTCCGTCCACTCTCGCTTGTATGCTGTGTATCGAATACTGTTTAACAAAGCTGACTAGCAATGATATTGTAATAGGACAACGGGATGTTCTTACATGACAGCTATGGTGCTTTTAACAGCCAATTCCATGCACAGACCGAAACACGGTGACTTGTCCTTGGATAGCCATCTTGTGGAAATTGGTTTACAGACAGTTGACAAAATGGTGATGGAGACCGAGAGCGAACTATTGCAGTCCTTTCAGGCTACTTGTACTGAACTGCATCAGCGCACGCAACAAAGATGTGCTGAAGCAGCCATAATGGCCAACAATGTCGACTGTTCTTCGTGATTTGTAGATATACAGCATGGGATTGAGGAAAATAGCCATCATGATGACTTCGAAAGTATACACGCAAGTGCCGTATTTATAATCTAGATCAATAGAAGACGAAAGATATTCCAGATGTGACGAGAATTTTTATCAACTCATGAGTCCAGGGTATATGTCCATCCGCGTAGTATCGCTAAAGATGTGCATAATGACCGAGTAAGCAAAAAGCCACGGAAACTCTTCCGGTGCCATCCATTTTGAATGAGTTACCAATCCGGAAGATTTTCTACAGTGCTTATGAAGGCGATTATTAGTAAGTATCTCCACTATAGAATTGTTAGTAGGCTTACCGTCTTCCGCGGAACCACCGTACGATGCAATCATCAGGCCCCCGCGCCGAACAAGGTTGGAAATGATTTCGCTTTTCGTAAGCACACTTGCGGGCGCTGATACGAAATTGAGGTGGAATACGACACTTCTGCATATGTATTTAACCAGGCTCAACCGTCGCCAAATCGGATATCTTCTCTCCCTCAGAACGACAAAAAAAGACATCAAATACTCAATCATACTATAAATCTCACTTCTATCTACTCATTACCCTGTCCTTACGCAAAGATGGTTAGCTACGACGGACCTCATCAAGGAACTGAGATGTTTAAGTCCTTCACTAGGACTTGGCACAGCCAGCCTTATCCTGAGATCTCGCCTTCCCGCCCCGAGCTGAGTGCTGCTGGAAAAGTCGTCTTCATCACGGGTGGTGGTAGCGGAATTGGTAAGGCCACGGCGATTGCTTTCGCACAGGCCGGTGCCAAAGTCGTCGCCATCTTCGGACGTCGCGTCGGGAATCTGCAGTCGGCTGCTGAGGAAGTCCGCAAGGCTAATCCCGCGGGAACCACCACCGTGGTCATTGAGAGTGTTGATATCACCCAACGTCTAGCTTTGGAGGCTGCTTTCGCTAACGCTAGCACCAAAGCTGGCGGGGCCAAGGTTGACATTTTTGTCAACAATGCCGCCTCCCTCAAGCCACCAAACCCTCTCACTACATACGGCGAGAAAGAGCTGCGCGAGAGTGTTGATGAAAACTTAATTGGCTCATTTAACGTGGTCCAGGCGGTAGTGCCCTTGCTGGCGCCTAAAGCAAAGATCTTGAACATCAGCTCGGGCATTGCACATATGAACCCGATTCCCGGATTCTGGGCTTACTCATCGCTCAAGCTAGCTATCGTTAAGATGTTCGATTTCCTCCAGGTTGAGCATCCGGACCTCAGCGTTTTCAACATCCAGCCTGGGGTAATTACAACTGAGCTCAACCAAGTGTCCAGCTTCCCGGGGCAAGACGACGGTAAGCTGATTGCCCTTTAATTTCCAGATATCTCCCGTGTCAATGAACCCCTTTCCTCCATTTGTCTATATATTGCGTTAGCTGATTGATATATTAGTCATGCTCCCGGGTCACTTCAACGTTTGGATTGCTTCTCCTGAAGCCGAATTCCTTAAGGGGAAATTTGTCTGGGCTAACTGGGATGTGAATGAACTAAAAACTCTTGCAAAAGAGGTTGAAAAGTCAACGCTTTTGAGGATAGATTTGAACGGCGTGCCGATGTAGAGCTCAAGCTGAGAAGAAGCCAGGTGTAGAAGGCTGGTGGCGAGATTGCATAAATCTGCGCGCCACGCTAGCCACAGGGCTGATAATGGTTTCATAGCATCAAAGCTAGTTTCTAGGAGACAAATATGACTCTTCATAAATAAATTGGGAAAGCAGAAGCTTTGTGGTGGTGGCATATAGAGAGGACTTGATTTTGCCATGAAAGAAGGCTCCGCGCGCCTTAGGCCAAAAGATGTAGCCGCGATCATACTTCTAAGTTATGACTAAACAAGGTGCAGCATGTCTCAAGTAGGTATAATAATTATTCCGCGAGGGTTTCATCAAGAATCAGCTATTCTAAGAAAGATACTAACCCTCAATTTCAAAGTACCCTTACTTTATCTCGCCACACCGTGCGTCCGGCGACTCAGGTATTGACCTTAAAGTTAAACTTCATACACAGTATTACGAATCCTTCTAAAAGCATGGAAGACAATGTTAGGCTGCGGTAGTGGTTGGCAATCAGCTCGCACTATCCCAAATTCGGAAACGGCTAGGTGTGACTTTCTTTCATCCTCGTCTCCCGCGCCACCTGTTCGACGCCATCGGCTTTGAACACCGTTACCGAGAATTGCTTACTATTGTACATCACAGCTCCAGCTCCTCACCACTATTACAACGATGGAAGCCAAGGCTCAACACGGGCCATGCTGCGAGTGTCTCGACGACAGCGACTGCACCAACTACAGCGGTTTATCGATCAGAGCGACGATGAGTATGCTCAGGCGTCAGAATGTGGAGTCTGATTGAAGTGAATCTTGAACTTCCTAAGAATTACAGCCTTGGAATCTAGAGTATGAAAATAATGCCGACCGTGCCCGTCATCATAACCCCGACCGAAGCGCTTGGTTCAGCTGCTCTGTCGACAATGGTAAGAACATGCAAAGAAAATCTTGGATCGCCCAATCAATCTTACAGACAAATCAAACATCGAACTCAAAACAGTCTTTCTCCTAATCTATCGCCTTAACGTCTACTCACTTTTCCTTCCTACTCACGCTGTTCTCAGACGATTCCTTATTCTTGGATTTCCCTATCTTCATCCTATAGATAGATTCACTGCACGAAGTTTGCGTATTCTGGCCTACTGTTGCCCAACATGACCTTCCCCTCTCCCAATCTCAAAGATGTCTTTGTCGCGCTTGCCCTCATCCTGATCCTCCGCCGTGTATTCTGGGAATTGACAACAGGCGCCAAACGCCGCGCTCTCATAAAAAAGCACGGCTGTCTCTCCCCTGTTCTCCGGCCCCAGAAGCTCCCCTTCGGCATCGATCTCATCTTCGGCAACTTCAAGGCCATCCAAGAGCATCGTCTTCTGGACAAATGGTCGCGCATGCTCTCCGATAATAACACACATACGATCCTGTCCAAATTTTTAGGCCAGAGAGCTTATATGACCGACGACCCTGAAAATGTGAAATGGTTGCTTTCGACCGACTTTGATGCCTGGAGCCTTGGAGCAGCACGCATAAAGCGCATGTCTGCTTTTCTTGGTGACGGTGTCTTTACGACTGATGGTGCAGCATGGAAGCACAGTCGTGACATGCTACGTCCCTGCTTTGAGCGGTCCCGGGTTGCTGACGTTGCCATTCTCGACAAGCACATGAATCGATACCTAGAGATTGTGCCAAAGGATGGATCTACGGTGGACCTGCTTCCGCTGTTCCATGCATATGCCCTGGATGTCGTGACAGAGTTCTTGTTTGGGTGGAGTACGGATGCATTGCTTATGGAGGGGAAAGAGAATAGTGAGGTGCAAGCATTCATCGATGCCATGGTGTATTGCATGAACCCGCTGAGCGATCCGAAGAACTCGAGGTGGGGAGTATTAGGAGCGATCTTTCTGCCGGACATGAAGTATCGGAAAGCCTGCAAGACGATAAAAGGTATGTGTACATCTTCGTCAGATACTCTTATCTACTTGCCAAAAGAGAATCTAACACGTTCTAGCATTCGCCGAAACAATCATCGACCGACAACTAAGCCAAAAAGCAACCTCTGAACCCACCTCCGCCCAACCTACAACCTCAGAGAAGAACTCCACTCCCGCACCCCCCATCCTCCTCGACGCCCTCTTCAACAAAACCCAGGACCGCCGCGTAATCCGCGACGAACTCCTCAACATCCTCGCAGCAGGCGGCGACACAATGGCCACGCTCCTCACAAACCTCTTCTTCGAAGTCCCCCGCCACCCAGACGTCCTCTCCCGCCTCCGCTCAGAAATCGACAGCATAGCAGGCGCAACTTCGCCAACGTACCAGCAGCTCAAAGAGCTCAAGTACACGCGTGCGGTCCTCAACGAGAGCATGAGGCTCCACCCCGTCGTCCCGTCCAACTCGCGCGAAGCCCTCCGCGACACAATCATCCCCCGCGGCGGCGGCCCAGACGGCACGGCACCCCTCCTCATTCCCAAGGGCTCCTACGTCGCGTACCACACGTGGTCCATGCACCACCGGCCTGACATGTACGGCGCCGACAGCCTAGCCTTCAAGCCCGAGCGGTGGCTCGACGAAGCGTCCCCGCTGCGGCCCAAGTGGGGGTACATTCCCTTCAGCGGGGGGCCGCGGCTGTGCCTGGGGCAGAACTTTGCGCTGACGCAGGCGCTGTTTGTGGTTGCGAGGATGGTGCAGAGCTTTGAGATTGAGGGGAGGGATGCGGGGGTTTGGAGGGAGAATTTGAGCATTACGTGTGCGAATTTTGGGGGTGCCAAGGTGGGTCTTCGACTTAGGGGGGAGATTGTAAAAGATATGCTGGAATAGAGTTGGAGAGTGCTGATGCTTAAGTCCCGGATGAGATTGTTGAGCAAAAGGGGGAATATGAGGAAGAGAGAGAGAGAGAGAGAGATTGCCAAATCTTTTGCTACTCTAGTTGTTATACGTCTAGAAATTCTAGTCATCTTCTTAAAAATCATAATGTCGAACTACATCCCCACTCTTCAAATCATCTTCTCGGCAACGACCTCATACTCTTCTCCAACCACTTCCCCCCCAGCACCAAGCACCTTCTTAGCGCCCATCTTACAAATCTGCACCCTGTCTATCCTGACGCCCTCGGCCCAAACAAAGTCTTCGTACCGCGCAATGAGCTCCCTCGCATCGAACCGCATCCAGCTCTTCGCATCCGGTCCGTGGCCCTCGGACCGATCCATTGTTGTCTTTTCTTCGGTCCTAGCAACAAACGGCTCAGCGCTAGCTTCCTGCTCAGACACATGCAACGACCCCGTCGTCGACACTCCATCATCATCATCATCGTGGTGCGGTCGCCCATGCACAGGAGCAGCACCAACTCCCTCTCCATCCAGATTTTCCTGCTTCACGCCCCTCCCTCCCCCCTTCCCCCGTCTCCCCCTCTCCCTCGCATAAACAGTATTAACAACCGTAGCATGCAACCTCAACTCCCTCGCATCCGCCACAACCAGCCCCTCCCCCTCAAACGCCCCCCTAACCCCCCTCGCAAACGCCCCCAACCTCCCCGTCGCATCCCTTGGCTCCGCATACAAGATGCTCGTCCTATGCGGCGCCTGCATGGCCTTCAACCCCCTGAGCTCGACCGTCAACGCATCCAGGTCCGGAAACGCAGCAGCGTTGAGGTTCTCGGCGACTGTGCCGCTTTCGGCGGCTTTGGCCGCGACCTGGGCGGTTGTGATGTCGCGCAGGAGGGAGTCGAGGTTGAGGGTTGCGAGGTGGTGGGTTGCGGCTTGTAGGGTGGGCTTGTCGAGGGACATTACGGCTAGGGTTAGGTGGAGCGTTCCGGCTGGGCGTATGGCTTTTGGGGGGATGAGGTTGGAGGGTCCTAGGTCTTGTTCTAGCCTGACTAGGCTTTTTTCTAGTTGCGGTCTACTTGCTGCGTTTACTAGTGGGAGGCAGAGAAAGTGCGTTAGTTGGGATTTCTTGGGTCCGGGTTTGTGTTTTCGGCCCTGGGGTTTGCGGGGGGGAATGGGGCGGTCTGGCGTTGAGTTGTTTTGGAGGGTTGTACGTATGTCGGAGTTGTCGTGAAGTTTTTCGCCATCTAAAAAGTCATTGTAGTCGCCTTTAGCTTTTTTCTTGCCCATGGTTAACGACGGTGGGTGATGGCTGTGGAGATGGTGGTGTTGTTGGAACAAAGGAATGGGGGTTGAGATACTAGACGGCCAAGCCAGGAGAGGCGATGGAGTCGATATGAGCTGGAGCAAGGTGCAAAAGTTCTTGGCAGGTGAAGAAGTGTGACCAAGTATCTTGCTAACGGTGGGTCGATGGACTGACGTAGCGATGGTCATGGATGGCAAAGGATCGGGCTCAGCAAGAAGGCGGAGGGCACGACCACACCTCAATTGCCGATACCAAGAACACAGCAGGCAATGCTAAACGAAGATTCAACGACATCAGAGTCCTATCGTCATATACAAATTTGGTAATTCACGGAGATCGAAGTTGTAGTGCTAGGTAGCTTGAAGTTGTGATGACACAGCCAATCAGGCCGCCCGCTGGACCCTGCCCAGGCACAAGGCCTGTACAGAGTTGTGCAAATGCACAAAATATGACGTAGCATCATCCCATGTGGGGTTGCAGCGTCGCCAGATCCTGGAGCCTTGAAGCGCAAATGTCACCAGCCTCGTAGCCTGTCATCGGATGCACCATCTCAAGTATATGAAAGCCGTCAGTTCCAACGGCTCAGCATGGGTCTTGGTACATTGGAAAGAGTCTTTTCATTCGAGGTCTAGCTGATGCATACCGAAATGTTGGTTAAAGTAGGAAAGTAGGTGACGGAGGACCAAAGAATAACACCCCAGTCTTCACACGCAATGCAGGTAGAAAACGTCTTCCAGGAAAGGGGGCGCTACACGACCACAGTGGCCCGATACCAAAACGTACAAGTCGATGAAGGAGAAAAGAATAGGTGTCGTAAAGGTGGTAAGAAAGAGCTTTTGAGGCGGGGGAGCCGGAGCGGGCAGGCGTGCGCAGGGCACGATGCAACCTTGTGCACTGTTGCCGCTGCGGGTATAGATATCTACAGAGATATGATGCAGGAACCCCGGCTCAAGATTCGTCATTGTAGAACTTCTTGAGCACCTTTTCCACGTCGTGGAACTCCTGCTTGGCCTGCTCGATGGTCTTCTTGAGCTTCGAGAGGCCCTCGTCCTCTGTAATATCCTTTGTTCCCGTCTCGTCCTTCTTCTGGCCGTAGTGCTGGATCTTCTCACAAGAGTCCTTAACCTTTGTGAGACCGAGCGTCGCCGACGAGCCCTTGAGAAAGTGGCCGAGCTCGGAAAGGGTCTTGAGGTTCCGCTGTTCTCTGTGTCGCGTCAGCCATGTGCCTGCAGCGGTGGTACAGCCGTCGGGTAGGTCGGAGCGGGCGGTGCTGCAACAATGACGTGGGGTGGGGCACTCACAGGTTGGAGTCCATCTTGCCAAACGTGCTCTCGGCCTGTGTGAAGAAGTCGTACACTATCGACTTGCTGAACTCCCTCTCGTCCTCATCCTCGTCCATCTCGAGGATCTGCTCGAACGTGGCTGCGTCGATGCTGTCGGCCGCGCCGGGGATTGCCATGATGCCTTCGTCGCCGTGCTTGTCGCAAGTTAGACAGACGCGCGCAGAAACGGGGGAGGGGAAAAGGAATGGGCGGACGGTGGAGGGCAGAAGCAAGGAAGAGGCTGATGGAAGGGTCGGCGCAGAGGATGGGGGACGGTGCTGGCGGTGCTGGTGGTGCTGGTGGTGCAGGCGCGACAGGGAGACAGGCCGGGCGGGACAATGATGGAGGGGCTACGAACCCTGTCTTCCTCGCTCGCTCTAGCCATATTTATCCGTGCAGCGTGCCCGCCACGCTACTGAGAAACCTCTTCGCTGGGAGTGTGCCCGCCGCGGTGCGTGTCGAGAAGGAGTCGAGAGCGCAGAGAGACGCCGGACAGACTGGCGCCCTCCGAATTTTTTGAATTTTGGTCACGGCTGGCGGTCGGCGGGCCGAGTGACGAGCGTGCTACCGTTCCGATTCACTGTCGATGCTCGTTTGGGACTGGCGTATGACGAAAAAAAGGGTCGGCCCGTTGGCTCTCACCTGGCCGTGCAGCTCGAAGCGGAAGTGCTGTCGTCAAATGGAGGACGGGAAGGCCGTCCTTTTAGGTGCTAGGAGGGCTTCTTGAATTTTGGAATTTCTGCTCTGGTCGGTGTAAAGTTCTGTGCTAGGCCGCCTTCTGACCCCCCCCTGGCCGGCGCCCTCTACACCGTGCAGCTCGCTCGGAGTACGGTGCCGAGTGGGAGCGCTACCACTGCTCGTTATGACCCGCCAGAGGCCTGCCGGATGCCGGGCTGGACGGTCGCTAAGATAAGAAGAAGCAATGCCCGCGGCGATTGTCACGGGGATCGCTCATATACGGGGCCCATGGTATGGCCATATTGCGTCTATGTATGCATCATCGCCGCGCGCGGGCCAGAGCACGGCCATCCATTATAGCAGGCTTCGGCCGGGGTCGACGTCAACAGCAGATCTTCGCACCTCGCCGTCTACGAGCCCGTCCCGCCGGCCAGCCTTCTGACCTCGGCATGAGGGGGACCAAGAGAGTAGAGTGCGGGTTGCCCACGCATCCACGCAGCCAGCCCTACACGTACTTGTAACGAGCGCGTGGGCTCGACAGCTGGCATCCCAGCCAGCCAAACTGGCAGCAGGCGTTCCACGGAATCTCAGTGCGGCTGACGGAGCCTTGACCCGTGCCCGCTGCCTGCCCGGAAGAATCGCGGTGGAGAAAGCAAAGTGCTGGATAAGTGTGGAACAAAGAATCGGGCGCCAAGCGGTCTGGAAGCGTTCGAATATGCTCCTTCCCGTCTTTTGCGAGTGGGCAAAGGTAAGACGACATAATGGTTGGTCTCTTATGGCATCGCGGTCGGTTTTGAATGGCGGGTGCCAGCCGTGGCGGTATGGTTCTGACGCCCTACGTCAATGGCGCATCTCGTCGTCACCTTGCATATGGCACATGGAGCCCACATTTCCGAAGCCGCGGGCGCTGGCGGAGGCCCTGCGTTTCGCAAGCGTGGAGGAGCAGACAGCGCGATGCTCGCACTGCTGCCGGTCCGCTACGCTGCTGGGACAAGCCAAGTGGGAGAAATCCATCCGACGTCACGCCGTGGTGCGCTCCCAGTCACCACCTCCGATGCCATGAGGCTCAACGCTTTCGTCCTAGCCTGCCCCGGCCTACGATCTGCCCCATACGAGTGCCGTCAACATCAGGCGAGCCGCGTCCTTGCAGAGCTGCTGCAGGCTGCGGGTCAATAAGCTGTTCATCCGACGTGTCCCGTGCTCTGGAACCCTCTGCCGCCGCTCGGCTTCCTGAAACGCTTCTCGACAGACGCTGGAGGGGGCCTGCGCCGCGGTGCTTTGGGTTGAGTATTCGAAGTGCCGGGGAGGGGTGTTCTGCAGGTGAGTAAGAGCTGCTGCATCCGCGGAACGGAACATCGGGGATTAGAGACGCGATGCACATGGGGGACGAGATGGAGGGGCTGTTTGCCAAGCGCGCCCAACGTGGCTGCTTGCTTCTTTGGGTGGAGGGGTACATGCAAGGTGAAAGGCGCCTTGGCAGCTCCTTCCTTGCGCGCAGTCACGCGTAGGAACCGACCCCGACCACGACCCAGACCCTGACCTTGACCCTGCCCGCTGCCACCACCAAAAAAAATAAAATTTTTGCAATCAAGGCGAGGGCTAGCTCAGAGAAGCGAAAGCTGTCCAGTGCTGTCGACATCCGACTGCCAGCTCGGCTCCCTTCCTGCAGGCGGGCTGGGAGCAGAACTGCCAACACGGCAACGATCGCCCTTTTTTGATGGAAAAATATAGGGCCAATGATATATGCACAGGCAGGACTGGGATCGGGACCGCACTTGCAATGGCTGAGGACTACGCGTCACGAGAACATAGCCAGATGAGCCCCCAGCCGGGATGGGCAGCTAGAGCCGTTGTACGAAGAGAAAATGGACTCGCTAAACCTTCAGATTCTCACCGCCGACTATCTACATTCCAATCCAGCCGTCGCTTGTATGCCTACCGTACTCGAACACATGTAGTACAATGCACGCCTAGTCGTGCCGTGCTGTGCCGCGCAAGAATCGGTGTGACTGAGAGCAGTGTAGAAGCACACCATGCACAGCATTTAACCAGTGACCTTATAGATGGCCTCCGCGAGGCGCTTGACGTTGCCGCTCGTGATACCTGCGACTGAGATTCTGCCATCCTTGGTAGCATATACGGAGTGCTGCAGCCCGCCCGTCAGCAAGCATAAATCATGGCAACATGCCAGCAAATCAGGCTGTCAAGTAGAATAATCACTCACCTCCTTGGCCAGAACATCCATCTGCTCGGGTTTCAGTCCCGTGTACGCGAACATACCAATCTGGGAGGTGATGTGGCTCCAGTCGTGCTTGCTGCCAAGCTTCTCGAGGTTCTCCTTCAACAGCGCCCGCATAGTGATGATGCGGTCAGCCATATCCTTGACCTCGCCGAGCCACTGCTTGTTCAACGCAGGGTCGTTGAGGATCTCGGAAGCGATACGGGCGCCATGGATCGGAGGGTTGGAGTAGAGCGGCCGCACTAGGATCTTGATCTGCGAGTCGACCCGCTTCTTCTCCTCGGCCGTTTCGCAGACAACGGAGAAGGCCCCAACACGCTCGCCGTAAAGTCCCTACATAGGAGTCAGTGTTATCCCATGCCCACTAAGACAATTGACATTACCATGTTCTTCGCGAAGCTCTGGGCGAGCACCGGGCGGAGTCCCTCCTTGATGAAGTGTCGGAGAGCAAAGGCGTCCTTGTCGGTGTCACCACTAGCAAAGCCCTGGTAGGCCATGTCAAAGAAGGGGAAGTGCTCGCCATCCTTGACTGCCTTCGCAATCTCCCGCCACTGCTCGGGTGTGGGGTCGACGCCGGTGGGGTTGTGAGCGCAAGCGTGGAGGAGGACGATGCTGCCCTTGGGCATCGCCTTGATATCCCCGACCATTCCGTCAAAGTCAAGGCCAATAGTGTCCTTGTTGTAGTATCGGTACTTCTCAACTTTCAAGCCAGAGTCCTTGAAGACAGCACTGTGGTTCGCCCAGGAGGGAGTCGGGATGTAGATGCTTTTTGCGCCGGGGTAGAAGCGCTCGAGGAAGGCGCCAGCGACGCGAAGGGCACCGGTGCCGGAGATGGTCTGAGTGATGGCAACGCGGTCCTCCTTGACAGGCACCGAGTCGGAGCCGTAGGCCAACTGCAGAGCAGCCTTAGTAAAGGCCGGCACACCAGTAATACCCGCATACTCCTTGTCCAGCGCAGAGTCTACGATTTTCTTCTCAGCCTGCCTGACGGATGGCAGCACGAAGGGCTTGCCCTTGTCGTCTCGGTACGCGCCGACACCTGGAGCCGTTAATCACAGTGTTTTGGTCTCAAACAGGCGTTACGGACCCAAATTGATCTTCTCGGAGTTGCTGTCGGCTTTGAAAGCTTCGGTGATACCTGTACAAAGTCAATGAGATGGCTAGACAGCAGGAAGTTGCTCAAATTACCTAGAATGGCCTGACGGAGAAGGGAGCGGTGAGCATCAACCCGACAACTTTATATAGCTCGCAACTTACATCCTAGGCGTATTTAGTACTTCTGAAGAGCAATTGACTTGTCAATGGCATCGTAGACTCACTGGAGGACCCTGCGGGACTTGCGACCATGCAGAGGCGGCTCTGACTCCCGTCTTGACGGGTAGGTGCTTAGCTGCAGCTTGACGCAGTGCGGTTCGGGATGAGGCGAGCATGATGGCTAGGAGGCTGCTTCAATTTCAGAAGGAGAAAAGGGGAAATGTAGAGAGGAGAATGAGCGGATTTCAAATGATGGGGTGATGAGTCTTTTGTTACCCCAGAGATCGCTCCACGTTTTGTTTTTGAGGAAAGCGTGGGAGAAGGAGGGGAGCTTGGACCCATTGCTAACCCAGGATTGGCTTTCCGTTCGGGGAAAACCCGCAGCTTAGTACCGAGGCTAGCCCGAGACGGGACTAGCATGGGGATGGTCGGAAGGGAACGCGTGCCGGGAGCCAAAAGTTTCTGGAAGCGATGTAGAAAGATAGGCCTTGACATTATCTTCTTCCCACGATATGCGCGCAGCCCTTGCGCCGACGAAGAGACTGGTGATCCACAATCACAATGTCCTTCATGCCTCGATACCCACCTTCCTCTACCCTGCGCTGCTTAGACACCCGGTAACACCCGAAGTTCGTCGCGCGACACCAACTCCAGTCTCCAACACCTTCTCGACCTTCGGAAGAAGACCCTCAGACCTTGCGACTACTGTCCCTTCACCCGAAGCCCCTGAAACAGACCCTCCACCACATTCGTCGTTAGTCACACCGCGCAGCCGAAGGGAACTTCCTCGTGCTTGTCCAGGATGCGGAGCGCCGACTCACATTGTCGACAAGGACGAGGCGGGCTTCTACAATCTTAATAGGAGTGCCGTAAAGGACTTTCTGGATTATGATCCTGGCAGAAGCACAGAAGCTTCGGATGGACAAAATGAAGACGACGTGTATACCAAGGCTCTGAAGCAGGCCGACCCCAAAATATTAGAAGAGGCCGGGCTGGACAAAAATGTGCTCGCGGCAGGAGATAAGGTAGAGACTGGTGCTCCAGGGACACCCGTTTGCGATAGATGCCACAATCTCATTCATCATCGGGTCGGCGCACCCATATTTCACCCGTCTGTCCAGGCAATACAGGAGACTATTGCAGAATCGCCGCATCGACGCAATCACATCTACCATGTAGTCGACGCCGCCGACTTCCCGTTATCTCTCATTCCGACCTTGCAGTCCTCCTTGCGCATTCCGAAACTGCGAACGAAGAATCGTCGAGCGAAGCATAAGGGATGGGTGGCCAACGATCGCATTGCTGAAGTCAGCTTCATCATCACGCGCGCAGATCTACTAGCACCAAAGAAGGAGCAGGTTGATGCTTTGATGCCATACATGCAGGAAGTGTTGCGAGACGCTCTTGGGAGGACCAACACAAAGGCACGACTGGGTAATGTCAGACTGGTCAGCGCAAAGAGAGGGTGGTGGACAAAGCAGGTTAAAGAAGATATTTGGAATCGAGGAGGTGCAGGCTGGATGGTCGGAAAAGTCAACGTGGGCAAATCCAATCTTTTTGAAGTCGTCTTCCCGAAAGGCAGAGGTGCCGACTTCCAAGACATTCGCAAGATACGCAGCGCTGCTGAACGGGAAGCCATGCTCAACAACGCCAAGTCTCTCGAAGAACTCGTGCAAGTGCAGCGGGAACTTGCCGAAGAGGACGCAGAGGTTGAGCGCAGAAAATTTGAGCCTCAGTCGCACCTCCACAAACCCCCTGAGCCTGAAGAATTTGTTGAGGAAGAGGAGGACTTCGACCCGGACGCACTCCTCCCTCCACCTCAACCTTACACGCCATACCCCGTTCTTCCAGTAGCGTCCTCACTTCCTGGAACAACCGCCTCCCCCATTCGCATCCCCTTCGGCCGTAACCGTGGAGAACTTGTTGACCTTCCCGGTCTCGCGCGGACAAGTCCGGGGCTTGAGACTTTCGTTCAACCTAGCGCCCATGACGATCTCATATTGAAGAGTCGCATGACTGCGCAGCGTCATATCCTCAAACCTGGACAATCGCTAATCTTAGGGGGTGGGCTAATTCGCATTACACCAGTCACCGAAGATATCATCTTCATCATTCACCCGTTCGTCCCTATCCAACCACACATTACACGCACAGACAAAGCTATAGATCTGCAAGCGCAAACGTCTGAGCGTAATGTGACTTCTATTCTAGCTGAGAACGTCGGTGAGAAGATGAGGTCGGCCGGTCGATTCAAACTCAAGTGGGATGTCACCAAGAAAGTCGCTGGGCCTCTGACATCGACCGTAGCAGCAAAAATGCGACCCGAGAACCTCCCTTTCCGCGTCTTCAGTACAGACATTCTCATCGAAGGCGTAGGATGGCTCGAGGTCTCCGCACAAGTACGCCGGCCCCAAGGCTGGAAGCCAGTCGGAATGGTCAAGAAGGACCCGAATCAAGCTCAGAAAGCAAAACTCGCCGCGCAGCAAAGACTGGCGATTGAGCGGCAGAACAAGTATGAGGCAAAGATGCGGGGGGAGGAGTATGTCGAGGAGAAGGATGCCCTCGAAGACTTGGAGGACGTGGCACAGTTCCCCGAGGTGGAGGTCTTCAGTCCACTGGGCAAGTTTGTGGGTGCCAGGATGCCAATGTGTGCCAGTGTGGTGAGTGGACCGAGACACGTTGCTAGTCGGGACAGGCATGCACGACCGAGACGGAGCATGAAGAGCGTCAAGGCACAGAGGAAGCCAAAAGAGAGGGCCTCGGCCGAGTGAGTAGGGCCCGTCCACAAAACACTACATTGTATCATACTCGACCCATCGCCCCGCACAGTTTTTCGAAATTTTTGTAAATTATTGGTAAAAATATATAGATAGATACCCCCCCGCGCATAGAACTCCATCAAACTCTTTACTCCGATACGTGAATGGACTCGGCCAAACAACTACTCTGAAAAAAAAAAAAACCAAGAAACTATTGTACCACATGATTCCCATGATGCTGCTTCGTATCCATCAAATATACTCTTTTACAACTGTCCAGAGTTTTTGCTGCCGTAAATGCATGGGCAGAGACGCGTTACACTTGCTTTTCCACCAGCAATGTGCATCTCCGTACATGCCTCCTCGGTTCTAGTCCCTCATATGGACGCTCATAACGGCGTTTCGGGGACTTGCTGCAATATATGATGTGCAACAAACGTAGTTGCTCGTCCATCTTCCTTTATTAGGGTGCTCTATGTCTGTGACTGTCTGTCTAGTTCTTCCCGTCGAGCTTGTCAAACAAGGACTGTTGGTCCTTTGCACAGGACAGGTCTTTTGCGCAGCCGGGGAAGTTCGCTACGAAGTCACCCTCTTTATAGTTGCCGGTCTTCGGGTTTGCGGGCCCCTTGCCGCTGACGTACGAGTTAAGGAGGTTCTGGGGGACGAGGGCGAGTTTTGCGAGGATGGTACCGTGCCACCTGAGGATTGTTAGCTTAGAGGCTCTTGCAGAGAAGGTTAGCAAGGAGATGTACGTACTGCACGATGTGTTCCAGCGCATGTGATTCAGCTTTCTGGAAGTTGTAGCTCCGATAGATGGGATCAAACCAGGCATCCAAGAAGTACTTCGCCCACTCGCCATTTCGCACAATGATGCTCGTCGGCGTCAAACCCTCCTTATCTTGTGTAACAATAAAGTCTATCCGGTCACCCTTGAGGTTGCCAAATGTCTTGATGACGCTGTCCGGCGGCACCACAGGCTCGTTGACAATCATGAGTTTCTCGAGTTGTGATGGGTTGAGGATGTGCGACTGCAAATCTATTGATGGGTTCATTATGAGTGCGGTGCTGTCGAGGTACCAGAACCAAGTCGACCCGGGGTACATTGTCATGGCGTGTCGTAGCGCGGGTACTTTGGCCCAGGTGACGGGGCTGGTGTACAGCGAATACTCTGTGGGATCCGGGAAGAAAGTAAGGTAACCTTTGCACGCAAGTCAGTCACCTATGAATATGTCAATCCAGCCTCAAACCAACGCACCGTGTTTCTTCGCATAGTCCTCACGATTCTTCTTAATCTTTTGCACCCAAGCGGCGTCAGATGCCTTGGGATCTATCGCCGTGACAATTACCACGGGTGGCCCTGTGCCTACTGCCACTTTGTTCATCGGTACGCCTTTCTCTCCGCCGCTTATCTTTCCGAACAACCATATTACAGTGAGAAAGCCTAATATGCCCACCACAATTGACCGCAGTTTGTCCCGCCGCAGGAGATTTTTCAGCGCAGGTGGAATAATGCCGCTCTGGTTGCGGACGGCATATGGCGGCGGCCGCGACGTCTTGCGCGGGGGCATTGCGAAATGCATTCTGGTAGGAGTAGTCGGGTCCCGAGTCGCGAAGGCCAGGGAGGAGTCGGGGGTTATTCAAACGAGGGATAGCAGTTGGCAAAAAGTCGGGTGCGTTGCTGGCGGTTACTCCAAATTCATGCTTGATTCATGTATGGCGGTCGAACGTGAAAGGTCTCGTGGGAGAGATGGAGGCGCGATGCGCTCGTGTGAGGGTTGTGAACATGTGTTGAAGGTCGAAAATTAGGGAACCGCACATGCTGTTGCTGGCAAGATGACGCCAAGACGCTTCCCCCTGCGGGTCCCAAGCGGCTGGACCCTTACTTCGCGCTTGCAAAATGCTCTCCTTTTCTTTACGCCATTGGGCTTATCTTATCTGTCTAGGTACTCATACGTGATTCTGTCGGCCTTTGCATCGAGCATTTCCAAATCTGGTCTCTCCTTGTCGATGTGGCTGCTCATCTCAAATGCCCAGACTGCCCTTCACACCCGACGTCACACCTAGGGCGCGTGTCATTCTTACAGCATGATTGCACTACCGCTCCCATTAATACCAGGGGAGTCGGTAAGACTCGTGATTGAGTGGCTGACTGACAACTTGTCAGCGTGGCGGTGATTGCTACATGTGAGCGTCGATTCGCCGAGGTGAGCACGGGGGCGGGAGTTCATCTCGCAACGAAACGAGTACACTAGAACAGCTACTACTATGCTAGAAAGAAGTTTACATTGAAGGCCAGCATAGTCACTTTAATTTTAGCCCAGGTCGCTGGCGTGATGCTCTAAAAGGCGTTACCACTTCGAATACCCGCTATGACGTCGAATTCCTGTCACGGGAATAGAATACCAATAGAATGTGTAATTGATCTCAAAATCTTCTATTTCATCTAGATATGCACTTCTCACATTTCATGTTCATGCCTCATTTTATACTATTCAACATGGTCAAGGAGGTGATTTAATTAAAATGCTACTGCAATCAGTATCCCTGGGGAAAGCAGGGTTCGCATTCACTCGCAGCAACATTATATTCGAAGACACCAGGGACTGATTTAAAATCAGCGAGAATGAACCCTATGTTGAGATGTAAATCTCTTATCAAGCTTTCCTGCGGCATGTATTGACGTATTGCAGGTGGATGGGCAACTACCACAAGCTTCCATCATACATCCTAGACACCGGCGAAACCCTCCAAGACGTAACTGACAAGAACTCAAACGAGCTCATCGGCCAAAATGTGATCAAAAACTTCAATCACACCGCATCACACCGAGATCCCCTACCCCCTAAAAGTGCTGTTGATAGCAAAAGCTCTGCTGCTGCAACTGCATCCTGTGCATAGATAGTTTATACCCATGTAGATGCTAACCATCGAATAGAATAAAACACTTGCATCCCAACTTTGACGGTCAGATACTCAAGCATGTCGCCAGAAGCATGCTTGAGGCATCAGAAGATACCATTGCGAAAACCAGCGATGCGCTACTGTAGCTTCCCAAGGTTGCATTCGAGGAAGATAGTTATATCCTAGACTTGATCCCCCCCCGTCTTGCGAAACAATACGATAAGTGTGGCACTGGAACTGTAGTAGCTCTGATCACAATGAACTATCTCCAGCTCAAAGCCGGCGACAGCATCTATATTCCCGCTGATGGAATCCATGCTTGCCTCTCTGGCGATATCATCGGATGTATGGCGCGTTCAAACAATGCCTCGAACACCGGATTCTGCCCGCGTGCGGATCGCGACTCGGTCGAGATGTTCTGTTCCGTTCTTACCTTTACGCCGCATGATGCAAACGAAGCTATTCTACCACCGAACCCGTTCGATCGTAGCAAGAACGGGAAAACAAAGCTCTACAAACACCGCTTAGTGAATTCAGTATGCTGGCCACGGAGCTCGCGCAAGGGGGAGATGAAACAGTAGGAGCGCTTGGCGGTCCAGCTATTATGATCGTAACGAAAGGTGAAGGGACGATGAAGGCCGACGGAAAAGAGTACCAGTTGAGCGAAGGTTGTATCTATTTCATCGCACAAGGTCTCGAAGTAGACTTCCAGGCTTCGAAGGGGTTTACAAGCGTTCACGGCTTTGGTGGAGTGAAGGGTCGGAGCACATAGATAAACTTTGGTGCAACAATTAGCTCAATCTAACTTTCTTCCTGCGTATGCAAGTCATAGCTCGCAAAGGATATTAAATGTACCTGAACAGGCGACGCGCGCGAGGGGTAACCGTACCATGTTCCGGATCCGCCTTGCTTCCCCACATAAGCTCTCCCCGCACTTCCATCACAAGCACGGCGGGGGAACAGCTATAAAACCCCGCAGGAAATACTTCTGCTTGTATTTTTGGTATTCGAATTCATACTCGTGTTCAATTGACTCAAGAGATAACCCTTTTGAAGGTAGGTTGCTCATAATTCCGTCCGTTCGGTAGCTTATCCTTCAAATCGAGTATGTTTGCGGAAGCGCACCAACTACCCTGCTTGTGACAATCGTAGCTATGATACCTCCCAAAGCTCACAGTTCAGGATCTCATTGCTACATAGTTTTCCGTAGCTACTTTCCCTTGAAGAATTCATTTCATCGCAATTTACAGGCGACGCTAATCATAATCAACAGCTCGAACATTGACCTCAAACCTTCCATAATGGCCTCCGAAGTCAAGCGAGACTCTATGGACGCTACTATCAGTGAGGCTAGAACGAAGCTAGAAGATACACATCTCAAGCCTCCGGCACCTCGCAAGCGCCAATTGGGTCTCACCGACCTCCCACCCTCCGTGCGAAACAAGATATACGCCCACGTGCTCGACACTGAACTTGTAAACGTCGGAAAGCCCAATGTCTCATACACACACTCGATTAAAGATGGAGTCCTACAATTCAAAGCTTCGAGACCGCCCTTCCCAATACAGACCGCATTATTCTACGTCAATAAGCAAATATCGAACGAGGCAGTACAATACTTCTACTCGAAGAATCTCTTCGTAAGATTCGAGGTATACACTTCCGATGCGCGACACGCGAAAACAATGCTCGAAGATTCCGGGCTTCTCTTCTCTGTCTCGGACTTGCAGAAGGTAGAAACGTGCACGCAGCATGCGTTGGATCTTACTATTGTCGAGAAGAACAGCGCGCAGAAGAGAGCCGTGGTCATGTTTCCGGCGCAGTATCTACCCCGATTGATAAATTTCATGGACCAAGCGAGTCGAGCATCGGGGACTTGGGCACCTCAGCATGCGCTCTTCATCACAGCGTTGAACACGTACCACCTCGAGAGTGCGAGAGTTCAAGGCGATCTTCTCGAGCCTTTCCGACTCTTGACGAACTTGGGCGCTGTGACTATCGACAAGACGAATCTTCTTCCCGGCTATTCGACGGGTCTGCAATCCAGCATGTTGGCGGCTGCATTCAACGCCGACGAGTGGCTCGCAGCAGTAAACGATATCGTCGATCGAGCAGTAGAAGCGCGAGAAAAGAAAGACTTTGACATGTCCACCCAGCATTCTCGAGCGGCCATCATTGCCTTTACCTACGGCTACCTCACTCGAGCGGAATCTTTGCACTCTCAACCCGAATCATTCCACAAGTCCGTTCAGCGCCTCCGCTGGCGCTGCGAATTGGGCCTCGGCACAACACTCTACAAGAAACATGCGCCTCTCACTTCGGACGCTACCTGGCTAACGTCCTCCAAAGTTTCTGTCCAAGAACGCCAAGCAGCAGCATCGGACCTTCTCGCTGCAGAGACTGCAACATCGCATGCCCTCAGTCTAGCGACCGACTCGCCATCTCCCGCATCGAATCCATGGTTCCGCTCACTGCCTTCCGAACTTATTCCACCTAACAAACCAATATGGTTTACTGAGCAGGAGCAAGGAATGAGTTGGTATGCTTGCGGACTAGTTCATCTTGCACTATCGGAGCATCTGTTCGCAGCTGGTGATCTTGAGAGAGCGGAGAGATTATGGCGTGATGATACTTCGAGAGAGGCCGAGGGGAGTGAAAGTGAAGGGGGAAAGGAAGAGGTTAAGGTAGCATTTCAGAAGGCGCGAGATGGAATCGATTGGGAAATCCGCCCTGGAACTGGGCTGAAGAGGGCTATGAGGCTTGCAAAGCCAAAGAATGGGGATGAATAAGCGGATACTGATTGATTGCGGGGTAGAAGAAATGCAAGCATGGATAGAAGTGCTAGATGGTGAATAGAAGTCATTATGAGGGGTCTTGGAAGTATGATGGCTACTCATTGGGATTCTAAAGAGCAGGAGCCTGAGATAGATAGAAACTGAGAGCAAATCAGCTTACCCACCCAACTGTTCTGCGAGAATCGGGCGTGGCTCGGTATCACCTGCGACGTGGTGTCACATATGATCCTCGATCTCGGTCGTCATTAATCTGCCCTCTTTAATTTGTCGATCTCTTCTTCCATCCGCGTTATTTCTTTGACGAGAAACTTCTTCCGCTGCGCCAAATCACGCATCCCTTTCTCACCAGCCCTATCATACAACTCTAGCGATTTCCTCGCAAGACCCTCACGATCTCTTAGCTTAGATTCTCCAGACCCCTGTGAGGCCTTAAAGTTCTTCAATGCAGCGATGAACTCAGCGGGTGGTGGATGGGAATGGGCATGGATGCGAGCCTGCAACCCGATCACCTTGGCCCGTGCATTGAGCAATTCTGCTTTCGATTTTGCGTTTCGAGCGAGAGACCCATGCTGTGTCTGCTCGAGAATACGTATCGATGACTCAAGTACCTCTTTGTGCGTGCTCAAAACCGAGTAAGCGGTGTTAGCTAGGCGGACTTTTTCTTCGGCTAATTCTGTTGGTAGCTCCCTCGTTGCTGTATCCCTCACCAGCTGTACCTTTGACCCTAGCCCTGCAATATTTGGAACATTGGTGGGGTCGGAAATACCACATAAGAGATCGGTTACTGTGGCTAATTGGGTAGAGATGGCAGAGGCGACAGTGGGGATGTGAGTGAGGAAGAGTGATGTATCGCCAGAGAGTATGTTGCGGTCAGCATTAGAGATGTGGCCGCTTAGTTGAGCTACGATCAACTCTATGATGGAGTGGAGTTCCGGTGGAAGGTCTGCTGATCGAGAAGGAAGATCTGAAAGGGTCTGGACGATGATCTGGGATTCCGCTAGTTTGGTGCGAGCGGCTGTGAGGTTCTGCTGAGCATTAGACTGGAATTTTCTCGAAGCCACCAACATGGAGCTAATGTAGACTGAATTGATCCTAAAATGGCTCTTTCATGCAAGCCGACAAAGAAAAGGAACAAGTAGGAATTAAGCTTGAATCTTTCAATGCACTGTCGCGTGACACACAAGTAGAATAGACATTGGCCGATATCGGTGAGACGAAGAGAATGATGGAAGCGCGAAATTCTTACCCTCCGAATCTCGTCGTGCATTCGTTGCTTCTTCGTATCCCGTGTTGAACCATCTGGGTTGAGTTTTCGGGTGCAGAGATCCTTGTAAAGGACCTCAAAATTAGGGTTCTGCTTGAGCACGGACGGATTTACCGGCGGAAGCATCCTCAATGTTATTTGCGAAGGGTGAACGTCTTGCCGAATGCAATATCAGTGGTGTGGATGAAGGATGTTTGGGCAAATGTTTAGATCGGAGGGTGCTAGGCCGAGAGAGGCTAGTTGCTTGGCGGGACTCTCCATACTCGACCTGTGGTGATAGTTCTACTACAATCCAACCAAGGGTAACAAGGGCATGCTGCAGGTACTGCCGTTACTGTGTTCCTTTTACCTTTAATTTATAATATAACACAATGGTAAATATCACAAGTCTTCCCCCAACCAACTGTAGTTCTTCGAAGATGGTCTGTAGCCACTTCTGGCAGACCACAGCCTGCACGACGCGACGTGTGTAGCAGCACATGACGTTCATTTCTCTCTCACCATCCTTATAACGGATAGCAATCATGTAGTGTAGGAGCACATAGACTTCTGGAGATTCCCCTCCTGGCTTAGCGTTCGTCAATTATCCAACATTTTCTGTACGTAAGGCTGGTGAGGCAACCAACATGCCGTCTCCACAACCAACACAGCCTCCACACGTGTTCCCCAGCTTTCCAAGACCTAACCCGCAAAATCTGCGGAACCCTTGATCTTTAGGTATCAAGGCGTGTGTATCATCTCCACACCCTAAGCCTGGGCCGAAACGACAACGGCATGGCTGGGAGTGGGCGGCTGGGAGCGCCGGTGGCACGGCACGGGTGGCAAGCATGCGATCGCGATCTCGAAGACCAAGATGTTTCAACCCCCATAGCGATAATCATTAGGGGAAGGACTAAATGCGAGAATTATTGTACGACCTCGCAATCGAATGCGAGATTGAGTCTCGCAACACGGCTGGCTGACCGGACGGCCGTGAACAAGATCGCATCGAGAACATTCGTTCGTGATAGGTTTACGAGGCTCAAGTATATAGTGCCGAGAGTGCCGGTGAGGGCAAAATTCGCTCAGATCCCGACCACCCCCAGGCCTGGGGTCGTGATCTCTAGCGCTGGCGGGATGGTCTACATACGTCAGCAGGCCTCTTCGCGCTCTGAACACCGCCCGCGCCCGCAACCCAACCGCAATCTGCACGCGACACCATCAGCATTCGAATAATAGTGATGGTAACATTCCGGGCTCTTACTCGCCAACTTACCAGAAGTATGGCTTTCCAATACACTAATACTGAGACTCAGAAAGGACAGACTAAGACCGCAAAGATTCGTGAAATGTGTGTTTCAATTGCACCACCAATCAAACGAGTGAGCCCCGGATAAGGCGTTCCCCAGCCTTATTTCCCGCGATTGTTTTAGCCCTCGGTGCCGCTGTCAGCCTGCTCTCGCATCATGTCTCCCGCCGACAAAGGATCTGCCTGTGACATCAGCCCACACCGCTGACGACTTTGCAGCCTTCAAGAAATCGGGTCTCTCTTCATATTAATTTCAACCCTCTTTCATCTCATTTCGACGGCTCTTACCCAGTGGAGATATTTCTAACCAGATGAACATTTTTAGAATATAACAGGTGTTGCAGGATTCCCGGACCCAACAAAGGACCGGGGTGCCCCAAGATCTTGGCCACATTTCTAGCTAAGGATCCACATCCCATGTGGCTGACGCTTGGTAGCGAAACGGTTAGCCTTACTGTCGGTCCATACTGAGCGTCAGCGGCTGCACGGATACTTAGTTCTGGGGGCCCCGCCTTGTTGTAAAAACTGGCATCATTCCGTAGCGACCGGTCGGTAAGGCTGTTCAAATTGACGCTGCAAGGCGCAATCGAAGACATAGAGGTAAATCTCTTTCTCCAAAATGTGTACTGCATGTGTAGGATTCGGGTGCTAAGTTCTCTAGCCTGTCTGCGTTGGATTAGAACACTATGTCGACCAAAGACTCGGAACCCTTCGAGAAGAGGGGTTCTTCCCCAGACTCCCATATCGAAGACAAATCACAGAAAGAACGTGGATCTCTCGGTGGCCCGAGTACGCATCGACCGTCAGTCGTGCGGTCGGCAGCTGAACGCGCGCGACGAAACATCAATGCTAAACTCGCAAACCCCCTTCATGATTTCTCCTACGGTGAACTGCGCAAGATGGGTCGCGCCTATGCATACGAACATGCGCTGGCTGAGAAGGACGACGTACGAGCGCTGGAGATCGGAGCCTGTCTTGCTAGGGAACCGGAAAATTTGGACCACGCGAAACAGCTTGGGATTACGGATGAGGAGCTGGAAGTCTTGCAAAAGGAAATCAGCCATCGATGGTCGCAACCAAGACTTTTATACCTCGTCATCATTCTCTGCTCGACTTGCGCTGCCGTCCAAGGCATGGGTAAGTACATTTTCCCGCTATCGGTCGGCATGCATCTCATACAAGAACAGACGAAACTGTTGTCAACGGAGCTCAACTCTTCTACAAAGGACAATTTGGAATCGGTGGCGACGATCCACGGTCCACCTGGCTTGTTGGTCTCTTGAACAGCGCTCCCTACGTCTGCTGTGCCTTCATTGGCTGCTGGCTGACCACCCCTTTCAACAACTGGTTTGGCCGTCGAGGAACTATCTTCATTACCTGCCTTTTCAGTGCCATTGCATGTTTTTGGCAGGGTTTTGTCAACGTAGGTCATAAAACTTATATCGAAGAATTCTTGTAAGCTAACAACTATAGACATGGTGGCACATGTTCATCGCCCGTTTCGCCCTTGGCCTCGGCATTGGCCCGAAATCTGCAACTGTTCCCATCTACGCTGCTGAATGCACGCCACCCGCCATCCGTGGTGCCTTGGTCATGCAATGGCAGATGTGGACCGCCTTCGGTATCATGGTCGGTTACGCATCGGATCTGATCTTCTACGGAGTCCCCGACACGCAGCACATAACCGGCCTCAACTGGCGCCTCATGATGGGCTCTGCGATGCTTCCTGCCGTCGTTGTATGCTGCTTCGTCTTCATGTGTCCGGAATCTCCGCGTTGGTATATGTCCAAGGGCCGTCATTCTGCAGCATATCATGCTATGGTGAGGCTGCGTTACAATAAGATTCAAGCGGCGCGTGATCTCTTCTATATGGCTGAGCTCTTGAGGGCGGAGGAGAATATGAAAATCGGCCAGAGCAAGATCAAGGAACTGTGGACCGTTCCCAGGAATCGCCGAGCTATGCTTGCGAGTGAGATTGTCATGTTCATGCAACAGGTACGTGCTACTCTCTGTTTCTACAATTTATCTGGACTAATGAAATGGTATAGTTCTGTGGCGTGAACGTCATCGCCTACTACTCCAGCAGTATCTTCTCAGACTCAGGCTTCAGCGACCGCTCCGCTCTCGCCGCCTCCCTCGGCTTCGGCGTTATCAATTTCCTCTGTACGTCCCCAAATCATAACCTTTGCCAAACCCCATAAACTAATACGATGCACAGTCGCCATCCCAGCCATCTACACAATCGACACTTTCGGTCGCCGAAACCTCCTCCTCACCACCTTCCCCCTAATGGCCCTCTCCCTCCTTTTCACTGGCTTTAGTTTCTGGATTCCCGATGGCAACGCGCACGTCGGCTGCATCGCACTCGGAATCTACCTCTTTGGCATAGTGTACTCACCCGGCGAAGGACCAGTCCCATTCACTTATTCCGCAGAAGCGTATCCGCTCTACGTACGAACCATTGGAATGAGTCTTGCAACAGCAACAACATGGTTCTTCAACGCAGTCTTGAGCATCACCTGGCCGAGTCTGCTGCAGGCATTCAAGCCACAGGGCGCATTTGGATGGTATGCTGCGTGGAACATCATCGGATGGGTACTTGTGCTGCTGTTCATGCCCGTAAGCCAAACCCACTTCTCACCCCATCCACATCGCGATGAAAACTAATCCACCACAAAACAGGAAACTAAAGGCAAAACCCTCGAGGAACTCGACCAGATCTTCAGCGTGCCCACACACATCCACGCCGCGTATGGCCTGCGCCAAGTACCGTATTTCTTCAACCGATATCTTTTCAGGCGCAAGGTGGAGCCGGAGAATTTGTACGAGCGGGAGCATCGGAACGAGACGGATTTGGGGCAGATGAATGTTGTGTAATAAAAGATTTTGCTTACGGATTTTCCAAAGAGAATGATTACTTACGGGGTCATGTATATTCAGGTCAAAGGTTTTGGGTTCGGGGTTCGGGTTGGGACTATTAGGTTCGGTTGGTTTTCTTACGGTCTGCGTTGTGATACCCGGTCTTTCGTTCGTTGGTTTTAAGATTTTGTGGCTTGGGGGGGTTTGGGCCTCGATATATATACATCTTTGGACGTCATGGCGTAATGACTGAAATGACTATTGAAGTAGTGATTTTTATCCTTATTCTGGTATGCTTCAACTGTGTGTGTGCTGTCAAGTAATCGCCTGAGGGCCGTGATTCGCGGTAGCTTTGGTTACTTCACAAAATAGTTCCATGCCCTTGCGGAAACAGAGGCCGGAAATGAGTATCGGGTATTCTCATCACTGCAAGAGCATGCCTCGAAGCTCATCTACATCTTTCGTAGCATAGAACACATGCCTTTTATCACTGAACGAGCGGCGCGATATGCTTAAAACATTATGACATTAGAGATTACCACCATCATTACATTCAGAAATCATAGCATACTCCGGCGGTTCGCCAATTTCGCATACTGCCTCTGTGTCTTTGTATGTCCGTCCTCAAGCTCAAAGTCCGTCTCAACGACACTGATTGGCCGTAACCTAGTGTGTTTTTGCTGCTGCCCGAAACCTAGACCCCGCTCCCTCAAGCTGTTGAAACCATTCTTGATCCCGCCAAAGAAGCCTGAACCGATAGCCCTCTTTGTACTGGGCTGAGTATGGACATGCGAGTGCGTATGGCCGACTGGGGCAAAAACTGGTTTTTCTCCAGGCTCCATATATAGATGATCACCTTCCGTGTTGACGAACCAATTGACGACATACTGCTTGCCTTCGGGACCGCCTCCGCACGAACCTTTGAAGAGGTGCGAGGGTGGGGAGTTGACAGCTAGGGCGAACAGATTGGGTGGTTCGCTAAAGTCGGTGACGAGGCCTTTGTGGAAGATGAAGTAGGCGAGGACGAAGATATTCATGAAAAAGACAAGGATGAGGATGATGAACCAGGCCTTGGAGGCGCTATCTACGCCGCCAGAAGCGTACTGCTGTGCCTTCACAGAGGCATTGAAGTATTGCGTCTGGAACTCTCCAAGTTGTGGAAGACTGTAACTCTATTGTCGAATTAGCGATAAATCTTTGAAGACTCTGCAACAAGACCAACAGAAAATACCAGCTGGTTGCAAGGTAAAGAACTGTGGAAACGAAGCTACGTACCCAGAAATCTACAAACGGTGTATCAAGGCTGCTCATGAGCAGCGTACCTGAAAGAAAATATAAGTAAAATATATGCAAGCAAGAGTAGGAGTTACGAACATCCGGACATGACTGCAAGAGCTTCTGCAGGGCTGGGCAAAGCAGGGTCAAGATCGATCTCTCCTTTGGTATTCTCTTGCAATATTAATTGCGTTAGCAGTCTCGAGTTGCTGGCATTAGCATCCATGATTCCGGTGTTCAACGACATGCTATTGGACCAGTCGTATCCTATGTCTCGCCAGTCCGGAAGGCCCTTGCCCTCAGTCGCATTCGGATAGCTGTGACGGTATGACATTGTGGGGCTTTTGTCCTCACAAAGCGATTCCATTGTCCCACCGGAGCCGGTAGCATTATCTGTAAGCAGAAAAAGATGTTAGGAATAGCTTCACAGTGCCTCAAACACAACACCCAAAACAATTCTACTTACACTGTGTTATGCATTTTGCAGTCAGACTCGCGCGGAGCTGGCAGAGTGTGTAGGTTCCAGTAGTGTCTCCACTGTTACCAATTGGACCCCCCGCGCCTAGGAGATAAATTGATTCTCGGCCCCAATACGCGTTGGTGTGGTTCATGATGGTGTTGAAAGGTGCTGGAAGCCGTGCAAATACAGGCGGGTAATCTATCATGTTGGGAGCCTTCTTAGTCCAACCGAAAATGTCATCAACAACGGTTTTGTTCTTAGTAGTAGCATTCACAGAGAGGGCCTCCCAGTTGCTGATTAGAACGGTGTCATTGTTAGGCCACTTATCATAGACAATGGGTGCGAGTTCTTCCTCATTCATATTTGCGCAAAGAACGTTCATGGTCAAGCTAGGTACACTAGCCCTCAAAGTATACGTCCCTTCTGAGTTGAGCTCCTCCGGCTGAAGTATGTCATTTCTTTGGTCGCGGGCAGCGGCAAATACGCCTGCGTGAGGCATTGCAAGAGAGACGTTATTGATCGCTCGTCCATGCTTTTTAGATTCTTCTACAGTATCAATGATATTGATCCACTGTGCCGTGATGGTGGTATTCTCGTGCAAGAGTCCGAAGCCAGGTGGTCGCTCACGTTGATTCGACGACCCATTACCGAAGGCCGATACCTGGTGCCAGTAAGAGAGGTAGCGTTGGTAATTGTGATAACCCTGGCCAGCGTGCTCGATCTGAAGGCAGGTATTGCCAGCATATTCCTCGTCCATTTGTTCAGTGATTGGCGTCTCGCAAATCGATTTTACGTAATTTACGTTGGCGAAGTCTGCTTTGACCCGTCCCTTCAGAACTCTGTAGTCCCATTTGCCTCCGTCCTTGAGCATCGGTTGCACTATGACCTTGTTAGAAACGCGCCTAACAGGATGGTTGTACAGTACTGACCAAGGGCAGTTGCAGCAGGCGCATATAATGTCGCTAACACTGCACTCACCAAACTGAGAAGTCCCAAAAGCGATAGTCCTGCGTACTTTGCCGTCTCCCAGTGCGTAACAAGTGAGCCTGGTTGCACGATCCATCTCCACATACTTAGCTCAGAAAGTGTGACACCACGACCTTGTTCCTTCATAAAAGCTCGCCTACTAAGCACTTGACCCAGAAAGGCGACAAAGGAAGTCACAAATGACAATTCGATCAGCTTTGCCATTATAGATGTAAGCAGAATGGCATCTGCAGGTTTGAAAGAACCCTGGCTGGTAATCCTTCGACCATATCTCGGAGCTTTCAGGGCTAGACCAAGGAAGATACCAGAAAAGATGGTTGAGAAAAGACACAAGATGACGATTGTTATCGCGATCCAAGTAAAGCGAGATTGATAGAAGTCTTTCGCTGTTGGACATTCCTGGTCGGGACGAAAGCCAGTCTGGTATGCGGATTTGATAGAGGGTGCACCACGCAGCCTTTGCGTATCCGAGGAATGTAGGTACTGTTGGTAGTCATTATCAAGGCTGGTGCTGCTCGTCTTGGTGTGCTTCAGCCCCCCAGGCCTGTAATTGTCATATTCACTACCCTCATCCCTTGGACTAAATCGCTCACGCCTTAGATCTGGTGTGCTTTCAGCCGAGTCCTTGGGAAACCCACCCAAGAATGGGTCACCAGTTCCCGGCGGAGAAAGAGTGCTTGGGCTCTTTACCGGCGGGCTCCTTGCGCCTGCATAAAGAGGACGCCTTGGTATCGTTTGTATGGACACACGCCTGCTACTGCCTGGAGGCGATGCAGGGCTAGCGATGCCTAGCCCGCTTGACGTCCGGCTCCTAAAGCTTGCCGCAATGTCTGCATCCTCATGCTCTTCGATCACCGTAGACGGCGTATTCCTCTCGACAATGGTAGTATCACTCTGCAAGCGCGAATATCCGGGCCGCAATCGTGGGCTCGAGGGCGGTGAAACTTGGGCGATCGGGTTGAGTCCGAGCGAGTGGAAGCTGGGAGAGAAGCCGAGCGACGGCAGTGCGGGCGTATTCGATGTATCAGATTGTCCCGAGGGATCATGAACGACTGGTCGACGGCCGGCCATCGCGACCCACCAAACTTCTCTTCCTCGCCTGGAGCTTCAGCCCTCTTGTCGCCTCTGGGCAAACGGTTATCTGCTCGGGATTGCGCGTGCCAGCTTCGATGCTGGCGACTGGCGAGGCGGCGCTAGGCTTTGCAGCTTGTCCAATACTGCTTCGCATGGGTTCGCGACACAACAAGAGGCTTGGTATGCGGCAGCAAGAATGGGACTGCTGCCGTAAAGAAAGAGTTGGAGTAGTCGCTTCGAGGACTGACAGTCGCTTCAGCCCGCAAAGTCAGGCTCCATGGTCTCGACCAGCGGTTTGCTAGCTTCTCTTTTCAGCCCGCCAATGCATTGCAGCTGCTGGCGAGTGGCGTAGCAACCAGAAGCTACGATCGGCCCCCAACCGCGCGTACAACAGGACCAACTCAGGTCTCAATTTCGCCAGTGCGGCGCACGGTGGTCTAGAGAGATTCGAGGAGAATCCAACGTGCCATCATCTGATGGAGGCCGTGGAAATCTACCAGCGCATGCGTTTCCTCCCTGAAGTCACGGCGTCCAGTGCGTCATAGCCGTGTACCTGATCTCGCGACCGATGGACTGCAAGCCAGTCAAAATAGGCAAGTTTGACGTTGGGTGGAACGAGTTCGCAATCGATCATTTGCGGGTGATGGTCAGGCGGCGAAAATTGTTGCACGGCGTAGTTGATGTTGGGCGACATCACAGCGAGCTGGCTGCGTGAAGGCTGGCAGTGGGCGACCTTGCCGGCTTGTCGGTTGATGGCTGCAGAGCTACGATATCCCCGAGAGGAGACGGAAGGAGTGTTAATAAAGTTTTTAAGCCTCGAAATGTCTCTGTCATCACTTAACCGCGAAGGAACGTACCGGGGCGTTTCCTAACCGTGGCGGGAAAGGGTGAGCGTCAGCATCACTAAGGTTGTACTCCGTAGCATCCTTTGAACAAACACGACTTGCCATGAAGTACACTCTAGCGATTACGGATATGCTGAACATACAACTGCTAGCCTTGCGCTGATGATTTCAAATCTACTATTAGGGAATTATATTATTGCAAAGGATAAACGATCTAGGAGATTTGTAGATCTTTCTCAGAGCCCAGAGCTCTAGCTTATTTTGATATACAGGGTACTCTAGGTAGTGAAGGGTAGAGAACGGGTTGCTTATATCCGACTTTTTTTTGTTACCGTCAGAGGCACATCTGAAGCAAGGTGCGGCTGAAACCAGGACAAGTAGGAGAAAAGAGTGGGATTCGATAGCAGTCGTAGTTGCACAAAGATACTTGGCAATATAACTAGCCCATCAGCACGACATCCTATCCAATAGCCTTGACATGTTGATCAACCAAGCACTTCCAATCATCAGTCCCATAGTAGATCGTGTTTCCATCGTTATGCGTCTGCTGTCCCGTACTTTGCACCTTGTCCCCTAGCTGCCAGAAGAGATCTCCGGCCATCCCCTTGTCCTTCAAGTCCAGACTTGCCTTCTGCCACCCACTCTCTACCGGACAATGATCACTTGCAGTAGAAACACCATACTCCTCGAAGAGACACGGCTTCCCTAACTTCTGACAGACTGCAGCGTGGGCTGCGACCCATCCTTGCCCCCATGTCTTATTACTATTGACGCCCCAACTCTCGGGATAGAGGTGGAAAGTCCCGAAGTTGATGTTTGGGAGAGCGAGGTTAGTGGCCCAATCTATTCCTTCAGAAGTCTGGTAAGGGTAGGAAGAGTCACCACCGGAGAGACCAAAGCCTTCGTCTCCGACGGTGATCATGTGGTCGGCATCGAGTGAGCGGATATAGTCGGAGGTTTTGCGGATCCAGTCCGTAAGAACGGAAGTTTTACAGCCCTTGCAACGGGGCTCGTTGGCCAGCTCCCAGGCGAAGACTGCGGTAGACGTGCGGTAGCGCGCAATCAGGACCTTGATATAATTCTGATATAGGGACTGGCACTTTGTGGCTTGGTACCATTGCTCATTGCTGGTTACACCACAGGCGGAGAAGTACGCCGCCATGCCGCCATAGTCCGTCCAATTATTGACAAAATTGATGATTAGCTTGATGCCGTGTTTCTCCGCGGATTTGACAACCGCGTCAAGGCGCTGAAGGCCGTTGGCACCCGTGTTGATGGTGGCAGCTGAGCCTGAAAATGATTGGAAGTAAACTGTGCCAGAGCCAGGAACAGTCTTCACATCGTTAAAGCCCCAGACACGGAGAATTTTATGACCAGAAGTTTCAAGATGTCCCATTATGATGTCAACATCGTTGTCGTTGGTAAGAAAAGGCATCCAATAGCTGTTGGTACCGGCATAATCTGTGGCTTTAGTTAGTGCGAGAAGGTAGAGATTGGATATATTTACATTTAGTAACACCGTCGATGTTGAACTTAGTGCCATCGGTCTTTGATATTGTTGCTCGTGTCACCACATCTGGCGCTGGTAAAGCTGCCGCCGCAGCGATGAGTGAAAGGAAACTAGTTACCTTCATGTCGAGGAAATACGTGGTGATCTTTCTACCTCCACTCGGACGATATAGACATTGAGATCATCTTATAGAGTTTTTTCCAATTGACCTCATCATGCTAACATCTGAAGCTACACGGAGGATATACATCCGCTCCAAATTGACATTGGCAGATGCTAAGTGATTGATATTCCCCGGGTCCGCTTAGTTTCATACAGGCCAAGGACTAGGACAAGGAACAAAGTAAACGCTAGCATACCCCACATAGCCTCGGAGATCAGCTCCGGAATTTATAAATCCTTTAGCTCGAGGATTATCAAAGCGAATTGTACCTGAGCCTTTGTATGCAATACAGGCTGTCGTTTTGGTACAATTGAGCATAGTTGTAGTCAGCATGTCGCCTTAATGATTATGTAGAGCATTGATAAAGATCTGTGTTCTTCGTCACATAATTCTGCTCACAATTATCTTCAGGCACTATCATAACGAGTATAATCGCTCGAGGCAGAATATGGTGTCGTCTGCTGCCGTGAGGCTGCTGAAGTGTGCTAATATGAGCGAAACTACTTTCATGAGAACGGAGTTTTAACTTCCGTGCCTAAATTGGAAAGGACGATGTTGAATGAAACAGAACAATGTAATAGTTGTTCCGTCCGGGGGTAAGTCATTTATTCAAAGTAAGAGACGGGCCCGGGCGGCTCGGGAAGCGAGCGAGTAACAACGCAAGTATGAGGTAAGCAGGCGATGCCATCAGTGACCACATGGAGGACTATTCGAAATTCTCTGATGGGCTTGGGAAGTGGGGATTCATATCGTCGACTCATAGGGCGCCCATAAGCTGGCTTGGCTGGGTAGATGGCAAAGGTAGCTGAGCTTGAACGGTGGGAACGGGACGTTGGCGTTATCGATAAGGCCAGGCCTCGGCTAAAGTAGCCTTCTCTGTCGCTTCCCAAACTCCTCTTCTCCTACTTCACAACTGTACTTCAGTATGATTGCGCTTCTTCAATGATTGCCGTGTCATGCTCCTTACGTAAGCCATATGGGTATGCTATGTCTCTAGCTTGGGAGCAATACTGTTGTTTCTGCGAGGCTAGTCCGCGCCAACTGACTTGCTGATTGCAAGATCGACACGTATGAGTTGTGCGGTAAGAAGAGAAAATAGTGGCTTCTGTGATGGGACTCGAATAGCTAAAAAGGGGTGTCTCATTGTGCCCGTCCTTAGTATTCCTCTCTTTCTTCGTTGCCTTTTAAGACATATCTCCCTCACTCTTACCCCGCCATTCAGCTGTTTCTGACCAACACGATTTCTCCCGTCATGCTATCTGAAGCGTCCAGCCTGCCTCGGCCACGTGTCTATCATCCCTGGCGCTGCAGTGGAGAAACATTCTCTAGGCCTCTTCCAATGATTTGATAGTGGGATGTCTTGCTTTTCCATGTAGGTCGCCCATTGCGGCCATTCACATGTGCTCCCTGTACACCATCATGCATCCAATCCGGCTTGACGCAGCGCTTGCTTTTATACGACGGCAAATGGCGTGGAAAGCTTGTCTTATTTTGAAGCCAGCAGGTAGATCGGTGCTGCATGCAGGCTGCAGCTCTATAAGTGGCGGGCCGCCTGTCGAAAGTAACGGCTTACCACTCTCACCCTAGAACATAGCACCACACATACCGAATCTCCGACCAAGGCACCACTCCAAACACGTCACACCATGTCAACCGATTCGGATTCAGCGCGCCGTACTGCGGAGGCTCGTGCCGCCGTTACAGCCTCGCTCGCCTCCATTGGAAGCTCCGTCGACAATGAGATGCGGACCCGAGCGGCTGATCTCCACGCAAATTCAGAGGCGATAGAGAAGCAGGAAAAGGAGCTGGCTAAGCAGACGGCTGCGTTGGCGAAACAGGGCGCACAGTGGCAGAAGCTGGCGGATACCAGTACGAAGAAGTTGAACGAAATTGGTGATATCCAGAACTGGGCCGAGATGATGGAACGGGATCTACTCGTCTTGGAGGAAACACTGCGATTGGTAGACGGCAAGGCTGCCCCTGATACGGCAAGTGGTACAAATGGATGAGAAGAATAGACAACTTCACCGGAAGCTCATTCGACTGCGTTACTTACTCTCTACGTATGTCTACGATCCTGTACAACTTTGAGGGCATATCACTAGATGGGAAAGACTTCCAATCTCGTTGTTATAGAAAGAATGTCGCAAACCTCGTTCTGCCGCTACCCTCTTCAATATGTTGTGAATGGTAACGAAGTTGCACTGAAGGTTTGTTCGGCACTCAACCAAATGAATATAAGCGAGGGTACGGGTTGATAGCAAAAGTTTGAAGGAAGCAGTATGAACTTGCGAATTTGACGTCCTGAACCATCCTGCGTGATCGAGCTGAAATGCCTAAGTTGATGGTCGCTTGGTCATGATACAGGAAGATAAGCATATGAATGCTTCAGGTTTCCAGAGTCGTGTCATTTAAAGTCATGCCAGGCTCTCGTTTGAGCAAGACTTTTGTGTCTGTTGCCTGGGTACTGTATGGTCGTGGTGACATTTCGTCCAAGCGTCTAAGGCTGTCCGGAGGCGCTTTACTTAAGCGCGGCCGTGCACAGTCCGAGCTCCGCGCATCATAGGAAAGTACGTGAACCTTGGGAGCTCCGTCTCGCGCAGTCAACTGCACACCTCTTCGCTCAACACACCACTCTGAATCGAGGCACTCAACCTGCATCTTCGACCTGTTCTAGATTTGTCGAAGATTCTGCGCCACATCACCGAGGCCGCGCCTGCACCGCGGTTCTTGCAAGGTTGAACACCACTACCTAACGCCTCGACACCAAACTTCACTTCAACCCATCTGCCCCTCTCGTCCCTCGCCTTTACCTGTCTGCCTTTGCGTCTATAAGTTCCAGCTATACCCATAGGCTGCAGGCCCATCGGCACAACAGTTCGCTTTGCACCGGGACTTGACAGAAGCAAAAAAGCTGTACCGCCCGCACGCTTTTCACCATCACTAAATCATCGACAGCCCTTCTGTCAATTATTCAAGTCGGCCGAGGTTGGGTACATACGCACATAGTAAGGATTGTACATGAGGGAGGCTCGCCTTCCGAGCGCCCGGAGGAGCCATGAAGATCAAGAAGCATGCTACCTCAAGACATGAGTCGACCCTAGTAAGCATCGCATCTCAGCCTCACATCATTGCACTTGCTGATCCCACTAGTCTCCTATGATAGCAGAATTCAGCAAAGCGACCGAATCGATACCGCTTTACCAGATACCTGCCCATCTAGCGTCGTTTCCCAAGTTATGGCCGTTTCCTCGCGGAGACACGTATCATTGGATACCCGTGCTGAACCGCTTCGACCGCATACTTGAGTTGTTCAATCAGGAATATGGTCTGGTAGACAGTCCGCAGACGCAGCCTTTCCAACGGCGTCTGCTGCTCAAGGGCGATGCCGAAGAAGGCACGACTGCTGAGCCCGCCACCGCTGATATCTTGGACAAGTTACAAGTACCTGAGGATGGCGATCGGTTGCTGATTGAACATATACTCAATTTCACGCGGCTGCTGCTGGAAAACTGCGGAAACCGGAGTTTGTACTCAAGTAGCGGCCACCTCGACAAGCTGCTCAACACCACATCGATCTCCCTGTTGAAGGTGACACTTCGACTGACTCTCCGTCTATCCCAACGCTACCATGCCGCCCGCTTGCGACTTGCTCCCGCGACATTGCACCCTACACTCCTCGCCAGCCACTATAATATCAACCTCGATAAAGTCCAGAGATTGGCGGGCGCCTTTCCCAAGGGTCCCTCAGCTGCGGCTCCGGTCTTTGCCACACCTACGGCTAAGGGCAAGGACAAGGCTGGGGATCGTCGTAGCGATACTGATCGGATCAACGCTTCAGATATGGTTGGCCTGTTTGGTATCCCGGATGCATTGTTGAAGCAGGAATTTGGTGGTGTCTCGATATCATTCTACGACTCGATACCTACACAAGAGGAAAAAACCCCGGCCTCTATAGACTCGCCCGCCACACCTACACCAGCTCGACGCACCTCAAATCTGTCGCAGCAGACGCCGCGGCCAGCTCGGGATAGCGACGTTGCCGAGTCTCCCGTCACCCCTGTATTTACACCGGGCATCACTAGTGGACGCCCGTCAGGTCCGAAGCTATTCGAATTATCTGCTGATCATGTATCACGGACAAACATACATGAATTACTCCAACATGGCCTCGCAGAGCTTCCGGATAGTGCTCATTACGACTTTCTGCATAAGTTGCGAACGGCCAAGACTATCACTGATGGAGTGTCTGGACGGGAAGATGTCGTTGCTATCCGTGTACTCGCCCTCGCTAATCTAGCCTACGTTCACGGCGAGAAAGACTTCTACGCGCGCCTGGGTCAGCAGGATGCGGATGAACCACGCAGTCTACAATGGGCCTATCAGCTCTCAGAGCTTGTACACCCGCCTGGCAGCGGTGACAAAAGCGTTTCGATCGAAATGCAAACGTATGCTTTGAACGCTCTTGAAGCTTTAGCTAAGCACAAGACCAAGTCTGCGGACGTCTGCGCTGCGCTTAGCGTAAGCGTCAATCATGGGGTGCTTTTTTACGTCGTCCGCAAGATGGTCGCTGAACTTGCGGTTGAAGATGATTCCAGAGTGAATTTCGTGGAGGACGAGTGGCGGGAAGCGCTCTTCTCTCTACTTAATACTCTGCCGACGTCTCAAGCACGCACCGGTGACGGTATGGTCTCCGCTGGACTTCTGGAGATACTAGTGGATGTCCTCAAGCTTCGAACAAATAAGGCCGAGCGTAACCACCCGAAAATCCTCAATTTCTTGGACACCTTCGTGTACAACCTACGCGAAGCGTTCCAGGCCTTGGTCGACGCAAAAGGACTCGAGATCATCGCCGAGTTGGTATTCTTCGAGGTGAACACGGCGAAAAAGTTGGCCGAGGAGGGCGAGGGGATATCAGTTGGGTTCAAGACTCAACTTACCGACTATCGTATCCCCTTTTACCACCAACAGACCCTCCGCTGGTTGTTCAAGTTTATGAATCATATGATGTCTCACACCGGAGGAGGCAATTTTGATCGACAGATGCGCAATCTCATTGATTCCACTCCATTGCAACGTGGACTAGTATCTGTTCTCTCCAACGCTAGTGTCTTCGGATCTACTGTGTGGAGCATGGCTGTCAATATTCTAACGACCTTCATCCATAACGAGCCTACAAGCTATTCAGTCATCAATGATGCTGGACTCAGCACTGCACTGCTGGAAACAGTATCCGGTGAGAAGATCCATGAAATTTCCGTGGATAATCTGGGAGTACCACTCGGCGAGGATGCACCCTCTTCAGATCGGTCCCCATCACCTCCAAGGCCTGCGCGAGTATATCCGCCACGTGATACGAGTATGACTCTCGCTTCAGGTATCCTCCCTGTGGCTGAGGCCATTTCGACTATCCCGCCTGCATTTGGTGCCATTTGCCTTGCCGAAGCTGGTATGAAGTCGTTTAAATCATCGACCGCTTTGAAGCGCTTTTTCGAAATCTTCGAGAGCCCTTCTCACGTCAAAGCGCTAGACATGGACCCTGAGATCCCAACAATCATTGGTAATTCCTTTGATGAACTAGTACGCCATCACCCACCTTTGAAAAACACGGTCCTAGCGTCTCTCAGTGAGATGGTGGCACGAGTTGTCCGGATATGCTTCGATAAAGCCACAAAGGAGGGTGCTGGTGCGAAATTATTCTACGAAGACAAAGACAAGACAATTCATGTCTGCGGCGGTCGTTCTGCGCTTGCTGGTCCGGAGGGGTTTGTTCACAAAGAGCTTTCTGGATCTTCCAACTCAGAAGGTGATGTCGAGATGCACGATGCCCACGGCGAGGATGCCACTTTTGAGCCCGTTACCCTTGACCAAGTTATTGAGACTGAGGACAGCTCTATTGGACCTACGACAAGCCAATACATTAGTGTCGTGTGTCGATTTCTAGGCGGCTTCTTCACGAATCATGCTATGTGCGCTGCCTACATTGAAGCAGACGGCGTAGAGTCCATCCTTGATCTTGCGACCTTACCCTGCCTAGACGTACGCTTCAATGAGACCTGGACGACGAGCGAAGAATTTGCCCGTGTGGTTCAGGTCCTTGTTGAGCAGAAGCCACATATCACAGTGCCAGCCATACTAAAGCGCGCTCAACAAGCGTTGGACCGGCTTGAACCGTTACTACGCTACCCTTATGCGGGAGGCAAGGCTTTCTTCTCAGTGTTCACAAACCCAGGCTCTCGGGAAGATGAGACAGACGCACACGAACATGGAACTAAATATGTCAAGTCCCTATTAATGGTACACACACTTATTTCGGCATTGACAACAACTTTCCAAGGTCAAATGTTCAACACCCGATCTACACACAATGTCTCAAGCCAAGTAAATCTTGCAGATATGTATGCACGCTTGGTCGACAGTCTAGGTCGACTTCATAGGAGTTGCGTCTGGGAAGAGATTCTTCTTCAAAGGAACATGCACCCAGATTGGGAGAAGAAGACTCGCATCAAGAGCTCCGGTTTTGGCGCAGTTGAAGCGGATAGTGTCTTTCATCTGGGGAACAACGATAGACCATCTGAGTCCTCCAATGGAACGAATAATGATGAAGCCACTCCTGTCGGTGGTGCGCCCCTCGGGATTGACTCGACCCCCAGTCAAGATAGTGCATGGTTCAAGAATACGCAAATTCTGAGATACCTTCTCAGCAAGATACCCACTGGAATAGCGCCTTTCTTCCAATCTTTAGGCAAGCTATTACTGTTCCGTCGCAGCCTAGAGTCATACCAGAAGCAATGCGCTATTATTGTTGCAGACCAACTCGCACAAGCAGCCATTGACCAACTCAAGTTCGAAGCACCAAGAGCTGCAGTCTCTGGGGAGGACCGATTCGCTTATTGGATTGTTATCCTGACTTCTCTGTCGCAATTGATGATCGATAACCCTATGGACCGGGTCACCCAAGCATTGACATTAATCCTGGTATCTTTCCGCAATCTTGGGGGACTATCGGTGTTGGCAGATATTCTGGATACATTTTTCGAATCTGCTAAGGCTGTTGTGTCAAAGCAAGGCGACAATCCTTCAGAGGAGTCTCAACGGCTCCTCAATTTGTCCCTTGGTGGTATCAAGATCATCTTGGCGTTTTACGCCCAGATAATCAATGCCAAGGTCATCAACGAAGCGAGCCAAACGACATCAATGCAGTCGCGCCCTGAACGCGAACGTGAACAACGGCCTGATTACTTCTTACCTGCACAATTCATTGTTGAGCTTCGACATGCCGTTACTGGGCCTGTGCGACAAATCTGGGACTCTGATTTGATGGATAAGGCAACTACTTCTATTGTGAAGACGTCTATCAATATTTTGAAGTCAGTCTTGGACGGTGAAGGCGAACATGGAGCGTATAGGAGTGTCGATAAGATTCCTAAGCGCAACCAACCGATCATCAAACCATGGAAACCGCGCAACGAAGATCACATGCAGCGCCTCACCGAAGCCGGCCAAAGTGGACAGTATTCCGAGAGCCTTGCAGAAGAAGCGCTGTTCCGATGCTGTGACAACTTTAACACCTCGCGGGAATATTGTCAAAATCAGATCCGTGATGTTCGTGCCACAAGGAATCCAATTCCGCAATACGAATTAGAGGCGCGTGGCTCTCCCACTGCTTCGCCAAGCCGCGCTGAAGTCGTTGTCCCGGAGTCTACCGATGATTCGATTACTTCAAACGGCAGCGGCATAGATGGAGAGCGCCTGGAGACTCAAGACTCGCAATCGGTCGAAATGGAGGATGTTGACGTGGTTCAAGAAGCGCAGGGGTCTTCAGACACACCTGTGCCCGAATCTGCACCTGTCGCTGAGTCGTCCACTACACCTCAAGGCGGTCTTGCATATCAGAAGAGGATGGCTACCGGAAATGTTGCGGTGTCCGTTGCCATAGATGATCTCGACAAAGAGCGCGCAAGCATCCGGGAGAACATAGTCGACCGGTCCTTGGATATTCTCAATTCCCATGACGATGTTACCTTCGAGCTAGCCGATCTCATTTCTGCCGCCGTGGCCAAGGCCTCAGACCCCAACGGCATGCGTCGAGAGATTGGAGAGACATTAGTCAACTCACTCATCTCTCTTCAAATGGGAGACGATTTCCGTGCTCAGGGCAAGAAAATTGCAGCATCTGCCCATCTCCTCGCTCTCATCATTCAAGACAAAGAGTTTTATGATGCTGTCGTTGATGAACTCAAGGGGAACTTCACAATATTGCTTGACTTCATCAAAGTATTCCCGGAGCAGTCGCCCGAGGAATCTTCTCCATGGATTGGACAAGTACTCGTTATTGCTGAACGATTGCTCGCTGAGGATCAACTTCCCCACCAAATTCAGTGGACACCACCTACCAGCGACTCGCAAGAACCAACATCAATCGAACAGTTACCCGAGCCAATCGTCAACTTAGACGAAAAGAATCAGATGTTTGACGCACTTGTAGAATTACTTCCGCGGATTGGTAAAGACGAGTCACTTGCGTTGTCGGTGATGCGCATATTCGTCATGCTCACTCGGACCCGGAAAATTGCGCTACGCCTCGCAGAGAAGCGTAATATTCAGCGGCTTTTCTTGATGGTGAAGCAGCTCGCCGGAATTACGAATGAGGGACTCAGGAGTGCTTTCATGATCGTGTTGCGCCATATCATTGAGGATGAAGCAATGATTCGGCAAATCATGCGCACCGAAATACAGGCCACTTTTGAATCTCGTGATCGAAGACAGACGGACACGACGGGGTATACGCGACAGATGTACTACCTGGCTATTCGTGCTCCTGAGATCTTTGTAGAAGTCACTAATGAGAAGCTTCAACTTGCACGGTTTGACTCTCATCAAAGACCGCAGACTTTGGTTCTTAAAAAGGAAGAAACTCCCAATCTGGAATCTAATGCTACCCCTGCCGCCGGTTCTTCTGGCGATGCTCCCGAGAGCGATCGGCCCAAAGAGTCGAGCGAACATGTCAAGCAGCCCGTACTTGAGAGAACAAAGACGATGGACCTTAAGCTGCCAGTTATTGAGCACCCAGACGGTGTCATTCACTATCTCCTGTGCGAGCTGCTTGCTTATAAAGACGTCGATGATACGCTCGAGACACAGAAGCCGATTGAAAACTCGGATCAGCCTGCCGATACTCACACATCAGAATCTGCATCATCGTACGCGCTATCGACTACATCCACGGAGCCGCATAAGACCGAAAAAGTGGAGTTCAAAACTGAAGCTCACCCAATTTACATGTACCGATGCTTCATCCTCAAATGTCTAGCCGAGGTTCTTCAGAGCTACAACCGTACCAAGATCGAGTTCATCAACTTCTCAAGGAAAGCGGATCCATATGTCACCACGCCCTCCAAACCTCGATCCGGCGTGCTGAACTATCTCCTAAACAGCCTGGTGCCTGTCGGGAGTCTGAACCATGAAGGTGACATAGCATTCAAAAAGAAACTAGCTACTTCGAGCTGCGCCGTCGATGTCATCGTCTCGCTCTGTGCTAAAACTAGCGAGCAAGCTCCTCCCAAAAACGGTCTTAATCAGCTTACACCATATGACGAGACGGAACCTGAACTCCTCTTTGTTCGTAAATTTGTCCTTGAGCATGCCTTGAAGGCATTCAGGGATGCCAGCGCATCCGACGAAGTTCTAGACATGAAATACTCTCGTCTCCTGGGCATTGCAGATATCTTCTCCAAAATGGTGTCTCAGCGTCCTAATGGAGATATGCTCAATCAAAATTCTGATTTGACGCCGACCCATAAGCAAATGGCGAAGGTCATGTACGAGAAAAACTTCGTCACAATCTTAACGACAGCTATCGCCGACATTGACCTCAACTTTCCCAACTCCAAGCGAGTAGTCAAATATATTCTGAAGCCGCTTAGATGGTTGTGCTATGTCGCGATGGATCTGAGCACTCGATATGACACTTCGTCCGCGCCGGATTCGACCGACGAATATGAGATCTCTTCGGCATCTGATGATGATATCGTAGATACAACGCGAGAGGAGACACCAGACCTATTCCGTAATTCCACGCTAGGCATGTTCCAACCAAATCACGAGTCGGAGTCAGAGCCTTCTGAGGAAGAAGAGGACGACGAGATGTACGATGATGCGTATGCCGATGATATGGAGTTCGACGAAGAAATTGGCGACAATGACGAAGTGATCTCAGAAGACGAAGAAATGGAGATGGAACTTGGCGACATTGGTCCTATCGAAGGTTTATCCGGTGATGTCGATGTCGAAATTGAGCTAGATGATGATGGGGAAGATATTGGCTCAGAGGACGAGTCACAGGATGAGGACGATGAAGACGACGAGGACGATGAGGATAATGACGAAGATGATGACGAAGATGAAGAGATGGATGAACTTATGGACTTGGAAGAAATAACCGGGGATGATGAGAATGCGAGCCTAGCGGACGACCGCGAAGACAGTTGGAGTGGAGACAATGCAGATTTCACCACTGGCGAAGGTGACCCCAACCTTTCTGCTGGCGCTCTTGGCTTTGTCCTCGATCCACCACAAATATTCGATCGGATGCGTCAGGCCGGTACGGTAGATGACTTCATGGACGATGACTTGCAAGAAGATGAAGGTAAGCTCTCTTGATCCCATTTAAAGATGATGGCTAACCAACGCAGATGAAGAGGAGGATGAGGACGATTACGACGATGAAGATATCGTCTACGACCCCGGTCTCGAAGACGACGATGAAGGCATGCCCGACATTGGCTGGGGTTGGGACGAGCCAGTCCTTCCGACATCACGCCATCATAACCGGCTGAGTCCATGGATGTTCCCTGGAGGCCCCGAAAATCGCATTCTCGTCCCTGCGTTCCGGTCTCATCGCCCTGGTGCTGGTCCTCGCATTACAGATGAAGGAGTCAATCCGCTTCTTCAACGTTCTGGTCGATCTACAGGACGAAGTGGTGATTCTGGCAACCAAGGCATGAGCGACTGGGTACATGCAATTGACGGACGTGGACCCCGACTCTTCTCTGTGGATAGTCCCGTGTCTTTTATTAATCACCTCTTGAACGCTGTGACCTCACGGGAGCTCGTCTCTCAAAACGGTCCCTTACACTTCTCTTTCAACAACCTTCAGCTAGGAATTCCACCGCCATTCGATTCCACCTTCCGCCGCGAACGTCCTCGAGATAATCCGCTCTCCCGTGCTGCCCGCGAAGATCCTCAATCAGCCGTCGCCTTTGCAAAAGCATATACTCATCAGCGGTGGCAGGAAGAATCACGAATTCTTTACGGCCCCAATGCCATCGAGAAGAGTGCGCGCGTCATCAATTCAATTCTCAAGCTCATGGTACCACCAGCTTTAGAAGCAGCTCAGAAGCGACAAGCTGAGAAGGAAGCGGAAATTGCCCGGAAGGCAAAAGAAGAACAGGAGCGTAAAGAACAGAAAGAACGCGAGGAGCGGGAAGCTAATGAGGCTAAAGAGCGGGAAGAACGCGAACAACAGGAGCGTGAAGCTGCCGAGCTTGCTGCGCGCACCGCCGAAGAAAATCAGGAACCAGAAGCAGAATCCTCTCTCCGTGGTACAAATGCTCCTGATGCCCAAGAAATGGAAGGAGTAGAAGAAGCGGCGGTGGTAGCGGCGGCGGCAGCGGCGGCAGAGGCATCTGCAGAACCAACCGCTGAGTCTGGTCCATCCGAGACGACTGGGCCCTCCGACACGGGCCGACCTCGAATCACAGCAAATGTCCGTGGCCAGGAGGTTGATATCACCGATTTGGGTATTGATATGGAGTACTTAGAAGCTCTGCCTGAGGACTTACGAGAAGAAGTCCTGGTATCGCAGATTCAAGAGCACCGTGCTCAGCAACGTGCACGACAATTATCAGGGCAAACCGGAGAGCCTCAGCCCACAGATATCAACGAGGAATTTCTGGCTGCATTACCACCAGAAATCCGCGAAGAGCTGCTCCAGAATGAAGCTGCGGAGCGCCGACGACGTGAGCGCGATGAAGCACATCGTCGAAGCCAGGCAACAACTGGTCCCCCACAAGCTGAGGATATTGATCCAGCGAGCTTCTTGGCATCACTCGATCCAGCTCTTCGAGAAGCCGTTCTCCTTGATCAAGACGAGGAGGTATTGCGGCATTTGCCACCCGAAATTTCTGCCGAAGCTCGAGCGTTGGGTGGTGATCGTCGCCTGAATCAATTCAATTACCTTCCGTCATTCCGTCGGGGTGCGGACCGCCGTGCCCTGCAGGATGAACAATCTCAGAAGAAGAAGGCTCGTCCCTGTGTTCAAATGCTTGACAAGGCCGGCGTAGCAACTCTACTCCGCCTGATGTTCATTCCCCAGCAGGGAAGCGCAAAAGCTAGTCTCACACAGATCCTACGATACGTCTGCGAGAACCGACAAAACCGAGCCGAAGTTATCAGTATACTCCTTTCCATTCTACAGGATGGCAGTGCAGATGTCAATGCAGTCGAGCGTAGTTTCGCCCAGCTTTCGCTTCGTGCGAAACACGCACAGCACGCACAACAGTCTTCAGAGAAGACTCCAAAGCTGTCAAGGAAGAACGGAGCTTTATCTATCAACTCTGATGTTTCGCCCTTAATGGTCGTTCAGCAATGTCTCAACACTCTTACTCAACTCACTGAAAAGAACCCGGCCGTTTGGTCCTTTTTCCTCACTGAACATGAGACTGGAGTTGGATTCAAGAGTCGTGGCAACCGCAAGGGAAAAGCTAAAGAGACAAAAGCGACAAAGTACCCAATCAACGCTCTACTAAGCTTACTCGACCGCAAGTTGATCATTGAGAGTTCTTCTATCATGGAGCAGCTAACTACACTCCTCCGCGTCATCACTGTGCCACTCCAGGCGCTCAAGGAGAAGGACAAGGAGAAGGACAAGGAGAAGGATCAGACAGAGACTGAATCTAAGAGAGATGACGGTGCGAATTCTACGGAAGGACGGGCCGATGCACAGGCTTCCGTCAACCAACCTGAGACGCCTCAGCAAGGCGAAGACATCGAGATGCCAGTCGCGCCTCCAGTTGATTCCATTCAGGCCGGTTCTACCACTGAGACGACTGCCGAGGATGAGAACGGTTCCTCCAAGCCAGAAGCCTCGAAATCAGAGGACGATAAGAAGAAGCATCGCTCCTTAATGCCGCCCGAAATTCCTGAAGGTAACCTCAGACTCGTCGCTAAGATCTTAGCTGCTCGCGAGTGCAATGCCAAAGTCTTCCAGGAGACGATAACTGTAATAAGTAATTTATCGCCTATTCCAAGCGCAAAGGAGACTTTTGGGAAAGAGCTGCTTGGTATTGCTCAAGACCTGGCTCGCTCAACATTGAAAGATCTTGCAGAATTGACAGCCCAGGTCTCTAAGGCAGCATCGCCGACTGATGTGCAAGGCATCGCGCTCTCTAAGTTCTCGCCGCCTAGTTCGGACCAAGCCAAACTCCTGCGTTCTCTTACCGCTCTTGACTACCTCTTCAACCCAACCCGCGATAATAAAGAGCATGGCAGCGCGGAAGGACTTGATCAATCACAGAAGAACGATATCTTGGTGACCTTGTATGAGGATTCTGCATTTGCCCCTCTGTGGAACCAGCTCAGCGAGTGCTTGACGGTCATCCGCCAGCGTGGCAATATGCTCAACATTGCTACAACCCTACTGCCTCTGATCGAGAGTCTAATGGTCGTATGTAAGAACACAACGCTTAAAGATACGCCGTTAAGCAAGTTGCTCCCGAAGGAGTTCACATTGTCAAGCCCGCCACCAGAGAGCCGGATGGAGAACCTCTTCTTCAACTTTACCGAGGATCATCGCAAGGTCCTCAACGACCTGGTCCGCCAGAACCCCAAGCTCATGAGCGGCAACTTCTCGCTCTTAGTCAAGAATTCCAAGGTTCTAGAATTTGACAATAAGCGCAATTACTTCAACCGTAAGCTGCACACTCGCCACTCGGATCAGCGTCATCCACACCCACCTCTGCAGCTAGCTGTCCGACGTGATCAGGTCTTCTTAGACTCCTTCAAATCGCTTTATTTCAAGACTGCCGATGAGATGAAATACGGCAAGCTCAGCATCCGCTTCCATGGCGAAGAAGGTGTAGACGCTGGAGGTGTCACGCGAGAATGGTTCCAAGTTATCGCCCGGCAAATGTTCAACCCCGATTACGCTCTTTTCATACCCGTTGCCTCAGATCGTACGACATTTCATCCAAATCGTCTCAGCAGCATCAACCCCGAACATTTGATGTTCTTCAAGTTCATCGGACGTGTGATTGGCAAGGCTCTATACGAAGGTAGAGTACTCGATTGCCACTTTAGTCGAGCGGTGTACAAGCGAATCCTGGGTAGGCCAGTCAACCTTAAAGATATGGAGACCCTCGATCTGGAGTACCACAAATCACTGCAGTGGATGCTCGAGAATGATATTACGGATATCATCACGGAGACATTTTCTGTGGATGTTGAAGCGTTCGGCGAGACTGCAATTGTAGATTTGATTGAGAATGGTCGCAATATCCCCGTCACTGAGGAGAACAAGCACGAGTATGTCCGCCTCGTTACCGAACATCGCCTTACGGGTGCCGTTCAAGAACAGCTTGAGCACTTCCTAAAGGGTTTTCACGACATTATCCCCGCGGAATTAGTCTCGATATTTAGCGAGCAGGAGCTTGAATTACTCATCTCCGGCCTCCCCGACATTAACATCGAGGACTGGAAGGCTAATACCGAATACCATAATTACACACCTAACTCCCCTCAGATTCATTGGTTCTGGCGCGCAGTCAGGAGCTTCGACAAGGAGGAGCAAGCCAAGTTGCTCCAATTTGTGACAGGTACAAGCAAGGTGCCGCTCAATGGATTCAAGGAGTTGGAGGGCATGAATGGCTTCAGCAAATTCAATATTCATCGCGATTATGGCAGCAAGGATCGTTTGCCGAGCAGCCATACTTGTTTCAACCGTAAGTTGCCCCAGCCATATGTTTTTTTTAAATTATGTGAATCAACTAACGCGGCTCTAGAACTCGATCTCCCTGAGTACGAAGACTACGAGTCTCTCAAAAAGGCGCTATACACTGCCATGACTGCGGGCGGCGAATACTTCGGCTTCGCTTGATCAGCCTGAGTGCATGCTCCTCAGATCACGCTGTCGTCCTTAATTCTACATCTACGGACGGACGTTATTCATTCAGATTGTACATTTTCACGCGTCCATGATATTTGCATTGCAGGCGCTTTTCCTAAGGATTATGGCGGGACGGTACGGTCATGGGTCGACGAACATGACGCTCTGCATTGGGAGGATCGGATCTTATGTATCTGAGTTCGTTTCTCTTGTATGAGTATAAAATGGTGGTGGAAGTGGATTGGGGGATTTCGCCGGGTCATGAGGAGAGCAATAGATGAGAACACCTAGAGAGAAAATGTAGTCGCATAGATAGTGGGCTTTGGGAGTGCAGGCCCTGAGCTCCGCTAGAAGTGCGGCTACTGTGTTTTGAGTCGTGGATTGGTTGATGAGTTCTTCTCGTTTGCATTTTTGTGGGGTTTCGTGTAGTAGATAGTTGATTGGACTTTTTCTTGAAAGTTTTTTCACTGCCAGTACCATTGTGACCTATCTGTGTCTTACTGATTGATGGATTGCCTACAGAATGAAAATGTGGACGGTCGGAAGCTAGGCTGAATTTAGGTAGAAAAGGCTATGAAAGCGGAGGGAGATGAGCTAGGGGCGAGGATGGCTGCGAAGACAGTAATAAAGGTTAAACTTATGAAGGTAGAGAAGTATCCAGAGATATCAAAATGTCAGGGCAGTCTAATCGAGGACAAGGAGTTTATAAAGAGGAATCATGAGTAGTTACTATATTCCCAGACTACGTACTACAGACCGTGTTTCCGTAGCAATTTGCTTTCAATAGCCGAAAGGCAGGCACAATAGCTAATCCTGGATCCAGCATTGCAAGACACGAAAGTGTTTCGGAGAAGGGTTGGTCCAATGGTGGTGGCGGTCCCAAAACGTCAGGGCTGAGCCTGCTACAATCAATCTCGCTTTTTCACCTGCGTCTTAATTTTTAGCACGCTTGTTACTCCCTTCTGATAAGTCGTCGCCCTGAACGCGCTTGAGGTTACCCAGAGTTGTGTTTGGGTTTGGGTTTGCAATGTAGATCTGGTTGTTGGAGTCTACGCTTTGAAGCCAGTCGTGCGCGTAAGGAAACCAATCTTTGAAGAGGTCCTGATGTGAGACCGTTTCTAGTAGTGTTTAGTTGCGGTTAGCTTTGGACTTGGACTAAGGGGGGGGGGGTTGTGCTTACTCCAGTTTTCGTTAGAGGCCTTTTGGTCGAATAGTTTCGCGACTTCAGCGGCTGTAACAGGTGTCATGTCTAGCCTGTTGTTGCGAGGTGCACTCTTCCTAACAGGTGTCGGCACGGAAATGGCTGGAAGATTCGGATCTGAATAGGTTACTGGCTTTGGGGCTACTCCAGCTATAGCAGATTCGGTGTCACGAAAGACTACCGGAAAATATGGAGTCAATCCGCTAAGGAACGAGAACGAAACACTTCCGCTTCCGACCGTCGTAGTTATGCTATGACACGTACCGGAGTGGCCTGAACAAGTGCGTTAGCAAAATCTATATCTGAGTCAATTGGAGTACTCACAGCTCTTTACGTCGTAGAGGGTCTCTTCCTCCCGTCCTGGTCCCAGTGAACATGTTGAAGAGTGTAGTATCACTTTAAGGGGCATAATTGATTTGGATGGAGGTTCCATCGTGACCCAGGTCACTTCCAGCCCGTTTTTCGCTGGGTCGGCTTTTAAAGTGATGCCTCGTGGCATCTGTTGGAGTTTCACTCTGGCTGTGCTCTTTAGCAAAGCTTCTTTCTCTTGATTGATATTGAAGTTTCTCCTCCCTTGCAACACGCTGATCATGTTGTCGTAAATCCAAAGTACAACGTGATCGCATGAGAAGACGTACGGCGAGCTGTCGTCATCTTTTTCTTCGTAGTGGGCTTCGCAGCATGCTAATCTGTGTGCTTTCTGCTGCACGAACCATTTGTTGTCAATCTTCCACTCTCCGTTATTGTAATTGACAATAACATCCAAGTCCTCGCCATTGACTGGAATGATTTTTGCCTTGGCGGTGATCGGATCCAAATCCAAAAGGCCCTTCAGTGCCTTCATTACATGCTTCGCAAAGAGTGTATTTGGAAGCTGAGAAGATTCTGCTTTCTTGAACAGGCGCAACTGCTCCTCGCGAACCGTGTTGCAGAGATCGCGACGGTGAAAGATATTCCAAAGACCGTTCGACATACATACTGGCTCGCGATTGAGACTACGCGAAAAAATGATCGCTCCCTACACAACAGTCAGTCAGGTCCTTGATACACTGTGGAGATTGCTCGTACTTGTGAGCTCGAGCTGCCACTATGGTAAAAGGGAAGTTTTCCATCTATCTTTCTGGTCTTCAAGAAATCCCAGACCAATTCCACGATTTTGTCCGCGATGAACTTATCTGCGCTGAACACGTCTGCTGCTGTCTCCATGTAGTCACAGAGAAGATGAGAATACATCTCAACTAGCTCCTTTGGCTCCTTCTTCACAGACTCTTGGATTAGCGCGTCTCTCCATATGTTAGCAATGGTCCGAGCTTCAACAGAAGCATCATTTATAGCTTCGCGATCTCTATTGGTTGCCGTATACAAGAGATTGTATCCGTACTCGAAACTTCTGCCACTTCTGCTTCCGTTGGGAAGCAAGAGGCCATGAAGATAGATCTTGTTCCGGAACGCCGGTTCGAGGATCAGATCTCCACTTTCCGTCCGTACAATGTTTCGCGGGCCATCGATGTCTATGGTCATCGCCAGCCATTTATTGAATTCTTGCAGTGGAATCTTTGACGTCGTGATGTTATCACCTTTCATTGACCGGCATCGAACAGCTTCGCCAATGATAATGGAGACGTCCTCCCAGACCCGAGCTTTGGCTTCTCGAGGCTCCCCATCCTCATCTTGCTCAGCTGCTATTTCCTTTGCCTCTTTAAGCTTATTACCGAGGATTCGCTGGATGCGACAGGAGAGTCTCTTCTTGATATCCCAGCCGAAAGTCCACTTACATCCGGTACTGTATACCCTGAAGTTATGATTGTGGGGATGGCGACGGTACACCAGTGCTGAGAGCTTCAAACCTTCGCCGTGCTGTCCTAGTTGTTTAGAGTCACCAAACTTTGAGTCACCTCCTATACCAAGATCCCGACGCTTGAGAGCTGCTCTGAAATTTGTGATCTCAAGTGTGCCAAGTTCATCTTTGTCGTATTCGAATCGTATGTATCCGAGAAGCGCCTTCGATATGGGGTGGTACACTGCATAATACTTTTGCCCTGGCCTGTCTTCGCTTTCGACTTCAAAGTCGCTCTCGGCAATGTTGAACGATCTCATAATTCCATCTTTCCTATATCATGGTTAGTGTCTATTCGTGGATCAATAGATACCTGAGTTTACCAGTTCTGGAAGAGCTCGCGAAAGCCCTCTTGTGGACCCCAGTGCCTTTGATAGACTGTCTGAAGATTGATAACTTCGATGGTACTGTTGCCCATGTCCTCAAGGTCGTTCCCATCATCGCGGATTTTGCGACCGTTATCGGCGTAGTTGATTCCCTCTAAATCATCTATATGGTCTTCCATTTGGGGTTGGCTTATGCGATGACGAAAGTAAAAGTGGTGGCCTTTTTTAGGGGATATGTGAGGATTATTCGCGCAACTCGCCTTTAGAAAAGCGCTAAGAAGCTGCCGTGCGGCACGCTATTCGAGGTCAGAGGCCATTCTGAGTGAAAGTGAAAGTGAAATAGAAAGTGAACGTAAAAGCAGCCTCTAGTCCGTTCCATATCGCTGAAAGTCGCTCTGAGTGCGAACTGGACCATGCCGCTAATCAAAGTGAAGGTCACAATAAGTTAGTGCTCCCGAATACGCATCTACTATGTCTGTCGAATTGAATGTGGTATTAGACAAATTCAATTAGTGACAAGATGCAACATATCGATGACACTTATCGGATCGTTAAGAAGCGTACTGCTATTAGTAATTTCCACTAGATGCTGTAATTCTGACAAATCTTTCATTAGGTCTCAATGAAGGAAACATTGTCATGCGTGTACGAGACAAAAATCCCGTTTACCCACTATGAAGTCAAGCATTGGAAAGAATCTGCGTGTGACAGATACATCCATTAAGTATGAATCTTTTTTCTTTTACGAGTTAAATAGCGATAGCGTATCCTTAATCTTTGCATACCCTGACAAAGGATTCTAGTACTTAGGCTTCTCTGTTCGAGTGTAGGGCACAAGTGTTGAACTTTATAGAAGCTTTCCTTTTGTGGTGTTAAAAGACCGAATGCAAGTAGATTTGTCTTTGCTATTTTCCATCTTAAAATACACTCAGATTTGAAACTTTCCAGATTGTAAGGGATCGAGCCCTAAGAATCTGAAAGAGATTTGACTAGATTGAGCTGCCCTACACGAATGGGAGTGTCTTACAATCAGCTAAGCCAGCTAGCTCAACTGACTTCTATCTACTGAGGCTAGCGGCCGACCTATAGTCATTCCAAGTTAAGCCTAAATATGAGCTTGGTTGACTAAGGCTGGCTGGTTTTTGTTGAATGAATTCTTCAATTTCCTATGGATATTTAAAGACACCTTGAATCGTTCTTCTCTAAGATAAATTTAATTTATTGTAGCAGGTTTGCATCGTTCACGATAACCAACATTCTTACACGTAGCATTCTTGTTATCGTGAGAGGGCAGCTCGCCGTGACTTTGACAGCTGGAACATGAGAATGCTATTCCAGATTGGCAACAATTAAACAAGACATCTCGTTGTATTTGACTTAGGACTAGTCGGTTACACTATGTCCTCCAGGATTATCCTAGGGGTTCGATCAATGTATCTCACCAGTTCATTACACCAGTATATATTTCTGGCGTACATTGTTCAGATCACATCGATTAAAATAATAATCAAAAAGAAAAATGCCCTAATAGAAATTTCTTGACGCCCCTAATGCGCTAAGCTTCCCATATCCATAAGCAGCCTATTTATATAGTATGGTTAAATAAAAGTGGTATCATCAAAACATTAACATTACAAGGGGATACAGAAGCATTACTTCCTTCAATCACTCCTATACTTCATACCACAAAGAGAAGTGGACCGAGGAAAGCAAGCCACCACACTCGTTCCTTCACTCTCGGTGTAGACAATCCTGACGCACCAGCTGCGCTTGGCGCAGGTGGAACACCCGTTCCTTGTGAAGCCGAGGGTGAACTTGATGCGGTGGACGTGGCGAAAGTCGTTGCGGAAGAACCAGCAGCTGTGACGCTTCTGCTTTCCGAACCTGATGGTTGTGTGGTGGATATGGAAGATCTGGAAGTGATTACTGTGGTCGAAGACGGCGAACTTTCCGAAGAGGAGACAGTCGTTGTCTCGGAGGAGGTCTGTGTGGTTGCCGTACTGTGTGTAGTCGGTATTGATGAGCTAGGAGCAGATAATGAAGAAGAGGTTCCAGAAGTTGGAGTTTGTGATGGAGGCACGCCGGAAGAGACAGCTGCTGACGATGAATACACTGGAGTCGATGCCACCTTCGATGAAATGGTAGAACTTGGGGTATTTCCAGGAGATGATGGGTTTGTGTACGAAATCGAGTTTGATATTGTAGCCGAAGGTACGACGGTGGTCTCCGAAGAGACCGTCACCGTGATGGTGTAGGAGATTGGACCTGAAGCGGAAGATGAGGGAACCGTTCCAGATGTTTGGGACGGGTGAGGAATGAATGGAATCGAGATCGAGCTTTCCGGTGGAGGTTGAATAGAAGATCCGGAAGGTGAGGATATCGGCCCATTTGAAGAGGTAGCTGATGGCAAGTATGTACCCGTCATCTCCGAGGTAGGGTATGTGGGTATCGGTATCTCCGATGGGGAGCCTGATGGTGATGAAATTGTCGTTCCTGAAGGACTCAGGCTAAGAGATGGTGGGTAGACAGTTGTCTCCGATGCACTAGGCGACGAGTACGAAGGCTCCGAAATCGAGACTGATGGCGGGTAGACCGCAGATTCTGAATTTGTAGGCGAAGAGTGTGGAGCTGTAGATATAGTGGGGACTGGAGCATAGGTTTGCGAAACAGAGCTTGGCGGCGCAGATGTTGGCGTAGCGGAAGGCGGCACCTGAGGATAGCTCTCGGAAGAGAGTGAAGCGGATGGTGGCACTATAATAATCACTGTCCCGCAAGAATCTGGCGTGGATGGTGATGGTGGACTATATATCAGAGGTTGCGACGAATATGGCGGAATGCTCGAGGTTTTGCCTGGTACGACTATGAGCTCCAATGATGGTGGGAAAAGAGACGGCAATCTTACTATTCAAAGTGCTATTGCTAGCCGAACTACGTCCAGATACATGACCCAGCACCCCCATGGACATTACATATAATGTCCATACCTTCGAAGCCCTTTGCATGGTGGCTTGCTGTAGCAGAGACTGTAGGATGGATACTGCTCTCCTATTGGCTAGGACTCGCCTAGGTCCTTCAACGACCACTGAAGAATGTATTGATGAATTAATGAAGGTGAGTTGTGGAATGCAAGTCTACCATGTTTGTTTGGGACGCCGCAATCTTATTAGAATGCGGTGATGATAGCTGGCGAAATTGGGTGGTTGAAGAGGCTGGCGATCCCAACCTCCTGCCAAAACATGTTTGTCGCACGGCAAACGCTGACGTAGAGAACAGTAGACTTAGCATATGCATAGCGCTGAATCGATATGATTCAGTTGCTTGCTTCTTAGTTTGATGTATTAATGGGTGTGCGCGAGATATTACCAATCTCGATGTTGCAGATGCGTACGAAATGGAAATCGGGATGGCGGGCGAGCACGGACCAACACCAAACCCTCTAATGCCATTTTACGCCGCAAGATACTTGCATTTATCACGCGAACTTTCACAGTCTTATTAGTGCATTAGGATATGTTCTTACATAGAGTCTCCCATTTCCGGACGCTGAAACTATGACCAACCATGACGAATCAGCCCTTTGAACCAAGCATGAATCTCATTACTAGCCGACCGACGCCGTCACGGCTAAGGCGTAATCCCAAGAAGCGCCCAAGTTCAACTAGGAGAGTTCCGCCTTGTACTCTGGGTTGCACTGTGGCGCTCTTGAAAGGATGTCGCGAAGTCCGGCCGTGAAAGCGGTCTCGTTAATGAAGTCCGCTACCGTTGCATTTGTACAACGCTGATAGCCTGGAAATTAGCTTTCGCTGAAGCCTAGACCATCGTCCTCAGCATTGTTTGAATAATCTACTTGGACTAGAAAGTCATGCGCGAATGCAGATGGTCTTTGAAATCTTCAATTTACCCATTAACTTTCGTAAAGATTGTGATTTTCGCTTGTATTCGTAAGGCAAGGTAAGAATAACGAAAGGACAAAGCAAGATATGTAGTTCACTATGCAAATATATACTACGAATGATAAGAAAAGGGTATATCCATCGCTATAAGTGAATCACTTTTGACCGTCCAAAAAGTAGTATGCCCAGGTCGACCATGTATTCTTCCTCCAAACGCCTGTTATCCTGCCATGTAAACTGCCGTCCCATGCGACATAAGAAATATAGCCGTGCGGTAGCTCGTCATACCACGTAGCTTTCATCCAACTTCTTCAATTCGACGTCTCGATCTCTTTTAGGCTCTCTTGGCACCATGAACCAGCTGAACACCAACATCAGACCGGCGAGCGCCGCCATAGTAATCCATACAGTCTTCAACGAGGCGACGTATGCATCGGCTACCTGAGCTCTCGCGGAGCCGTCTTTACCATCCTGCTCTCGAATTTTGATAACAAGAGCAACCGCATCTCTGGTATATTGTTTCGCGTATTGCCTCAAATCGGCGTTGCTCCTTAGATGTGTGAAAAGTTCGTTCTCGAAGACGGAGGTCCCTATAGCCACTCCAAACGTCTTTCCCAAAAATTGAAAGAAACCAAAGTTGGTGACCGATTTTCTCGTTTTCTTGTCATCCAACTGGGAAGCGATGAGCTCAGATGCTGTATGGAGACTCGGATGCAGGATACCAATACCGGAACCTAAGACAATCGCTATGCAGGCCCACGTTGTATTCGGTGAAGTTCGGGAGTACATAGTGGTTAACGCAGCGCCGAGAAGGACGAGGGACCACCCCAGCCAGATTGACAAAAGCCAAGCATTCCATCTACTGACAATGATGAAGGTCACGAGGACAAAAAAGGCGAGAGGAAGCGTCCAAGCAAACCATCGAACCCCTGATGCCATAATGCCAAGCTCAGTCTTTATAATGCCAAAGTAGAGAGGCTATGTCGATGTCAGCGAAATTCATGCTCGGTGATTTGTTTTAGCCACTGCGGGGGCCGACTTACCATGAAGTAAAGAAATGCACACATGATGCAGCTCTGTATCATAGCTCCGAAGTATGTGGCAAGGCTTGTCCGGTTCATGAAGCCATCCAGACTAACCATAGGTGGGAAAGGCGAAAACCACGACCAAACAAAAAATAGCACAATCCCAACGAGACCGAACTGCAGCGGCAACAATGTCCTGGGGTTGGTCCATGAGTACAGGATACCGCCCTGTGCCAATTCGCGTTAGCGCAGATCCTACGGGGACCAATATCATAAAATCTCCGCACGCGACGTCCGTACGCTAGACGCATGAAGAATTGAAGATGACAAAAAACAACAATTTGCTTACCCAGCTTACACCTAAAAGGACTGAGAGAAGAGACGCGGTGAGTAAGATGCATCCTGTCCAGTCAAACCTGCGCAATTTTGGCGCTATCGAACCGGGTGTTGCGGACTTGAGTTGCGCGAAGAAAGGTAGAATGAAGAAAGAGAGCACACAGAAAGGAATGTTGAGCCAGAAGATCCAACGCCATTGGTTTCGCTGTGCAAAGAACTCTCCTAGTACGGGTCCAGTAACTGAGCCGATGGCCCACCTGTCGACAATCAGAAACAGATCTTTATTGAAGGATGGTCAACTTACATTGCTCCAAGTATAGCAGACCATCTGCGCTTGTCTAGCGGATCAACGAGGTCCGATACGATAAGGCCAGAGAGCACGAAGATTCCACCTGCGCCTATTCCTTGTACCGACCGGCCAAGATGTAGGCCGGTAAAGTTCCCGGAGATCGCTGCAATCAAGGATCCAATAGTGAAGAATGTGAGGCCCGCCAGAAGCATGGCCTTGCGACCAAATATATCAGAGAAGGCCGAGAAGAGCGGCAGGAATATGGTTGCTGCCAATAGGAACGATATGCCCAGCCAGAAGGACTGAATGGCTGAACCCTGGAGAGAGGTTGCAATGGTCTATACACTGATCAATACCTCAGTTTCCAACCTTAGGCTGCAGACTCACTGGCAATGAAATTGATACAGATGTGGCATCCCAAGCCACCACTAAATTAAGAAATGATAAACAACATCCTGTCGCGTAAAATTTCCATTTCCCATTGTCTGCTGCTGGCTTCAGATGCCCTGTTTCCCTCTTCAGATCAGAGCTTTCTCGCTTCAAGCTGGATGGTGAAATTGCTCTGTTTCTACTCCTGCTTCTACTCCTACTCGTTGCTCTACTCTTAGATCTGTCGCTTTCGTACCCATTATCGTTTGCCAACCTGCTACTTGCATAGGTCTTGTTACTTTTGTTGCTCTTGGTGGTGGAGCCTCTGCCTACTTCTGCGTCTGTGCTGCTACTGTCTCTCGCTTTGCGCGTTTCGGATTGAAGAGAGTCGAATGTGAAGCGGTCCGGTACCGGTGTTCTTCGCGGTGTCTCGAGGAACTTAGAAAAGCGCTCTGGCTCATCTTTGGGCGCGACGGCGAACTTCAGGTGTACTTTTTGTCGCTCCGAGAGGTTGGTCAAGAACTGAGCGGCACCGGTAGGCTCCGTAGTGGTATTGGGTGATTTGGGTGATCTTGGAGGAGTGGCATGACGAACGGGACTTGGGAAGGAAACTGCATGATAACCCTCATTCTTTGATGCTAGTGAGGGAGATAACGCAGACATGTTGAGGCAATGCTATGGAGACATGATCCAGTTGCCAGACTTCAAGAGCTCAAGCATTAGTGTGGTCAATGAATAGAATCCGGGGTTGAAGAGAACGAGCATCGGGCACTTAGGCATACCAAGGGCCGTGGCACACATATACCACAAGAACATGCCTCTCTTACGCCGCCCCGCTCACTTGATTGCGTCTCTTCCGGACTATTGCTGTGAGCGCTAACCATGTCGCTTCCGCAAACGGAACTGTGTGGCCCCCGTTACTCTTATATTGGGGCTGAGGCCACGCCTTACATCTAGCCTTGCACAAACTCCGTATTCTAGGCCTGACAGTTGTTTCAGAATAGAAGCGCGCCATGCAGCCACATTATTGGGCAAATTTTCGAAACAAAATAGCAGGATGTGGAGGGATTGGTGGCTTTCGGACAAGGCGCCTTGCCAGATGTCCGACCTCCTGCTGAATGGGTACTGCCGGAGCGCACGAGAAGAGCTTTCCGATTCCCAAGTCTCGGTCGGGAGACGCCGCATTGATACTGAAATCTCACGGTAAAAGAATCATGGAACATTCCATATTGCTGATCGCGTGGTTGCGTTGTTGGATTACTCTCTGCGCAGGGCGACTTCGTGTCGACAGCCTTGGGGTGCAGACAGCACCCAACCTAGCCCCACACAGTCAGCAAGACAGCAGCACAAGGCTGGCCGAGGCGCTGAGGTTGCCTGACCGACATCAATAACTCTTATCTTCAGTACGAGTTACGATATACTGAGTTGGCTTCCTTTCGGCGAACAGCCTCAGCTTAACTCGCGCAAGCACCGCAAACCCGAGACGCCACGGGCGAGAAGCATCAGCGGGGTTTTTGACCCCGGGAGGCGTTTCCATTTACCCGATCCACCTCTTGATCTGCTCATGATCGGGAGACTGAGTAATCGACCCGCTTCAACCCATAAGATCGCATGTTCTCGTCGGTCCGTTGTGTGGGTTCAGTATGTTAGTCCCCGAGATCTCAGGCGCTTAGAATAGTTCATGCTAACCACATCGAGGCTCCCAGCGTTTACCTTACCAGGGTCGGCTCGATGCCGAACACGATAACGTGGCTCAGCCATGGCCACACTTCTCGTCCATATTCCGCAGTATTCGTCTCTATTCAAGATGATTGGTATTTGCGGTTCGTGTACTACAAAACAGCCCCGATCCCGCATGTACAGTACGACCTTTCCCCGACTCGTACATCTTTCTGCCGGATTTTCGCGTACAGCGCTATCATATATCAATAGTGAGGTAAAGATATATTTAAAACCATGCATCTCAAATGCATCTAGATTTGAAAGCATTACGTTCTCGGAACATGCTCGCAGTGAGTAACACGCAGCGGGTTTGCGCAATTTCAGCACTGCCAACCTCAGCAAGAAACGACCTCCAGCTGAATCTTCATCGGGTTCTGTGAAGTCATTTTTTTAGTAATGCCCCTTTTTATACAAGACTATTAGTGTTTCTCATAAAGGTCTAAGTCATAATTTGTTTGCCATATCAGACAATAGCTAGCAGGTTTGTGAGGTTTATAGCAAAGCCTGGTATCCTTATTTTTAGCCATTTCGTTACCGCGAGAACACCATGTCCCGAGCTCAATGCAATTCTGTCTAAATCAGGGATAATATAGCTGAACAATTGGCACCATTTTATCGTAGCATTTACGGTTGTGTAGTGCAAGTAAAATTTCCGCCTGGGCCGTAGTCTCAGTAGTTGATCATGATGATAGCACATATACATATTGGCCTAATCTCTTCAAGCTAGACACAAAAATAGACATGGGGGTGGGACGTTAGTGCCATTGACATGCAAGAACAGTACTGGAAGCCTTACAGACGTTGTGAGGAGACGTGGATTAACACGGACTTGGAGCATCATCACAAGTCAAACAAAATTCCGGCAGCTCAGTCACTGATAAGCAAAAGTAGGAAATGGTAGAAGAAAATTTTCATTTCTTTCAATATTTGAGTTCACCTATTCTAGACTAAACCAAAGAAATATTGCTTACCATCATGTTGCACAGATACCACTTCGCAACGTTGATATTATTAGATATCCAAAGGACTACACGAGTGGTCGAAGACAATGCCTTTGTCGAACATTATAGATGAAGTGCACGACAGTGATCAAATCGACAGACTTCTCAACATACTAGCCGCTATCGAATCATGCAGCTAGTGTGTCGAGTGTAGATGGGATAGTAGGGACTATTCAGATCGATGATGCGACTGAGGTATTATTCCCTTACAACGAAACCGACCAATACCTTTGCAATAGCTAAAGTGTTGTGCCGAACATTCACAATGGGACAAAAGCATTTAGCTATTCGAGCAGCAGAGTGTAGTGAGTGCTCGCTTGAAGTTTTCAGAAGTGTCGGAGGGAAGATGCAAAATTGTGCCTGAGATCAGCATTAGTAAAGTGCCGCCATAAATTGTGATACGAATGCAATAGGGTGAAATGCGAAATCAGACAGCAGTTGGAACAATATGTGTCCACAATATAATTCAGAACAGGTCTGTGAATAATTGCTTTATCATCATTGCAGGGAACAGACTTAGAAGAGAAGTACGCTTACCGTAACAAATCGGTCTGGAAACCTAAAGAAGATGTTATAATAAGTATGTCATTCAAGCTTCCGTCGCTTGAAGAAGCTGTCAATGTTCTTCTGGGAAGAATCGTGACGCGAGCTTCCTACACCGCCGCCAGTTCGCTTTAGACCCTTGAGATGATCACGGCCGTTGATGGTTTGCACGAGCGTTGTCCACCCATGAGCTAGCTTAAGCACTGGAGGTTCAGCAACCACCGAAGAACGTTGAGAAATCGCACCGAAAAGATCCGATGAAGGACGAGGTGCACTGGCTACAACAGCGGGACTAGAGTTCGAGGAACTGACACCTACATCAGGAGATGTAGTGATCGATTTAGACATAGACGACGTTGGTGATGTCGCTGCTGAAGGCACAGCAGGTGTCTGTGTAAGAATCTGTGACATATACAACTCCAGGTAGCCGGTGTTCGACCAGCCTCCTAGATGTTCTAAGGACATGTTGTCCCTAGCTGAAAGCTCTGAAGACAGAGCCACGCTTCGCGGAGGAAGACGAAGCAGAAGGCACTTCCAGAGGACTGACAGGATGATGCCATGAGAGACAATGCAAATGGCACGCTCGATACGAGCATCGCCATCGACTAGAATGGGTATCAGGTGCTCATCGAGGAAAAGGCCAATGCGTCGCGCCATTGATTCCTTGGATTCCATATCCACAAAGCCTTCTGCAGTGCGATCCGTCCGACGGTGATGATCTTTTCCAGTCCATCTCGCGCCAGCCGGACGTTCAGAAAATTTCTTCCCTTCATACCATCCAAAGTCTTGTTCCATCAGCGCCGGTAGCTGTATTAGGTCTGGGACTGTTGGCGCAGAGCCATCATTTGTTGTAGACGAAGCCTGAGCTTCTCGAATCAGGCCAGCAGTTTTGGCTGCACGCTGAAGGTGCGAGGAGAAGATGTGCGTGAATGATAGCCCGAGAGATTTAAAGTGCTGTCCTAATCTTGTGGCCTGTTGATAGCCATGGTTTGTGAGCTCTGAGTCTTTGCTGCCAGCACTGCAAAGGTTAGCTACGCTTCGAGCCAATGTCAAGAGCCCATACTAAACCTGAGCCACATTATCTACAGTCTCGCCATGACGTATCAAGAACAGCTTCACTTGACTGGCCATGGTGCCCAGACAAGGGCACGGAAGCTGCGTCGGGAAGACATTTGTTGTGTGTTTGGCCAAAAAGAAAACTCGAGCGGAAACTGCCAATTTTTATCTTAAGGCACGGACCAATATATTACTAAGCAAGACAATGCGCTTCTACGCTCACGCTACCACCACAATATCCCAACCAGTTGCCAGGACATTTCGCTTGCTTGACCGACCGTTTCTAGTCCCATGTAAGCTTTTTAGAGCACTGCTTTGTCGAAATGCGGTCGTCTACATGCTTTAGTCAAGTCAGGGCTGATATGCGCTCTCTAGCCTGGCGGTCATTGGGGCGTGAGCTTTCCCCTTCGAAAGCGGAAGAAGCTATCTGTGTAGTGTGTGGATTATCCATTTCTAGAATTGATATCGCTTAAGGCTGTTCCAAAGTTCGTCTATGAAGTGACATTCTTGCTCGCACCGATCCTGAACCACCACTCACGTAGTCATTCCTTAGGTGAGCTTTGCTTGTGAACTAGTGTAGACAGAAGTCCCAACCGTTCTTGCTTTGCCTCTTCTCAGGCGTGCACCAAAAATTTTCCGTCTATATAAGTCCGCATATTTTTCTTCTGCGTGCCTTTACGATTATCACTCGTTCACCCACTTACTCTAGCACGTCTTTCTCTCACTATATTGGACCCCTCTCACTTTGTAAACCCCCCAGCCCAGTCCCCCAACGCCGCTCTACTCGCTTGATCTGACCCTAAAATCGGTTCGAGATACTCGCCTCCTGCATTGGCGCATGACTCTCGCAATGTCGAACTCTTGCCCTTCTAGAACGGTTCCTGATTTACATTTGTCTCACGGCAATGGCAACATGACTGAAGATGACGATAACGGCAACAAACAGTTCGTAGACTATGAGAAGGGTTTCTCTGATGACGATGACGGCCGCGAGGAAGCATTTGATCGGACATTCAGGCCAACGAAGAAGTCGCCTCGTCGGTCAGACGATAACCCTACTAAAGACAGTCCTAGGGAGAAGAAGGCGCGAACCCAGTCGCTATTCGGAGGAGATGCCGTTCCTTCTAGCGAGGAGCCCGACAATGGGAACCCAAAGACGCCCAGTCAGGGTATCCGTATAAGAATGTCTAGCCTCGCCATTGACCATCAAGATGAACACATCTACCGCGAAGGTGACAGCAACGAATGCCCTTTACAACCAAAGTTTAGCATTGGGGCCACTTCCGACCTCACAGACAAGGCAGACCCTGCGCAAGGCGATCCAGCTCCGCTTAATCATAGCAACAAGCTCAATGAAAACTCAATGCAAGGCGCAGATGATCCCGTCGAGGCCTATGGACTCAGAAAGAATATCGATCGGCAAGGGGTTGGCTCATCGTGGCTAGACGTCGACAAGAGCGGCGACTTTGACCCCGTGGAAGAAGCTCGACGTATCAAGCCTAAGAACAAGAAGAGGAAGGGCAAGCGGAAAGTAGAGCAGGTGCAAAGACCAGAAGAACGGACCTTGAAGTACATTGTTAGACTCTCAGTCGGGAGGCGGCATATTGGCAATCTTCTCAACCGAACGGATGGAGAAGAAAATTGGCCAGATGGCTGGTCTGTCATTGACCGGGAGGATGAGCGCGAGATGCTGGAGTACCTTGCTTTAAACCGTCAAACTACACCAGTCGTGGTACGTCAGAAGCGGATTGCAGATCCAAAAGGAGAATTTGATGACCTTACTGGCCATCCCGCCGCCCGTGGCTGCCAGGATTGCCGAGAGGCCGATCGGAAGTGCTCCATGATAAAGGATGGTGAATACCCTTGCACCCATTGCCAAGAAGCAGAAATCGAATGTTATCCACTCATCGAAAGCAAGATATGTGAGCGCTTCAATCGATGTGGAGACCTGGGCCATGACCAGCCCGATTGCCGGCCAGGATCATCAAACATGCGAACGGTTGAGAGAATCGACCTCGATCAGATTCTCTATGGACCGGACCGCAAGCATGCCACTTGTACATACTGTAGACGGCACAATATGGCATGCTCCCTCAAGAAAAAGAAAGACAAGCCTCCCTGCAAGAACTGTAAACGCAATGGAATCGGCTGTACTTTCTATGATGTGCAACCACTCAACTACTCAAAGCCAACAAAGGCGAAGGAGAAAAGGGGGAAAGACAAAGCGAACAACGTGAAAGAGGACGATACAGATGATGGAAGGTCCAAAAGGATACGCATTCAGGATATTGCACCGGAGGTCTCGATTCCAGGGCCCGGCGATTTTGACGACGATGATCTTGCAGATCTCTATGATGACTACAATAGAGACAAACTCCGAGAAGAGACCCCAGAGATCGAAGTGGAGGACGCTGACGGTCACAAGGGATTCATGACAACACTTACGACCTCATTTGCCCACCCGATTACCTTCAATGTCATTTACAACGATTCCTCGATCTGCAGCTTCTGTGAAATGCCTACATTTTGCTTCGTCGGTCACTGGGAGAAAGAAGTTCATGTTTTGAGATGGTCCAATGGTCTGGGATATACCGAACTTGCTGCTGGCCACCGTGAAGAAAATGACCCGACAATCATGTGCCAGGAATGTGTCATATCTCGAGTCCAATTGATACACTGTCCTGAACATGACATTCGATACATCGATGATGCCCATCTTGACTACGACGATGCTGTCGATCAACTTCTCACAGCTGATGCCGGCTCCATCCAGATGCGTTGTGAGTTGCAGCGCTGGTGCTCTATGTGCTTTTCACTTGCCTCGTTCAAGTGTTGCACTACGCAGTTACCTATCATAGAGGATAGTGATGACAATAGCGATGACAATTCAATTGACAGTTGTGGACTAAAACTCTGCAAAAACTGCTATACCAGTCTAAGAGACATATACGCTGGCGACGTAGATGCCATGGTCACGGCGTTAGATATGGACCCAAAGTCAAAAGGCGAAGAGGATGAGGATGTCAATGTTCGAGCTGACGTTGGCTTTTTGAGAAAGGACGGCCTTTTGATGGCGAACGTCGGGAATGGTACTGGTGGTGATAGCGAGGCAGAAGATGAGTTGGAGATGTGAATGATAGGTCGCCATCACATCTTGTGATTTCGATTTTGATTGATATGGCGACATAAGGTAATAAGCTCTCTACAGCGACAAGACGTTAATCGCTAATCTCCTTTCCCTGTCTAGTAGAGCATATACATGAAGCAGATTCTTTGCACGATGAGAAACATGATCAAATCTGCTCTCGACCGTAATCATATCATCCGAACCAGGGATGGAACTATTCATCTAAGATAATGAATTGACTTGATTCAAACTGATATGCTTCGCGTTAGTGTGTTATCCACGTGTGTAGGTCCGAAACTGGGTTAGTCCGTATACTTGCCCGCGCCACTTCAACTCTTTTGCCTCTCTCGTTGTAGAAATAGCCGGTAACAAGGCTACACTACTAAAGACGGCTGATGATTGTCTATCCTTCTGTGGTCCCTTCAATACCTTTTCGATATGCAGGAAACAAGTGCAATGTAGCTATCTGAGATCTGCATTGGTGTGCACACATTTTATTTTCTTGTTTTGTCTCGTTCGTATTGATGGGATTGATGCTCCGTCATGCCGACTTTTTCTGCAACGCGAGGGTCTGAATCTTAACTGCGCAGCACACCGTCTCTTACAAATCATACCAAAAGCGCATTGAAAAGCGGAAATAGTTATCTTCATGCCGCAGATTTGCAGTCTTTGCATCATTTTCCCCAAGTTGCGGACATGACACCGTTTTGCTGCCAAGCGCTCAATTTCCCCTCATTGCATCTGATCTGACTCATACATTTCCTGTCACTCTTCGTCAAAAAGGCTGACATGTCTCCTCATCCCTCAGTCTCTCTTATTTACCTACCCAAGAGCTCAAGTAGTAGGCTAGATAATCGTTGTCGATGAGCCGAGGTACACAACGTAAGCGTCAAATCTGTTTATGTTAGGCAACTACGGCAACATGTACAATGCATGGAAATTTTTGTTGAGTACTGGTTTTCATTCGAAAGAGCTATTCAACTAATTTATTCTTCGTAAGGTGTCTCGTACGGGGCTTCGGCCTGCGGCGTGATTCTAGCGAGATGCCTTCGTTGTCCATCGTCCCAGTCCAAAAGAGCCGAGTGAGCGGTAACACGGTTGTCCCAAACAACAACAGTTCCTGGCGCCCACTTTACACGAGCCTGGAAATCCTGGCCCTTGGCAATGTGGTCATATAAGAACTTGAGGAGGAAGTCGCTTTCTTCCTTCTTGTAGCCGATGATGCGGCGTGTGAATTGCGGGTTAACGAATATTGCCTTCTCACCAGTTGCCGGATGAGTGCGTACGAGCGGATGGATAGAGGTCACCGGCTCACGGCGGACAATGCCACCTCGGTTTTTACTATTATCGGCCTGCTCAACAGCTGCGACATGTCTTAGCTCTGGAAATTTTTGCCGGTATGACACTACTTACCGGAATGCACAGCCTTCAAGCCATGGAGCCTCTTTCTGAACTCAGGAGAAAGTCTCCGATATGCCTCTGCTTGGTTTGCGAACAACGTATCACCTCCAGCAAGTGGACCATCAAGCAGGTACAGGAAGGTTGTCCCTGGCGGCTGCTTCTCATACGTAACGTCAGAGTGCCATGTTATCGAGTTCGTTCGCTCTTCGAAAAAGTCGCGGGCGGTCGTATCTTCCGCGCCACGGTGTACGAGGTGCACTTCGGGGTGACCAGCCGGGCCACCGGATGTGGGATGAATGTGGTGACGACCAAAATATCCTCCGATGTTCAGCGCATCTTGGATTGGTAGATCTGCAAAGTCTTGGTCCCGGAAAGCTTCGATCTGTCAGGGACGATGAAACTCGGCAGACCATTGATGCTTACCGACAACCTTCCTTTGAGCCACGAACAAGGCCAGCTCGTTCTTGCCGGCTTCCGTGAGCTTGCTCAACTGTACGCCGGTAATTTCGGCGCCAATATTTGCAGTAAGGTCCACGACCTTTGCATTACGCAGGAGATTGGGAAAGCTGGGGTCCGCATCCCTGCCATGGTCATAGTGCTCAAATGGCTCCAGAGGCGGATACCTTGTCAAACGCGTCAGTCTAATCCCCCACGGATCTGATTGGCTTTACACACTTCTTCTCAGCATCCCACGTCGGGAGGTAGTTCGGATATTTGGCAGGTGGCTGCTTCGCCGTGCCCTTCAGTTCTGCATCCGGCGAAAAGGCTTTGGGCCCTCCAATGAAGGCCTCCTTGACTACTTAGCCTGGCTCAGATTGTCGTCAGCAGGTTATCGTACCTTATACTCGCCGGTACCAGATTTGCTGTAGTTGACAGCAGGTTGCACTGGCGTTTCAATAAGAGCAGGGGCCATGATGGTTTTGTAAAGTGTAGTCTCGACTATTGCAGTCTGCTGGTCGTACGCCTACCCTCAGGGCTCATAGATCGCCACATTATATATCTCCACAATGCCTCCGAGGTTCGGAAATCGTAGTCTTCGGATATAGCGGCAGATTCCACTGATTTCATCTAACACAACCCCTCTTTCACTCTCAGAGTCGTCGCATCAATAGACGTCGCGCAACGCCTACAAAGCTTCGCCACTGATGAGACATACTCCGGGGTCGTTCAATCAATCAAGGATCGGAAAAATGGCATCAAGCATGCATACGATTTCGACATATACTACCGGGCTGCGCTAAGCACAACGAGTGGGAATCTTTTCGAGAAGGTCAAGCATGCTTCGCGCACGCTTATCCCTTGTAGGCATGGGTCCCCGCAATCTCTTGATTCTGGGCGAGATTCTGCCGGGTACATCGTCCTTATCTACGTACGAGGTTCGTGTCGACGGTGGGCGCGGTGCTCGACGCCATGTCGTTACCTCCCCGGCCAATCACGCAATTCCCCATCAAATCTCGACCAGGACGAATCAACCTGAGGCATCCGCCCGCCTAATCCACCACTCAATACATCATCGGTGTTTTCTTTTGCGTGCTTGGAGAGTCGTGCTCTCAGCGGCTAAAAATATCGGGGTTGTGCTTAGAACGTCAGCAGTGCGTGGTGCGTGGACCTACGTGACATTACATGGGGGCGTTTCGGCTTCATTTTCATTACCTGGCCATCGTAGAAACAGAATACGGTAGGTCGCACCGGCAAACTTCTCAGAAGACCCCCCACTACCAGGTTACCGGGATCGAAAAGCCTTTTCTTCCAGCCTACAGCTCGCTTATAGGGAGGATCACCATATAAGATGCGGAAAGCCTCGTGAGACCAACCTTTACTCCGACCACATTCGCTACACCTCATCCAATTCCAGGTTATCGGGTCAACATGGCCAAGTCATATCAGCCTTTCGAGGAGCCCGTAGCTGTGCTACCTGGTGACGCCAAGTCTGAGCTGGGTGGTAGCGCAAGCGCCAGTGAGACTGATATTCACGAGACGGGGTTAAAGCGAGATGGAGCTACGTTTGCTGCTGGAGGCCTCAAGGCGCGATTCTATAAGCCTATCGAACGGTACGAGGGTCGCCACCGCTACGATCCAGACTTTGACTGGGAGCCGGAGGAGGAGAGGAAGGTGGTAAGAAAGGTAAGCAAAGGCTTGTGAAGCTTTGCGATTCCTCGACTTAACATGCTTTAGATCGATAAGAGGATATGCACTTGGGTCTGTTTGATGTTCTTTGCTCTTCAACTCGACCGTGGAAACATTAGTCAAGCCTTGAGCGACAACATGCTGCCCGATTTGAAAATGAACACCAATGACTATAATTATGGACAAACGATCTTCTATCTCTGCTTTTTGTTCGCTGAACTGCCATCCCAACTCATCAGCAAGAAGATAGGACCTGACAACTGGATCCGTACGTCCTTTTCTCCCTCTTTAATATACTGATTGCTAATACATTATAGCTATTCAGATGTAAGCGATCGATCTCAACTGCGAACGCCATGGCTTGGAACTAACAGCTTGGCAGGGTTTCTTGGAGTCTTGTCGCTAGTATGCAAGCTTTCTTGAGCGGTCGCAAGTCGTTCTTTGCATGCCGTGCTCTCTTGGGTCTTATTGAAGGAGGCTTCATTGTAAGCTTCTTACCCCAAGACAACTAGTTTCGTCACTTGCTGACTCGTGCGCACAGCCTGATAACATCTTGTATCTTTCCTACTTCTACACTGGGTGGGAATTACCGGCAAGGTTAAGCTGGTTCTGGGTTTCGTATCAATCTACGCAAATCGTCTCTGCTTTTTTTGCCTATGGCATTCTCCGGCTGAGAGGTGAGTTCAATATCCCCTTTCTATGTTACTACTACTGATTTGCTCCAGGCCACAACGGTATGGAAGGATGGGTAAGTTCCTATGCTCTTCATTAGCATTTTCAATAGATCATTGACTGTTTCAGCGCTGGCTCTTTGCTCTTGAAGGCATGCTCACTGGCCTCATTGGCATCATATCCTGGTTTTATCTCCCGCCTTCGCCAACGCAGACGGCCAGCAAGTTTCGTGGCAAAGATGGCTGGTTCAATGAACGAGAAGAGAAGATCAGTCAGTACTTTCTCGAGAAACGCTCTGAAGATGGCAGAACTAAACCTCCACAGTGGTCAACCGCATCATTCGTGACGACCCGTCTAAAGGCGATATGCACAATCGCCAAGCACTCTCCCCCCTCATGTTCTGGGATTGTGTCAAGGATTATCACATGTGGCCAATTTACCTTATCGGTCTCTCATGGCTTATTCCCTCGACGCCAATGACTTCGTACCTCACGCTTCAGCTCAAAGCACTCGGTTTTAGTACATTTGACACCAACCTTCTCACCGTACGTTCCTCGGTGTGATCTCCAATCAAGCTATCCAGCTGACTATCCCGCAGATCCCATCATATGTCCTTTTTATCCTTCAACTACTGTTCTGGACCTGGCTATCCGAGAAACTGAACTCTCGATTTCTCATAGGTCTTTGCTCCCAGATATGGGCCCTTCCCATCCTCATCGCCCTCGAACTGCTACCAGCTGGCGCCAATCACTGGTCACGCTTCACTCTCTCCACGCTTCTTGTCGGCCACCCGTACGTCCACGCTATACTTGTCGCTATTACTTCCCGTAATGCTGGTGCCGTCCGCACCCGTACTGTCGCATCTGCCATGTACAACATGTGCGTTCAGGCTAGCAGTATTATCAGTCAAAACATTTACCGGGACGACGACAAGCCAATCTATAGGAGAGGAAACAAGGTCTTGATTGCGATCTGCTGCTATAATTTCCTCATCTTCATTGGCGCAAAACTGTATTATATGCGCGTTAATGCGAAGAGGGACAAGGTCTGGGACAGCATGAACAAGGATGAGAAAGAGCGCTATCTGGAAACTACGGAAGACAAGGGCAACAAGAGGTAAGCTTTCATATAGGGAGATTCGAAACAGCACTAATCATCACTAGGCTCGACTTCCGCTTCGCTCACTAAGCTATCGTCTTTGGAAACAATAGCTCTACTAGATGACGGAGCAACGTGTATATATGACCCGCCATCAGGAGGCTAGATGGCGCAGACTTTCTTCTAGATAACAAAAAAACCTATTCAAGCAACTACATTTGCGAAATGCCTATGTTAGAAGGATATATATAACATCATTAGCATGTCTCACCACTAGTTAGGGCAATTCAGTGACCTGTTCGACGTGATGATGCAGTCCCTCGTGGCAATAAAGAAGCTGGATGTAGACAGCTTAGTTTCGTCTCTACTGTTTATTATCTAGAATAGCCTTGGTACTGAGACTATCTAGAGAATTAAGCCCTTTGAATATTAAAGAGCCTCTTAGATACCTTTTTTATCGAATGAGACGAATATGTTTTTAGTAGATTTATGTGATATCTACTATACGGCGAGGAATCCTTATATTTTTCGTTTTCGTTGCCGCGACAGCTCGTACACATGAATTGTATGGGGCTCGTCCGGTGATGGCGCTTGCCTGGTGGTAAAATACCTAGAGACCCACTGCTAGAGAAAGCACAACCACAATCGAGGGTCTTGACAATAGAAAGTGCAACCACGGTCGAAGCAACTCTCTTAATATTAATATACTTTAACTTATTCCTTCTCCATTTCCTTTTTCTTCTCATCCCTTCAACAACTATTGCCAAATACTCCGTTCATCTCAACCAGCCAAGCTCCCATCAGGATCCTTTTCCAAAAATTTCCTTTTGCATCCAGGCCAGGTCAGCCCAGCCCAGCGCACCCAGCGCACCCAAGCTTCCTTCGCTATACTCCAGCTATCCGCTACGCTCCCACCCTCGCTTCCAGTCCCATTCGCCGCCAAGCTCAAGCTCAAACTTAATCGCAACTCACACCATCCGCTCAAAAAACATGCTTCAAAAGCGACGGCACGAGTACGGACAAATATCAACAAAAAAAAAAGGCTAGAAAAACACCAAAATAGCGCGAACACACAAGAATGCTGAACTGCAGAACGTAGAATGCAGACTTTTGCACGTTCACTACAACAAATTTCGAGAGCAAAGAAACGGAAACCCAGGCTCAAATGCATCTCGGAAAAGCACCAAAGGGCAAAAATAATTCCAGCGGCTACTCGGGTCGAGATTGAGAAGGGAATGGGAGGGACTCTCGGGCAAAAGAGATTAAGGCAACTTGGATACACCCGACAAGTGTGGTCTTCGCTGGTGGCTTGACCACGGAATGTTCGAAAAAAAAAACTTTCAAGATCAAAGGCAGGGTCAAGGAAAGTGGATCCGAAACAAAAGACGAGGGCTAGCAAGAGTCTAGACAGTGATTGGGCTCTCTATGGCGTCGAGACATTGTATCACCAGCCTGCCTTTTTATGCCTATTTGTCGTTGGGGCATGCTATAAATAATACCTCAACGTACTATATATTTTGACCGATAATTATGGTGTGCGCGATCGCTTCCAATTTGTATTGAGTAAATCAGGTCGAGGTTCGACGACAGTCATACACGTTCGCGAGGTGAATGGGTAGCGTAAGCAATCAGTTTCCTATTTACTCAATACAAATTCGACACGCCTATCTGCATGGCACCGCCCACGGCAAAGATCTATAGAATCATGGAGGTGATGCCCCCTCAACTGGTTTCGATTTAACTTTAGCACGGCCGCTTCCCCTTCGCTGCTTTACACATCAATCAAGTTCTCCTCCTGTTGCCCCTCGCCTGAATTGTCTCTTGTATCCTTGTTGCCCTTCTTCTTCCGCTCGCCCTCCCGTTCCCTACTCCTGGCATAGTACTGGTCGAGAACCTTGGCTGGGATACGATTGAGCAACTCCTTGGGGTAGATTCTAAGTAGCGACCACGCTAGGTCTAGAGATTCGTAAATGCTTCGAGATTCATAGGCGGACTGTGCGATGAAAGTGCGTTCAAACTTGTCGAGGAACTCTAGCGAGAGTTTGTCTTCAGAAGACAGAGCTTCTTCACCAACAACAGCTTTCATAGCGGCAGCGTCTCGACCGATGGCATATTTGGCATAGAGTTGGTTGGAGACATCTCCGTGATCCTTGCGGGTGCGGCCTTCGCCGATGGCAGACTTCATGAGACGGGATAGGGATGGAAGCACGTTGATGGGTGGATAGATACCCTTATTGTCTAGCTGACGATCGACAAAGATTTGACCTTCCGTGATATAACCAGTCAGGTCGGGAATAGGATGTGTGATATCTGACGTGAGTTAGCAAGAACTTCTAGTTTGGGGGAACTTTAATACCATCGTTAGGCATAGTCAAAATTGGGATCTGGGTAATAGATCCATTACGTCCCTCCACACGACCTGCTCGCTCGTAGATAGTTGACAAATCAGTATACATGTAACCGGGATAACCACGTCGACCGGGCACTTCTTCTCGTGCTGCTGACACTTCACGGAGAGCATCACAATACGAGGAAAGATCGGTGAGAATGACCAAAACGTGCTTCTCCAGCTGGTAGGCATAGTATTCGGCGGTGGTAAGGGCCAGACGCGGGGTGATGATACGTTCAATGCTACGACAAATGAGTAAAGTGGACGAGGCTCATGCGATCAGTGGGGGCTTACGTAGGGTCGTTTGCCAAGTTTAGGAAGAGCGTGACTCGCTCCATGCTACCGTTCTCCTCAAAGTCTCTCGTGAAGAAGCGACTTGTCTCCAAATTGACACCCATGGCACCAAAAACGATGGAGAAGTTCTCCTCGTGTCCGTCGTGGACGTCCTTTGTAGGCTTTCCGACCAAACCTGCCTGCCGGCAAATCTGTGCAGCGATTTCGTTGTGCGGCAGACCGGCTGCGGAAAAGATGGGAATCTTCTGGCCACGGGCAATGGAGTTCATCGTATCGATCGCGGAGATACCCGTCGAGATCATTTCTTCGGGGTAGACCTAGAACTTGTTAGGGTCAAGATGCTCTACTATACGAGAGGAAATTTACCCGGGAGTAGGGGTTGATGGGGCTGCCGTTGATGTCGAGATAGTCTTCGGCAAGCACCTTGGGTCCCTTGTCAATAGCTCTGCCAGAACCATCGAAAATACGACCCAGCATGTCCTCAGACACACCAAGCTTCAAGCTGTGGCCGGTAAATTCAACTTTCGTCTGTCCTGGTCAGATATGCCCCGTATTCCTTGAGGTGACGTATGTACCTTCTTAACGTCGATGCCTGGTGTACCTTCGAACACCTATGCCGTGATTAGAGAAAGACTCGAGATGAGATGTGGTATATCGCTACCTGGACGACAGCTCTGTTCCCTGGAGCCTGTGTCAGCGAATATATCAAAGCCATTATGTAGATGGCTCACCTCGAGCTTCTAGGACTTGACCAGACCGCACTTCGCCATCGGGTAGGGTCAAAGACACGATCTCGTTGTACTTGGGGAATTTGACCTAGTCCAATTCCAGTCAGCTTCTGCTGCTTCCATTGCAGCTCCAGCAGCTACCCACATTCTCAAGAATGACCAATGGCCCGTTGATGCCACCGATAGTGTTGTACCGTATCCGGGGCTGGACCTTCATCATGCGGGGATCCACGATGTCAGGCATGATGGCGGTTATGGGGCGAATGCAGACAGGCTCTGTATCGCTCTGTGAAGGTGTGGTAGCCGCAAGAGGTGTCTGCGCGCGGCGTGGTGTGGTGCTGAAGCTGGGCGGTCGAAGTGGGAGGAGCTCTGACCGGGATTGGCACAGCTGCAGGAAACGTCAGTGCGGGACAGATGACCTAGTGACTAAGCGCGATAGCGACTTGGAGGCAGAAGCAACACAGAATGGAGCACGCATGCCAGTTGACTTGGAGTGCTTTACAAGAAATCTTTCTCTTGCGCTTCGCCTTTTAGGTCACTCATGGAACAGAGAGCAGCTTCGTTGCCGCTGACCGAATCAGGTTTAGTGGGTCACCTCACGTAGATTTGACATTGGGAATCTGGAATGAGATATGATCACGGTGAAAGCAAGTCTACCGTGCCCTGCGTTCTGAACTATGGACATATTGATTTGAGCTACATTCACGCTATCGTAATTTCTAAGAGGGTATCAATGCACGCATGATGTTTGACACTACATCTACACGTAGGCGACGCATGACTCTAGGACCTGATGACCTCGTTAGCGGCCAGCTATTATGATGAAGTCGAGATAAAGGAGGAATATTGAAGAAGTGATCAGACATCCAAGGAAGAATTGCGCTCATCGACCGTCTGATTAGGTTCAGGCGACGGCTAGCGTGGAAACTGCGAATGTGGAAATGTTTTCATCATAACAAGAGAGTAACTACAGAAATTGTGGACTAACCTGTGTTGAAAAGTCTTCGCGGCCACTGTAGTTAGTTGAAACCGAGCGCCGGCCATGCCTACTGAAGCACCAAGGTATCATAGGGCGAGCAAATGAGCAACCAAGCAAGGGCCTGAGCAAGCCTGGACTTTTGTGCATGACGACGCTGTTCTACATGACGACGCGGCAGAGCCGGGCGGAAGATTATACGACGCTCACGCATGAGCCGGGTGGAGCTTGCGAGGAGAGAACTATGGCAGGCGTCAGCAAGCTCGCCATCTGGGAAATGTAGGATACGGAAGTGCGAGCAGGAGGTCAGGCGAAAGTACTGGCAAGTAGCAGGCGCCCTGCGAGAGGCACCCGGAACAGCATAGATTTCTTCAAGGTCGACTCTGTTGGGAAAAGAAGAAAATTGGGGTATCATCACTCCAGAGGATGTAAAAAGAGCGAGCCACTTACCAGCACCGGAATGTCCTTAGCGCTGCGTCAGCTCGCCGCAACGGCACTCCCAAACAGGCATCATGCGAAGGCAAGTAGAGCACCACATGCTGCCTTGGGTGCGCCTTGCGGCAGCGTTGGCGGACGCGGAGGACGGGGGAGAGAGGGAGAGAGGAAAAAGTTTGTCGAGCAAAGAGTGGTGTTGGCCATGCGGCGCGAAAAAGTTGGGCTCCTCGCTAGCGGCCCGGAGAAGCGTGCCAAGCCTCTAGCGGTAACGAGAATGCTGACTCGGCTGGTAATGAAAACGTCGGACGTGAGGATTCCTCATCTTCCCACGCAGCGGCGTGCGAGAGGCCTGTAGACATCTGGCCGGGCTTGCGAGTCGAGGGGACTGCCGGTCCAGGAGCATTCGAGATGGCGCACGATGGACGCGAAGCCGGGCAGCGTGTGTCCGGCTGTTGCTGCCGCTGGAGCCAAGCCGCACGTGACCTGTATATTACGGCCAGGTTGCAACATTACCATTGCTCATCGCTCATCGCCCATCGCTCGAGCCTGAAGGCCTGCCAGCACCCGCACCCACCACTCTCCGCTCCGCAGCGCCTGTCAAACTGCACAAGACGAGCGGGCAGTTGATGCGCCAGCGTACAGCGCGAGTTTGACCTCTGCAGCACGGTGCCTGGCGGCTGTGAGCGGCCGCAGCGGCGGATATATTACGTGCCCAGCCACCGCGTTGGGCGGTATCGAGCGCCCCCTGGAGTTAGAGGGCCCCAATCGATCGGCGTCGTCTCTCGACCAGGACGTGCGCCCGTCTCTCACCACACCTCCACCATCGACGACGCCCGCGTCCCCCCAGCTCGACGAGCGCCCTCGACCTCACGCGCCAGCGGATGCCTCGCCGCCCCCGACGCGCCCTCTAGACACCTCTGTGGCGCCCTCGCAGCCCGTTATCCGCCGCACCCACTTCTCACCCTCCCCTCGGCCAGCGGACGGATGCGCGACAAGACTGCACCGCATCTCCCAGCGCCCGCCCCGGCAGCGCCTCCCGCTCGCTCAGAGCAGCTTTTCTAGTCGTGCGCACGCACTTTTACACCGTCCCGAGTCCGCAGACTTCGGCGTCGCAGCTCAGCCCCGGCACCTGCGGGCCGTCGGCAGCGCATTGCTTGTCGCGCCTATCGCAACGCTATAGAACGTCTCTCCCTACCCGTTGGCTCATTTCTGGAAGAGTGGGACGTCTCCGCTGCCGTTGATCGTGTCATCGCCTGGTCGCAACCATCACGCATCACGACCCCAGCAAGTCCATCGCGTCCCCGATACCCCACGCGCATGCACATCCAGTGAGCAGTCGCATATACTTTCATACTCGGCGGCTGCATTGCCCCGTAAATTTCATTCCTATAGACACTTCGACCATTGGGCCTGTTCTCTGCCTTGGATCACGTCCCACATCCTGCTAGCAGACAGTGCCAAGTCATTCTCTCACGGGTACGAACGAGATGATGCAGACAACGGCATTTCCACAAAATCCCGGCATTCAAATGCCTCAGGGCCACATGATGGGCGGACCTGGACATGGTCACCCCATGCAGCAGGGCATGCAAATGCACCCCGGAGTATCTGGTCCTAACGGGCCCGTAAGCCAGGCCGGACCTATGATGGGCGGCATGCAGCCAGGTGCTGGTCCTAATGTGCATGCGCTCTCCCATCTGCAGCCACAGGCCGCCGCGCAAATGTTCCAGCAGCAGCAGCAACATCCCGGTATGAGTGAGTCTGTCCTTGATCTACACCTGTTGCTCATATACTGATATCATGACAGTGAACCCCGCCCTCATGGCACAGCAACAACAGGCTCATAGACAAGCTGCACTCCTACGACAGCAGCAACAGCAGCAGCAGATGCTTGCGCAGCAAAATGGTATGGGAGGTATGGGATTTCCCCACCAGATGGGCAACATGAATCCCCAGCAGATTGCACAATTAGGAGGAAACATGGGGCAACCCTTTGTGAATCTTCCTGCTCATCTCCGCCAGCAAATGGCGCAGCAACAACAGATGCAGTCGCAACAGGCAGCAACGAGCACTCCACAACAAGCAGCCGCAATAGCTCATGCCCAACAGCATGCGGCAGCAGCCCAGCAGCAAGCACAGGCCCAACATGCCGCTCAGCAGGCCCATCAAGCGCAACAACAAGCGCAACAGCAGCAGCATCAGCATCAACAGCAACAGCAGATGCAGCAGCAACATACCATCGCCATGCAACATGCACAGTCCCAATCGAGTAATCACAGCCAGTCTGGAAATCAAGGACCACCAACAACATCGCAACCCCCACAAGGACCTTTACGTCCTCAATCCGCCATGAGTCATCAGGGACAACCCTCTCCAGCACCTCCACCGACCCCACAACAACCGCAACAGTCCGGTCCGCAACCCTCCCAGCAGACACCGGCTCCAAACCAACCTACGAGTATGCCCCAGCAACCCAGTCAGCAACCTCAAAACCAGGCCCAGATGCCGCAGCGAAATCCGGCGATGAATCCGCAACAAGCGCAGGCACAGGCACAAGCACAGGCACAAGCACAGGCACAAGCCCAGGCACAAGCCCAGGCTCAAGCTCAAGCGGCTAACGCGGCCAACGCCGCCCGACTCGTTATGATGAGACATCAATCTAGTGGGCAAGGATCGCTGAAGCTCATGAATTTTGTAGATCAGCTTGGGAGATTCAATTCTTCGCGAGGTGGTCTGAATACGATTGAGCATTGGCAGAGCTTTGTCGAGAGACATTTTACGGAGAGCGGCTCATTTATCCACGTTGTTGCTTCGGCTAGCTCTGAACGGACAAAAATGTTTGAGATCGTATACGCAGCCATGCCTCGATACTTATTGACACAGTTCAATACCGACGTCGAAAATCTCCAGGTTACCCTGGATGGCGCAGTGGAAAAGAATCTGCCCACTGAGTCCAAGGTGACATGCGACCGGGCGAAGTTCATATATACTTACAGGAACCAATGCCAGGTAAGTACTTGATCTTATTTTCCATTATTGCTCCCCCGGCTAACTGTTCAGGTCGTATGTGAGGGTAAATTGACAGCTTTCTGGGCTGGACAGGAAAAGATGGAGTGGTTGCAATTCGAGGTGAACTTCCATCGAGAGTACATACCTCGCAACCTGCTGGAGTCTCTGTTTGCGGCGGAAGAGATCAATCCTCTCAACGCCACACAATCCCCTCGAATGAACAAGAGCGCAAAGCAAAAGCTACAGCGAGCCCAACAGATGGCTCTCGAGAAGACGTTGCCAGAGTCAAAGCTACCGGCTACGGGAATAACAGATTGGGGTCTGCCACCTGCACTGCAGGCTTATCTAGAGGTGAGCGATCATAGCAGCGTACATCTGTCAACGCACTGACTCATATTAGATATATGAGACTATGAATAACATGACGAATCTCATGGGCCACTACTTGGACAATTCAAACTTTACCCCATCCCAGGCAATGGACCACTGGAATCAGATGATGAGCCAAAGCAATCCCGCCATGTCGCAGCAGAATGCTGCTCGGATGCAAGGTGGCAATTTGCCCCCGAACCAGACCATGGGACAACCACCACCACCCGGTTTGCCTCCGGGATCACGAACACCTTCCGGCATGGGCCAGCCTGGTTTGCCTCCCAATCAGCAATTCATGTCACCAGCTATGCAAAATTCCCTCCTCCCGAACGGTGCCATGAGTTCGCCACACCTCATGCAACAGAACCACACACCTTCCCCCGCCTCGCACCCCATGGTCGCTCAGCATAGTCAGAGCAGTAATACTGCAAGCGTCAATACCTCTCCCAACGTGAACAACAAACGACGGAGAAGTACAGCGAAAATGGACGTTGACGACGGCGGTGGCGATTTGAATGGTGCTCCAAAGGTCAAGGCGAGCCCACGAGTTGGAGGCAACAAAAGGGTGAAAGGTGGCAACTAAAGCCCTCTCCCAGCTGTATGCTTCCCGCTCTCCAACCATCATTTCTATTCCATCTTATATAGCGTGGCGTTGCGTTTTACCCACTTCCACACGTTCCATACATTCCTCGGACCGGTGTTGTCGTTTTCTACTGGGGTAGGCCCTTTGATTTTCATCATTCCCCATCTCGTTACCTCTTTCCAACGGAGTCACACTGGCTGGCATTGTCTGTCGCATTTTTATCATCATCTCACTCCGACCCCCTCGAAGCCGTTTTTCCAACCCTCAGGCTGAAACTAATTTCTTGTATATTATGGGTCGACGGTTGAAGGTGGGGGGCTAAAAATCTTCTGGCCTGACTGAATATGGTTATTGGGTCACTCTTTCTCTCTCGTTGTTTTCAGCTGGGGGAGCGTGTGCGTGAAAACGTCATGAGGACCCCCCTTTTCCCCCTGGTTTTGATGAAGGGAATTGTCTAGATGCGTTAAAGAAGGTGTTTATCCCTATACGGAATCAAGACGTTATGACTTCATTTCATACATTGGCGCCATGAATGCTTTGACCTTGGTTACATGACAAACTGCTAAGAGCACCTCCCTACCTCCATCCCTGCCACCCCTCCCCTCGCAGAGAATTTTTTTAAGCGTCTCAAGAGCTGTATTCTAGCCCTGCGCGACTCCTTGCCAAGTGCCATCCAACTCTTTTTCAAGTTTTCAAGTGAGGGCCCATCCCTAGGAATTGAAGGTAACGTGCTAACAAAGTATGCCCCCGAAAAGAGACTTGAAAACACTAAACACTAGCTAGCATCAAAAAGAGAAAAAAAAAAAGGGAGAGAGTTTGAGCAGAGGATAATTTATTACTAACAACAATCTAATGTGGCGAATAAAATGGTCAATGGGCCAGCGGTGCCCACCAAAGTAATTCCAACTCCCACCATCGTTTGAGCTTTCTCATATCTGGGTGTGGGTGTCCAGAAGCAAATGTATCCCCTCCTCGAATTGAGGCTGCTCGTGGTAGAGAGGGAAGAATTTGATTTGGCAGAAGAGTGCGGGCGTCTTGTATCAGGCTTTTTCCTCTCGCCCTCGAGGTCGCGCTCCTGGTCAGATCAAAGGGTGGTGCATTCAATCTATCAAAAGAAGCTGCATCTATGGGTTGACTTCCTTACGGGGTATGACCACACGATGGTAGTTCTCTAGTCTAGAACCAACCTTTTGGGGTTAAGACTAGGTCTGGATTGTTGCGCTGGGGGCGGTTTGATCGGTCGCCCTATATGGAGTTGATCCTTTATAGATGGAGGTGATAGCCTTGCATCGACTGACTACGCATCAGCGGGACTACCAGGCATACTCCAAACCCCTGGCTTCTTCGACTCGCCGCCATGACCGCCTCCACAAGCCTATAGCTCTTTCAACCTCTTTGCGGTTCGAAGAACACTGAAATCCTCTCTCTATGCTTATTCATGTCCGTGCGGCCCGTTGGCGGCTCTCAGACACCGGTGCTGCACCTTCCGTCTTCCCATCCTCTTCCGTGTTGCCTATACCGGCCCCTGGCCCCACCGGCCGCGCCAGGCCCCGTGGCCTCTCATAAGGAGTACCATTGTGTGTCCAAAATCCACCGAAAGCCCCTTTTGTCCAGCTTCTTATGGTCGAAAATGGCTGCTCTCCGCCCGGTGGTCTCATGGGCCCCTCACTCCATTCGTGAAAGAAGATGCCCCAGATCATGATGAACGAAATCGTGCTCCATTGCGTTATCTTGATCCATTTTGTCCACGTAGGTCTCTGTCCCTTGATAAGTAGGCGGCGTTTGAATTTGCGTTCGAAGCGGAACTGTTGCTTCTCGGTGAGAGCGCTCAGGTTAGGCGGCCATTGCTTCTTTGCCTTGAATCGATTGCGGCCGAAGTCGAAAGGGGGCAATTGGTTTTTGGGGGCTCTTCCGAACAGACGGCTGAGAAACTGGAACATTGTTGCGTCGACAGGCCGACTCGTCGACGTTTTGAAGGGCGAAGGAGGGAAAGATTTAGCTGACGTCCAAACAGAGCCGCACCGAGATGCTCGCTTCCGCCCGCACAGGCCCCGGTCTTGGCGCGGCGCGCAAACCTTCGTTGACTCAAATAGGCAGTGACAAATTCGACAACGCCGTCTCTGACTCTACAACATACTCTCGGTATCGGATTCGACGCCCTTGCTCCAGCACTGAATTTTTGAAGTCCAGCATCATGGCCGAAGCGCCAGTCCCGCAGGATGTACCGCAGAGCGCTGTCAAAGCCACTCTGAGCGCCCTCGCTCCAGAACAGAGCAGTGCCAAGACCCTCAAAATCGAGAACACCGAGAAAAGAGATGCTTTGATCAAGGAAGAGCAGAAGTACCAGAAAAAATGGGCCGACGCAAAAGTATTCGAGCCCGAAGCTCCTTCTCTGGACGACGAGCCTTTCGACACTACCACGCCGGATCAACTGCATGAGAAATATCCAAAATTCCTCGGCAATTTTGCCTACCCTTACATGAATGGTACTCTTCATGCCGGTCACGGTTTCACTGCTAGCAAAGTCGAGTTCACTGCAGGATTTGCCCGTATGCAGGGAAAGCGGACTCTCTTTCCTCTCGGGTATCACGTGACGGGTATGCCAATCAAAGCATGTGCTGACAAGCTTGTGCGCGAAGTCGAGCTCTTTGGCAAGAACTTTGAGCGTTGCCCCGTGGAAGACATTGTCGACGAGAAGCCAGCAGAGCCGCCAGCTCCTACTCAAGCCGAGCAAAAGACCGACCTTACCAAGTTCTCGGCCAAGAAAGGCAAGGCAGCTGCAAAAACGGTGAAGACCAAGTACCAATTTCAGATCATGCTTGCACAAGGCATCCCGATAGAAGAGATTCATAAATTTGCCGACCCTTACTACTGGATACAGTACTTCCCACCTCTTGCGAAGAGTGATCTGACTAGCATGGGCGCGAGGATAGACTGGCGAAGACAGTTTGTCACCACGGACGCAAACCCCTACTATGACTCATTCGTCCAGTGGCAGATGCGCAAGCTTCTAGACATGAAGAGGATCATCTTTGCCAAGCGATACACGGTGTATAGCCCGAAAGATGGCCAAGCCTGTCTGGATCACGACCGACAGTCTGGAGAAGGTGTTACTGTTCAGGAATACACTGCTCTCAAGATGAAAGTCAAAGAGTGGGCAGAGACAGCGGCGAAGAAGCTTGAAGGCAAACTTCCCGCAGACGCCAGCGTCTACTTCATACCTGCCACCCTCAGACCAGAGACCATGTACGGCCAGACATCGTGTTTCGTCGGACCTCAGCTGAACTACGGAGTTTTTGAAGTTTCAAAATCAGAATACTTTGTATGCAGTCAAAGGGCGGCGAGGAACATGGCTTTCCAGGGCACCTTCCCCAAGTGGGGCGAGTTCCCCCAGGTGGAAACCCTCACTGGCAAGGATGTTATTGGCACCCTCGTCGACGCTCCCCTCTCAGTTCATACCGAAGGTGTTCGTATTCTCCCCATGGAGACGGTCAAAGACACCAAAGGCACAGCGGTCGTAACATGTGTACCCTCAGATTCTCCGGATGACTACATCACTTCCTTTGATCTCGCCAAGAAAGCCGATTACTACCAGATTCAGCGAGAGTGGGTTAAGTTTGACGATATTCTACCAATCATATCTACGCCCCAGTATGGAGACCTGACCGCAAAGGCCCTTGTCGAACAGCTCAAGATTCAGTCACCGAAAGACGCGAAGAAACTTGAGGAAGCGAAGGAGAAGGCATACAAGGAGGGCTTCTACAAGGGAACCATGATCTACGGTGATTTCAAGGGCCAGAAAGTCGAAGACGCCAAGAACCTCGTTCGTAAGCAGCTTATTGAGCAGGGTCTTGCATTCCCGTACTCTGAGCCTGATGGCAAGGTCATGTCTCGATCAGGTGACGAGTGTGTCTCTGCTCTATTGGATCAATGGTTCATGAAGTACGGCACGGGAGAGAATGGTGGAGATGAAGAGTGGGCACAAGCTGTTCTGCAGCAGATCAAAGACATGGAGCTCTACTACCCTGAGGCGAGGCATGCATTTACACAGGTCGTTGCATGGCTTGGTAACTGGGCGGTTTCTCGTTCATTCGGTCTTGGAACCAAGCTGCCATGGGATCCGACCGTCAAGGTTGAGTCTCTCAGTGACTCCACAATCTACCAGGCTTACTACTCGTTTGCACACCTGCTGCACAAGGACCTGTTCGGCAAAGAGATTGGACCACTGGGAGTTAAACCTGATCAGCTTACCGACGATGTTTGGGACTACATCTTCGCCCGCCGCGACCGGTCTGATGTGCCGCAATCTGAAATCCCGACACAGACTCTGCAAACTCTGAGACGTCATTTTGACTACTGGTACCCCCTTGACATGCGAACTTCTGGAAAGGACTTGATCCAGAATCATCTCACATTCAATCTCTACGTCCATACTGCGCTGTTCCCTAAAGAGAACCGACCGGTATCTTTCCGAGTGAACGGACATCTTATGCTTAACGGCGAGAAAATGTCCAAGAGTACTGGAAATTTTCTGACCATCCAGGGTGCTGTTTCCAAGTTCGGCGCAGACGCTACTCGCATTGCTCTTGCAGACGCAGGTGATGGGATTGAAGATGCCAATTTCGAAGAGACTGTTGCCAACGCGAACATTCTCAAGCTGTACGAGCTGCGCAAATGGTGTGAGGAGATGACTCGCGATGCCTTCTTGATCAACGACGGTGCCTCGTATGCAGAGACCCGCGACAAGGAACGGATCAGGAACATCGACGTCATTCAACGGAAGTCAGGCAGCCCAAGGTTGCTGTGGGACAATATGTTTGACAACGAGATGAATGCTCTGGTTGCGGAGACGAAGCAGCACTACAAGACAACCTTCTACAAGTCAGCCCTCAAATCCGGCTACTACGACTTCACAGCTGCACGTGACTTCTACCGCGAGGCCACAAAGGCAGCGGGTCTGGGTATGCACGAAGATCTTGCGAAGCGCTTCATTGAGCTTCAAGCTCTCCTCATCACACCCATTGCACCACATTGGGCAGACTACATCTGGCAGGAAGTCCTCAACAAACCCGATACCATCCAGAATGCCCTATGGCCCGAGGTGCCGGCTCCTGATGCGTCGCTCACTGCGGCCCGTGAATTCGTGAGGACCACACAGTCGAACATCACGTCTGCCGAGGGCCAGGCAGTCAAGCGCCTTGCCAAAGGTAAGGCTGCGCTGTTCGACCCAAAGAATGACAAGAAGATTACCATCTTCTCGGCAAAGGCTTGGCCGGAATGGCAGACAAAGTAAGTCGTCTTCCATGACCATTTCTTGACACAGAACTAATGAATGCAACAGGTACATCGAGCTCGTCCGCACTAACCTCCCAAAGATCGACATCAAGGCAATTAGCAAAGGCGTTGACAAGGCCGATTCCAAGAAAGCCATGCCCTTCATCAACGGACTCAAGCGTCGTCTCGACCAAGGCGAAGCTTCTGAATCTGTCCTCAACCGCCAGCTCGCATTCGATGAGCTGGCTACGCTGCGTGCAATGGTCCCTGGACTCAAGCAGACGATCCCGAAGTGCGTAGCTGTGGATATCGTCGCTGTCGAAGAGGGCGGCAAGAGCGGTGTTGTCATCAACGAGGATGGAAGCGAGGGCGAGAAGAAGGAGGAACTACCGCCGAATGCACAGAGTGCTGAACCTGGGAGCCCGAGCTTTTCGTTTGAGAATGTGGAAAACCTACCTGTGCGATAGATGTCATGTTCATCGTGTGGAGATGGGATGGTTTATGGGTTTATGGGTTCATGATGGGATGAGGATCTGGGATGGCAGTGGAATTTCGCATGTCGCATGATTAGGGACGTTCAATGACGGATAGATCCGAAAGATTGAGTTTACGCATCACAAATACAAAAGCTTCTTAGATGACTCCAAATTGTCGACTGCGCATCATTCTGACTGCAGTGCTCGAACGTCCCGTCATGGTAGGGTGCAGCGTTTAAGGTGAGTAACAGTCCATGCGAAGTCCAGGTTGAGTTGCATGCTTGTAGCCTCAAGACTACAGTACCCACTATATCACGGCTGTGTTCATCACGAGGTTAGAGCAAAGGTACTAGATTTGCTTCGGAACGAAGATAGGAAAACTTTGCATTATTCTGCATGCACGGGCCTTTCTGGCACTCCGTGTTCAAATATATCGACATTCAGTCCAATGGATGGAAAAGGAAAAGGAAAAAAAAACCAAAGGCTTTATACAACTTGAAAAAAAACGCCCACAAAAATCGTCATCATGTAAAAATGTATAGTTCGTCATCGAACCATCCATCACCACTTGAGCTTCTTATCCCTGCCGACGAACTCGTCGATGATGTCAAGGTAGTACTCCTGCGCAAAACGTTAGTTGCTGCTTTGGTATGTGAAAGAAGCGGGGAAGGAAGAACTTACCTTGAGATCCTCCACCTTGGGGATTTCATCGCTCTTGCTGTAAAGATCGTAAGGGTTGAAGGCCTTGACGGCGTCCAACATCCTCTTGTCCTTCTCGTTCATCATCCACGTGTACGCTCCCTGCGAGTGCCAGGGGTAGAAGGAATGATAGCGGATCATGGCGAGGCCTTCGTCGGGAATGGTCGATTGCTCCTTCATGATGTGGTACAAGTACTCGTCGTGGCCCCAGCTAAGCATGACGTTGTCGAGACCGCAGCCAGGCGTGTAGATGCCGTGCTCGGTGCTGTAGATTTCGTTGTCGTGGTCTGGGTTGCCCTTGAAGGTGTCGGGGTAGATGATGCGTCGGTCGAAGGCACAGCCAACGGGGAAAGTGTCGCCGACGACGTCCCACTGGCCTTCGGCGTCGAAGAAGAAGAGGAGTTTGCCCAGGTCGTGGATTAGACCTGTGAGTTGCATCCAGCGGGGCTTGCCGTCGCGGCGGATGGCCTCGGCGGATTGGAGCAAGTGCTCAATTTGAGACAGGGAAGTGTCTGGGTCGGACTCGTCGATGAGTGTGTTGAGCTTCTCCATGGCTTCCCAGATGGTCAACTCGGCACGCGTCTTGCTGTGGAAGCTGTTGCGAGCCTTGAGGTTGTACGCAACAGTCTGCTTCTCGTGCTGCTCGCGGTAGAAGTTCTTGACACGGTCGCAGGCTTCTTCGTACTGGCGGAATTGTGTCTTGTCCTTCTCCGAGTCGAACTGAGATTGCTCGTAGATGTCCTTCTCCTCTTGGGTGGCGGTGCCATTCTTGACCTTGAGCGCGGCCTTGAGGATGTTCACCTCTTGGACGGCATCTGTCGTGGCCTCGAGGGCGAGGCCGTCACGCGAGCTGTTGAAGGGCTCGGCGACGTTGGGCGTCTCGACGAGGGCTCCGGGGGCCATTGTGATGAAAACAGGGGTATCTTAGGAATGTGAAAAATAGCAGAGTAGGATTTTGTGACTTGAGACTTGAAATCGTAAAGGTCTTCGATGAGAGAAAAGATGCTGGATAATGCCGAAAATTCAGTGAAGAGAAGAGTGCTACTTATCCTTCATCCACTACACCAAGAAACATAGTGACATGTTCCCCGCAAAAAGTCTGATCCTAGATATTCAGCCCATTGCCTTACAACATGCCTGTTACGTCCGAGATCCCTCCAGCCTACCAACTTCATCAAAACTGCCGTAAGTCAACTCAAGGCTCCACCCATCTGCGGAGTCCTGGCTGTCTAGGACATCACACCTTCTCCAGAGATGGGACGCGAGGAAATTCCCTCCGCTCTCACCAGGGGCGCGAAGCATGGCAAGCGGTGCGATCTGGCGTTCTGGAAAGGCTTGCTTACCAGCATCGGGGCATATCTGGCAGACACGGTTGGTGGCTAGAGGGTTAGGGTCTGCTAGGCTCGGGAGGAATGTCATCGATGGGTCCCCTCGTGTTCTTCGATGTACAATGGCGCAATACTACATACATTTTCCTATTTTGGCCGAAGAGGGAAATTCTCGCCGCTACTTGCGATGTGGGCCGCTTGTCCTGTTGGCCACAGTGCCACCGTAGCAAAGGCCGTTGATCACCCGCACGATGACGAACAGTCTCAAACAACGCCCCAGCCACGTGAGTCTCGGTCTAACCTACCCCGACCTCGTCCCCAAAGGTCATCGTCGGCGTTTGAACCCAAAACTCAGACGCATCTCGGCGCAGTATCAAAGTTTATCCGAGCGCGAACCAAGAGCCGGCGGGGCAGCTCGCTCGACGCGGGGCAGTCGGAAGAATTAATTCTCATCAATCAGACGCAAATCAACCCGTGCTTTAGCCCTTCCAAGCCCGGAGCTGGAGCTGCCAAAGCACCCGAGCCAACTATCCCGCGCTACCTGAGCGAATTGATGCATGAGTGCCCACTACAGCGCCCACTACATATACATCCTGCCCCGCGCTCCACCATGAATCCTGCCCTGTCAAAGTTTATGCTCAAACACACTCCTGAACATATCCTGCACCCTTCGCCCACCATGAACACCCCGATTCAGCTCAATACCGGCGCCTCGATCCCCGCACTGGGACTCGGCACGTGGCAATCTGCACCTGGAGAGGTCAAGAAGGCAGTTATTCATGCCATTGAGGCGGGATACAGACACATTGACTGTGCATTCTGCTACCAGAATGAAGATGAGGTCGGTGAGGCGCTAAAAGACGTCATTTCGCGGGGCATCGTGAAGAGGGAGGACCTGTTCATCACGAGCAAGCTCTGGTGTACTTTCCACACAAGAGCCGAGGAGGGTCTGCAGAAGAGCTTGGATTTGCTGAAGACACCATACGTGGATCTGTATCTGATGCATTGGCCGGTGCCCATGAACCCGAATGGTAAGTTGCCTTGAGCATGCTCTCAGAACTGCGCTAATCTACCTAGGAAACCACCCGCTCTTCCCCAAGCACCCTGATGGCTCCCGTGACATCGACCACAGCACAAACCACATCCAGACATGGAAGAACCTCGAGAAGCTCATCCAGACACACCCTGACAAGGTCAAGGCCATTGGTGTCGCAAACTACTCGGTCAAGTACCTCGAGAAGCTGCTAGCACAAGCCACCATTGTTCCTGCCGCCAACCAGATTGAGAACCACCCACTGCTACCTCAGCAGGAGGTGGTTGATTTCTGCAAGGAGAAGGGCATCCACATTACGGCGTACAGTCCGCTTGGCAGCACAGGCTCGCCTCTTTTCAAAGATGAGGCCGTGAATGAAGTTGCAAAGAAGCACAACGTCGGCCCTGCGACTGTGCTATTGAGCTACCACCGTAAGCCAACTTTTAAAATTACTCATTCCTTGCGAAATTCTTACAGAACACAGTCGCCCGTAACTCTTCCGTCCTCGCCAAATCTGTGACCCCATCCCGCATCGACGAGAACCGCAAGCTCATTTCGCTTGATGCCGACGACGTGGCGAAGCTCGACTCTGTCCACAAGAAGCAGGGCATCACTCGCTTCGTGTACCCGCCATTTGGTGTCAACGCCGGCTTCCCAGATAAGCCCGACGGTATAGATCTCAGCGGTTGACTACCCAGCTCCCCAAGATTGTGATCATTATGTAGTAGATAGAGGAGGCCTATACCCCGTAATTAGACCATATCTGTTCGCCGTCAATAGACAAAAAGTTTTCTCCTGCAGATTTGCGTCTCTTGCATCTAGTTCATCCAGTCCCCAAGATCACCAAGGAACAAAGACTATCCAGGCGGCACCACGAGGAGGCGCAAGAGTCCGTCTTCTACCGCCCTAACCCCCCTTTTCCGTCTCTACCCCGGGCCGGCTTCCCGAAGGATAGGCACACGCAGAGCGACTAATGATACTCGGGGGGCGGTGGTTCTTTGAACAGTATCCACCAAACTCTGTGGAGTGAGGGAGGCAGTGGCAGGAAAAGTTTTTGCTTACGAATCTGCGGGTGTAGGCTCAGAGGTGGATGAGTCGTCTTGCCAGGACTACAAGGGCCAGTTGCCATCTCGGTGAGTCGAGAAGGAGAGTCACTTGAAGCATCACCGAAGGTATGCTCGAGTCTCTATGCACGAAGAGAAATTTGCCGGGACATGTTCAATTTCGATAGGAGTGAGGAAAGCCAGAGAATGAAGACAATGTCAATTTAGTAAATCATTTTTTACCTCCCCATCCACCCTCCATCAACCGTGATGATATCCCCACTCACGTACGCACTCGCCGCACTAGCCAGAAACGCTATGATTCCCTTGAAATCATCAGGATTTCCCCATCGCCCAGCAGGAATCCTCTCCAAAATGCTCTTCGCGCGGTTCTGATCATTCATCAAGGCAGTGTTCATCTCGGTCGCAATGTATCCCGGTGCAATGGCATTGACATTGATACCTTTGCTGGCCCACTCGTTCGACAGGGCCTTGGTCAACTGTGCAACGCCGCCTTTGGAAGCAGCATACGCGGGGACTGTGATTCCGCCTTGGAACGAGAGCAGCGAGGCGACGTTTATTATGGAGCCGCGGCGGGGAGTAGAGGATGGGGCGAGGTCGGCGGGTTGAGAGAGCATGTGAGCGCCCACATCGCGGCACAAGGTAAACACGGCGTTCAAATTGACCTGCAGAACAGACTGCCAGTCCGAGTCTGGAAATTGATGGGCGGGATGTCGTTTTTGGATGCCGCCGCAGTTGAGGAGGATGTGTATTCTGTGGCCGTCGTTTAGGACGTTGGGAACGAGGGATGAAACGGATTCTGGGGAGGAGAGGTCGGCGACGTAGATTTGGGCTTTGCGGCCGAGCTTTTCTATGGCTTGCTTTGTTTCCTGGTTCGAGGTGTCTCGCTGGAGGTCGGATTAGTTAAAATACAGGATTGGCGTTGGGGTTCAGAAGGAATCTCACCTGGACGAGGAGGATGTCTGCTCCTGCCTCCGCGAGTGCCAGGGCCATTGTTTGTCCAATACCCCTTGTGCCGCCCGTCACGAGAGCCGTCTGGCCCTCGAGAGAGTAGAGTTCCTGAACCGTAGGCATGATGCTCCTTCGTGTGAAGTCGTCCCTTGTGATGCCGTAGAAATAGTCGTAGTCTTGTCCAAATCTTGAAACGATGAAATGAAAAGAGTAATTGAAGACGAGACAAGTTTTTCGGCTCAGAAATAAATTCCTCTAGTAAACAATACCACGCGCTCAAGAGAAAGTGGTCATAGTTAGCGCGGGGCAGGCTGCATCGGCAATTGAACATGGCTCCATGTCGTTGCGTCTTCGGACCTTCACTAGCCTTCCGAGCTCGGAAGACGCTCGGAAAGGCGGCAACCCCGCGCGTGTACAAGCTTCGGTGTTTGAAAAGTGCGGGACAACCAAACGCCGAAGAGGCATTTCTCTCCAACGAACGGCGCTTCATGCAGTTTCTGGGGAGTTGCTTTCGCCGAGCTCTCGTAGCGTTGCTTGGATGACTCGAGCTTTGCTGCACGACCTTTTTTTACGATTTTGTTTCTTCATTTCTCCACTTGCACGGTCACAGAGCAATACACTTCGTTTCTCATAACGCATAAGTACAACTCGGAAATTCGGAATTGAGCAAAATGGCGGCGGAAAAGACACCGGATCTCGAGTCAAGCACGCGGCAAATCCGTGCATCCGTCCTGCACGGAGCAAAAGATTTGAGAATTGTCAGCTTCACAATTCCTTACCCATATGCAACATCCTTACAATCAAGCAGGAAAACCGCTCCCTCTTCCCTCCAGGCCCAACAGACCTCCAGGTCGCTGTCCGCTCCACAGGCCTCTGCGGCTCAGACCTGCACTACTACCGACACTACCGCAATGGCGACATTATTGTGCGTGAACCCATGTCTCTGGGCCACGAGTCAGCAGGTGTAGTCGTAGCCGTAGGCTCCGAGGTTAAGAATTTCAAGGAGGGTGACAAAGTAGCACTGGAAGTCGGACAGCCCTGCGAGCACTGCGATAGGTGTAAAGAGGGGAGGTATAATATTTGCAAAGATATGAAGTTTCGGAGTAGTGCAAAGGCGTTTCCGCATGCACAAGGTACGTTGCAGGATAGAATCAATCATCCGGCTGCGTGGTGTCATAAGTAAGTTTTCCTCGACTACTCGAGATTGATCCTAACAATGAGTAGACTTCCAGAAGATGTGTCTTTAGATTTGGGTGCACTTCTAGAGCCTCTAGGCGTCGGTATTCAAGCTTCGAAAAGAGCACAGCTTCCCACTGGTGCAACAGTGCTCGTCTTCGGAGCGGGCGCAGTTGGTCTGTTAGTCGCAGCAATGGCAAAGATCTCTGGCGCTGGTACTGTGGTGATAGCAGATATCGACGCTGGACGAGTCAGCTTTGCAGTTGACAACCACTTTGCACACCGAGCATTCACAGTGCCGCTAAAGCGGGGAAGCACAACAGAAGAGAACCTGGAAATTGCCAAAGAGACGGCGGCGGAGATTGGGAAGATACTAAAAGTAAGCGGTGGACCGGTAGGCGAAGTAGATGCAGTGTTTGAGTGCACGGGTGTTCCCTCGTGTGTCCAGGCATCAATATACGTAAGTGACAGCAATCCTGTGGTCGTTTACAACCGCTGACCTTGATTAGGCGACGCGACCAGGTGGAAAGATCCTGCTCATCGGCATGGGCACACCCATTCAGACGCTCCCGATATCCGCTGCAGCTCTCCGTGAAGTCGACATCATGGGCGTCTTCCGATATGCAAACACATACCCAATTGGCGTCGAAGTTGTGTCAAAGAAAGGCCCAGAGTACCCAGACTTCTCAAAGCTCGTAACACACAGATATCAAGGCCTTGAGTCTGCAGAGGAAGCCTTTGAGATGGCTGGAAAAACGAAAGATGGCAAGGGAAATCTGGTGATCAAGGTGGTGATTGAGACGGGGGATGGAGAGAAGGCAAACCTATGAGTGTCGATGGGGAGGAGCAGGGGGATCAAAATTTGAAGGCACTATTCGACTGATGCATAGACAGAAGGATCCAGAGCATATTGCCATTGCTTCCACTTTTTCGTACCTGAATGTAATTCGTATGACGTATAGTGGGGGAAGCTCAACATGCACCGGCTATGATTGCCGTCCCTGCATCTCCAATTCGCCTAACTGCACCCTCGGAGGCACCACCACCCGCGCCGCACCTAGCCTCACATGTCGCCAGCCAAAACTCCTCGTCAGGGTTCTCACGACACATCACGATCTTCTCCTTGTACAAGCCACAAGCACCAGACATCCCACGCGCCACTACCGCATATGCGGGGCAAATCTCTTCAACCCACGCCTGAACGGAGTAACTTTCCCCGTAGGCATGCGGCGGGTCAAAGTCGGACTCCCCAATGCGGTAAGCCCGACTCCACACCGCTCGGATCGTTCCAGCTCGCCAAGCTCTCCGCGTCCGACTCAATTGATCCGATATAGCAGTACTGAATCTGCTCCTAGTACACAAGAGGCTATCGTCGGCGAGAACAAATAGGATCCGTGGAGTACGGGGTAGGTCGTTCCCTTCCGAGATGGAGGGAGCAGCGAACCAGAAGAGGCAAATTGTCAAGGGCAGCAAGATTTGGCCTTTGACGGGCCGCCCTGTTGAGGCATAGCGGGGGGTCGACCCTCGATTGAAAGCTATGACCACCGCATTTTTGGGAGCTTTGGTGGGGGAAGGGGGTCAGCTATAATTCACCCACTCGCTGTTTTCCCTGCTCTCGACTCACTCTATATCAATCCAATTGGTACTCTTCTCGTCCATTTCGTAGCACAATGCCTCAAATTCGTCGTCTCCAGATTGCTGTCTCCGGCCTGGGCCGCATGGGCGCTCGTCATGCAAACCACTTCCTTCACCGCACCCCGCGAGCGGAGCTCGTTGCCGCCTTCACGCCGGACCCCAAGGAATTGGCGTGGGCAAAGGAGAACCTCGAGCCATGGGGTGTCAAGCTATACTCGGATTACGACGAGATGCTCAAGCATCAGGGCCTGGAGGCCGTTTGCGTGGCCACCGTGACAACGGTGCACGCAGAGCACACCATCAAAGCCATTGAGGCAGGGAAGCACGTCCTGTGCGAAAAGCCGTTGAGCACTGACCTCGCTGTTGTATGTATTCCCCTCGTGAAAGGTCCTTAGGCGCTCTATTTCGAATGAAAGGCCTCCCGCAGTGTATACATCTAACAACATGCAGTGCCAAAAAGTTCTCGCAACAGCCCGCGCACACCCACAGCAGAAGGTCATGTGCGGGTTTTCCCGCCGCTTCGACGCCTCCTACCTAGCTGCCTACCGCTCCACCCTAGACGGCGCCATCGGGCGGCCCACCATCCTCCGCTCGCAAACCTGCGACAAGTACGACCCCTCAGGCTTCTTCGTGCAGTACGCCCAGTTCTCCGGCGGCATCTTCGTCGACTGCAACATCCACGACATCGACCTCGCGCTGTGGTTCTTCTCAGCCGGCAGCGCCGCAAAGGAGCTGCCCAAGGTAAAGAGCGTCATGGCCGTGGGCGTGACGGCGCTCGAGCCCGACCTCGCCAAGCACGGCGACGTGGACAACGGCGTCGGCGTCGTCGAATTCTACGACGGCCAGATTGCCTACTTTTACAGCTCGCGCATGAATCCCCCCGGCCAGCACGACATGACCGAGATCATCGGCACCACGGGCAAACTCTCCGTCAACGCGAACCCCACGACCGGCCTGCTCGAGTCGCACCTCGCGACGGGTATCCACAGGGACATTCCGCAAAACTACTACGAGCGCTTCGAGCATGCCTTTGTCGAGGAGGCGAGGCAGTTTGCCGACGCGGTGCTCGACAACAAGACGGTGCCGATTGACATGGAGAGCAGCGTCGAGGCCGTGAGGATCGGCGTGGCGCTGCAGGAGAGCTTGCGGAACGGGAAGAAGATCTTCTTTGACAGGCAGGGGAATCAGGTCGAGGAAGCTGCTAGGGCGAGATTGTAGGAGTTCATGAATCAATGGAGAGAAGAGAGAGAGAGAGAGGTGCTCACGTGATGATGTGGGAAGTTTACTTTTGCCTAGCTTAGGTTAGGGACATTGGCATGGGTATAATAAGGTCTGCTGCATAGAAATATTTAGAGAAACAGCGCGAAAAGCGGATTATGACTTTCTTCTTCATTATTATGAATCAAAAGTTTCAGTTGTTTCGTATAGTAAAGTAAGTAGTGCATATGAACACTATATGACACGGATGCGTCGAACTCCTTGATATCCCCATTTCAAAATTCCAATTCCAATTCCAATTCCATTCTTTCAATTTGTAGCCGGGGGCGGGGGGGAACCAGGAAAGTTCTTCCAATGTCCCAACCATTACATACATCCTGGGACCCAACCAACCCAAGAAACTTCCTAGCAAATTCCATGGATCAATTAATTCCCATCTACAAAAAAAAACCCAATACCAAAGTCACCAACTTCAATCTTTCTCATCAACCGCCTTCCCCTTCTCCTCCCCAGCACTCCCCTCAACGCCCCCCTCTTTCCCCACCTCCCCCCCTTTCTCCTCCTCCTTCCCCTTCCCCTCCCTCTCCGCCTTTTCAGATAGCCCCTGGCACACCCAGCACTGCGTATCCCGATGTCCCAAGCACCGATCGCACTTCCTTGCCGTCTGCTCCAGCGCGCTATGAAACGCAAGCGAGACGTCACAGCTTTTGCACCGTTTTTCTTCCGCTGCCTTTGTGCCCGCTGATGGAGAGGGAGAGGGGGTTGCTCGGGGAACACTAAAAAGACTGAAAGGATCGAGCGGAGGGTTCCGTTGCGTGGCTCCAGAAGAGAAAGTGGGAGGAGGTGCAGATGGTGCCGATTGTCCGGGGGTGCCAAAGAGACTTTTGGAGGGTACGGTCTCTGATGTAGGGGGTTTTGCACCCTCGGAAAGAGAGGAAGGCACCACTGGTGAAGTACTACTGCCTGATACTCCCACGACTGGAGCGGTTTGCGAATTATTACCAAACAAGCTTCCAGGTTGAGTCGCAGTGACTGGCTTTGCGCCTCCGAATAGAGACGGACTAGGCACTGATGAAGGACTGCTCGAGAGGCCTGTTGCCGGTGCTGGTTGTGGCTTGCTACCAAACAAGCTTCCAGATGGAGTCGAGCTAGCGGACGGTGCTGCTCCGGATGGTTGCCCAGAGGTTGCTGGTGATTTGCCGAAACCCGAAGAGCCCGTGGACTGAGTTGGAGCAGCAGCTTGTGTGACTCCTGATACGTTAGAAGTTGCTTTAGGCACAGGTTCGGTTCCAGGCTCAGAGGCCGGTGGTTGTTCAGGTGGTGGAGCTTCGCTCGACGCAGCCAGAGCTCCAAATAGACCAGCTCCAGATGAGGGCTGGTTGTTGCCGAAAAGGCCTCTGGTCGATGTTGGTGTTTGTGTATTCAATGATCCAAATAAGCCAGCAGACTGACTGGGTGCTGTTGCTTGGGGCTTTCCGAATACATTAGATGTTGGTTGAGGTGCACGTTGATTCTCGCCGGTAGAAGGTGATGCCGATCCAGATTGTAGACTATCGTTCGAGGTACCGACCGTTCCGAATAGTCCACCTCCAGAGTGAGTCCAAGTGGTGCCGAAAAGACCTCTACTCGGTGGTGATGTGCGCGTGGATGATGTTCCGAACAGACCTCCACTCAATGCAGTCCCGCCAAAACCGGACGTACCACCAGCAAAGGCACTGGAGCTTGTTGCACCACCGAACAGGCCTCCAGACCGCTTTCCGAATGAACCAGAATCTAGACCGGTCTGATTCTGTTCTTCGGCAGAGGGCCCACCCGTTTGCTGTTGCTTCCCCCAGCCAAAGCCTCCCCATGGATTACCATCCGTAGAAAGTTTTGCTTGTTTTCCGGCGGTACCAGCGGGTCCGTTCGAGTTGAAGGCTCCCGTCCTCCCAGCCGCTAAATCACGGATTCTCAGCTCTTCAAATGAAATGTCCTTCAGAGTTGGCGTAATGACTTGGTAATGATCGAACCCGCTACCGAACTTTTCCGGTTCGACGTGAGTGCACACCTCGCCCTGCTCTTCCAGTCGTCGACTATGTTCGGCAGCGCGGGTGGCCTGGTCCTTGACGGCAAATACGCCGGATGTAGGCTGTGGTACGCCTCCGCCGAATCCTCCAAAGCCAGTAGACGTCTGCGGTTGACCACCAAAAAGTCCAGACGTAGGTTGTGTTCCTCTGCTGCCGAATCCTCCAAAACCTCCAAAGCCAGTAGACGTCTGTGGTTGACCACCAAAAAGTCCAGACGTAGTTTGTGTTCCTCTGTTGCCAAATCCTCCAAATCCTCCGGATCCTACAGTCGTCTGAGTGTGTCCACCAAAAAGTCCCGACGTAGGCTGAGCCACACCACTACCAAAAGCCCCAAATCCTGAGGATGTCTGAGGTTGTCCAACAAATAGTCCAGACGTAGTTTGTGTTCCGGCTCTGCCAAACCCTCCAAAGCCTGAAGATGTCTGAGGCAGTGCACCAAATGGTACAGACGCAGCTTGAGATGATCCACTGCCAAACCCCCCAAAGGCCGATGTCGCCGGGGCCTGTCCGCCAAATAATCCAGATGTCAGTTGCGGCCCACTACCACCAAAACCTCCGAATCCACCCTTCCACAATCCACCCGCTTTCAATCTCCCGTCCCGATCAAACTCCTCACCCCCCGTGATTCCCTCCGCCTCCTTCTCCGTCTTCACGACAAAGACAACACTCTTAACCTGAAACATCCCCATCTTGGTCGCCATATCTGCAGCCTTCCCGTGCTGCGCAGACACCAACGTGCCAGCACGCTGATTTGCGAGAATTCTAATGAGGCGCAGTTGCTCGGGGTGCAATTCGCTGATGTCGTCGATGATGGAGTGCGCAGGACCAAGGCTGCGGAGGTGGCTCTGGATACCTGCATCGTCGAGGGGGAGCTGCTCGATTTTATGGGTCCATTCGATGGAGGAGTAGAAGTTCTCGCAGAGGGGCCGTAGGATGTAGGCTTCGTAGTGGGAGGGCCTGGTGGAAAAAGCGGGACGGATTGGGAGGGTGATTGGTAGGGGCCCCGTGGGAGTGGTCTCCTTGTCAGATGACGAAGCTTGGTCGGAGGTTGGAACAGGGAGAATGGTTTGCTCCTCTAGTTTTGTGGTTGCAGGCTTTTCCATAGACTCTTCGTTAGATTCCCGCGCAGGCTTGGTAACTTCATTGCTGTCTGGACCGCTTCCATTTGAAGTCACCGAGCCAGGCTTTGTTACGCCCATTTCAGCGCCAGCAGTGGCGTCTAGCTTCGTTTCAGTTCCAGAGGGAGTCTCTACATCCGGAGTACTCTTCCTCGTTGAGCTCGGCGTCGCTATCACACCCTGACTTTCCTCATTCTTGTCCATGCCAGGCACAACGCCTCTAAGCTGATAGTCCTGGATACTATTAGGCGCAATGAAGGTCGGCGGCCAGACGCCAAAAGACGCAACAGAAGGATATTTCCCTTCGGCCCTAGAGTCCGCCGTTAGCACATTCTCCGCTCTAATGTAAAGCATACATACCTCAATCTCTGCCTCTCAACTTCCGCCTCCTCGAAGCTCTTGTCAAACACAACCTCTGGAAGTTCCGGATGTAGCTGCACGTACGGCTGCTTATCTAGTAGAGGGTAGTCGGGGTGGCCGTACCTGCCGCGAAAGCCTCTCGGATGCTGCAGCTCAACGAGGTCGGTGTGGGTCTTTATGGGTACCGAGAGCACATGGGCCGGTGGGTTGTTGAAGCTGAAGGGTGGGTCGGAGAGGGGGAGGGGATTAGCTACAGCGAGACCTTTTATAGATGTATAGTCGTTGTGTTTCAGCGCTGATTGCAGGCGCCTTTTCTCCTCATATTCGGGGTTTGTGCTTGTATCAGGATTAGTTGGGTTGGAATAAAGGGTAGGAGGACAAACATACAGGAAACCTTTCCGATGTAGTTGCTCTGCTCGAGCGGCGCTCAATGCGACAATGATGCTGTGAAAGCACGGGCTGAGAACATGCCGCACATTGCCTAGACCGTCGGGATAGACGACCTCGTCTTGCGCATGGCTGAATGGACCTAGCAGACGCCCGACCTCTTCCACCGTTTTCTCAATCTTACCCAGCACGGGGCCACACTTCCACACATTCTTCGACAGTATCTCAATCTGCTCCTTGCTTAAAAGCCCCGTCCCGCCCGTGGAAAATATCGATGTCTCGAGCACGTCTCTCAACGCAGGCACGACAGCCGAGAGAGCAAACAGATTCTTGGCCAAATGATCGTGCATCCCAGGCATTGGGGGCAATGCGGGCATTCGAAAGATGCTCTTTTCCAGTGACACATAATTGAGGGTGTAGAGGGCAAAGGCAGCGTCCTTGCACCTGACTTCAAATGTCTCCAGCGCGTTGAACAGGGATGACGGCGTAGTGGGTGGATCCATGATGTGTACTTCGACCTTCCTCAACATGAGGATATTTCAGAAACAAAATCGAATATAAAAAAGAGCTTCAACGAGATATCTGAAACACCCCAACGGGGGGAGTTGAATTGCGGCGTAGTCGTCCGGAGCGTGTATTGTCGTTGCCTGATTGGTCAAAGCCCAGATACAACTCAAAAGAGGGAACAAGAATGATCGTAGAGAGAGGGAGCCTCTGACAAAATGCGCATTCGACTTTTTTTTGCCCCTTCTCCCAGCTCTTCACCACATATAGACGCCCCGCGAAGGCACACAATACATGTTGTAGGCAGCTGCCAGGCACCGAGCCAGGCTGCGACAAGACGCACCGCTGACTGATCCAAGCCCCATGTTTCAAGTTCTCAGCTCGGCTACGCCTGCCTCAATCACATTGCCCCAACCTCCTCTGGCACAGTGCAACAACCCATTTGCTAGACCTGCATTTCGTTAGACTTTTCACACGAAAAAGAAGACATGACAATCACTGCTTCACGTATTTGCTTTTCCCCGCATATCCACAGCTCAAGGTAAATCCCTGCGCACAGTCTCCACTTTGCTCGCCTACTGTGCTCGCCGTCCGTCTCGTAGTAAGACAGGGGTGCAGGGGTGTCTATTGCGATCCTCTACGTTGCATGCAAGAGACCAATGCGCGTCCTTGCACAGATTGTCAGCATACCGCAGCTGTGGAGCTGGGGTAAAAGGTAAACTGAACCTCACCTTACCTCTATCGCCGAGAACAAGATGGCAGTTTCGTTTTGCGAACACGAGAATAGGGGCTCACCTGCGGAACGTGGTATGCGACTTGTGCCAACCAATGAAGACGCTGCGGGACGTCCAGTACGAAACCATAGCACAACATCAAGTTTCTTTTAATGACGGTAACACCACACATTCTTCAAGCCGTCACGACGATAACCCCTGCGCAAGTGCTCTAGGGCGAGAACCATGTGGAGTGAGTAAATATTATTTCGTCATTCTGTACTACCTAAAGCACCCATGGTAGGTCCATGTCTATCCCACCGACAGGGTATCAAAGCGCTGCAACCTAGCGCATACACGAAAAGACATGGGCGGCGTAAAGGGTCATAACCATCATATCGCCCTCGGACCAGTCAAATCTGAACAGGGAGAAGGAAACCGTCGGCCGTGGATTGTTTGCCCCAGTAGGGCAAACATCCCGACGCCGACCAACCACGCCAAAGATATCAAAGCCGTCCTCGCCACATCGCTCTGCCCAAATTATTATTATGCTATTACATCACCAACCGAGGACCTTGGATTGAGCGTCCGGTTGGGTGCTTAGAGGAGCAACCAGGCGGCAAGACCAGCTGCACCGGCGACAGGAAGACCGGTCATCCTAGCGGCAAGGGCAGAAGACGAGGCAGAAGACGAGGCAGAGCCCGCGGCGGAGCTGGCAGCGGATCCGGCAGCAGAGGTGGCAGAACTGGCAGCAGACCCAGCAGCAGAGGTAGCACTGCTTAAACGGGAGGCGATGCTGCCGGTCTTGCTCGAGGCCTCTGAGGCCAGGCTGGAAGCTGCTGAAGAAGCGGATTCGCTACGACTATTGTTAGACCGCGTTGGGCGCAACAAGCAATGAAGACTCACCTGAGAGATGAAAGGCCAGATGAGAGAGCAGACTTGGCCGATGACAACGCGCTGGAGGCGCCGGACGCAAGACTGGAGGCACCGCTTGCAGCAGCGCTGGTAGCAGACGAAGCAGAGGCACCGGCGCCGCTCGTGATGGTCGCAAGGGTGCTCTGAGCTCCTCCAGCAGCAGACGACAAGACACCGAGAGCTCCCGTAGAGATCGCTGATGCAGCCGAACCACTAGCCGACTTAGCAGCACCTAGAAGTTTGTCAGTGTTGGTGACATTGGCCAAGAGCGAAGAGACGTACCGGCGCAGTAGCTCTGACCATAGGCGATGGCCTGTGCAGAATCCACCGAGGGACAAGCCTCCTTGGAGCAGTCGCGAATGCCATATCCATAGTCGATGTGGCTGCAATAGCAAGCAACGTCACCGGACGAGCAGCCAAACTGTGATTGGGCGATGTTGTTCATGTCGCTGATGCATGTTTGCTACCTATCCGTTAGCCATGGGTACTTGCAGAGGCGGGTGACACAAGAGCAAGAGGAAGCAAGTGGCAAGCGGGAGCAGACAGGAGTATACTTACAGCACAGGTGGAGAGGTCGTCCAGGTTCTGAGCAAGGGCGACGCCCGCTGCGAGGAAGAGAGCAAAGGACTTCATGGTGCAGGGAGTGTGCGGTAGCAGGAGGAAATATTTGGGCTAAGGCGTCGAATAGGATACTGGCAGGATAGAGCGAAGGTAAGCTTCAGCAAGGAGCTGCTTTGGACTGAGGTTGTTTGTCGGAATGAGGATGCTCGAGCGAGGTGGAGGGCAGGGAGAGAGAGAAGTATTTGTAGCGGGAGAGCCAGCGAGCCAAACAAACAAGGAGCGATTGTGGCTGGTGCGTCACTGGCGTTTGCAAGAGCGGGCAAGTGGCTGCTTCCAAGTTTCTGGTGTTGAGCAGCGGCCGGGCGACGGCAAGAATCAAACGGAGAGGCTGCAGGGTGGTTGGTCTAGCGTTCACCCGTCGACAGAGCAACAGGGATCCAGCTTCGCGACCCCGACGCTATCGCCACGCCAAAACCAAGGCACAGAGAGAAATGCAGGAACTCCTGCCACCCGCCGCACCCTGCCATTGGCCAATTGCGCTGCTGCAGCGTAGAGGGCCGTCGTGGGTCGAGAACGTCGCTGCAGGTCGCTTCGCCAGCCCCTCCGGCCATGATGTCGTGTACGGCTGCCCGCCCTGCACGTACAACGTACACCTCACTACTGCACTGCGACGTCCTCCTCGCCACAACCCGCCGCGCACGCACTCGGGCACTCCCAGTGCCTGTCTCGAACTCTCACATACTCCAAAGTGCTCCAAAGTGCCACCAGTTTCTGTTCGCGCCCAGACGCCCGCCTCGTGGAATGTGCAATTAAAGCCTGCCCTATGTCTATGCTGGCGTGCCCTCCATCACGGGCCGTGCGTTCTAATTGACCGACGAACCCGTCCTCATTTCCTGCCCTCACTATCCTTCTGCAATCGGAGTCTTTCTCCATGCGATGCTGCTCCCGATCGTCCTCGTTCCAGAACAAGTTTGTGTAGATTGCTGCGCTAATCATCTGTCGCGGCAATCCCCTTTACGCCAGCGCTGTGGCGCAGGCCTTACCCAGCGGCGAGAGAGATGTGCGTTTTACCACCCTCTTCATCACCATGGGCCGAACTCGACCCCTTCACCGCCCCATCTTGCGCATCGGCTTGCTCATCGGCATGTTTCTTCTCAGCTGAAGTTATGCACTGCATGTTTGCGCCTGCGAGAGCGAGTCAGAATGAAGCCGCCAAGCCTAAAGGCTATTGAAAATGAGTCCAAAAAACTCACCCAGTTTATTGATCGTCTCGACCCACTCATCGTACGGGTCCGAGTCGAAGACAATCCCTCCCTGGCATGGCTGGTCAGGCATCATTTAAAAATCCAAGATCTAGTCCACTTACCCCAGCTTGTAGATAAGCGATGCCGTCTTTGACCAGCATCGTCCGTAGCGCAATACATGTCTGGCAACGATCAGCAACTATTGGCCAATATTCAAGTTTGCAATAAAGTCTCTCACATCCATTGCCCCTTCGATCTCCTTGTCACCGTCCACGCTGCCGTAGCCAAAGTATCCTACGGCCCCGGCGTACACACCGCGCTTCTCCTTCTCCAGCTCGGCGATGAGCTCCATCGCACGCACCTTGGGCGCTCCACTCACAGTCCCTATTGCATCTTAGTAGTCGAACAGGCGGTGTTTGCGACCACATACCAGCCGGAAAAATAGACCGGAATGCGTCAAAGCGCGTCTTGCCCGGTCGCAGCACCCCTGAAACCTCAGAGACCAGATGCTGCACATGCGAAAACTGCTTCCGTCAGTGCTGTGATCAATTGGACTAGAGCGTCCGAGAGCTTGGAGCGGTGACGGCTCGCTACCTTTTGCACCACCATCAGTTTGTCGACACGTGTGGTAAGCGGGTCACAGACGCGATTTACGTCATTGCGTGCCAGATCGACCAACATGACCTGCCATGTCAAAGTAAGCTTTCGATGCCCCTTGTGCCTGCCAATGAATTCTGGCGGGACATACATGCTCGGCCCGATCCTTGATCGAGTTGGACAGTTCCTCGGCTAGAGCTGCGTCTTCTTGCAACGTCTTGCCTCTCTTGACGGTGCCCGCAATCGGGTGAGTGATGATTCTGCCCAGCTCTTCCTTGACCAGCAATTCAGGGCTTGCGCCTACAATTTGAAAGTCTTCGCATTCGACATAGAACAGATATGGAGACGGGTTGACGTTTCGAAGATGACGATATATGTTGAACGGGTGCAATGAGGTAGGTCTCGCGAATCGTTGTGACGGAACTGCCTGGATGATATCGCCCACACTGATGTGCTCCTTCAACGTCTTGACATGCCTTTCGTATCCGTCTTGTCCAATATTGGATTTGTATTCCCGTCCTTGCTCGATCGGGCTTTGCACTGGCATTGGCACATCCTTCTCCTTCAATATGCTTATATATCTCGAGAGCGTCGCCTTTGCCTCGTCATATGCTTTTGGCAGATCGTCCAGACTCTCAGGGACCTTGACGTATGTTATGACTTTAACCACCTGCGCGAAGTGGTCCAATGCCACCACCGTGTCGAACAGCATGAAGAAGCTCTCCGGGACGCCTAGGATATCCTTCACATCATCGCGCTTTGTCTTCGGCTCAAAATATTTAACGCAGTCGTATCCAACGTACCCTACGGCGCCGCCTGTCATCGAGGGTAACTGTATCGAAGGAACGGTCGCGACCCTGCTTTTTGCGAGCTCCTTCTCTAGGAAGGGCAACGGATCTGTCTCTTCGCCATGACCGGGGCCAGTTTTGATGACTTTCCGTGGGTCTAGAGTTTCATGAGCTTCTGCAAAATCCACCAGAACGGAAGGACTAACCGGCGCCCACAAAGCTATATCTTCCTATTGTCTCGGTGGTAGCCGCACTTTCGAAAAGAAACGACAGCTTCGATTTCGATCTACACACTGTCAGACCCTCTCCCAGTCTCACTCCATTTTTATTTCGTTTTCCAAGCTTGCGCTTCCGGATGACTCACTTGGCTGAAATCTTCAAGTATATACTCGACGGTGTGAGGAATTCGGCGGATATCGAAGAAAATATGGGAACAAGGTTCGGCGGATTTGGTGCATTGATCGCGGCAGCCAAAACTTCCTGCACCGTATCGAGCGATGGCTGTACACCGAGCTACGTGGTCATGCGGTCAGTTTGCGCCCCGCCGTGTCCTTGGAGGAGGAATTGGGTGTTCCGTACTTGTGACGCCATATTCGACACCCTAAAAAGAAATTGAGCGCGCGCAGCTGTTGTGTATGTCTATGTAGGGACTGGGAATCGTGACAAAGCAACGGCGTGAATTATTGAAGCCAGAAAACATCCAGGTTGGATCGGTACAATGCGGGGCCAATCGGAGCGATTCAGGAATTTGGTGTTCCGAAGGGCGGGGCTGGCCCGAGCTCCCAGCCCCTCCAGAGGCCAACCGTTCCATCGTCGTACTGGACGAACGTCACAGGCTCTCATCCGCTCCGCATTCTTTGTCTTTTGCATACTTCGACGGCACTGGCTAGCTGCGCAATGCTCGCCTGGCGCATTTTTATTCCGGTTGCGATATCTTTCTACTAGTTCGCATGCGCCTACATATTTCGAGATCGCCCGTCGCATCGCAGCCAGGCTATGAGACCTACCCAGCTCAATACCGCAATGAGCCCGTCGACCCTCCCTACTGCGCACGGCGCGCGGCCATGGACACCGCCAGATACAGATTCAGATCATCTATCCGACCCCTTCCAGTCCGAATCCGCAATCCACAACGCCGACAAGCGCTTTCCGCTATCCCCCGAGACACCGTCGATACCACACAAGAGTAGCAAACGCCAGATGTCGACCTCGAACGCGGCGATTTCGCACTATGCTGCAAAAACTTCGGAGCAGAGTGATGTGGACACAGACGACGACATGGTACGACCCAGCGTCGCCCGTCCCCATCAAATCAACCGGTCCCTCTCTACTCCATTCCCACACACACCCATAAAGGCATCCACGACACCTGAGCCACAACATAGACTTCCTTGCTATCCATACACACCAGACTCTGTACGCTCAAAACATGTGTCTACCCTGCCGCCTCATTCGCCGCTCCCACCTATGCCATGGAATACAAGTCTATCTTCCTCACCAATACAGAACGCGCTTTTCTCCTGCCTTTCGCACTTAGAGAGCCTAATCCAAACGCGCCAACCTAACGATGACCAAATTGAATATCTCATATCCAAATTCGAAGAAATGGCACAAATACTCTCCGCACCTGAAGCGCAGTCCCGGCAATCCGACGACCACTTGTTCTCTGAATTGGATGTGCCCTCGAAGTCCTACGGCCTGGGCATCACCAATGTGAGTGACGACGGCGGTGATAAGACAAGAAGAATAGACTGGCAGAATGAGTACGTTGAGACAGTGGGAAAGTATATCGAGGGTGTCGGGAAATACGCACAAGATTTGAAATCGAGGTTGGATGAAGTCAAGCAGTTGAACTCTATTCAGGTTGACATCATTAACGATTTGCGGAAGGAGGTGAAGGGAATAACGCTCAAATCGAACGTGACAGGAGAAGATGGTTCAAAAGAAGGCAAGAAGGACAGCAAGGTAGAGAGTCCAATGGTAGAGAAGAGAGGCGTGGAAACAGACACTGCCAAAGAGACAGGAGACAAGGATGAAAAGAACGTTGCCGCGCCCAAAGAGTCTCAACATGTCAAAGCAAAGGAGTCGTCCCCGCGGAAATCAAAAAAACTCCCCTACCAAACCACCAGCTTCTGGACCGCCATCGGCGAAGCCCTCGACGCAGTCGGCGATCTCCTCTACGAGCATTGATGCTCCTCTCCTTCCCTTCCCTCTTTCCCAAGCTGGTAATCCGGTCATGTCCACGGCTTTCTTGTATATTGGGTGTTTTTTAACGGCGTCACGATCATGAAACGTCACGTCCACGTCTTTTGCATTGGGTTCAAACGGCGGATGAACATCGAGATACCCCCCCTCTAGGAAAAAACACGAGGAACAGGCGTTTTTGGGCTTGAGCTTGAGATTGTTTCTCGCTGCATGCATGCGTTACTGATATTTTGTATTCGTGTAGTTTTTCTGTTTGGCTTTTTGTATTAGTTAGTTACTCGGAATAGTATGAATAGCTTCTTTTTTTTTTCTTCTCCCCTCTTAGTACGAGGTTATATTGAGATGAATGAGCAAATGATATGAGAACATCCCAATTGAATTGATTTTATGAACAGAAGTATTTTCCATTCCTTTTTCTTTAAACCCATAACGCCAGGAAAAAAACCAAATATAACTAGCTACACGATGTGATTGCTTGACCGTCCCTTGCACAAAAGCAAAAAAAGTCTCTTTTTCTCGCGATGAACTTGCAACATCTACGCGATCCTCCCAGAATATTCCCTCCCACCTCCTGATGAACAATTTTCCCAACCCTTACAAAATCTTCCAGGGCTCTACACTGCTAACCAGTAGTAGAGAACCACAGCAATTAGCCCGCCGTAACCTTCGTGTAGATGTTGCGCGGCAAAAGCAAAAAAAAGCAAAGCAAAAAAGAGAGAGGACGGGACGGTCAAGTCTCCAATTCTACGTAATTACCAAGTCTCCGTCGCGGATCTCGAGGAAGTTGGTCGGACAACCTACTTGGCGAAGGTCCGTGAAGAAGCCTGAAGGGGGGGAGTCAGTCAGGTATATAACGGATGATGCTGTTTGAGAGAGAGAGAATGACTTACGCGCGTTTTCCTTCATGGTGTTCAGTGTTTCTACAGTGTACGGAGCAGGAAGGACGTCGAGGATCTAGTACAGTGAGCAGAAGCATCTTCTTCTGTTGCGGGAGAAGACCTACCTCTCTAGCCTTTGTAGCAATCACCTTTCCTGCATCGCAAGCATCGTGGGGATCGGTAATGGAACCTGCGGCGGTATTGGCGTTGGCCGGAAGTGTGCCTACGGGCCGCTTGCCTGCCATGTTGCTTGTAGTCACCGATTCCTGTTTGAGAACCGGCATGCTGATCCGAGGGATTCTGCGTAGCTTCGTGTAGAGCTCGTGAACGGATTCCTCGACGAACCTGGCGCAAGGTACTTGCGGCCAGTAGCCTACCATCTTGAGGTATCGGATAATGCACCCGTGGTTGAACAGCGTGCACAGCGAAGAGTCGTCGTAGATTGTACCAGGCTGCGCTTGATGCGCTTGGCATGTGTTGTGGTCAATCATGCCGCGTACAAAATCGTACGTTACGTTGAGCAACGCTGCGATTGCCTTCAAACGGGCGTGCTTGAGATGGGCTGATGGCCTATTAGTATATGCCTAGTCATAGGTTCGCTTTGCATGGGTTGAGCGAGACTCACCAAGACACTCGGCTGGGAAGAAGCCTACCACCACATCATCGGTACCCGGGGTGAGCAAGTGTCCATCTACATCGACACGGCAATTTACTACTAGAAACTTTGCTAGTTTATAGTAGTCGTCAATTAGGCCGAATTGATGGGCGATGAACAGCCACTGCGCGCGGCCAGGTCTCCTGCGGGTAAAAGTATAATTAGCTTGGATACGAACCAGGAGGTCTTGCTCTCCTCGAAGACTGGGTACATACAAGATCTTTGTTTGGTGAGGAGCAATCCATTTCTCAAGAAAGGGCGATAGCTTTTCGTTCACTCCATATTTGCAGGAGATGCGCGCCATCTCGATCAGCTGTCCGAAGTCGAGATTCTTAGGCACCTAGGAACATACTTTAGCACGTGGAAACCTACTAGGTACTGGAACAAATACCCTGGTGAATTGAGCGTGCACAATATACATTAGTACCAGCATCATATCGGCGTTGTCCTCTGGCAACCGGACATAAGAACGCCTCTTGCCCCAAGACCTCTCGCGGATGCTCTTGGAAACAATTTCGCGGAATAGATCATTCAAGCGCTTGAGGTCGCGCGATACAACGATTTGTAGTGCTCCGTTCTGCCGCTCCTCGCTACCAACGACCAAGCAGAGATTGCCCTTAGCATGGACTATAGCCTCGCCGGCTACAGCCTCGCCGGCTACAACTCCGTCGTCTATCTCGAGCGATGATTCACGAATGCTTTCGAGCTCGCTCTCGGCGTCACTATAGGGACGTACATCACCGTCTACAAAAGTCAGCAAAAGTCAGGATACGGCAAAATGCCAAAAGAACCCTCAAATGTGCATGTGATTTGGATCTCAGAAGCCCACTCAGCAAAATCTTGCCTCTCGAGCTGTCTGGCAATTGATCTAACTTCGGAGTCGGAGGATGGATCGGCAACCATTGTGGCTTCATCCGAGTTAGAGCCAGGATCAGAGTCAGGCCTAGAATCACTGTCCATGCCATTCTCTAATGGTGGCGGAGGTTCGACTTCCTGGGATGAAGATGGGGACAGAACTGGAGCTGCAGTCGCAGGGTGATGATCTGTTTGGCTAGTATCCTGTTGGGGTGACTGCAGTTGACGTCGTATGCGAGCATCAAATGCGTGTTTGAGTGGATGATACTTTTGAAACCGAGCGCGGATCTCATTGCTCTCCATGGTCATCTGTCGTAGCAGATTTGTGAGCAGTAACTGCCGTCTCAGATTGGCACTATCGGTCCGGGAAGATTGCCACTGGAGCGTTGAGTTGCACCTATTCTTTCGTGGCATTCCCGGTATGTTGTCAGGTGAAGCTAGATGGTATGAGAGTAGTGTCGCAATGAGTACTCTCTGTGCGTGTATAGCAGCAATCCGGCTCAGTCGCGGGCAAAAGAAGCGGCCTTGTGGTAAGATTGTAGAAACGACAGAATTGAGAGGCATGCAATATAGAATGAGATGGTATGAAAGTGAAAGACTAACCTTTAGGTGTGTATGGGTTTATTGGAGTCGGGAGCCACGACATCGAGGGGGCGCGGTCTTCCTGTTGAGATTGCTCTTGCCAGAGTGGACTGCTCCTGTTGCCCGTCTGAGCAATGCTACCTCCGCGCCGCACAACGGTGAAGGTCGGCTGTTCCAGCGACACTTGCGAAGACATGATTATTGAAACACTGGTCGAGGGGTCTTTTGGTCAGGATTAAAGAAGAGACAGAGAGGATTAAGGAAGAGAGAGACAGAGAGAGAGAGGGATGATTATTGGAATTCAGATATCTGAATTTTCGATCTCTTAGTTTTCGATCTCTGAGTTTTCGATCTCGCATTTTTTAATCTCGCACTTTTCGATCTCGCCTTGCACATGCTAACCGGCCCAGTCCAAATCTGGTGAGGGCACGAAAATGATGTTGGGCTCATAAACAACGGTAGCCAATATCTTCATCCAAAGGACGTCAGGGAAATCACAGCAGAACCATAGTCTGTCTACATTTAGCGCTATCGTCAAGCTGCAGCCTTGATACGGAGCTCGAGTACCCCCGTAGCCGTTTTTAGCTGTTGCTGTTCGAGATGCCATTGTCGAGGAGGGTAAGGAGAGACATGTATCGTCATGATAGAACCTGAGATGATGGTTCTACGAGCTCGCGTAGGGTATAGTCCAGAGAGGCAGGGGTGTCACTGCGCTACTAGGCTTAGGTGATGCGCTGCAACAACAAATAACCTTCACTCAGTTGGCAACAACGCCCACCAAGTCCGTCCCAGCCAAGCAATCTGAACCGCGGAACAATGTAATGATACCCGCACAGTTGTCGATCTCAACCATGTGTCTGCGGAATGCGAGAATCGGGCTTTCTCAGGATCGTTCCAGAGTTTGGCGGACCAGAAACCGCAGTTGGGGAGGGGAGGACTAGACGGTATGGGATGGCGTCGACAAGACAATGCGATGGATCTGTGTCAGGCGGACTGACGACTCACAGCCCGATACGAAAACACCATGTTGCCTTTTGAGCGGAAGTGAAGCCGACCTGTTCGCTTCAACTCGGTTTCAGCCACGCTTGGAGTTGCCTTGGGCGTCACGTGAGCCCAGTTCCGCCGAGCCCTTGCGGACCAGGCGCGCACCGCCCAGGGCTTGCGCCGCCGAGGGCAATCAATGGATCAGGAATCAACGGATCAGGATGTCGCACGGCCGTGTGTCCTGGGCGCACCCGGGGCTGGCCTTGTCCAAGCACAGCGGATGGAGCAGCGGACTGTCGAATCGGGGCCACGGTACTCTGCAGCAGCGTCCCATTGTCCCATTCTTGGGCGCGTCGCACAATTTGCCAGCGGAAGCCTGGGCGGACTCGGACAGGGCTTTGAGTGGGCCTTGGCGTACCTCATGACCTGGCGCACGAGAACAGCGAGCGGCGTCACGGTGCGGCGGAAGGGCTCTCCAGCGCTCCTCACTCCGGGCCAAGCAGCATGGCGACGGCCAAAGGCGACGGCTCCAACGCACTCAAACGCTGCTGTTGCCGCGCGATCCGTCTTGTCGGCCTCAGCACGTCCAGGAGCAGCGTCGAACTGCGCCGAGCTCGGCGCCGTGTGATTGGTGTCCGCAAACGTATCGACTTTTGCCCAGTAACGTGCCCAGCCCTTGGCTATGGATCTGGTGTAGGAGGCCAAGCCCAAGACATTCTCCCAAGGTCTTGAGAGCGCAAACTGTATGTAACCACTTGTCTTGCCTCTCCTGAGGGCAAGACTCCGCCTGATCTATATCATGACCGACTGCTCGTCGTCCTCGCCCCTCTACTTCGCTTGTACCACGCCATTGATGTTCGCCGAGTCGTGACCAATCGCAGTCGGCCATGGACCCCCAGCCTCCGCCGGCGCCGCACTCTCCGGCCCACCACCACCGCCAGCAATACTCGTCCGACCGTGGTCGTCGCGACTACGACCATGCCTACAGCGAGAAGGACTTGGACGAGCGCCAGCAGAATGCGCTGCGGACCGGGCGGGGCAGCAAGGGCAGCAACAAGAGCCGCGCTCATGATTCCGTCATCTCGCACCCGCTCTCCCCAACCGGCCCTACGCCACCGAGCCCTTCGAGCAGCATCTCCTCCGAACGAAAGCATCGCCCCACATCAAAGATCCAGCACTCCCACGGTATAGACCATGTGCCCTATCCTCAGCGAGCGCACCTCGATCCAGAGAAGGCAGATGTCTCGCCCCACAGCCCGCGAACACCGGCTCGTGTTTCAGCATCCAATCCGGACGTAACAGCCATCATATACGACTCTGGCGAGTACCACGACAAGGGACCTGAAGACAAGCCGGTGCAGTTGTTGGTATGCTTGACTCGTCCATGGAAACTTCATGGAAGCGTGAACTGACTGAATTGCAGCTATTCCTCTCCGGGCCCTGCGCGCTGCTCTCCCTCCTCATCACCCTCTGGACTTTTGTCGCGCTTCTCATCGCGCTTCTTCTCCAGCCTTTCCGCCTCTTCTCCTCGCGGTCTACGTTGCCGACGCAACTCACCACATTTCTCGCTCCGCCGCTTAACCTCCAACTTCACCTCGTCTACTCGTATGCGCAATCCACAAATTACAGCGCTCCTATGCTGGTCGTCATTCACCTATTTTCCCCATTCGTGGCGATTGGAGTTGCAATAGCTGCATGGACGGCGGCCTTCTTCTGGTTCTTCTCAGCCATCTTGGGCGATCCTGCTGGGCAGGATGGCCACAACGACGGCAAAGAGAGCATTCTTGGGGTGCGGAATTGGTGGGATAGATGGCTTTCACGGGCATTGAGATAACGCCGTCGAATGGGGCATCACTCGATTGATTTTTTCTTATTTAGCATCATTATCATGATAATTCTGGCTTCGGCTAGAGTAACACTTGTATAGCGGCATTTGCAAGGCGTATCACGGTTTGAAAAGGTTCTGGGCTCGCCCGAGTTACTGGGGCTGTCCTAGCACGGGCGTTTGATCACTTTACTCGATTGTTCATTGGCTCGATTTGGTGCAGGCGGCATTCTGTATGAACTATCTGAGGGGGATTGGGTCTTTTGGCGGTAACCGGGTCGATATGATATCCCTCAAGTCTTAACATCAATACATTTCATCCATCAAAAATTTCAGGTACACTACTATCTTCCTCGTATTCTTGACCACAAAGGGTATGAGGCAGCGCAAGAAGATTGTGGCCATCCAACAAGGGCAGCAGGAGCACCAAGCTTTTCCGACTGATTAACATCCAACAATGGAACGAATTACGCAGGTTCCTTCCCAACAACAACAGCGCCAACCAGGGAACCCAAAAAAAAACAAAAGCCTCGCAAAATAGCGCCCCCTCCCACACCCCCCCATCCCGATCCGCGAATGCAACTACTGATGCCAAAATGGAACCTCACAACTTCATGGTTCCACGGCACATGCCGCTAAACTAGTCTCCCAACCCACACACACACACCCCAATCTAACTCTCGGAACCCCCCTCCCTAAACCGCGAGAATTAATTCAAACAAGAAGCAGAAGGTTCTCTGCAAAAGCTGCTTTGCTTGGGTCAAGCACCCACGGCACGGCACGACACCCTACCCTAACATGATTACCTTACCGGAAAAGTAAAGTAAGTAAAAAAAAAAATGTGGACCACTTTCGCCCTTTTGCCAATGCTTCCCGCCAATGCTGGCTGATGCGTTGCCAACGCGCCAGTGCGCACCGCCCTTTTTTTTCTTTCTTCTGCTCCCGCCGAGATGCCGGCGGGTTGCAGCGGAGGGGGGGTGGGGCTTGGCGGGCGAGATTTACGGAGGAGAGGGGGATTCCGGATGTTCTTTTCGTGGATACCAAGAGCGGTGGAGATTGACGTAGGAAAATGTTTGGTAGTGTGCGGAGAAGCTCCGAGTGGGAGGTTGTGGGTTGCTTTTCTTCCCTAGTGGGTTTGTGGCCATGGTTCTGAATTACGAGATCTAAACTCACCGACGGGGTGGGTAATGACTTGGCGATGACTCGGAAAGAAGATGGAAAAAAAAAGCGAGGGAGGCAATAAAGTTTGCTCTCAATCAGCTGTGCAAAATGGGGAGCCACCCACCCCCCTACCAGCTTCGCCATCTACATACAAGACTGCCTAAGACAACTCGGCCCGAGAAGATTGGCAGACAGTGGGAGATCACAGGAGCTGACGTTCCGAAAATTCCTCGGCGACACTCCGACCAAGACGGAAGATCGGCCATGTGAAATTGACGTGTTTTCTTGGGTGTTGGGCAACAAGACGGAGACTTTAGAAAGATGAGACGCTGACCTCTTGGGACCCGCCGGGGAGCGTGTGAACTCAAGAACGAGTGCGGTGACAAGTGATGACTGTGCTAAGATATGGCGTGATGTCGATCATTCTTGGGGATATTGATGAAAGGACTTATCATGAGCGATTCTCTACGCGGTTCACTTGCCATGATGCGGAGAAGTGCGCAGTGACGACTCAAGTTACTCCTCTAACCCGGGATTAACAGGATTAACATGTACATAAGGCCGAGGCGGGAGGGCCCGGAAAGGTGTGAGACCTGACTTCTTGGGTGCTCTAGGCGGCTTGTGTGGCTCGGGGCATATCAAAGGGTGATCGTTGCTTGGGCTGAGGAAAATCCCCGAGGGAAAAGTCGAACCGATTAATGAGAAAATTCGGCAATAGCATCCTTCACTTATTCATATATCAAAGATAGGTATCAATGAATAGGCTTATCAAAACAATGTATTGTTGAAGAATAGTAGTAGTGTATAATAGTAGGTACGCTTTAATAATCTCCGAGATTGGATCCTAGCCATAAGAACATGTTCCATTGATATAGCAGAATGAAACTTGGACACAGGCACGACTGCTCCATAGATATGCTAAACGCTTCATTAAGTTTTAGGAGTATAGACATAAGATAAAAATTAAATTCGTAGTCGTTGTATTTCATGAGAAGTAAGGGGCAATGGATCTGAATAGCGTGCCGGTATCGTGGTAGGCATATGTATCGTTTTCGGTACGTCGGTCATAGATAGTGTAGTCCTCAAAGGCGGTCTTGACTCTGGCTCTTTACTCTTCTTCAGTGCCCTGGCTCTCGTTATTTCTCTCTGCAGGCAGTTTCGCAAGCACTTTTCTACTAATGCTGGGTCACTTGCTGCGAAGACTTCGTTCATGTCGAGCCGCATGCTCCACCGTCTCAAGCAGCTTCTCTCACTCCCGATTTCTTTCTGGAAGATATGGTCTAGGAAGGCGTAGGAATCGGTAAAGGTCTTGTAGCAGCTTGAGCATGCAAAAGTCGCCCGGGAATCATGGTTTGCCGAGGGCTTATGAACAGCGGTGTGTGATGCAAAGAGTACCCTCCGGTACTCTGGGAGTCCGGAATGTGCAGAAACGGCAATGTGGGCGTCGCAATAAGGGCATATTTCTCGTTCGTCGTAACGGTCGTGTGGTCGTACTTTCTTGGTATGAATGGGTGTCACGTGTCTGTCTTTCTGATCTTTCCGTAGCTGTAGAGCGAATGGACAGAAAGTGACCGAAAAGCGCGGTGGTGGAAGAAAAGGCTTTGATTTTGGTGTTGTTGACAATTGCGTATACTGGTCTTGCACGGCGCTTAGGCAGGCGCGACGAACCCCTCTTGCTGCTTTCATGATATCATCATAGGGGATTTTTACGGGAGATCGAGCATGGGCACAGTCGAGTAATGGAACGCTGACTTCGTATTGGAGGCGTAGAAGTTGTGTTGAGAGGATGGCGTGGCACGTTGCTTCTTACGATTAGGTTTACTCTGGGTATACAAAGCCACACTTAGGTCTTCAATACTTACAGTCTCCTCGGTCGAACCTTTGGCCAAATCTCTCTTGCCCATCCTCAATCATCCTCTGTACGCGACGTCCCAGACTCAATGCCTTCGCAAGTGGGTCCTCTCGATTAGTACCAGCTATACATTCCCAAGCGGATCGCCTTCGGCGACTTCGTGTCAGCCATTGCTCATAGGCTTCATGTGCATTCTGGAATTCGCGGTCAATGTCCCAGAGCAAGAAGGACGTGTAGTGTTTCTCTTCCCATGTAGTAGAGATGGTAATGGCAGACATGATGGAATAGTGTGCGCAGCGATTGAGCGAAAAATTAGAAATTAGTTGCCATCAGGTATATAAGTAGGAAGCAGGACAAGAGTAGGTTTCGAGAAGCTCAAATAAAGTACTTCGGTACGTGCAACAAGCCCCGGATAAATGCCGAAAGCCAGCGCGATCTGTCGATGAAGCCGCAAAAACTTGGCCACAGAGCGATCCTTCGAGCTAGTGATCAGGGCTGCTGCGCTGGCATATACATATAGCTCTCGTAATTCGTCATGCTTCTGCAGGAACTCCTGCAGCAAGCAACGCCAGCTGAATTTTGAGGTCCGAAGAAAAAGGGGATCGCGCGCTGTGGCGCGCCTAGACACTATTGAATCATGGTGTTGGCTGAGATTGATGGCGATGTCGGCTCGCTTGTCGTTTCTTCGCGACGCGTCTGTAACGCGCACTCTAGACAGAGACGAGGCGTTCTTTGAAGCTGTCGTTCAATATACTTGCGATGCTGGCCGATACTGTCAGACTTCATGGCACTTTGCGCGAAACCAATGTTATGCAAGCTCGCATGAATGAGATGCCATCATCTCACCTTCGTGGCCCAAGCTCCTCGTTCGCGCCAACTTTGAGCGCAGCTCGTGTCAGGTTCCTGCAGCCACAGACACGTCAATAGATTTGCTCACATCCAATGGTGCAATGCTCGTTCGCTCAAAATTACGAATGACCGTTGCAGGTCTGCCAACGCATTTGTTGTTTATCTGATGTCTGTTCAGCCTCATGAGGAAGGGCATGATCGACGAACCCCACGTCACGGGCGTAGCTCGTGCCCCACTAAGATGGATTCGAGCTTTACATCCGACAAGCAACCCTGACCCTGCAACAACCACAATCTCTTCGCGGACTCATTACGAAGCTCGGTCCCAGCGTTCAATCGCCTGTTGTTTATGAGATAGTCAAGATTATAGATTCAATATGTCACACAGCCACTCACATGACGGCGCGCCACATTCGCATGGTGGAGGTGACCATGGACACACGCACGAGATTCTTGATGGGCCAGGGAGCTTCCTAGGACGCGAGATGCCCATCATCGAGGGGAGAAATTGGGAGGAAAGGGCTTTTACCATTGGCATTGGAGGGTACGCCTCACAACTAAATCTGAAAAACCTATTGAGCGGGGGCCTTGAGGATCTAGATTGAGAATGTAGCTAACATACCCAGCCCGGTTGGTTCCGGAAAGACAGCTCTCATGCTTGCTCTCTGCAAAGCTCTCCGAACTCGTTTCTCGATAGCCGCCGTTACAAACGACATTTTCACTCGCGAGGACTGCGAATTTCTGACCAAGAACCACGCTTTACCGGCGTAAGTCTCTTTTTACCCACCATTTGCAATCCACACGTGTAAGGAAGCTGAATATTGATTCAGAGAACGTATTGTGGCCGTTGAGACTGGTGGCTGCCCCCACGCCGCCGTCCGCGAAGATATTTCTGTAAACCTACTCACCCTCACCCAACTGCATGCCAAATTCGACAGCGACCTCCTCCTCATCGAATCTGGCGGTGACAACCTAGCCGCCAACTACTCGCGGGAGCTCGCTGATTTCATCATCTATGTAATCGATGTGTCCGGCGGAGACAAGATCCCGCGAAAGGGAGGCCCGGGCATCACCCAGTCGGATCTACTGGTTGTGAACAAGTGTGATATAGCAGAAGCGGTGGGTGCTGATCTAGATGTCATGGATAGGGATAGTAGGAGGATGAGGGAGGGAGGACCGACAATTTTTGCTGTTGTAAAGAGTGGGAAGGGTGTAGATAATATTGTGGATTTGATACTAAGCGCGTGGAAAGCTAGTGGCGCCAGTCAGGCGAGAAAGGGGAAGTTTGAGCCGGTGACGATGGAGTAACTTTGAAAGAAGATACTCTAGGAGTAGACTAGTTGTAATCTTATGAACATCATGGTTGTCCGCCTTCTTTTGATTGAACCTATATGATACACAGTTATACAGAATTTACATGACTTCTCTATGCCATTGGTACCGGCCTTAAATGCCCATCTTTATCATATTTCGCCTTGAAGAACGTATAACTTAAAGTTACCGTCTCGATCCCTTTCATATTCGCATCTCTTACAAACTCCGGATCAATGTAGAAGAAAACCGGCATATCCACCGTCTCCCCCGCATTCAACCTCTGCTCCTCAAAGCAGAAACATTGGATCTTAGAAAAGTACGGCGCAACCTGTCCTGGTGTGACGGAGTATGTGGCCACACCAATAATATCTTCCTCGGACTTATTTGTTGCCGTATAGAAGGCAAGGGCGGTTTCGCCGGGGAGGACGCGCACTTCGCGCTGCTGAGGGACAAACTTCCAGGGGAGAACGTCGGACACGGAGCCGTTGAAGGTTATGCGGATGCGTGGATGGGTATCTATGGGCTTCAGGCGTTCGCCAGGATCGATGGTCGAGTCGCCGCCGTGGGCGGCAGATTTGATGGGTTGGCCGCCCCAGCCGGTGGTTTGGCAGATCTTTGGGGAAAGTCAGTGCGAGATACTTTCTAGCGATTGATATTAGACATACCATTTTATACATGGGTACTGAGCCGTACGAAAGCGCGACTGTGCCCAAAATGATGCTGAAGACATAGTTCCTTCCATCTCGTCAGTAGAGCTTCCGCAAATGAAACATAGCTGGGCCGCATACATTGTTGTCCTATTCTTCTCCTTATACCGCTCTTGCATGTGACCCATTGAGGGCGTGGTGCTCTGCTTAGGACTTGTCGTTGTATTTAAACATCTTCGCGGTCGTACGATCCGGACATCCGACGATAGATGGGGTCGCACAGATGCCCGTGAGCAAGATGAGCATATCCATTCGGAAAATAGTCGCGACGACTGTCGTATGGGCGTTGAGACTGACATTGTGTGGGGGGGTTGAGGTCGAATAGTGTGAACTGATGATGAGCACAACGAGGTTTCGCCCGCCGATGGGAAATCTAACCTTTTTCGGACAGCTAGAAGTGGAGCGAGGCGAGCTTAGGCCAGGCATTAAACTTCCTTCCCGAACAACATTCCGGTTAAGCACTGCGAATTGCTGCTTTCTTCTGTTGAATCGATATAGACAAGTATATTTGTCGGTATTGATAATATTATGACCGAAATTCTGTGTGGCATTTGCAACACCGCGCCAAAGAAGTACAAATGTCCCACCTGTTCCCTGCCCTAGTACGTCTCCTAGAAGCTCATTGGAAATACCCTATTCATCAACTCTAGCTGCTCGATAGTCTGTTTCAAGCAACATAAATCAACGCATCCCGAAAATGCCCCAACGCCCTCAATCTCAGCTGCCGAGCCGCTCGAGATACCTAATCCAGCTCCACCGGCCCCTCCCCCAAAGTACCTCCGCTCAAAAACCGATTTCTCCCTTCTTTCCACGAGTCCAGAATTTCGGACACTCCTCGAATCGAATCCAACCCTTCTTCCAGCACTTCAACGCATATACGCGGCGACTATAGAACCGGAGCCTGACGATGAGCCGCGAACTAGAGGGAGAGGTTATCGCGGGCGGGGATGGTCGAGAGGAAGAGGGAGGGGGAGAGGTGGAAGAGGTGGATGGAATGGTGAAGAGAGGGAGGTAAAGTGGACTCCTAAGAAGGGCGATGCAGACGCGATGAAGCTGCTTAAGGGATTGAGGGAAGGAAAGAAGGGCGATGGTGAGAAAGAAGCCATGGCCGAATTCATAAAACTTGTGGAGGAGATGGTTGGTCCAAAGGATCAGGCAGACGGTGGCACAGATGAAGAGAAACAGATGGCAATGGACACATGATATGCGCAATAGAAGCTATCATCAGTGAATGAGGCTCGAAATTGTGCTTGAAACGCTAGCACCACAGAGCGAGGTGTGTACATGAGCTTCATCCGTAAAGGATCACCTCTGATTCATGATAATAGATACGATTTGTATTCAGGGACATCGATCACACGACAGCCAATTTGGCAATTCCACGTCCGATAGCACAGACACCAGTCCACCGCCTAATTCTGCCTGAACACCTAATTCTCATGTTGAAAGCCCGAAAATCATGTCGAATACCAAGATTGCGGTGCAGCTCCGCAAAGACAGAGAGCTGCACTTACGGAGCCCGGAGAGAACGAGTTTAAACAGGATCTTGAGGAGACGACAACATGTTACCAATAGCTTCGTTGGTAGTCACGGGCACATCCTGATGTATCGTGTTTCTTTTGTCGTGTTAGTTACCATGACACAACAAAGCGGAGAGGAAAAAATACCACAGTCCATGTCTTTAAAAGTGCATGGTGGGTATGCTTTCTAAAAGCGGCACATAGAGGTCCTTCGAGATCCAAGTCACCCATGCACACGACATAAGCACACTTGCCGTTTGCTTGAGATGCTTCTGCAGGGCCCCAAGTATGCTTGGTGCGAATGCGCAGGAAGGCTTTCCAATAACTCAGGACGCTGCCGCAAAGATTCGTGGAATCTCTAGGAACCGGATACAGACCAAGCTTGTGGAACTCCATGACAAGAATTCCGATCTTTTGTGTGATGCACTTTTCTGTATCGTTTATGCACGTCTTTGTGTGAAGGGCGCTTTGGAGGGCGGCGTCGCATTTTTCGACCATCTCTGTGAGAAGATCGCGACGTGTCTTGTTGACCTGGTCTAAAACTAAAAGTCAGTGCTTGAAAACAGAGAAATAGGTCCTTATTCAGGATCAGCATTCCACTTACCGAGAATACTGTCGGGGAGATCCTCGCGGAGAACGATCTGTTCACCATCCCACATATAGTAGAACTTTCCAGAGCCTTTGTCAATAGCTACATTAAATGCAAGCGCGTTGATCAAATAGTCTCGATCGGCTGCAAAGTCGAGTAAGTGTGCGACGTAGATAGAGTCCTGAAGTTTGGCATCTTGCTGCCAATACGGCTGGATGCCCCTAATTTTGATCACCCAATTGTGTATGGCCTCGAATCGCTTGATGACGTCGGCAAGAAGATATTTGTCGCAGAAAACTGCCAGGTCTTCAAGCTCATTGTGGCTCAGCTCGTCAGGTAGCTCCGCGAACTGGTGGTGCAAAAGGCGGAGAACGAGTAGGAACGTGTCTGGTGAATCGTCCGGAAATTCGATCTCTGCTTTTGAGCTCTCCACATACTGTCCGCTCAGCATTGCTTTGAACGGTGCGCTTGCCATTCTGAGTGAGCCGCTGTTGATTTGAATCTTCTTGATGCCACGTTCTTGCGTGCCGACAACAAGGGTCATATCATATTTATCGTCCACGGTCACAACTTCGATGCTATCAGAGCGCGATGCCTTGGACTGAATGTCGTCCTGCTCTGTATCAACTCCGGCTTCGATAGTTGTTGAGTGTCCAGAGTTCGGTGTAGCTGAATCAGTGAGGTGCTGCCGTTTGGCAGCGGCAGCGGCAGCGGCAGAGGCAGAGGCAGAGGTAGTGGCAGTGGCAGAGATGGGGGGCGATTCTGGAGAGTTACCGGTTAGGGAACTTACTGGAGAACTGGCCATGTTGTCGTATGTCCTCTTCTTGCTGATGTCGGACATTGTTGTTGTGGTAAGAGAGAAAGTCACGCACAGAGCCTCTTGTTGGGAGCAGAGGTTCTTTGCCAAGCCTCCATTGGAGGTGAAAGTGAAATGGACCTGGACGGAAGCTTGACATGTGATGCGATGAAGGTGAAAGACGTGACTTAACGAATAAGAGTCATCGGCAGGTCAACATACTCGCTATGCTGTTTGGGGGGCGGGGAGAGCGCCCCAACATGCTGCCCAAAAGACGTCCAATATACGTCTATATATACCAGTTAAATTTGTCCATACTTCATAAATCGACTCACTAGCGGCGCTGGTGATAGGGCCTAAGATTTCACCGACCATCAATGCCGGCAAAGCGAGGACGTGAGTTCGATTCGGGGTTGTGGCGATAGGTGATGTGCCATATAATCAGAATTTCCCCCACCCAAAATAAAATCAGGTAATGCTGATTTTCCCTGAGAACGCTCCAATGCGAGTGCAGGTTTTTTGCTAATTTTCTTTTCTTTTCTTCTTGTTCTCTTTTTTTCTTTCTTGGGTGCCGCCCTGCCCTGACACGATTGAGGCGAAGTCGTCACGAATTCAGAACGTCTATCCATATTGGGAGAACTAATACTGATGTGAAATTTTGTTCAATCATGTCCCACTACTGTTACTATCAGATGACCGCTTGATATGACTAGAGTCAGTGCTTGAATTTGAGATGTTAGGGTGTATCGACTTTTCGATTGCAATTGCCTCCGTGACATCACCACTGCGAGAACAACGCGTACTAAAACGCAAGGTTCTACTTGTACTAAGCAGCACAACATCTATTTCCTGTTCTGTTATTCTAAATACAAATGTCTGAGTTTTACTAATCTTCAACGCAGCTAATTCAAATATGGCAAAGCGAAGCAGTGGCCGCTGTGCGACTGCGAAACAAGTCAATGTTGAAAAAAGCAGGACCAAGCATATCCCAGAATGACTCTACACAAAATACCGCTACACACATTATTACAATCTAAAATGCTACGTCGCGCAGCCTTGACTCGTAGATGACTGATCATTTTTTGAAGAAATTAGTTACATGGTATTCTGTTTAGCTGATCTGTGAGGCACACATGAGAGGATTGAGACACCGCTGAGAATCAAGAAATAAGTGGCATTAGAGGGCCAGACACGAGCAGATTTGACTATGCATTTGCCCATCCGCTACTCCATACCCAAGATCAGCGTGCATCCACGGCATCGATAGATTGAGCAGGCGGCGGTTGGTTTCAAGAACGACTTATCGGCTTGCGACATTGCGCTTTATTGGGTAGTCTGGTACAGATCTCACGCTACTCTTAATTAAACGGCGCAAACTCAATCGCAGAACAGCATTGGCTGCTCTGGGTCTGGTGATGATCATTATAGTACGAGTCACTGCTTGTGTGCCGGCTCGTCGTTACACAAGATCAGTATCTTTAGCAGCCTCTTTGCTCAAAGTCATATTCTACAGTGGTAAAAACGGCTATTTTTGAATTTGAGAAGCTGTAAGGTCCACAGCAGACTTGAGGAGCAAAAATAGCCGAGTTCTTATCCTCTATCTATACCTTCAGCTTCGCCCTATCCAATCGTAGGATCTGTTCACACGCATCTTTCCCATTAAGATAAACTTTTCATTGTTTCACAGCATCTGCGGCTTTCTTCATTCAGTCATACTCTGTTCGAGAGATGGGATGAAGTTGGCTATATAAGAGAGCTCAAGGCTATCACTCTTTCACTTTTTCTACATAACACTCCCATTCTGCAAATTTCTTCCACATCATATCTTAAACTTCAAGTTCCTGACTGGCTTCATCATCCGCATTGATTAAATCATCTTGCTTACCAAAAATTACAACAACGGTCTTGAACCCGGCCATTTTAACAATACTACACTCGATCGATTCCTATCAAAGCTATTCATAAGCGAATCATTATGGCTACGAATCCCTCTGCGGGTCCTTCCAGTGCTGAAGGCAAAACTGGTGTTGATGCTGCTGTTTCAAGGGGAAAGTGGGCCAAGCCTGGGAGTGTGATGTCTACGCAACCCCCTGGTCAATCTAAGCTGTTCTTCCTGTTCGACAAGGACCAAATTTGTGGCGTTGACTACGAAACCTGGAATAATGAGGCCTGGTATTCTATCGTCGAAGAACTTGTATCAAAGACAAAGGCGCAAAGACCGATCAGGTGCAAAAATCTAGTCCATTGCGTCCCTGCTGCAATCTGCCAGGATCATGCCTCCGCCTCTTTTGGTACCGACTGGGCCAATCACCTTATTGATGTGACTTCCTTTCCTGAAAAGGGCTTTATGCAAAAAAAGATTGCCCTCCAAGAGTATGGTGAGTATGCTGCGCAAGCAGATTACCCAACACCTGGCGACGGATATGGAATACTGCTCTAGCATCAATACTGTGTCATTATGCACAGTCCGAACGCATCAGCATACGCATGGAGACATTGATCAGGTGTATACATAAATTTGCTACACGGCCCATGGCTATCTCAGTTCGGTAAGTTATTTTCTTGTGTGACGGACAATTTCCTTCTTCCTTTATGGGCTGGGCTCAGGCGAATCCTCATGGACTATGGGATTGACCGTGTACTAGATACACTGTCGGGACTCTGGAGCAACTACATTCAAGATCGGAGGCCCAAGATGGTATTGGCTGTTTCTATAATTACTTTTACTTTGTCTCTCATTTATCTGCTTTAATGATGATTCTTTGGAGGACCTATCTCCCTATCTCTCATTAATGTTATCTAATTTTTTGATTGGCATTTGCCTACGCCACTCCTTTATAGATGTAATCAATAGAATGAATAGACAGATCTGCCTTATCAAAATAAGTCTTTGCTTTCAGTTAAGATCTCTTATAAGATAATTCTGAATGTGAATTTTGAAAGTATAGATTGTTTTTGTAGATTACGCCTGACTATTTAATATATTCACAAGTGGGGCTAGAGCGTCATTACTAGAGTTAGTACCCTGTTGCACCAGCCGTGCCCATGGTGTAAGAACGGCAACTCGAATGGAGCACGTAGCGGTGACCAAGAAGCTAGATCGATCCCTAGTGGTTATAACTATGTTCGCTTTGTGAACGGATTGAAGATATAAAATGTAGTTTAAGGAGCCATACATTTCACTCCATAAACACGACAGTTGGCTTGTGTTAGAGATTTCGTGCTGTTTGAGTGAAGTTAAGAGACCCTTTGTCATCGGCGGTTTCGATACCACTAGAAAATGGATTTGTGACCGCCTACCCAAAAGGGTTAGCAGCACGCTAGACCCCTCCACAGGGTGAGTCCGGATCGGCCTCTGAATTAATTATCCGACGAAAAGACTCACAAGACTCATACTTCGAATTCCCTTCCGTACAACACTCTTCCTGACCTGAGTGACTCACATTACCCACCGTCCTTCTATAAGAGCTGTGCTCGTCAGCCCAACCATTTTGGCACCTATCTTCTCTTTCATCTCTCGACGCAAAAGTATCACTATGGACGCAATTAAGAAAACCTTCGCGCAGTGCAAGAAGGAGGGCAGGGTATTCACCAATTGACATCTGAATGTCTATAGATTTCTGACAATGTTTGTAGTCTGCCCTCATTACCTATGTGACCGCGGGGTACCCCACCGCGCAGGCCACGCCCGATATTATGCTCGGAATGGAGGCCGGTGGTGCCGGTGAGTGCTAAGAAACCCCAAATCATGTTCAAACCAGTCAATTGACACTCAAAGACCTCATTGAGCTTGGTATGCCCTTTACGGACCCAATTGCAGATGGTCCCACGATCCAAAAGTCGAATACTGTACGCTGAGTCATTCGCCACTTCTAGCACCCGACAGCTTCTAACGAAAGCCACACAGCAAGCGCTTAAGAATGGAGTAACAACTGAAGGATGCCTCCAGATGGTCCGCGATGCGCGGAAGCGTGGCCTCAAGGCGCCTATTTTGTTGATGGGATACTATAATCCGCTACTTAGCTACGGCGAAGAGCGTATGCTACAAGATGCAAAGGAAGCAGGCGCAAACGGCTTCATCATGGTCGATCTACCTCCAGAGGAGGCCCTGCGCTTTAGAAACTTTTGCTCGAGTTATGGGTGGGTGCTGATCCACAGGAGATTCATGAAATTGAGCTAACATTCCAGTATAGACTATCCTACGTTCCACTGATCGCCCCCGCTACCTCCGAACATCGTATGCGTGTGCTCTGCAAGATCGCCGATTCTTTCATCTACGTCGTCTCCCGCATGGGTGTCACTGGTGCTACTGGAACTCTGAATGCTGCTCTGCCGCAATTGCTCGAGCGGGTCCACAAATATTCGGGAAATATACCTGCTGCTGTTGGATTCGGTGTTAGCACTCGCGATCACTTCATGAGTGTGGGAAAAATCGCCGAAGGTGTCGTAATTGGCAGTCAGATTGTGAATGTTTTGGCGGATGCTGCTCCCGGAGAAGGTGCTAAGGCTGTCGAGAAATACTGTGATATGATCTGTGGAAAGAGTAGCCGCATGTCTTCGACGACTCGTGAGGTCGGCATTGTTGAGACCATGGCAGCTGCACAAGAGCCTAGTGGCGTCTCTGTTGATAAGGTTGTCACCGATGCTGACGTGCCCAACGGACCTGGTCTCGGTGATCAAATCGAGGCCTTGAACTCCAACGGCTTTAGCGATGAGCATTTGCTTCCACCTCGTTTCGGCGAATTCGGCGGCCAGTACGTGCCTGAATCCCTTATGGACTGTCTTGCCGAGTTGGAGAGAGGTTTCAATCAAGCTAACGAAGATCCGAAATTCTGGGAAGAATTCCGATCGTACTACGATTACATGGGACGGCCCGGTCATTTGCATCTTGCAGAACGTCTCACCGAACATGCTGGCGGAGCAAACATCTGGTTGAAGCGCGAAGATCTCAATCATACAGGCAGTCACAAAATCAACAACGCTTTGGGCCAGATCTTAGTCGCTCGCAGGCTTGGCAAAACAGAGATCATCGCCGAAACAGGAGCCGGTCAGCACGGTGTTGCGACCGCGACCGTTTGCGCCAAATTTGGCATGAAATGTACCATTTATATGGGTGCCGAAGACGTCAGGCGTCAAGCCTTGAATGTCTTCCGTATCAAGCTTCTGGGTGCTCAAGTTGTGGCGGTAGAGGCTGGTTCGCAGACGCTCCGTGATGCTGTCAACGAGGCGTTGCGCGCTTGGGTGGTCAATCTCTCGACCACTCACTACATTATCGGTTCAGCCATCGGTCCTCATCCATTCCCGACTATCGTCCGTACGTTCCAGTCTGTCATTGGAAGAGAGACGAAGGAGCAAATGATGGAAAAGCGCGGAAAGCTACCGGATGCCGTCGTTGCCTGCGTCGGTGGTGGTAGCAATGCCGTCGGCATGTTTTACCCATTCTCCAATGACACGTCCGTCAAGCTTCTTGGTGTGGAAGCTGCTGGGGATGGTCTGGACACCAACCGCCACAGTGCTACCTTGTCGGGCGGTACCAAGGGGGTTCTGCACGGTGTCCGTACCTACATTCTCCAGAACAAGCACGGCCAGATCAATGACACGCACTCGGTGTCTGCAGGACTTGACTACCCTGGTGTCGGGCCGGAGCTCGCGTCCTGGAAGGACAGCGAGCGCGCCAAGTTCATTGGTGCTACGGATGCTGAAGCCTTCATTGGGTTCCGCCTGATCTCTCAGCTCGAGGGTATCATCCCAGCTCTTGAGACTGCTCATGCCATCTTCGGGGCCATCGAGCTCGCAAAGACGATGCCGAAGGACTCTGACGTGGTGATCTGTCTCTCTGGCAGGGGTGATAAGGATGTGCAGAGTGTCGCTGAAGAGCTGCCGAAGCTGGGACCGAAGATTGGATGGGACCTACGCTGTAAGTTTTGACCTCCTTGGTTGATTGGGATCGGGACGTCTGCTAATACGTGCGCAGTCTAAGCAAGCATTGCCATATCTTGTCTGATTCTTTTTGCTTGCTGGCAAAAAGCATGGGACGATTGCAGTGCTCCTGTGCCATGAACCTGAAGGGAATTTAGAGTAGACATAATAGAACATGTTGTGCTCCCACACCACTGATGTTACACTCTTTTCCGTAGGACACGGTGACGCCTTAGCATGGCTGTGATACATGGCTGTGATGCCTGTCTTGGAACCCTGGGAGTAGTCGAGTCGTAGAGTGACGCTAGTCTCAAAAGGAAGAACGTGGCATGTGGCAGGGATGGAGCAGCGAGAGCCAACCGAATGGCCATGTGCCGATCTCCGTGGCCGTGCTTGTATGTAACTAACTACGTGTTACGTGCGCCGAGGCTGATCCCGAAATCCCATGGCCCTGTGGCCCTGGATCCGTGGAGCCCTGCACAACTTCGGAAAAAAGTAGCACCACACCACTACTGACGCGCCAGTCCCACGCTCCGCATCCCGCCAAATCGTCCCGCCTGACGTGCTCGACAGTCCCGTGCCATTGCCTTCAGCCCGCAGCCTCTCCTCGCACCGCAATCCCCTCGCAGCTGCCACGCTGGACCGTATCGCGCCCTACAGAGATAACACGAGCGAGCACACTTTCGAGCTCCAAGAGCTACCGCCACACCTCAAGAATCACCGAAGAGCGCAGAGGGAACGAAAGCAGGCGCGTAAGAGGAGGGAGAAGCTTGACCAGCTTCGCGAGGCCGAAGAGATGAAGTTCTCACACAGCTTACAGTTCAACGCTGTGCCGGACTGGAGCAACCACTACATCGCCTACAGCAACCTCAAGAAGCACATCTACACACTCGAGGCCCGTCTGAACCAGCAGAATACCCAAGTCGACGCCGAGTCCTCTCCGCTGCTCAACGGGTCTGCCGATGACCCCGATGCCATTTTCACGAGCCTGTTAGAGGCTGAGCTGGAAAAGGTGGGCTCTTTCTACCAGCTCAAAGAGCTTGAGATATATGGAGAGGTAGACCACGTACTGAAAGACGAGGAGAATTATGAGGAAGAGCAAGAGGTTTACGAGCAGGAGCGGGAGAGTGCCCCGCCGGGCAAGAAGGGGCGGAGCGGCAGCATATTCAAGCAGATCGGCTTCAATCGGGCGCGGCAGACGAGCACATCAAGCCGGCACTCAACGATAGAGGAAGAGGTAGATGAGGATTCTGATGAGGAGGTCGACGAGACCTCGCGCCTGCGACGGCGGAGTCAAGACGGACATCGGCGGCGACCACAGTGGGATGGCCACGATGAATATTCTTCCCTCGACTTTGCCTCGTCGAGGCGGCGGACTAGCATGGCGTTTGATGATTACAATGACATGTCTTTCTCTGCACTCTACGATGAGGGTTTATCCCTGAAGAAACGTGCCGTCAGCATCTATGTCGCCCTGTGCGAGCTACGGTCCTTTATTCAGCTGAATAAGACGGGATTCGAGAAGGTCCTTAAAAAATACGACAAGATCCTCGATCGCAAGCTAAAGCGCGCATATCTCGACAATCACGTGTACCCTGCGTATCCCTTCCAGAAGAGCACCATGGACAAGTTGACCCAGAACCTCTCACGAGTCGAGGTGGCCTATTCTCGCTTCTGCACAAAGGGAGATGTCGACGAAGCAAAACGCGAGCTTCGATTACACCTCCGGGAACATGTCGTATGGGAGCGCAATACGGTTTGGCGAGAAATGATCGGCATTGAGAGGAAAGCGCAGGCGGCAAACATTGGCCTTACGCAGAAGCTGTTAGGTCGTGACACCGATCCAAACAAGATACGGCGCCAGGGCGACGATGCAGAAATGGATCTAAAAGAGGTCGTCACACCCGTTGGCAAGTATCGGTGTCCCGCTTGGCTTGTTAGTGTCAACTTCTGGCTGTTCGTGGCTATCTTTGCTGTTTTCGTTGTTCTTCTACTTGTCCCTATCATGGAGAAACCGGAGCAGCAAAATTGCCTAGCCTTAGTCGTTTTCGTCAGTCTGTTGTGGGCATGCGAGGTTCGTAATGCGTCCCTACCCTCCAACCACCCCTAACGCTTCTAGGCTATCCCTCTTTTCGTCACGTCCCTACTTGTCCCTTTCTTGGCGGTCACTCTTCGTGTAGTTCGAAGCGATGTCACTGGTCAGCGACTGGAAACGAAGCAGGCAGCTAGCTATGTCTTTGCTGCCATGTGGACGCCGGTCATTATGCTCCTCCTCGGTGGCTTCACAATTGCTGCTGCCTTGTCCAAGTATAACATTGCTAAGATCATGGCCACATTCGTGCTCAGTAAAGCTGGCACGAAACCACGTACAGTTCTCCTCACGAACATGTTCGTTGCTATGTTCGCCAGCATGTGGATTAGCAACGTCGCCGCGCCTGTTCTCTGCTTCTCCATCATTCAGGTAGGCATTCCTCCTGATGCTGTATTCAGTCGCTAACAATGCAGCCTATTCTCCGCAATCTCTCCGCCGAATCCGACATGACTAAAGCACTCCTTCTCGGTATCGCCCTTTCATCTAATATTGGTGGAGCCGCATCACCCATCGCCTCCCCCCAAAATCTCATTGCGTTGGAGAATATGGCCCCAGAACCCTCGTGGGGTGTGTGGTTCTTCATCGCGCTCCCAGTGTGTATCATCTCGATTCTGTTGATCTGGATCATGCTGCTCGTTACATTTAAACCCGGTCGCAACACCACCATTGTGTCAATCCGGCCGCTCAAGGAAAAGTTCACTGGCACGCAATGGTTCATCAGCGGAGTGACTCTCACAACAATAGTGCTGTGGTGTGTCAGCCACCGACTCGAACCTATCTTTGGCGATATGGGCGTCATTGCCATTATCCCACTTGTGCTTTTCTTCGGCACTGGTATCCTTAACAAAGAAGATTTTAACAACTTCCTGTGGACTATCATCATCCTCGCGGCGGGCGGTCTGTCGCTGGGCAAGTCGGTCAATTCTTCAGGACTGCTACATACCATCGCGGAAGAGATCACGAAAAGTGTTGAGGGCATGAGCTTGTATGGCGTGCTCGTTGTTTTCGCTGCGCTGATTCTTGTCGTCGCGACGTTTATCAGTCATACAGTCGCAGCGCTCATCGTCCTGCCTCTTGTCGCACAAGTTGGAGATGGAATGGCACAGCCGCACCCTAATTTGCTGGTTATGGGCTCTGTGCTCATGGCTAGTGCCGCCATGGGTCTACCCACATCGGGGTTTCCGAACATGAGTGAGTCACACAACCTTTGAATATAATCGCAAGACACTGATGATTGACAGCGGCTATCATGATGGAAGACCAGCGGACCGGACAGCGCTACCTTGACGTGAAGCACTTCCTTACACGTGGTATTCCCGCTTCCATTATCACTTTCTGTGTTGTCATTACCGTAGGTTACGGATTAATGCGTGCAGTTGGGTTCTAACCCTTCTTTCCTTCATCTCTACAGGGCACCAGCCAGCATGTATAGATTTCTTTATTCTGTAAACTGTTCCTGTAACTTGGTCATGTCTCTGCAAGGGACCTGGGTGTAACGGTTTAGGCGTTCGTCTTGGAAGGATAGTAAAGTGTCCTTTGGCATAGCACTCATAGTCCGGGAAGAGTGGCATTGTTCCAGATCCGAAATTAGCTTCAGCGAAACAAATGGAAACCTTTGACCCCCTGTCGTCGCATTTTGCAAATCAATGGTTCGGGGAAGTCTCGGTTTTCTTGCGCTCAATTGAACCGTGCCCGTACAGCCCTCATACTCACCCCTTCAAACCTGAGCAATAGATCACGTAAGATTTCTCATTGCTATGCTCCTATACCCTTTTGAGTGACATAATGAAAATACAGAAAGAGATGACCGTTGTGCATCATTATCTGCAAGATCTCGCCAGATCCCTATCTTGGCGCGCTTGGTCGCTTGCTTTCATAATCATCGACCATTACAGATCTGCCTTTCGTACGGCTGGGTCGAAGGATGCGCGCACAGATGGGGCCTATGCTTCAAAAAAGCACGCTAGAGAGAATTACCGCACAAGGCAAGAGACTAACCTTTTAAAGCGCATAAGTCTTCACAGCACTCCTATCCACGGGCTGATCGTGAGCTAGGCGTTGCGCAGTGTCATTTGCGAGCTTAGAAATCTCAAGAAATTATTCAGCACAGTGTGAAATCTCAGGCTTTTGAGGGTTGAATGACTAGCGCTAGGGCAGATACATTTGTAAAGCACGATGGAGGTTGGGGTATAAGAAGAGTGGTGATGCTCGTAGGTAATGGATATCATTCTCATCATCATAACGAGTAAAGCATAACGTTGGGGTTGTAGTTCTCATCACTACAAAGACTTGCATACCAAAACTTTGAAAGTCCGAAACAAAACAAACTTTTTGCCTTGAATCCTTCGAGTCGCACAGTACAAAATGCAGTTCCTCAACTCCTTTTCGCTTCAGGCGTTGCTCTTCGGCTTCTCCCTCCAAGACTCTCTTCCCGTTCCACGAACAGTCAAACAATTCGACAACCCAACCTGGCTTGAGAACATCGCTGCCACCAGAGACGGCCACCTACTCACAGGTATAATTGGCAAGCCAGAACTTCACCTTGTCAATGCCTTCGCAGCCCCTAATGCAACCGACGAAACGCTCCTCTACTCCTTCCCCGGCGCCGACTCCGTCTTCGGCATCACAGAGCTCGAGCCAGATGTCTGGGCCGTCGCAACAGGAACATATAGCACGAAAACAGGACCCACAAATGGCAGCTTCAGCATCTGGAAAGTAAACCTCCACAACTCGGCCAACAAATTCGACAAAGTAGCCGATCTCCCCGATAGCCAGCTCTACAACGGCATGGCAGCGCTAAACGCCCACACCGTCCTCATCGCCGACTCGTTCGCAGGTACAATCGTCAAGCTAGATGTCAACACCAAGAAGCACGAAGTCGCCATCAACCACCCTCTCCTTGCACCTGACTTCAATCAGACGCTCGCCATCGGTGTAAATGGTATCAAAGTCAACCACGCTACCAACCCGCCCACGGTGTACTTCTCCAACCTCCAACTCGCAATCGTAGGCAGCGTCCCCGTGAACCCTACCACCGGCCACGCAGTCGGCGACTTCACAACCGTCGGCACCAACATTACCGTCGCCGACGACCTTACCGTTACCGAGGATGGCACCGTCTACGTGGCAAAGGTATACGCCGATGAGATTGTGCGGGTCGTCAAGGGACAGCCGAATGTGGTCGTTGCGAATACGGACGTCATCAAGGGCCCGTCTGCGGCTACGCTGGGGAGGACGGCGAGGGACAGGGGCGTTGTGTATGTTTCCACCAACGGGGGTGTTATTCAGACTGGGGATGGGGGTTTCGTCGAGGGAGGAAAGATTGCGGCCATCAGCCTGTACTAAGAACGAGAGAGAATGAGTTTGTAGTAGGGGACGATGCCCTTGAGTTTTGGGTGTCTTGGGACAACATGTACATATATGCCTGGATATGAAGAAAAGGTATTTATTGGAGGATAGACAGAGGTCAACGACTTTTCTTAATATCAAAAAAATTTTCTTTCTATTATTATTCATTCTGTGTTCAATCGCTTCGGTATCCACCTCGCTGTTGAAAATGCTGAGAGATATTCTTCTCGGATACTTTTGACGTCCGATTGAGGGCACCTAGCATGACTGAAACTTCATGGTCTGGAGAAGAATGCACTCTTGTGGGAGCTCGATGGCAGGAATTGCGAACATCCCTGCGTACCTAGTTTCTTCTTTCGACCATCGAGGGGACCTTTGTCAATCACATTTTATAAAGTAAGTCGGCATTCATGCTCCAAGGACAGCGCATTGCTAAGTGTCGCTTTCTCTATATCTCCTTTCTTCCACCTCTATTAGAAATTCAATGTATTGTCTTCGAAGCTGTCTACTCTTTATGTCTACTTGATTCAGCGCTGTGCTCCATATCGGATATCTATGTTTTAGCTGACTTACAATGATCTCGACGGTTGGCCGCTGACAGGTCATATATTCTGCGGGCTCTTGCTAATTCAGCGAATGCTGAACAGAATCTGAAACCTAAGGACATCGTTTCATCATCGACACTTCTCTCAATAAACGGAGGTGGGTCGACGATGTGTAACCTCCATTCCAACCGCGCTGACCCCCTCGTCTCATCACTGTGCGGGACAGAGGTTTGAAGTTGTTTGTCTTGGTTTTGGGAGCATTCAAGTGATCTAAAGAGCTCTCCCTCTGGCGGTTCATTCAGCTACATTGGAGCGCATCGTAAGTAGAAAATATCGTCGTGCTTTCATTCAGACATACATCTTCGTTGTCCATGTTGCGGGAGGGCCGTAGTGATAAATAACAAATCGGGTACCTATGAGGGACTTAATTCCAAAAGAGAAGAAATGAAGACGAAGCTATCAAGGTAAAATTATATATGTCGACCGTCGGGTTTGCCTTGTCGAGGCTGTGCAAGGCAGATCAAAGCCTCAATGTAAGCCATATTCTACAATACAGGACATGTATCGAGCGTAGCCTTGCAGAACTCATGCATCAAGAGTAAGAATTGATTGGATGTGAACGTAGCTTGAGAAGTGTGCTGCAATATCTGTAGTTGCAATTTCCGGTCAGTGATCAGCATGTGAGTACACTGTGCCTACAAGGCTAGTGCGGCGTTCTTTCTCGAATCTTCGCTTCTCCCATTGTAGAATATGAGATGACCAGGCCACCTTGAATATATATGTCGCATCGTGACAGCAAAATTCAGCTTGTTATACTATAGAATTTACCAAATACTCTCTTTTCTTATTCTCATTCGTTGCATCATCTGCAATGCTTGAACCTGTACGGCAAAGCATCCCCTATGCGGGGACAAACCATTGTTCAATGCATTTCAAGCCTTCTCTCGTAAAGTCCGGTTAAAATTCAATTCTTTTTTAGACATTACTGCTTAGAAAACTAATCTACAGCGAGAAGGGTACAACGCTCGCGGTTATATCAGGAATTTCCATCAACATTTCTTCAAACTCTACAGTCCTAAGACAATTACTCTACCCAGAGAGAAAACAACACCACTTCCAAAGGCATTTACCACTAGGAGAATGCAATCTGGAATTTTCCGTGCAAAGGGAGTTAGGAGCATTTAGTGCGCGTACATGGGACATTTTTAGACGAGTGGGCACGGGCCTGCGGCCTCCCATCCGAAGGATTCCGTCCTTCGAGAACCCCTCACCAGTCCATTGCCTATCACTGTTACCACAATCATCTCTGAAATACCATTACTTCCCGTCTACACTAGACTAGGGTTGGTATAGTTTGATTGGACCAAGCCAGACGCTACTTTACATTCAACATGGCAACTACGTACAAGGGAAGCTGCTCCTGCGAAGCTATCAAGATAGAAGTACAGGGAGATCCCTCCTTTGTTGTAAGTAATGTGCGCCGCTACTGATAAAAATTCACTAAGTCTATTCCGTAGGGACTATGCCACTGTCTTAACTGTCAAAAGAGCACTGGGTCGGCGTTTAGCACTAATTGGGTTGTACCCAAGTCTGGATTCAAAATTGTCTCTGGTGAGCCCACGACTTATGAAGTGATGGGTGGCAGCGGCAACCCGGCTCTTCGTAAATTTTGCGGAACCTGCAGTTCTACTATGTGGACCGAGACTGCAAGGTTTCCAGATATCATTGTTGTTAAGACCGGCATCATAGATGATGGTGCGCTTGCAAAATTCACCCCTAGTGTCGAGGGATTCACTTGCAGAAAGCCGGGTTGGGTGAAGGAGGTGGAGGGTGCGAAGCAGTTTGAAAAGGCGGTTTCAGCTTAGCCATGAAAACAGCACGAATCACTGAATTTTGTCTCTAAAGAGGTTGAGAGATTCATGGGCGTATGCCATCGTGCTCCAACACTAGGTAGTTCTTGCACTATCTATAATTCAAAACATGGTCTTCCATACTGAGAGAATAATTGGATATAAAAGCCTCATTCGTAAAGACTCTGAGCTAAGGGCTCAGACTAATCCTACGAAACTTTCTCATCTTACCAGCCTTAGCTCAATACTCTCGGTAATTCATCCAGAAAAATTGACGCTAGAATGCTTGAAAAGATGACTTTGATCTTGATCTCTTCGTACATAGTCCCGGAAGGAAACGTTCTTCCTTGCTTCGATATTATCAAGGGTTTATCTGCAAGAATACCACCAAAACCGCGGCGTACCTAACACATAGTTTATCAGCCTGTGCGATCAGTCATTTGTTTCGGTAATACTCACGCAGCAGTAGCACCTAAAGACTCAAAGGGTTTCGCAACTGTTGTAAAAGTAACGAGGCTAAGAAAAGACATCAAAAAGCCGGTGATGATGGCAATTCTCTTGACTTTGTCTTCCACGAAGGCAAGGATCCAAAGGGGAACGATGAGCATAGTCAGTCCGAGAACGGTATTAATCAAGCTTACGAAGAAGTTGATTCGACAATCGGAGGTGTACATCACATTCTCGTCTTGTAGTTTTGGCTGCTTTTGCCACAGTGGTGACTGTCGGAAACGCGAGGACTTCTCTAGCAATCGACGAAGTGGTGCTTTATGCTTGGGCGAAATAGCAAAAAGGTCGGAGGGATGATTAATATATTGTGTTTCGTTGTCTAATATGGCTTTTGGGTGGATGTAATGCCAGTTTAATAGGCTGGAGACGTCTTTGTCTGGTATTGTAGGCCGAGCTCGAAGCTCAGAATGTTGAAGCGCGAGTTCATCTACTTTTCTTAGAGCTTCATTGAGTTCAGACTTTACTACATCACTTACGAAAAGATCGCAATCTGCTATCGATCTCTTTAATCAACTCCAGCCTGATCACCGAAGTCTCCTCTCTAAATGAGCCATTATGTCTATCAGGCTGTTGCGGATCGGCAAGATGAGCATCGATGGTGTTCAACTGTTCTTCCAATTCTGAGAGCTCATCTTGAAGTGCAAGTAGGACTCTAGCTGTCAGCGTGCTGAAGCGTCTTAGGATGAAGAAGTCGTCATCAGACGCGATGAACGAAGAGTATTCACGATATCCGAGGTATTTCCATGGCTTCTTATTAAAGTCAGTAGAATTTGTAGCATGAGTAGCGCTTTTAGGATTTTCTGCGTTAAAAGTGTCCATTGATGAGTGATTAAGCATTGTTAAGAATCATCAGGCTGAGTGGATAATCTTCCAGTGCTGTCGTAAAGGCAAGGGGCGTGTGGTGGGAAAACCTCTTCACAGAACGAAGATAAACTGTAAAATGGTTCAGTAGACGCACCACATCGCGCACTGTGTTAAGGTGTGGTGATACTGATGGAAGCCTAGATGTCATATTACAACCACTATTCTTGCCGGTTACGCGAAGCGTGGGTTGAACACCGCCATCATCATGTTATTGGCTCACGTATTTCTTGGTATGCAGCGAAAGCACAGCCACCCTAATGCGTGGCCGCACCCGACAAACCTAGGCATAGCCTTACATTTATTCTGCCTTTAGGCCCCTTCGTCCACAGACTTCTTAGGCAGCTTTTTACATCAACCGCAAGTTTATCTACGTGTCGTGCGAGCCTTATTGGCATGTTATCTGTGATGAACTGAAGCAAGACTCGGGGTCACTTGCCATAGTAAGTTTAAGCACGCTTTTATTCAGCAACTTCGACTTACTGCAGCAGATGTTCCTGGCTTTGCAGCAAGATTTTGATTGGTACGATTTTGATAGCGAGCAGATTAGCCTGGAGGATGAGGTAGATGATCTCGAGGAACTTGCTGTTCCATTCTCGCATGCAGGCGAAGTTTTACGACCAAGAGGCGGAGATGACCAACCTCAAGAAGCATGCGACCCACCACCATTCTCAGGGCGAAGATTCGGGGGTGCAAAGAGATTCATTGACGATGGATTCGAGCTGCGCGATGCAAACGGGAAATTGGCGAAGTATCGAATTGGCCAAATAGTCTTCATCCAAGATGTGCGGGATGGATGGTTAAGTGCGCGGGTGACCACTAGTGATGTAAAGGGTTTCATGGGAGAGGGAATTTGGCATTATAAGTTGACAGACGAAAGTGGAAAAATTGATCCGAAACATTGGTACCCGCAGTCCTTAATCCTCTCAGAGGGGTGGGTGATAGAGATGGAAAGCGGAAATACCTCAGTCGAGACTAGGAAGGTCACACTCCCTCCCGAACCGCCGGCCAAGCTTTGAAGAGCGCTACGATAGTGTCTTATACAACTTTATTGCGCAAGAAGTAGGGCTTTCCACCATTGAGATAGTGAAACGTTAGCGTTTTGCAGGACATACTCTGGAGTCACTTTCGGTTGTGCAGTTGCGAAGGCTCTAAAGGGTCGTTTAAATCTATCGAATAACGATCTCTTATATATGATCTTATGATTAATGACTGGAAGAATAATGGGAGACGAATGCAACGAGCCAGTCTAAGAAACGAAAAAAGACCTGAATGACACTTGATCGTTGAAAAGGAGCAAATTGCATGGAGTTAGTTGAAGTCAAACTCGACAAATGATCAGTACTCATTCCTAAGCATTGATACCTAGATGTTCCCAAACGCCAACCTGCCTGCAAATTCCGTTCGTCACCGATCCCTACCTCACACAGCGTTTTACCCATTTCACCAGTATCATAAGATCACTCACACGACCTCAACCTTCACAACCTATCACAAGGATTGCTCCCAAACACTTGCCCAATTCAGGCCTATGGTACGAGGGCATCGAATCCCGTGCCGTGAGATTTCCATCTTGGCCCCATAAAGCTTATCTTGGCTACATTGATGCTAGCGTCAGCAAAAAAGGGAAAGGGGCATCATTGGCAAGGCTTAGCGAATGCTTCTGCGCGATAGAGTTCGAGATTTCTGGGCTTGCTGCGAAGGCAGTCTGTTAGGTGAAGACTTTATAGCAATTGCTAGAGCGTACAGGACTACCTATTCCCCAAGATAATGAAGACGCATTTTTATCTTGTTGTCTATTTTGTTGAGTGTTATTGCTCCTTCCAAAACTTTAGCCACACCCTTGCCAAAAGGAGTCGCGCGTTGAATGACGAGCTCCCCTGTCCAACTAACGACCACAGAATACGATTCTAGCCCTTTCAGCGTTACGGAATAGCACAAGCCTTCCCTGAAACAACGCGCTCAAGCGAACGCGATTCCATATCAGGATGATGAGCTGAAGGACACGAGCAATGGCGACCTGATTGCGCTGCGCTACCTTACGACGTGAATCCTTCCACGGCCTCTATATCGGGGGCAGGGGGGAATTAAGGCTGCTGTGGCTTGATGACCCGCCTCGCGAATGTCAGATAAGTGCGGCACCTGCCCGGCCGTGCCATTTTGAACCCCGCCTTCGAAATTCACTTCGTACATAGCAACACACATCATGTCGGCCAACGATTTCTATAGCGGCGGCGGCGCACCGCAGCAGCCTCAGTATAATCCTAATGCTCCACCTCCTCAAGGGTCGTATGGCCAGTATCCGCAGCCAGGTCAATACCCGCCGCAAGATCAATATTCTCAAGGCCAATATCCGCCGCAGGGCCAATATCCACGGCAAGGCCAGTATCCACCACAAAACCAGTACCCGCAGCAAGGCCAATATCCCCCTCAAGGCTATCCTCCCCAGCACGATCCAAATGCCCACTCTCCTTACCCTCAACAACAGCCACATGGTGCCTACCCACCGCCCGACCAACACCATACCCAACCTCCGCCTCACGGTGAAAACTATGGGGCAGCTGCGGATGCACACGGCGAAAAGGCTGGCGAAAAAAAGGGTGAAGGTGAGCGAGGCCTCTTCGACATGTTCGGTGGCGGAAAGAAAGACGACAAGAGCACCTCGGGCAAAGCCATGAAGTACCTTGGGGGATTCCTGGAAAAGCAGCTGGCAGGGAAAAAGAAGGATAAAAAGAAGGACGGAGAGAAGGGAAAGGAGAAGAAGGACAAGGATAAAAAGGAAAAGAAGAAGGAAAAGAAGCACAAGGGTGGGCATGGGGGACATGAGGAACATGCTGAAGAAAGGGAAGAAGAGGAGGAAGAGGAAGAAGAGAGTGAGAGCGAGGAGGACGATGATTGATGGGATTCAGCGGAAAATGAATCCATCGAGCTGCTTAAAGGGCAATCAATATAGAGAGAATGAAAGGAAAGCTCCTTCTTGCGATAATGTACGCCATTTTTGTAAGCTGCTTTTCGCGGTCCTTTAGGCCGTCATCCCACTCCAGATTGAATACATACTTGCCAGCCCTGCAAACTACTCTGCATCTCCTGATCCTTGTACAACAAAAAGCTTCCTCAAGGAAGCTATCTACCCACTCTAATCTCGGTCCGACTGCAAATCCTTTTGCAACTTACGTCCAATGCAAGTATCGAAGCATTAGCTACCCTAGCAGCATGTCCCTTGGCAAGGTATAACCTAGCTGATGCTATCTCAATATGAGCCGTGACTATGGGTACGAATCACACTCGCAGAATATGGTAGGGAGGAGAAGGGTGACTGGGAAAGTGAGCTTCGCAGAAGCCTAGTCAGAGCGAGCAATGCTTAGTTTGTGTGCCTTGCTGCTTGGGAAACTGAGCCGTGCTTTTGATAATAAATAATGCAAGTATTTACTAGAAAAAATGAGAAAATGAAAGGAAGTGGAGCTGAAGGTGCTGGGGCTGGCGGATCGCGTGACAAGCCCCAGAAGGGGCACGTGGCAGTCACGTGGCACGCAGCGAGCCGACTTCAAGACTAGTTGAGTCTCCTGAACCTTCAGGCAGACGAGTCAATTTCATGCTGGGACTTTCTACATTGGTAGAGAGGGCAATCAAGCATTCGGTAAGATGCAAAGAACACGGCAAAATCCTTGGCATCGGCCAGATTGCATTTGTGTGAGCGAGTGGTTCACCGCCCCCTCGTGCTCGGGAGGCGCACATGCATTCTTCTAGAAGCCGCAGACAGCCACCTACGCCAATTTGTGAAAAAAAAAGAAACTAGACATTTAGAGTCTATATCCGCCCGACTTTTGGTGGTCCTGCCGTATGCATCATTACGGGGAAAGGGAAAACGGCCGTCCGATAAAGGGTATGTCTTCACGAGAAATGGTGGTCTTCCTCTTTGGGACCACAAGTGAAAGTCCCAGCCTCGAGGTCTACCGGTGCATGGTGCACCGGTCGAGGGCATCGAGCAACTCCGGTCTATCCGCCAACGCCTGCCTTGCCTGAGAATATGTGAACCACTGTCGGGACCGCTTGTGCATTTCCGGCCAATGGGCTTCCTGCTTGTCTACGATGGCTTCGAAAAAATGATACGAGGCCTTCGGGGCCTGGGCGGTGAGCTGATCGGGTCTTCTCCTTTCGGGGATGAGACCGAGGTCGTATTTGACGCTGCAAATTATGCCTGCCTCTTCCCAAGCCTCACGTTTGGCGGCATCTTGAGCCGTAGCCTCGTCCGTCTCCCATCCGCCCTTGGGGAGCACCCAGCCGCCGCGCCGGGTGGACTGGATGAGAAGCACGTAGTATTTGTCGGCAGAGAGCGGGACGATACCCGCTACTAAACGCTCGCCTTGGGAGCCGTATCCTGACAAAGGGGTTAACAACAGTGCGTTTAGAATTTGAAAAAAAATACAGTCATGTGTTCAGGGACGCTCGGGATGTCCGAGTGTGCATTTTGAGAGACTTACGCTGGTTTGTGCGGCCGGTCCGGCTCTGCATGGAGAGGTGTTGGGCGGCAGCCATGGTCGGGATTGGAGGAACCTCTTAGAATGGCGCGGCCAAGAACGAGCGGGACCAAGGCTGGGTCGGGGGGTTCAACGAAGCAAAGTGAAAGTTCAAGGAGAGGCCAGGTCGGAGAGCAGGACGGGATCGCAAGCAGAGGAAATGAGGCCGAGCAGACGACGGAGGCGGCGCCTGGAGGACTGTTCGCACTTGGAGTGACAAGGGAGCAGTGGGTGGGAGGGGCTGCGCTCAGTCCCGCGGGGGACGGGGCTGAGGATGCTGGAGAGACCTGCGCAGGGAGAAGAGGGAGGGCATCGTGAGGTGTGTAGGTGTTTTAGGTGATTTGGTCAGGGTCCGTAGGGGAAAAAATGTGGGAGACTAAGAGGCCGCGGCTGGCTCACCACGGCAGCGTCAATGAGCTTCGACCCGACTGGCGCCAAGCGGCCTGATCGAGCAGCACGGTCCGGGGTGCCTGCTGTTATATTCGCAAAACGCTGCATCTGTCCGCGGTCAGGCTGCACGCAGCGCGTCGAAACGGCCTGTCGACGGGGCCGGGAGCGGTTGCAGTGAGCCTGCGAGGCGGGGGCACGCGAGGCCTCAGTGCATGTCGACGGACAATGACGTGGGCACAGCAGGCTCTCATGGGTATTTGAGCAGAGGAACCGCCCAGTAGCAAGCCCACGCTCGCCCTCGTGAAGACGCAGATCCGATATCTGGAGCAGAGCGCGCGGCGCCGTGGTACCAGCGCTGCACCTCGAGTTCCTGACCCGGCCGGCCAGACGTGCTAGATTCCTCCGCCGCAGCACGCCAACCGTCTCCGCCGCCCACCAGACTGTCATTCTCCTCTGTCACCGCAGTGCGCGCACGACGGCGTGTGTTTTCCGCGCAGCCAGTGGCCGCATCGCTCGGACGAGGCGCGGGTCCCTCGGCGGCGTTGTGCGATACTACACCACGCCCTCCCAACGGCCCTCGCACCCTCTCCACCACCCCGTCCACGCCGCCGTCCGCACACGCTCCTCGCGACGCCCGCCCAGGCTACCCCCACCGCCTGCCTACGCCTGAGCCCACGCTTATGCTGCCGCCATGCAGTCCCTTGTGACGCCCTTCGGTACGTGCTGCTCCAACCATCTGGCTCGCCTGGGGCTCGTGCTGGTCTGGCTGGATACCGACTCGTCCTGCTCCTTGGCCTTTGCCGGACCCCGTTCCCCCGAATGCTCAATGTCTGACAAGACGCTGATGACTTTGTCTGCCTGTCTCCAGGCTATAGCGCGGAGAGCTGCGGGTATTGCAAAGATGCCTCCACGGGCCAACGCACTCCCAATTCCAGTAGGTCATGGTTTCTTCATCACCTGCATGCATGCATACATTGCCGTTGTAGCGTATCCCACGCCATCAACCACAATTGCATCCAACGGATTGCCTTGTTGGGAAAGGCCTCGATCCCAGTTGATGCCCTTCTGCAGAGGTTGAGCCTTCACGTGCTACCACCTGCACCTCCCCGCATGAAGGGCTGAAGACATCTGCCGGGGTCGGGCCCTGCTCCGAAGCAAAGCGACGCCGAGCATCAAGTGTACATCAATCTTTTTCGAGTCGCCGGCAACTGCTGCTTTGACACAGTCCCGCGATAACGCATTGCTGCCTTCGTGTTGGGGAACACGTCACTTTTTTACTTTAGCTTGCCCCGCCTCGTACCCTTAGCATCGGCGGGAAAAGTCGGACTAATCCTGGCGGTGAGCCCGTACTGACTGGGTTACATAATCAGGAGCCTCCTTCTACTTATCCTCCAACTCCATTACGGTTCAAGTCTATCAGGGTTTGGTAGATCGGGGCTGGAGGCGGTAAGCTCGGTCCACTCTGTCAAGGCTATCCATACTGAGCGGCCCGGTAGATCCGGTACCGTCTTCTACAAGCCTGACGTGCTCCGGCACTGTTGCCCTCACTATACAATTCGGTCAGTGCATTCGTGATTACGCTGTTACAGCTCTGATCTTGCCCAAAGTCTCCCCGTATCAGACTTCACGCCTGCCAAGGATCAAAGGCAGGCTATCAATCGATGGAATCGATTCGTCTTGGGTGAAGAATATATCAAAGAAGCCGCCAAGATACATCCTAAATCCAAGGAGTCAGTGATAGAATTCTTCTTGAAATTACATGAGGTAACCGTGGCCCAGGGACAAAGCCCGTCAGCGCAACAAGTTTGATCTTTCAAGTGCAGTCCATGAGAGCGAGTATGCCATCCTGAAACGGCCGCCAGAGCCGGCGCGCCGCTTCGAAGTGACACTCGAACCCGACCAGTTCACAAAGGAGAAATATGAAGTCTTTCGCAACTACCAGCACCATGTACACCACGAGAAACCCTCAGAGATCTCGGAAAATGGCTTCAAACGGTTCCTATGTGACTCGCCTCTTCGACGCGAGACAGCACAAGTGAACGGCAAGCCGCAACCTCTAGGATCGTATCACCAGTGCTACCGATTGGACGGACGATTGATCGCTATAGGTGTACTGGATCTGTTACCTCATTGTGTCAGTGGTGTCTACTTCATCTACCACTCCGACTTCGAGAAGTGGAGCTTTGGCAAGCTGAGCGCCCTTCGAGAGGCAACACTGACTCTGGAGGGAGGCTACCAGTACTACTACATGGGCTACTACATCCATTCATGTGCCAAGATGAAGTACAAGGGCGACTATCACCCGCAATATGTGCTGGATCCTGAAACCCATGAGTGGAACCCGTTAGAGGGCGAACTTCGATCGTTGCTAGACAAGAAGCGGTTTGTATCCTTGTCGCGAGAACGCCGCCGGAAAAAAGCAAGAACATCAGCACCCCAAACCGAAATTAGTCCAATAGAAATAGACTCGGAGGTAGACGATTACTCTGATTATCCTTTACCCACTGCAATAGAGGGTGGAGACGCTATTTCAAATGGAATGTCACTTTTCGATCTAAAAATTCCAGGCGTTATGGCAGCAGAGGAAGTGGAGCGAGATTATCCACTCGACCAGCAACGGATTACAGCTAGGGGGAAGCTCTTTGAGGCCGAGGTAGGTCACCATGTCTCATTTGTGCACATTGAATACTGACCGGCTCAGGATCTCATGGCGTGGGAAGGTGGTGATATCAAAGATCCGCGGTCGCTTAACGGCGTTATTGCTGAACTAATAGCATGTCTTGGACCGGAGGTAGCAAAGCAAGTAATAGTTGCATTTGAATAGAATTTCGGCGTTCCTACCTGTTGCATAGGGCGAGATCGGCATACATAGAAATGGTAGAAGATTACTGCATAGCACTCAAGAATCGAAGTGTTCGACATTCACTTGCACAGGGCTTACCTGCGAGGTCTTTAGTCTTTGCTCAATCCTGCTTTGATTATAGGATCAGTTCATGCCTGAGGACTGCCACTCCCACTGCCAGGCGTTCGAGTATGACCTCCCCAGTTGAAGCATGCGTACAATCACGCTAGCCACTTAAGGCATGGTCAAGGTACATGCCAAGACTAAGTCCCGCATAGACTCCAATATGACCAAATCTTTTGGAGTAAACACAAAGCTTCCCCTCACCCACGCACAACATGGCTTCGCCGACCATTTCGCTGATCATTCGTCCTCGCGGTATGACGATTTACATTGTCTGTAGCAAAGTTCAGTAGATTAATCGTTTTACAGGTCGCCCGATCAAAAATCTCCCCGAGTCCATCACTGTGGACCGTCAAGACAGCGCCGCAGAGATCTTCAAAAAGATAGCAGACGCCTCCAAATTCTCAATTTATCGTCTGAGGGTCACAAAAGGCAGCGATGGTACGCCAATTGCCAATACAAAGGAGGTGACGGTCCACGATACAGGGTTGAGGAATAGGAGCGCAATTGATGTAAAGGACCTAGGTATGTGACTTTGCATGATCATTAATATTGCGTTGCTAATATAGATCAGGTCCTCAGATTTCCTGGCGAACAGTCTTCATCGTCGAATACCTCGGACCACTCCTTTTCCACCCGCTTATATACTACGGTCGCCCGCTTCTATACGGAACCTCGGAACCTCCATCGGAGCTGCAGAAGCTCACGATGATCATGTGCACAATCCATTTCCTGAAGCGCGAGTACGAGACGATCTTTGTGCATCGCTTCTCTGCTGCTACTATGCCGGCAAGGAACATCGTCAAGAACAGTGGGCACTACTGGATTCTGTCGGGGCTTAACATTGCTTTCTGGGCGTACGCTCCCTGGTCGCCGACCGCAGGTCCTTCCAACCCAATAATTACGTACCTTGGCATCGCACTCTTTGTCATTGGGGAGGCAATGAACTTTTACACCCACATTGTCCTCAAAAATCTGCGCCGTCCAGGTAGTACAGATCGAGGTATCCCGAAGGGTATCGGCTTCAATCTCGTCACCTGCCCTAATTATATGTTTGAAACTATCGCATGGGTTGGTATTGCCCTTGTAAGTTGGAGTCTGAGCACCGTTGTGTTCATCATCGTAGCGCTGGCACAGATGATCGCCTGGGCAAAGAAAAAGGAACGGAGGTATCGCAAGGAATTTCCCGACAAGTACAAGAAGAAGCGCTTTGCTATTCTGCCGGGTCTCATCTAGGTATCAGACCCAAGTATGCTGCGCCTCCGGTAATAGAATTCGTCATCACCATGGCTAATTTCTGGAGGAGTTGTTGTCCTGTAGCCTTGGGAGACTTTTGTTATGTCGAGGCAAGGCAGACAGCGAAGGGACACAAGTGCATAACACTTGTATGCCATTCTGCTTCGCCATGGTCTGCCGCCGTGGTGGCGGTAGCATGTTTTAGTTGCACCTCCGCATGCATTGCTACCTAGCTAGTTCAGAGGCCGGGCAGTAGCCTAGCACACAAGTCCTGTTGTACAAAGACCCGTGCCGCACGCATGAAGAAAACTTGGAATATTGAAGGCACCTAAATCATTGGTTTTCTTGACCCCGATCCAGTTTCGTTCCGTGTCCACAAGTCTTCGGTAACACCGAGCAGGCGTCCCTGCATAGGCGCCAACCATTGACACTCAAGCCACGCCCCAATTCTTGCTCGGCAGTGCGAGCACTCGACATCACACGATCATTAATACAGGTGGCTCTTTCGTGCCTCTTTTCAGGCAGTGAGGCTGCGATGCCCCCAAGCGCCGCGCAGCTGAACACCGGCCCAACCAGTTCCCCGAGCCCGCAAACGGCGAGATTACCAGAAGTGGATCACACGCGCGAGAAACAAGTTCGTCCTCTCTCGAGCTGACAGCTCCACCATCATTCCAGCCCGTCGTTCGTCAAAATGCTTGGACTTGTCAACTCCTGCGCCGTGATTGGCTCGCTGCCGAGAGCTGGCGGATCTCGCTGCGACCGTCTCCGGCCCTCTGAGTGGGCTGAGGCATACTTCTAGGGGCGTGGCTTATGGAATGCGACTGAGAGTATCGCTCAGCCGCGCCAAGGGTCGTCCTTCTCCTGAACACGTTTGCGAGGGTATAAGAAGGGGGTTGGATGGTTTTTGCGAGCCTGCGAACGACTGGTCCCGACGGTTTTGTGTCCGCCCTGTCATTGGTGCATTGTACCTTTTTTTTGTGCTGATAGATCGGAACTCGGCCGACCGCCGATCGTTTCGTCTCACCGTGCTTCCTTTTCGTCCAGTCTCCTCGCGGTTTATTTTTATATCAGCCTTGCTGTGTCCGCCCCCGAACAGCCTCGCTGATTCGACCCTGCGACCTTGGTTCGAGCCGGGTGATTTGCTTGGAGGTTGAGCACTTTGTGTTCGGCGTTGGTGGGCTCTTGGGTATTTGGGGTCCTGTCTGACCGCTATTTTTAATCGAGGGCTCCAATCAGGTGTAAGTCGTTCGATCCGTATTTCAGCTCTGTCTTGTCGTCGCTATCTCTGGACTGCCGTTTTGGTTTACCTATAACCTTAGGACATTTTTGTTCCCGAGTCTTGCGTTGTTCTTTGCCTGTGTTGCATTTGTTTTCATTTCGTCATGAAGCGCGCAGAACGGCAGCGGATCATGGCGCTGCCTGCTTCGTTTCCATACCTTCTCTTCATTCTGTGTAGTTTTGCAAAACAGGTGGTTCTGGGTATTTTTCTGAGTTTCCGAATTTCAATTGCACGTGTTATCCGGCATCGAATTTCTATCATTTCCGACGATTCATCAGGGCAGATCGTCAAGATGCGAGCGGACACATCATCACCGGAACCAGATGACTTGTCCGAACTGGACAAGTTACGGAACAAACTCGGTGGACCATTCAAGAAATGGGCGAATCTTGTAGGCGCGGTTACCGCGCCAGTTCCAGATGACACTGGAGATGGGTCAAAACTCCCTCCTGAGGAAAAGAAAGCGCTGTATAAAAAAATTGAAGGGGATTTAAGAGATATGTCATATCTGGGTATATCTGATGTGAAGGGTCTTATCCAGATCCAGGAAGCGAAGATTGCCGGCGAGCCGGTAGATGACAAGAAGTATCTCATGGAACATCTTGTTCGAACAGCAGCAAAGTTGCCTGATAGCTCTAAGAACAGGGAGAAGTTGACAAATCAATTTCTGACACAGCTCTGGAATGACTTGCAGCATCCACCGCTATCGTACCTCGGAGCCAAGTACCAGTACCGATCGGCGGATGGCTCATTCAACAGCCTAACACATCCTCACCTTGGAGCTGCTGGGATGCCGTATGCAAGAACGGTCAAGCCGTCTATCATGCAGACGCCCGCTCTTCCTGACGCGGGCGTGATATTCGACAGCGTGATGACGAGGAAAAAGTCACAACTTCACCCGAATCGAATCTCGAGCATGTTATTCTACCTCGCGTCGATCATTATCCACGACTGCTTCCGGACTGATCATAAAGACTTCTCAAACTCGTTGACGTCTTCCTACCTGGATCTTTCACCGCTTTATGGGAGTAATCAGGATGAGCAGGATCAGATGAGGACGTTTGTGGATGGAAAGTTGAAGCCCGATTGCTTTTCAGAAGCAAGACTGCTATTCTTCCCTCCCGGCGTCGGCAGTCTGCTTATCATGTTCAATCGCTTTCACAATTATGTCGTAGAGAACCTCGCATTGATCAATGAGGGGAATCGCTTTCCCAAACCAACGGCGTCAACGGATCCATCGGATGAGAAGAAGGCTGAAGAATATAAGGCCAAACTCACAAAGTACGATAACGATCTATTCCAGACAGGCCGTCTTATTACCTGTGGTCTCTACGTCAACATCATTCTCGTCGATTATGTGCGAACGATTCTGGATCTCAACCGTACGGACAGCAACTGGCAGCTGAACCCACGCGCAGAAATGAAAAATGTGCCAATGGGCGTTGGCAACCAAGTCTCCGCCGAGTTCAACCTAGTGTACAGATGGCACTCGACCATGTCAGACAAAGACGAGAAGTGGACCCAGGACCTGTGGGATGGGCTCTTCGGCCCGGGCCGTGACCCCAAGACTGTCGACAGCAGGGAATTTCTCACGACGCTGGGTGGAATCCAGAGGAAGACTGACAAAGATCCATCTAAACGCAGCTTTGCCGGTCTCACTCGAAACGCTGATGGCTCTTTCCCAGATCAGCCACTTGTTGACATAGTCACCGCTGGCATTGAAGACTGTGCAAACTCCTTTGGTCCAAACCGTGTTCCCGCCATAATGCGCGCCATTGAAGTCCTCGGTATCGAGCAAGCCCGTGCCTGGAATCTGGGCTCTCTCAACGAATTCAGAAAGTACTTCGGTCTTGAGCCACATCGGAAGTTCGAGGATATTACATCTGACACGGATGTCGCTGAGCAACTCAAACACCTCTACGACACACCCGACAAGGTAGAAATCTATCCAGGTCTCGTGGTTGAAGATGCGAAAAAGCCTATGCATCCCGGCTCTGGCTTGACAGCTTCGTTCACTAATTCACGAGCCGTGCTATCTGATGCCGTAGCCTTAGTTCGAGGTGACAGATTTTACACCCTAGACTATAATCCACGCACTCTCACCAACTGGGGGTATCGCCTCGTAGAACCCGACCTAGGAGTCAACAATGGCTGTGTTTTCTACAAACTCTTCTTGCGCGCCTTTCCCCAACACTTTGCTCAGAATAGCATATACGCACACTACCCGCTCACCATTCCCTCCGAGATGAAAGACGTAATGATCACCCTAAAACGAGATCAGGTCTACAATTTCGACAAGCCGAAGTTTATGCCACCCCCGCAACTTGTGAAGGAATACAAGGTCGCAATAGAAGTCTTGAAGAACCAAGAAACTTTCAAAGTGACATGGGGCAAAGCAATAGAGTATCTCTTGGGCGAACCCGCAAAAGACTTTATGCTTGCAGGTGACGGAAAGAAAAACAGCATCTCACGCAACATGATGGACAAAGCACTCTACGTGGCAGATTGGGAAAAAGAAGTCCATTCTTTCTACACAGCTAAGACGCGCGAGCTTCTCGCAGAGAAACGGTGCAAGATCGCAGGTTTCAACCAGGTGGATATCATCCGCGACATCGGCAACCTTGCGCACGTACATTTCGGCGCGGAACTCTTCATGCTGCCGCTCAAGACGGATGAGCGGCCTTACGGAGTGTTTACAGAAGCTGAACTGTGGCTTCTTTTGTCTGGTGTCTTCGCGCTGATTTTCTACGATGTGGACCCGGCGGGTAGCTTCCCTCTGCACATCAAGTCGCTCGCTGCAACACAGACGCTCGGTGAACTGGTCGAGGCGAACGTGAAGCATATTTCCAAGAGCGGGATTGTATCGGCGCTTATTCAGCGTGTATGGCCCAAGGAGTCGCCGCTCAGATCATACGGTGTTCATCTCATCAAACGGCTTCTGGATACAGGAATGGAACCTAGTCAACTTGTCTGGGGACAACTGCTAGGCACTGCAGGCAGCATGGTGACGAATCAAGGACAGCTCTTCGCCCAGGTGATTGAGTATTTCCTTGTTGGCGAAGGCAAAGAGCACTGGCCCAAGGTTCAAGAGCTAGCGAAACAAGATACTAGCGATGCGTTTGAAAAGCTTACGCATTACCTGATGGAAGCAAGTCGACTAGCCGGGGAAACAGGAGTGCTCCGCGAGGTGGCAAAGGACACCCTCATCACAGACTCTGGCCGCACATTCGATGTCAAAGCCGGTGAAAGCGTCTTCGTAAATCTCCGTGCCGTCTCTCATGACCCATCCATCTTCCCCGAGCCGGACAAATTCGACGCCGATAGGCCAATGGATGCATATATCCATCTAGGTTGCGGTCCGCATCAGTGCATGGGGTTGCCAATGACGAAGGTAGCACTTACCACCATGCTAAAAGAGGTTGCGGCGCTGAAAGGGTTGAGACCTGCTAAAGGACCGCAAGGGCGGGTACATAAGGTGGCGAGGCCCATGGAGCCCAACGATAAGTATCCATACCATGCGTACTTGTCCGAGATGTGGGATGGATATTGGCCATTCCCTTGTGGTGAGTATCCATTGATAGCAAGCGAGAAAGCAGAATATGCTAATTATGTTGCAGCGTTGAAGGTGAATTGGGATGATTGAATGCATTGAGCGAGGGAGTAGGGTGCATGTCTATTTTACGCCTCGAATGTCGCGCTTTATTTCTCGAACATCTAGATCTATGAGCGTATTCGCACAATTCTTGACTCAAATATTGAAGACTCAACCCAGACAATCACGCCCAAAATCCAAAGTGTCTAGTACGAACGCTTGACAGGCGGTACACTCTTACACTCTTCCTCATCTAACGTCCCCATCTGCACAGCTCTAGTTCCCCATCTCACATCATCACCAACACCAGTCTGCCATGTTAAACTATGCTTCATCCACTCCTTATCATCCCTTTCCTTGAAGTCATCTCTGGCGTGCGCCCCTCGGCTCTCTGTCCGCGTCACCGCCGCTTTACTTGTCTGTACAGCATTCGTAAGCAAATTCCGCAACTCGAGCGTTTCCACCAGGTCGCTATTCCAGATGAGCGACTTGTCAGTCACACAGAGGTCATTCTTGAATTTCTCTTCAAGGGATTGCAGGTGCTCGTTTCCAGACGAAAGGGATGAAGCAGTGCGGAAGACGGCGGTTGTGGATTGCATTGTGCGCTGCATATCGTCGCGGAGGGAGGCGGTGGACGAAGAGCCTGAGGAGTCTAGTATTGTGGAGAGTTCCTCGATGGAGTCGAGGCCGATGTTTGAGGGGGATGGGTGGTGGGATGCGGAGGGTGCATGGTTGTCTGCGATGTGGAGTGCGGTAGCTCGGCCCTGGTAAAGTTGTCAGTCTCCTTGGGCTGAAGTGAAGTAGATGAGTGGGAAACATCTTACAAACACCACTATGTCGAGTAATGAGTTGGCGCCTAGCCGGTTTGCCCCATGGACGCTAACACATGCCACTTCTCCTGCCGCATACAGCCCGTCCACTACTTTCTCTTCACCACCTTCGTTCACATCTAACACCTGCCCCTTCCAGTTCGTCGGAACACCTCCCATGCAGTAATGCACAGTCGGTAACACCGGGATAGGCTCTTTCGTAATATCAATTCCAGCAAAGATCGCCGCCGTCTCCGCTATCCCCGGCAGTCTCTCCATGATGATTTCTTTGGGGAGATGTGAAAGCTGTAGATGTATGTGGTCTGCCCCGGGACCGCACCCTCGCCCTTCGATGATCTCGAGGTTCATGGATCGGGACACGACGTCTCGCGATGCGAGGTCCTTGGCCGTGGGTGCATAGCGCTCCATGAAGCGTTCGCCTTGGGCGTTGAGTAGGTAGCCACCTTCACCGCGGGCGCCTTCGGTTATGAGGACCTGTAACTTGTGTTGAGATTAATATTGAAAGTACCTTGTATGAGAGGTCTTACCCCTGCTCCGTATATTCCAGAAGGGTGGAATTGGACGAACTCCATGTCTTGGAGTGGGAGGCCTGCTCTTGCGACCATTGCGTTTCCGTCTCCTGTACTTGTATGTGCACTTGTTGCACTAAAATATGCTCTCCCATAACCTGACTCTGCATTAGCCTTCTTTCTTACCTGTTTGCCAAAAAAAAAAATTGAGATGCCCTTACCACCAGTAGCCAGCACAGTATTTCTAGCGAACATCCGATGGCAAGTTCCATCTTCCATATTCAGCGCCGTAATGCCGACACACTTCCCATCCTCCATCATCAGATCTAGGGCAAAGTACTCAATGAAGAATTGCACCCCGTGTTTCAAACTTTGCCCATACAACGTATGCAACATAGCATGTCCGGTTCTATCCGCCGCACACGCAGTCCTATACGCCTGTCCACCTTTGCCAAACTCGAGACTCTGACCACCAAGCGCACGCTGATATATCGTGCCCTCTGAGGTCCGCGAAAATGGCATTCCATAATTCTCTAATTCGACGACCGCAGGTACGGCTTCTCGTGTCATGTAGTGGATTGCGTCTTGGTCACCTAACCAGTCCGAGCCTTTGACTGTGTCGTACATGTGCCACCGCCAATCGTCTTCTGTCATGTTCCCTAGGGCAGCGTTGATGCCTCCTTGCGCTGCGACCGTGTGGGAGCGTGTGGGGAATAATTTAGATACGCATGCAGTCTTGAGTCCAGCTTCGGTCAGGCCTACGGCTGCGCGGAGGCCCGCTCCGCCTGCACCTACGACAATGGCACTAGAACTGATCAGAACAGAGATACAAGAGCATAAATGAGTGACGTACTCATAATGGTGATCAACAACCGTCAACCCCTTGACGTTATGGTTAGAGTTAGAAGCATATCTACATTGCTGCGATATGGAAGCATTGACTCTTCTCAGGAAAGTCCTTTGAGCGCCATACTGCCGGCGCTGTATAGCTCGTGCAAACACACGCATGGCAGCATGAAATGCGAGGAATCGAGGCAAAGCGAAATGTAAGACGACATAACCGTTGGAGCTGTAGGAAATAAGAATAGTGTAGCCGCGCTAGCTTAGTTGCCGTCGGTCTGCCCCTCTCTGGGGTAGAGTACACCCTCGGCTTCGAGAGGTTACCTCAAGGAGATTGTATGGTGCGAACCTTCGCGGTTGATCATACATATAGAAAATACTCGAGAGGTCTGATTTAGTCGCTGCGGGCTTGTAATGTACGGAGCATGCAAAGAAAATCAATGTCAATTGTTCTCGGATGTTTTGTCTCGCGGGGTTCAACTCAAAGCTCGCGAAATGGGAGACGTCAGAAGCCTATGACTCGTGCGTAGCCGAGTAGCTTGTGTGGGGTCAGCCAATCGGGAATAACGCATTTGAAGGACATGTAACCGTAATAGTAGATAGGCTATATGATTTGTATACCGAGCATGCCTATTTGTGCTACGTTTGGTGGTCTAGCTTTTTGTAAGCTCATACAAGGACAGGAGTTTGCCTTGAGGACAATATAAGTCTCATATTACTGCATCATTCACCCGTCATTATTCGTATATCATGCCTGATCATTAAGAGGAAGGAAAGTACCACGAGCATTTGTCTCCACCTCTTGCTCTTGTTACTTTCGTATGTTGGTCTTTTGTGGAACACCTGAATGTGTTTGCTCACTGATTGGACCGCTCAAGACCTCATCCACTCGTTCTCAACCGGGGTCTGCTCCTGTTCCTCCTCGTCAGCTCCGCCGGTCAGAGCATTCTTCACCTGCTGCGCACCGCCTTCAATAGTTCGTCGTAAGCCACTCTCTTCATCAGTATCAGTTGTCTCCTCCTGCACTCGATCGGAGTATTGGTGGAAATTGGGAAGGTAGTCAATTACGCCGCGTTGGTCGTTACCGCCGTGCCGTTCATCAGCGATCATGCGGGAGATACGATCAGGCACGACACTATGAAGCCATGACTCTCGTTTCGTAGGAATGACAATAATAGCAAACTAAACATGTCAGTTTGAACATATGTGAGTGATCCAGTGTATTGCGATCTCTTACCTGCCAAATAAAGACCAAACCCACGACGGCCATGAGAATGCCTGCTGTGCGCTTCTCCTCACTTTTCCAAGCCCCAAAACACCCATTCATGTGCCCGAATGCCTGTTCACACGCATCTGGCTTGTGACTTTTATCTGGAAACGGCCACGCCATGTCGCGTGAGTGCTTTAAACCACAGCAACTGAAAGCGTCTTGTATACGCCTTATGGTCTCCGCATCCTTGTGCCTGAACAATGTTGTCCATCGTTCCCTCAAGCCGCAGTCGAGTCCAGATGGAGGAGCGGCATATGTCCCAAGCAGAGTGATCACGACAGTCGAATATATGAAGATGAGGGTGTTCGCGACGATCACGAGGGGAGGGCGAGGTGTTTCACCTCGAGGCAGTCGCTTGCGTCGCTCCTGACGTCGAGTGAGGTCGTAGCCAGTTTCAAGAAGCAAACCAGAGACTATTGGCAGAACAGTTGTCGCGTAAGCTAGGCCGCTGGGGATGGGAATCGAAAAGCGGGTCGCGCGGGAAGTGGCATAGCTGGATCTGTCAGCGATACCGCATCGAGGAGCGCGTGGTAGACCTTTTACCCAGATATTGCCGTGACGAGAATGAGATACTGTCAAGCTATTAGATTATCACCCGATCTCGGATTTCTAGACTTGCCACAACGCTGACGCAAGTGACGACCTGCTTTCTGGTGTACGTCATTCTGGCTTCGGTGTTTTGTGCAATGGTGTTTCTTTCGGACGTATTGTGAGGAAGCAGATAGAGAGAAGCAGGAGTGTCAGCTAAGAAAGGTGAAATAAGTAGTTAGAGACCTTGCTGAGGCTGTGTAGCGACTTCACCACTAGATAAGAGCTTCTCCGCACGGCTGTTCCAGGATGAGTCGTCAGACGAGGGACAAAGAGACGCTGTTGCATGTATATTCCCTCAGAGGGTACTAGGACCGCTACATTTTGTAGATTCCCGCCTCTTAGCGAGATTCCTCGTATGCAGCTCGCCGCGCGGTCCATATCTCGGTCCTTAAACCGAAGCAATGATTGGTGAGATGCGTGCGCCAGGCGACATCCTGGACTTCTATTCTCGCGAGCGAAGAAGCACAGCGGGTAAGTCCATTTTCGCGTAGTCGTGGTACGGGCGCTTAGGAGCTAGTACCCTTAGAAAGGAGCGCCTCTGAGTGAATGGAATTTTTAGCCGTCCTGTCAATGTTGAGATACATGCATCTTGTGTGCAACAGCTCTACGTCATATGATGGCCCGTGCATATACCCCCCCAACCTCTTCGGAATGGGACGCGATCTATCTCAATGCATTTCGATTATCGGGTCTATACCCCGGCCCTTCGTATTGCAAAGCATTGCATCAGGATCGCACACAATCACTTGAATACGTCACCACGAATGAATCGATGAGCGGACACGACCGAAAAGAAATTTTTGGAACGGGCTTAGATCTAACCTATCAGTGTCTTTAGCATCCACGGAGCTATGGTTGCAATGCATATCAAGTATGCATAAAGTGTGCTCGATTCGTTAGCTCATTCAATGCACGGCCGCGTGGCAGATGCTACCTACAACTGCTGTGATTCAATCAAGTCCAGATACTAATTCGCTAATTGATGACTTCAAGGAGACCATGACATGTCACGCGACCAAAATGCGTGACAGCCTAGCACGACAGGCTCAGGCGGCGCGATTCTCTCTCTCGGTTACTCTCAACCAATCCGACTTGAAACTAGTAGGCTAATATTCAGAGGCTTGGATAACCCAAAAGGAAAAGATACCTTCTAGCTTGAAGTGTTTGCGAAGTAGAAGATAGTAGAATATTGCGGCAAAGCTTAGGACGGTTCCAGTTAATAGGTTGAGGTGCATGAGGAAATCAAGAATATGAGTGTTGAGGAGCTGACTCAAGAGGAACATATCAAAGGTATCAAAGCTGAATTGAAGGAAGAATGGATCCACTTTTGATTGGACTAGATGAAGAGCGGAAGGCAATTTTGGAGAAGCGAGCTCCGTGGCTTTGAGATCTCAAACTGACCTCGGGCTAATGATTGAGGTTGCAGAAGGTGCGAAGAGCATGTAGTAGAGTGTACATGGCGTTAATTAAATGTAGTATAGAGTGCTACCTTACCGGTGTTATGAAGGAACGTCATTGGCTCGTTTATAGTGTCGGGCTAATTTTGGCTTGGCCTGCCCTGTTTTTCTACCAGCTCATTGGCAACACGATCATGTAGAGGACAGATGTGAAAGTCTCAAAGTGGTAGTTGAATGTCAAAAAAAGGAACCCGAGTATGTGTAACGCCTCAGTCAGGTATATCTATACCGGCATAGTGTCTCTTCATTGTGACGAATCCATAACAACCAACACTCTTAAACACAATGCCAATCCACGCTCTACTTGTAGCGCTTCTGCCGTTTATTTCACGAATTCATGCTTACTGTATGCTAGAGAATATCTAAATCTAGAGAAGCGGCTGACAGTGTGGAGATATTTTTGGAACCCTGCTTGTAAATGATACTGCATCAAAGGAATTTGAATATATCCGGTACGTTGCTTCTTGCTCGAATGATGTAGCTCTTCTTCCAGTAATGTTTCTAGACATATAAATGCTAATGTAGACAAACTTACACAGAGATGTAGCTCCCGCGGCAAATTACGAGATCTCAATAGATTATGGCAAACTGTACCCTCAAGAGCGCGACGAAATCTACTCCACCAACTTTACATGCGGTCGCAATGCGATCGATTCAGCTTCTATGACAAAAACTGCCACCATTCTTCCAGGCGCTGAAATGGGATTCAGAGTTATACCTCACCGAGACCGTGTACGTACCGATGATTTGACCCAAAATCTAGCGCTCTTCAAGACTCATTGTTCCTTCTGTTTCACACGTGTGACTGATAGTGCACCTCCTTTAGGGCGCCGGACCCTATAATAACACTATCTACCGTGGGGGCTACGGCAACATCTATATGGCGAAAGTTCCAGAGCATGAAGTGTTGGAGAGCTGGTTGGGTGACACTGGCGACTGGTTCAAGATCAAAGAGTTTCTTGCCATTGATGCGAAAACTTTCTCCATCAATCCCAGGGGATCAGATGTAAGCTATCAAATGGCCAACACTTCATGAGGTCTGTAGTTGACTCTAGGCCTTCCGCTAATACTGGATCATAGATGAATTTCACCGTCCCGCAAGCTACACCCTCCGGGAAGTACTTGATGAGAGTTGAGCAATTTTCGTTCGACCCTTATCTTCAATTCTATGTCAATTGCGCTCATATAGAGGTTGTTGGGACTGGGGCAGGTAGGCTCTTCCGTTATATCCTCCCATGTCCTCCACTATGATGCAGAGATCAAAACTGATGCAAAGCTTTACACAGGAGATCCCGGACCGACGACAGAGTTCCCCGGTGCTTACAACTATACTGAAATAAATCAAGGTAAGGGATAAGTCGAGTTTGCAGGAATCTAGCGCTGATGACATGCTAGAGGGTGCAATGAATGACCGCTACCTCATAGACAAAAGCAAATTCAAGGGTATCGGTCCGGCAGTCTGGAGTGGTTGATCGTATGCATTACTCTCGTCTCTCGGATGTAGAGCATATTCGGAATATCGAATGATCTTCTATACTATTGAATGCTAGCAAATCTTTTCCTCTGAGCAAATAGGATGATTATTGGTGTTGAACACGCATCTTTGTCACGGAGGACTAGTACATTGTTAAGCAACAAGCTTTTTCAAACATACCTTCCTTATTTGGAGCAGTTCTCAACTACAGTCAACAAAATAAGTCATAACCTTGGCGAATACTTCAGTTAGTTGTGCTATGTCTACCTTCTTCTTCCGACCGTAGAGTGATCTTTGATTGGCTCACTTATTCTTAGTTTTCGACGTCATGTCTAATTTTGCCGCGTTTTATATCAATGTCGTCTAACCCAGGCATGAAAATTCATCCTAGTCGGAATGAAAGTACCGACTTTTCCCGCCGGCAGTACATTCCCCACATCTAGATATTTGGTAGATTCCCGAAAATCGTGCCCGAACGCCTGGAGTGAGCGCACGAACTGAGGACATTATAATCGGAGTAACGTCAAGCTCTTTGAAACACTTTGGATAAATGAAAGGATAATAACGATCAGGGCTATGACACCGCCAGAAGATGATTTAGGATGGTGATAGTACGAATTAGTCGACAGCATAAACTTCTTAGCCCTAGCGACGGCAACCAAACCCAGAGTTAAAAGGCTCACAGCAGCCACGCATACCCACCACAGAGCCTCTCCAGATTATATCATCATCCACAGTCATCAAACAAGTCTAACTGAGCTTCGTTGCAGCCTTTTTTAGTCATGATTCTCAAATCTCTTCTCATACTGGCTTGTTCTGCCGGGACAGCCTTAACCGCATCGCTCCAGCAAGTCTCTAGCTTTGGGACCAATCCGACAAATATAAAGATGTACATCTATGTCCCGGATAAGCTTGCCACCAAGCCAGCTATCATTGTGGCCGTAAGTTTCCACCGCCATCACAATCGATTCTTTTCGCTCATCGAGAATGCAGCTTCATCCTTGCGGTGGTACTGCGCAGCAATGGTATTCTGGAACCAAGCTCCCAAGTTACGCCGACCAGAATGGATTCATCTTGATTTATCCCGGCACACCAAACTACTCCAATTGTTGGGATATCCAATCAGCTGGCACGCTCACCCACAATCAAGGCGGTGATGCTCTAGGCGTCGTTAACATGGTCAAATATACGTTGGAAAAGTACTCCGGCGACGCCAGCAGGGTCTACGCGATGGGTGGGTCTTCTGGCGCAATGATGACAAATGCGCTCGCAGGCAGCTATCCGGATATCTTTGAGGCTGGTGCTGCGTTCTCTGGTGTTGCGCACGCTTGCCTTGCTGGCTCAACGCAACCTCCGACGCCAATGTCCTCCAATCAAACCTGCGCGCAAGGCCTCGAGCATACAGCTGCCGACTGGGCCAACTTTGTCTATAACAGCTATCCAAACTACACCGGCCGTCGAACCCGAATGCAGATCTGGCACGGCAATGCAGATACGCTTGTTCGACCAAAGTGCGCTGCCGAGGCATTAAAGCAGTGGAGCGAAGTCCTCAAGGCGCCATTCTCAAAGAATAATACGGGAGTCCCAAGCTCAGCATATACTCAAATGATGTACGGAGACGCGAATGGCACACAGTTGCAGGGATACTTCGGCAATGGAGTCGGTCATATTGCGCCGGTGAATGAGGTTTACATGTTAAGATTCTTCGGTCTCATCTCGTAAATATAGTGGTGCATCTCGAGGTGTATAGTACACATGTGTTTCAGGGATAAAAATAACTGTCTAGACTGCTTGCCTACCACCTGATAGTCTCCAATGCCTTTGCATCACTCTCCTCCCAAGGATATTCCTTCTCGGCCGCTTTGATCAATTCCGCATGTTTCTCCGATCGTGGTTTGATAGAGCATCGGTATGGCATCGGGTGACTGATAGCACCAGGCTCAAACTCCACCGCAGTCTCCACTATCTTGCCATTCTCAACGAGTTTGTCGACGGAGAAAACCGCGAGAGATTGAGCAATAGTAATGAAGAGCGCATTATCGGCGACGAAGCGGCCCGGGCAAATACGACGACCGTATCCGAAGATGAAATTGCGCGGGTCAGGCTCAGCTTTGCGAGTAGGTGTCTCGAGATGGCGTTCGGGGCGGAAGACCATGGGTTCAGGGTATACTTCAGGATCGTGTGTGAAGAACCTTGTTATTTGTTAGGACTATAAGCATCTACAAACGCTGCTAGAGCTTACCAATTGTTGGGCAGCAGGATAGCGCCTTTAGGAATTCGGTAACCTTGGCATACATCCTCCTCAATACTGGAGTGCGGCAGGCCCATGGGTAGGACAGGGTGCCAGCGGTGAGTCTCCTTCATGATTGCTTCGATATATGGGAGATTGGGTCGATCTGCACTAACAGGCAGGCGGCTGATTCCGACTACGCGATCAAGTTCCTCTCGAGCCTTTTCCTGTATCTCTGGGAACACAGTCATGGCTAGGAAGAAAGTCATCAATGATGATACCGTCTGAATAGTGGTCAGGACTTGGCTTAGAGAAGTAGGCATGGGTAGCTCACAGTGTCGGCACCACCTAAGTAAAGTGAGAGTGCTGCCCACTTGTGTATGAATTCCATCTCAGCATCTGCACCGATACTCTCGATTGCCTGCGACAGAAATGAAGTCTTATGCGTCTTTTCACGCATCTGTTGCTTGACAAATTCGTAAGGTTGATTAGTACATTGCCTTAGCTGGATGGCCATGCGACGAGCAGTATCCTTGAATCCAGTGCCAGGAAACCAATCCGGGAGATACCTCACTTTCACTGATTAGGAATAATAAGCTCGATAAGGTGTATATACTCACAGAATGGTAGAATATCTACAGCGAACTTGCCAGGGACAGTGGCTTCAGCGAACTGCTCCATGGTTTTGCCAGCCAGGTCCACAAAGGGGTCTCGACCACGCGCTTCAGTAGTATATCCATAAGTAATCTTGAGGATCACACTACCGGCCTCCCTATACGGCGACGAATTAGTTCACCTGTCCTGGAAGGAGGGTCACATGACTTACTTTCGAATATGGTCAAATAGATCCTGTGGTGTGTCCAAAACATTTAAGAGGAAGTGGGCGGCTTCAACCTCCTGGATGCGATCAAACACCGACACAGAGACATTACTACTGGCAATTTTGGTGATATTTTTCCGATGGATCTTCCAGCTGTCTGTATATGGGCTCATGGCAGTCGCATGTTTCCACCCAACCCTGGTCGATGCGTCAGTGTTCCACGTGATGACATCAAGGCAAGCGACTTTCAGAAAGATGGACATACATTTCACCGCTGAACACCTGACCAGGCCTCGATGAATGGATGGCCGATCGATCTCGCATAAGCTCAAATGCGACCTGAGGGTCATTGATAATCACGAAGGTTTGCCCTAGCACCGTGACAGAGCTAATGGGACCTATGGGTCAGGTAATGCAAGCTTCAGTCACTATCTTTCCCAGACTATGCACCTTTTCACGCACCGTAGAGGTCCTTATGCTGCAACCAATGATGGCATTCAAGCATACCAGGCTTGGGCATGTCATTGACATTTCCAAGTAGTGGAAGGCCCTTTGGCCCGGGAGGTAGAGGCCGGTCATGAACCTTCGACCGTCCAAAACGCTTTATCGCGAAAAACACAGCAATCCCAAAGAGAATCGCGAACACACTTGATGATAAGATAGCCATGATGTATGATGCCTGGCGGAAAGTTGCGAAAAGATGAATGATGCACGAGTACCGATCAGATGGCAATGATCCAGCGATGTCTGAACTGCTGAACTGCTGAGGCTCGAAAGTAAGAATGCTGGGTATAATGGAAGTGATGCGATAGGTTGCGTTGGCTAGTGGAGCTCGGCACCCTTTTGGCGGGATTCGCAATCATTTCAGGAGATGGACAAACGCCCAGCACCCCTCCCTGCGGATCGCTGCCCGCATGTCCAGGTTGGTCAATCGCCAATATGAGGTAACGTTACCAACTGGTCGAAATGCAGCTGAGGGCATTCGCGACTCGTTATGTCTAAGCGTGATGCAGCGTAGCTCATAAGCTATGCCCGACTCAGAAAGACCTGCACATTCCTTCGCTAATGGCGCTCAACGACCGTTGATGGTAATACGACACGTGTGATGAATAAGGGGACAATATATCTTGATCAATGGAAAATGCGGGCTTTAGGTTTAGTCTCTTCGTTTTGGGATCAGGATAAAGTGCCAAAATCTAAGTTCTAGACTGGCGCAAACTGTGTGCTGTATACAAGGTGCCTCTGGAGTAGGTGCCTCACGGACGGCATAGCCGTTCTCGCTTCGAGCTGTCACTTTCTCAGAGTTTCGGACCGCTCCCGCAAGCGCGGAAACGGCGCTCTAAACACCACGAGCGAATGGGCTGAGCTGCCGTGGCTGCGAAAGAACGAGGCGTCCGACGTCTAAGAACGGTAAGCGATTTGCTAAAATGTGGGATGCTGAGGTTTCACCCCCTGTAAAAGGCGGGATGGGTGAGGAAATACGGCAAAAAGCAACCAAGTCTACCCCTGCAAGGCGAGTATCGTCGTCAACTTTTCCCTGAATAAGTGCACACTAAGGTATAACGCATACGCTGGAACAGGATTTAGAGTTGTTGGCCCCATCCCGAGCAGTCGGGATACTAAAATTCCGGGAGGGGTGCCGCCCTGCCTTTATGCCGGTTCGACGATCTTTCGCCATCCTGATTCGACACGAAGTAAAATCCTCACTCTGTCTTCATACTTCCCTGATCAACGTGGATGCGTTTCTCCGTCCAGGCGTGCTTTGGCACGGCCCTATCCTAAGGAGATGAGCGCTGACACCGCCTTTCCCCTTGATTAACGCGAAACGTTCGAGGACATATCGAGTGCTTCGCTATACCTTAGACAAAAGCACATATGAAAAGCAAAGTAGTACGCATGTTGTCAAAACACGCCACTTTAGCTGTCGAGCACGTGAAGCAAGCCTTACATGAAAAAGAATCGAGAACACGACAATCGAGGAAACGCGATGTCTCAGTGAGATTCCGCGCCCTGTCACCTACGTAGAGAATGTCACATCCCCTATGGCAAAACGCTCAGACAGCGTCGCAATCCTTTTGCTGCCATTAAAGAAACAGTGGGGGTACTTGAGGGGGATAAAAAAGTGGACTTATAAAGTCAATCGACCAACCAGAGCGCTTCTCTGAAGGCTGAAGCCCGTGCCTGCGGTGGATAATGCTATACGAACGTTGAGGATTAAGTCAAAACAACGGCATCCCAGCGCTGTACGGGGGCTTCATTCTCCTTTCTCAACGGTTGGCGAAGTACGCACAGTGGCAAGTTTCGGAGCCGACTTCAATGCTCCTGCGCTCCTTGAGAAGGTACCACCCCTTGTCGTGTCACGCGAAAGAGGGAACGTTCATCATACGTAAGCTCGGAAAGATACCAAGCGTTTAGTTCCACATCCAGAACTCAGCCGTGGGGGATTGTGAGAGGTTCCTGCATCAGTGCCGACGCAAATCACGATATAGCAAAGAAAACATACACACTGATCAGAGCTAAAGGACACGGGATTCCGGAAGCAGCCACAATCACAAGTAGACAAGACCTGCAGGTTCAGGAATAAGTAAATAGCGATTCTCGAACTACCGGCTCCCCGACGATCAATTGTGGCCGCTCGTGCATCAGCCCCATAACCATGAAGGCTCTGGGGGTAGGAAAATCTCCCCTGCTCAACAGTGTTCCGTGCGCGAGGCACATTACTTGAAAACAGTCCCTCCTATCGCTCTGGATCATGCTGGTCATGGTGACAGACCCCTACATTCTTTCGCGCAGCCATCGCATAGTACCTTCACGATGCGGTTGTTCAGCATCCTGTTGTCATCTGTTGTTCTCTTTCAAGGCGCCATTGCTGCACAAAGTCTCGCCGAACGCCTTCCCGCCTGTGCGGTATGCTTGCTTTCTCCCTTCAATCACTTTAGCTGGAGAGTAATTGGAAACTAACTTTAGGTGAAGGTAAAATGCATGCAGGCAACTTTACCATCAACGACCTGCAAGCCGGACGACGTCGCCTGCCTCTGTGCCGATGAAAACTTCCAGACGGCAGCTGGGCTTTGCACTGCTGCCAACTGCACTGTCGTCAACACGCTAAGTAAGCATGCAGTCTCTCACGTTTAGAACACGGTATCTTGAACATAGTCTAACGAGCACGCAGTTGCTACGAATGAAACCTATGCAGCATGCGGTATCCCTACTAGGGACGCCTCCGGCACAATGATAGGAGTCACCGCCTCCATCGGGGGGTTGGCTTTCATAATGGTCGTCTTACGCCTAGTCGATCGCGCTTTTTCCGCGCACGCACGACTCGGTTGGGATGATTTATTGATTGGCCTGGCTGGATTCTTTTCCCTTTTCCAGAATGTGCCTGTTGTCGTCGGTAAGTCTCCTAGGCATGGAGCCTCTCAATTGATGGCTGATCATTCATCAAGCTGGTGCACTTGGATTTGGAAAAGATATGTGGGGGATCCCAGCATGGGCAATCACTGCAAGCCTCAAGGTAAGTCACAGTAACGACACGATAGTCGTATATTGGAGCGCAACTGACTGCGAAGTGGCTATTCGTTACCTACTTCATGTACCAAGTCGCCGAGTTCCTATGCCAACTCTCCATTCTCGCCTTCTACCTCCGCATCATGACCAACCGAGAATCTCGTATAACAGTCTGGATCCTAATGGGCATCGTTACTGGTTTTGGACTCGGAAACACATTTTCTATGATCTTCCAGTGCAAGCCTATACCGTTCTTTTGGGCTGGCTGGATGGGTGAGATGGCCGGTGCTTGCACTGTAGACATTCGGCTCTTCGGGTTTATACGTGGAGGCATCGAGATTGCCCTCGACTTGACTATTCTGATCTTGCCGTTGCCCATGTTGTACAAACTGCACATGTCGCAAAGGAAGAAGATTCAGATTATGTCTATGTTCTGTGTCGGTTTTGTCATTACCGTTGTGAGCTGCTTGCGACTCTGGGCTTTGGTGAAATTTGCTCAGACGACAAACCCAACCTGTGAGTACTCCGAATGAACCTCACCATCATGCATGGCTGCTAATCTCTTCACCTAGACGACAACGTTTCGGGTGTGTACTGGTGTGTCACTGAGGCCAATCTCTTCATTGTGGTCGCCTGCATGCCAGCCATGCACGCAATTTTGCAGAAGACAGTACCCGGCTGCTTTGGCAGCTTCCGCGACGAGAGTGGGTACGGCAGCAAAGGTCAATACGTGCGTAGCGGCAACGGCAAAGTGTCACAGAAGTCTAGTGGCAGTCTACCTTTCGGTATGATTACCAAGTCTACAGATGTCCAAGTATACCGCACCGAACGGTCAAGCTCGGATGTTGAGTTAGTCGACCGGCCCTCACACAATATGTCTCATCTATGATGATGTGATGGGAGGCTGCACAAAGACCACTTGGTTGGTTCATAAACATAGAATGTCTGATTCGCTGATGTATAAAAATTATGAACGCCCGTTGTCACCATCTATAGAGCTTTCACCATTACATGAGTTCCATTTTTCTCCACGTCATCGCTCTTAGGTTCAGTCTCAGTGTCGTTCGCCTCTGCCCCCTTGAATAGATCAGCTGAGAAGGGGTATAATGTCTTCCTTCTTGGTAGAGGCTTCGAACTGGCACTCTGCCAAATCTTCCGTGTGATACTTCTTCCAAGCCCCTCGACGACCGGCGTCAAGAAAGGCAGGCATCCAAAAATCACGATGTAGGAGCAAACAGCAGTTATTAGCATGTTCGCCCAATATGGGATACCGTGAGCCGCAAGATGTACGCAGATCATTGCGCCCAAGCTCCAGAAGACAAGGCCATGAATCAAGTACAAGGTAAGAATGTGTGGGAAAAGCCATATCAGCAACCGATTGGAGAAGAATTTCTGCACGATTGGAGACAGCTCAACGAGGAGGTGGAATCCGATGGAGAAGGTGAGTGCTGTGAGGCGTGGAATGTAGTATGGTGGGTAACCGCAATCGGAGGTGTTACGGATAAGTTGACCCGTTTTTTGGTGAGGGTGGATTCCGTATTCCAACGTACTAAAATTCCATGTCTTATAATTAGCGACAAGATCGATGGACGGACTTCCAGCAGCGAGGAGAGCCAAGGCAGCGATGAATGGATAGTAAATGTATGAGCGTGCGTAGAGCCACGTTTTCCACTTGTAGGTGATATCTAGGTCTGCGATGAGGAGACCAACCCAGAAGAAGGAGCCCCAAGACGTAGCATACCAATGCATCGCAATACAGAACGTGTAATAGCCTATCCGTTTCCAGGGGGTCTTGATTTCGCGGATGACCAGGACACCAAGAAGAGATAACCAGGAATTCTGCAGTTGCACTGGAATTGTCCACAGTACGCCGATGCAATAATTGAACGTAATCTGTGGAACTGCGTTCGGAATGATGTATGCCAGCTCTAGGACCTCGCTAATAAAGTGGCCGAACGTGACATACCCGGATGTATACGGCCATGTTGAATAGGTAATCGAGGGTAGGTACTCAAGCCAAGTGATGGCACCGACTTGCATACAAAAATACTCCAAGGCTGCGATCACCGCACATGGAATAATCAGACGCGGAGTCCGGCTCACAGCTTTCTCGGCAATACCTTTCAGGTTACCAGATTTCAGATAGCTTGCAACCAGGAAACGGGTCGAGGTTGTGAAGAACGGACCTAATGGGAGTCAGCATGAACATTTTTTTGTAATAATTTGCGAGGACTTACCAATCAGGCTAAATGTCAGAAGATATGGGGTTACAATCTTCAAGGCTGTTACTTCGCTCTGGTAATGAATAAGAGAGTATGGAATCTCAGTCGCTGGTAGAAAGGTCAAGCAAAAGTGAATCAGTGTAACCATAATAGAGGCCAAAGCAACAAGACCCGCAAGATAGTCGACACGCTGCTTTGGTGCAGCTATCGGTGCCTTCGATGCTAGACCCGTGGCTTCTGTGGACGGCGATTCCTTGCCATCGATTTCTTTAACAGTAACGAGAGCCGATTTTTTCTCATCTAAACTCGTAGCTCTCCACATCTTCTGGTCCACAATGTCTATTTCCAGCGACTTTCGCACGCCAACTGTGAGATTATTGATTTCGTCACTGCTGCAGTTCTTGTGCTTCAAATCTCCTTTTTGCAACAAGGTGTTCAATGAGCTGGGCGGAGACATTGTATCAATGCCCACCAAAGTGCAGGCTGATCCACAGGATGATACAGGAGGGAAATATCCTGGAAGCGTGAGGACGGAAGGCGTTGTTGTCCCTGAAGCGCAAGCGGCGGGTGTGGCGTATCCTGGTGTATTCTGGCCAGGCGTGCCAGTGCCCGGCAGCTGTGCGGTGCATGTCAAACCATCGTTGTCTGTGAAATTCATGCTATGGGTAACAGATACATTTTCGGAACTGGCAGGGCTCTTAGGTGCGTAGACCGAAGCTACAACGTGGCTAGGTTCCTTTGTGGGAGTATTCTTTTTCCATGGGCCACGCTTGAGGAATGCATGCAGTAGCAACAGAGTCGATGTGGCGAGGCAGATCGAGGCCACAAAGATGGCAGGCCATCTCTTCCTGTAGACGATGGCCGGCTCCTTGAACTTAAGCGTTGCATCCTGAGAGTACGACGATTGGCCGCGCAGAGAAATGTCCTGAACGAGACAGGTCGGGCCTTGGCGGCATCGCTTGTCGAACGAATCATGATCGGCTTCTCCCATGAGCGATGAGTTGAAAAAGGCCCTAATCATCCCCACCCGTGCGTCGGAACCGTTTGGCGGAGGGCCCTCCGATGTGTGACTGTCGCCTATTGACGAGTGCCGGAAGTATAGCGCCGAAGGAGTGGTAGGCCAGTCTTTGGCGGCGTTCGCTGAACTGATGGTTCGTGCCAAGGCATCACCAAAGAAAAAATTTACATCGGTGTCGTTCCAGTCGATGCGGTATGGAACAAAGCCCCATGGCGAATTCGTGTAGTTGTAAGTGCTGTTGCTGAAGTCGGTGAAGTTGACGCCCTTTGATCGCGTTCCTCGCCAGTCGCCGTAGATCATGAATGACGTCCAGGCATCCTTTGGGTCGTCTGCGTTCATTACATTCAGATTCACCGTCTGTGTTTCGTTGAACTCCAATTTCATAGACAACACACTTCCGCCAGCGCCTGCCTTCGGCGGCATCATAGCCGATTCAAAAGTGCCATATTGAATGTCGCGCCGAAGTGATCGCAGCGAGGCTCCAACGACGGCGTGGTCTTGTTCAGGCTTGTTGAGCTTGAACACCCATGCAGAGCCGTTCCAGCCATGCGCTGTAGATTCGTTGCGGATGAGGTTCGACGAAGTTGCGCCTGCGCGGTATCGTGCGTTCCAGTTTTTCTCGTAGGAATGTTGGTAGTCTTCCGCAACCAGTGAGTCTGCGAGTAAAGCTGTCTCGTTTGCATATGCGATGATGGCATCCGTCCACACAGCGCCAGTCCTTGAATCAAGGAAGCCGCAAGAACAAGAAGTTACATCAGTTGTGGCAGCAGAAAGGCTGAGGAAGAACAAGAAAATGAAGAGCATCATTATTGTGCTGCAGAAGGAGAATTGGTTCACACAGAGCCACCGACTGCAGGGCGACGTCCAAATAATATGACAGGCCGCAAGTCATTATCAGCTCCCTTCAGCTCAAGCCAACTTTTGTTTCAACCCGAAATAGTTCTCGACCATGCGTATCCACTTGACGAAAACGTGGCTACCCGCCCTCGACCACTCCGAGCTGCCTAGGGTCCATAGCCTTCTGGCCCGCCAAAAAAGTTTAAGGGTTGGCTTAATGAGGCCATGAGCCTTACATGGCCGGTACTGGAAGACGTGGATCCCTAATCTAGCCATACTTTCGCTGCTTTAATGGCGATTCCAGTACCAAACATCTCGGCGCTGAGGACAGTCGGAGCACAATCGGCAGATACCAGAACGCCGCACCTTCTGCGCCATTCACTAGTCAGTAATGTAGTCTCCACTTCAGGTCCAGGTTCTAGAATAAACATGAGTCTTCAGATTTGCTTATCACTGCTATAGTTCTCCCAAGTCCATGGTTGTCTAGTTTTCTTCTAAGTGCGCCATTGGCCTCTCCGCTTACTCTACATCTCAATTTCACACATCACTGCAATGTTTTCACATTTCAAGAGTACCACTCCTTCTGGCGTTCAAAGCAGCCCAGTCTCGTCCTCTTCCTTACGGAGCAAATTAAGTTATGCTTCCGCTAGAAGCTCCGCCCTCGTCTGGGAATGGACCCCGTTTGCGCTCGTCTGCTCCTACTTCATCTTCTCAACATGCATATACATGGTATGTACGGAGAAGCTCATCGAGATCTTCTGGTACGTGTACATGCTCACCAACATGTACGTCTCGTTCGTCACTGTCGTTGAGGCTGTCCTCAGCGTGTCAGTGACGCACGAAGGCCGAAACCGCGTTTCCAAGGTGGCTGCAAATGACTTCAAACCTGGAACAGGTCCGTGGCCTACCCCCGATCATCTGCTACCTCTTCTTGATCTTGTGATTGTTGCGTACCTGCCGAATGAGCGCGATATCATCATGGACCGGGTTACCTATCTCTGCACGCAGATCGTCTATCCCGTGGATCGAATCCGAATCAATTGCGTCTACAACACACCCATCACCATCGAGCCCTTGGAGAGCGAGCTTGTTGCTTTGCAGCAGACTTATTCCCAACTTCGGGTCATCAAAGTCCCCGGAAGCAAGTCCAAGGCTGACAACTTGAACTATTTCTTCTCCCTTGACTCTGGTGCGGACGCAGACATCATCGCCATCTTCGATGCCGACCACTATCCCCATCCACACAATCCTCGTTGGGCTGCTGAAGCGTTCATGGCCGATTCCGAAGTTGGTATATGCCAAGGCCGCTGTATAATCTATAATTCTAAGGACTCATGGCTCACTCGTCTCATCGCTATCGAGTTTGACAAGATCTATGCTGTATCCCACCCTGGACGTGCGATCATGATGGACTTCGGCTTGTTTTGTGGTACGTCAAATGCTTTTACTCCTTGCAGAAAATCAGTCGCTGACCCTTATTTTCATAGGCAGCAATGGATACTGGCGTGCCCCACTCTTGCGCGAACACAAAATGAACGGCGATATGTTGACTGAGGATATTGATTCAGCTCTACGTGCTGTCCAAAAGAACGTGAAGGCGGTTCACGAAGTCAATTGCGTTTCATACGAGCTAGCTCCATCTACATTTCCAGGATTCTGGAAGCAAAGACTGAGGTGGGCTCAAGGTTGGGCCCAGGCCAGCCTTGTCCATATGCCTATGGTAAGCATCGCACGAGCCTCAGCCGATAAGTGTCCGGCCCCGCTAATCGCTCCATAGGTTTGGAACAAGCCCGAGCAAGGGTCCCGGAGCTTCACGAAGCGGTTTGGCGTCTTTTCACTCCTAGCGGTACGCGAGCTATCGTACTATCTTATCACGCAGGTAATTTCAGCCCAACTTTTTTAGCAAAACACTGGTGCTAATGGCTTCTCCTAGTATACTTGCCTTGTGCTCAGCTTCATCATTTTGGACTTTCCCAAGACTCCACTTGCCCTCGCACGGATGATCTTCTTCCCCTATCCACTATCGGTCTGGTTTTTCATCATCAGGTCAGTCATTTGCGGTACGACTTAATGAAGAGCCACGTGTACTGACGAAATCTCAGTTCTGCTTGCCTCATCGGGACATTAGTCATTACCTGGCGCGTTCGATCCGAATTCGTCAGTGTCTGGATGATGGTCATTTTTTCAATTTTCTACCCATTTTATCTTGTGATCATGGGCATGATTGGCCTCTACGGGCATGCCCGCCAGGTGGTTGCGTACAACGAGTGGAATCCAACCGCTAGAAAGTAATGGAAGGGGCGCCCAAGCCGCGTGTTAAGCGCTGAATTAATGTTTTGCTGGCGTAATGGGGCGCATCGGCGGCGTAATGGCATGTATGAGGCGCACCAAAAAAATGTAACTAGATAAGACCCTGAAGACGTTCGACAATATTTGGTGCATGAGTCTTGGCATGGTGCGTTTGATCAGTTGAATACGCGTAATTAATTCTCATCCTCAAGCTTCTCCAGACTAACATGTCATGATCTCTGAAAGGATTTAGAGCTTCCGGGGCAGGGCCGTACCGTAGTTTTGGCTGATCTACAGCAGGGAACGTGGGAGAAGGGATCGATTGCAGATCCTGAGGGTAGGATTGGGTATACGACGCGTCGGCGGTATGCGTAGGCATGAACTGCCGATTGCCCCAAGACTCAACACCGACCAGTCGTTACGCTAAAGCATCCACTTCGGGGCTTTCAACAGGAGAGCGAATGCGAAAGAGGGATGCGAGCTCGCCAAGAACGATGCCGACAGTGTCCGATGCCATATGGTACGATATTCCAGCCTAGAAAGGGTCTGGAAAAACGTGGCCAGGGACGAGCTCGATTTTTAGTCGACGGCCTGAGCCGTTTGTGGAGTGCCTCGTGGAAAAGCCTGTGGAGTGCCCTCGTGGGAAAAAAATCGCCGATACCCAGCAGAGATCCAAGCTTCTGTTCGGCGTCAACGCGCGTGATCAACTGGTTAGATCTCGGCACTTGTGGCGTTTCGGGGCGCGATCTTCGGCCACATTAGGCTGGCCTCGATTATGTGCGTGGTACACCGACCCACGGCCCGCCGACTGCGCGTGGGGCTTTCACACGTGAACTTCGAAACGCTCGAAACCCACAAACCATCGTTGAGTTTCTCTCTAGCCTCATTCGAGGCGTCAGCTACACCTTTTCTAGCTGTGCTCCAAGACCTTTTTGCTTGCCACAACTACCCTTAGATGACACATCTAGACCTCAACAGGCACAAGAAAGTTCAACTGCCGAGCGTAAATAACGTCTTGTTATGTGCTCGTAAGATGGACGCTCACTCGCAAGCCACCAGGAGGTTCCGCGAGTTGGAAATAGATACAACGTATCGGATTCTTGGCCGAGAGGCCCAGAGCTGCTACGCAAGACTAGTATCGAACATGTATTTCGTTCTAACGTGCCCTTGAGGCGTCCAAGTGCACTTGGCGTCCAATTTTAGGGGATAGCTCTAGCTATGCTTTTCTGTTCCTGGAACACTGTCAAAATTTTAGCAACTAAGCGCAGAAAATGTACCTGAACAATTCGGCTAGACCATATCACGGTGGATGCTGTAAGCTTCGGTACCACCCGGTTGATCTGACCGGTGTGAAGATTCTTTAGAGAACGAGCGCGATGGCGTATAACACGGCAGCGACTTCGACAATTCTCTGAGTCTGTCGAATACCCACCAGCAAAGCGATGGATACACTCAAGCGTTTCGTTGCTCCGCCTTTGTCTACGCATGCTCCACAGAATGACTATCTCATTGGTTTGAGAGGGTTCTTCGTTATCCAAGCTTTCCTCTTCGTCTTCTTGCAAGTCTTTGCTCCCGGTGCGGTTGCTCACTCCGAAAATGCCAAACATGCAACCAATACCTCTACCCTGCACAAAGCCCTCAAGTTCGTCTCTGTCCTCTTCTGGAATGACGGAGTCATCTATTCTGCCTTCATAGTGCTAAGTGCTCGCACGATATGCCTCCCCTTCCTGGGGAATGGCACCAAGACCTCTATCGCAGGTTCCGTCTTCCGTCGCGGGCTGCGCTTGTGGTTCCCAGTTGCCGTAGCCCTAGCTATCAGCACTCTCGTCCTGCATGCCGTCGGATACAAGTACATTGACAAGTTTGCTACCGACACGAGTAATCAGTCTATCTATATCCCGTACAAGATCGATAGTGCCCTCGTTTACTTCAACTCTGTCTTCAATTTGTTCTGGGTGACGAACAAGTTTGCAGATCAGGCGGGTAACTATGCCTTCCCTGGACAAATGCTGTGGACAATCAATGTCATTTACATGCAAAGGTTAGATATCTCACCTTGATATTCAAGCTATCCAACATTGCTGACCTCGTCCCTAGCTTCACTATCTACATGACCATGGTCATCATCCCTTACACCCGTCGTTCGTGGCGTGTCAAAGGTGCCTTGTTCTTCATCGTCACCGCCTGGTGGGTTCAGTCATGGGCATGGTTCTCCGTCACTGGACTCATGCTCGCCGACATGACTACGAACATGGACTTCAAAGCCAAGGCACAGCGCGGCATCAAGGTGTGGCGATCGATTCGGTGTCCGTCATACGTCCTCTACTTCATCATTCTGGCTGCTGGGTATATCATGCAGTACCTTTGGGTTTCATGGCGGCCTGAGTACTATGATGATGAATTGGTTGTACATGGAGGCCTGTATTACACTGGTGGTTTGAACGAGGACTTTGATATCAAGCAGCCTCAGGCTCGTGATGACAACTATCTTGTCATACTCGGGCTCTTCCTGTTTGTCGAGACGTCCGATCTTCTACAGTGGGCCTTGGCAAATCCCCTCTTCGTTTACCTGGGCAAGCGATCTTTGAGTAAGCAGATCATTTATATCTTTGGCAATGACAAAGCTAACGAGTTCATAAGGCTGGTTCCTCGTCCAGAGCATTATCGTTTATACTCTCGGCATCAGACTCTACCAGATGTTACCCATGACGAATCATAACGTCTGTACGGCCATTTCTTTCTTTGTGTCACTCGCCGTTACGGCAGTTGGAGCTGAGATCTTCTATCGCATCGTTGAAGTACCCTCACACGTGCTATCATATACTGCTTTTGATTGGATAAAAGAATAAGTGTGAACTGCCAGTGCATGAAAATGGCGGTCAGCTAAGAGGACGCGTTGGCGACATGAGATATGGCAATGAAGAGCGAACCGGTCAAATGTATACATAATGGGCTTGCAGCGTATGTACATACTATTCCAATGTCGTCCATGTAACTACTCATCCCCGCGCAAATCATTGATGATCATTCGCTGCCTTGATATGCCGTCCGGCCTAGACTGAACGGTACCCCGCTCTTCCCGTGATGGGGCTGCCAGCCACAGCGACCACCTGAAGCTGAAACTTCCACAACCGTTTCTGGAGAAACAAGAAGGATCTCATTGGTCAGAATTTGTAGCTGAAATGCTTCGTCGAATGCTAAATCACAAAAAACCGCATGAGGCGGAAGCTTCGCCATACCTTGCTACACGTCATATTTCGCAAACTCGGATGAGCTGTTTCCGACAGGGAGATTTACGGTTTGTCAGTCATGCTCAAGTAACTCAGCTCAAATTTTTCTCATTCTCGTTCGCCCCATAGACTTACTGCTTCTTTTCTGCCTGCTTGTCGATACGTAGATACCCACAGCAAAGGGCTCATTTCTCTTCGTCGATCCGGCTAAGCCCTACGCGTATATCGAAACACATCGAGCTTTCAAATGGCACTCTGTATGCAGTCATCATACTGCATACATGGAACCAATTTAGTCAACGAGGCGGAATCTCCCGTGAGCTGAACATCAACCTACAGTGATTTTCTCAGATTGTCGGGACCCAGACGCGCATCATTCGCTTGCCTGCGTGGTGAGCACATAAAGCTGCAGAAGGGAGTCGGATTAGGAAGTGGAGCAGCACGCTAAGGTTTCAGCTCCAGCTTCCCAGTGGTACAGACCGTCCATTCCAGGTCTTTACAAAGGATCTAGAGTTGAAAATGGGTTACCATTGTCAGCCACATGCGGGGAAATCAACACTGACACTTGCGGGCTCCTACAGGTATCCAATTAGAGCATCTGATTTGCAGGACTTCAGCTCCACGACGCGGAATTGGGATGCATATCCAGCTAGCCATGACTTGCTCATTGTCAGTAATCTTCAATGCTAGCGTACTCCCTCAAGTATAAAGTAGCTGCTTGAGAAGGTTGAAAAATGGATTTGACAAAGTCAAGTTGTCGAAAACCCAAAACTGTACCATAGCCTATACTCGTATACAACCAACCAAAATGTACCTCCTCACCACCGCCCTCGCCCTCCTCAGCCTCACCTCCACCGCCTCCACCGCCTGCATCGACCCCCCTCCCCAAGACCCCACCCCCCAAACCCCCATGAACGCCCAAACCACGGTCCAACCCTCGATAATCTCCCAATGGTCCGCCTCGGCCGTAAAATACAACGTAACCTTCGGCCTCGTAAGCGTCTACAACGGCGCATCCTCGTCCTCGTCCCTCCTAACCTTCACCTTCCCCGCCGCCTCCAAGGGCAAAACCTGCGAATTCTCCCTCTACCTCGACCGCTGGGCGCAGGTGTGTCCCGAGGGGTCTGCGCCGCTCAATGCCAAGTGCTCGGGCACGTTTGCGCTGTATTCGAGCCTTGAGCCGGCGAGTCCGGGGAGCGGGTCGAATAAGCGCGATCAGTGGATTGGGGTGTTGAAGGCGGAGGCGGCGAACAAGGCGAGCTGGGTGTCGCCGAGTAGCAGTCCGCAGAAGATTGCTTGTCCCCAGGGGACGGTCGGGTTTGAGCTTGTGCCGCAGGGGGATTTTGATTATGTTTATTTCCCGTGGAGCCCTGGGTCGAAGAGTGTTCCTTACTTCACCTATTGAGGATGATATCGAGGATCCGAGGTGAGGGGTCTGAGGCGGGATGGCGTGAGAGGTTCCAAGAAGCTGTGGATTGGTCGGATTAGGGTACATGTGGTGATCGCTGTGTAATGAGTCAATGACTTAGTCTTGCTCGATTTTCTTCACACTCGGGTAGCTAAGCAACGGTTTTGATGGTTGTCAATGAGCACTAATTCTATGTCTACCATCTAACATGTGGAACTGTATTGACATTGATGTAACAAGTATCAGACAACGATATCCTCTATAAAAGCTCAATGCCCATTTGACGTGACTCCGACGTTAATCCTATCTTGCAGTGCTGTCTATCCCCTCAAGACTACCCTCACACCCTTCGAATTCAACCCCGGTGAGGGATTGAAGAAATCATGTACACACTCCACATCCTCCACATCCGTCTCAAACAACTCCATCCTCCTCCCTACACCGCCTGGCCCAAACAGCGTACCGAGCATGAGATACAGTTCCGCACGCGCGAAATGCATTCCCGCACACATCCTCGTTCCCTTACTGAAAGGCACTAAATAGTGCTTTCTCCTCTGCAGCTCCTGCTTTTCTGTTTCTGATTCGTATGAAGAGATGAGCCAACGCTCTGGATCGAACTTGTGAGGTGAGGGGTATATATCCGGATCCAAGTGGATTAGCATTTGAGTCATGCTAACAGGTACATTTCGTGGAATAATATAATCGTAATCTTTTCCATTGGAAGTGCCGCGGTAGTGTAAAACTATATCAGGGGAGATGCGTGGAAGACGATGAGAGACGCCGAAGCTGAGACGGAGGCCTTCGGAGATGATGGCTGAGAGATATGTGCATTGTTCTAGGTCTCTTAGACTAGGTCTTGCGTAGTCAGGGGGCATGGAGGAGAAGGTTTCGGATAGCTCGCATTCTAATCTCGTCTTTATTGCTTGATTGGCGAGGATGTAGTATGTGATGGCACTTAGTGTATGTGCTGTAGTCACAGTTCCGGCACCGAGGAGAGTGAACGCTTCGTCTTCTAGGCGAGGCGTGGATAGCTCAGCAGGTGGAAGTATGGATGACTCCAAGAGCATATGAATGAATACTGGATGGTCGGATTGATCTGGATTTTTGTTGATATTTGAACGAGTGCTCCTATCTTGCTCAAGTGAAGCTTTAGTCTGTTGAATCTTCAGCTGTATGTCGCTTCGGATGTTGAAAAGTCTCTTGGCAACTGGGTGAATTAGAGAAAGCAGCCACGGAGGTACCCATTGTAGTAATGTATAAGCCCACGGAAACTGTTTCATCAGATGTGTGGCACGGCTAAGGTCCTAGAAAAGATTAACGTACAATGTACATCTTATTGATGGAGAAGAGTTACCATCATCAAGCGCTGCCACCCAGGCTCGAAATCAGGCATGTCAAGTAAGCCATAAGTCTTCCCCATGGCAATCTGGCCAATCACATCTGCTGCAAATGCCGCAAAGAAGTTCCGCACGTTGAGCACTTGACCCTCCGTTCCCTTCTCCGTGACCAGCAGGCATGCATGGTCAATGACTCGCTGGATAGGAGTTTCGAGCTGTAGGACAGTCCTTTTGGAGAAGAAGGCGTTCAGAGCTGACCGTCTAAGTCGATGCAGCTCGTGGTTTGTAGTTCCGACCGTCGCTAAGGATGTGCCAAACATTCGCGCGGAATAGTTCCACTTGTCGGTACGCCGAGAGGGCCCAATATAGATGGAGTCATAGAACGAAGGGTCCGCCACGTGAAGTTCCTCGGGGCTTATCCTTACTATTGGTCCTGGGCTGCGTTAGGATGGCAACCCAATTTAGGCGAATATTTGCTGACCATATGTTGCATGCAGGTCCTGTATCTTCCATGTGTACCTGCCCTTGCATACAACGTCGTAGTAGAACTCATACCAGAAGGTTAGCGCCGCGAGCCGAGGTCCCGGATAGCGTGCAATCGGACTGAGGTAGAGACGATAAACTGCAACAGCCGACAGATAGAGGACTAGCGCTGTTCCAACGAAGAGTAACGACTGTGTGTGCACCAGGCACTCCATGATGCCGAAGGCTGGCGGGATGGAAGTGGTGGAGAGACATGATGGACAACGGGAAGGGCTGGCTGATAGGAACGCGGCGGGAATGTAAGCATGTGGTCGTATTTGTTGGAGCGGATTCTCGGCGGCATGGCATCACCGTTGATGAATAGCGCCGCAGCGTTGGCACAAAGACTTAAGACTTTTCCCGCGCCGGCGCTGCCGGTGTAGCTGTCATGGAGGAAAATGCGCATTCGCGGTCACGGTGTGTACATCTCAGTCGCTCCTTCCTTGGGTGGGCGTCTGTTCGCCGGCAGCCCTTTCCTTTCCTGACCAGCGGGCGGATCGGCGATTCACAGTGCCTTGCCCTGCCTTGCCTTGTTGAGGCGCGTCCGGGCCCCTGGTCGCGGCTCGTCTTGAAAATTCGCCGGTTTGGACATTTTGCATTCAACAACCGGCCGTCTGTCTGCAGTGCCTCTGCGAGCTTTGGGCAACCGACGCCCAGAAGAGCAACCCACGCGAAGGCCTCTCCACAGCAAGGCCCGCATTTTGCATCTCTTCGATGGCCTCACTCGCCCAGATCTCGGCTGCTAGTATGCTAGTCCGGGAGGCCACGGACCATGCGATAAGCCAGACCGCCAACAGCACGGGCCTCATGACATCCATCGCCAGTTCCTGCATGCATCGTGAGTTGCAAGCGCGCTGCCGCTTCAAAACGCCCGGCTTGCCTCTTTCTGCCTCTCCTCTTCTCCCCAACACTCCTCCAATCCTGTGTGCTCTCCGGCGGCAGTTTCACATCCATTGCTAGTCCAGTCACTCCTGTAGCCTCTTCCCTTCTTCTCTGTTTTATTCCTATTCATTTTTGTTTGGACTGCTTTTTCTCGACACCGCTCTTTGCGCGCCCACCATGGTCCTCATTGAGAACCAGCAATACCTCTGTGAGGAGGAGAAGCGCCTCCAACAAGACCGTGAGCGCAAGGCTTATTGGAAACGATGGGGCCCTTATGTCGCAGAGCGGCAATGGGCAACTGGTGAGTTCCCCACCACCATTCGTGCATGTCCCGTCAGCTAACCTCTTGCAGTCCGCGAAGACTACTCGTGAGTTTGTAACGCCTGACTGCTAGGTCTAACTAACATATACAAATAGACATGACGGTGATGCGTGGAGTCGTAAGTACATTTGGATCGTGGAGTTGGAAATGGCTCGCTGACACACGCAGATTTCACCCACGACATGGCGCGTTCGCGCACCTTCCGCTGGGGTGAGGACGGTATAGCTGGTGTTTCCGACTCGCATGGCCTACAGAACGTAGCCTTCGCCTTCTGGAATGGGGAAGAGTACGCACACGCTGCATGCATGGTACGATCTAGCTTACATGACGCAGTGACTTTCTCAAAGAGCGCCTGTTCGGTCTATCAAATCCACAAGGCAACCACGGCGAGTCCATTAAGGAATGCCATTTCCACCTCGATAACACCCCCACGGTGCGTCGCTCTCTCCTCGCTCGCCTTCAGTGCTGACTCGTGATGGCAGCACTCGTACATGAAATACCTCTACAAGTACCCCCAGCGCAAGTTTCCATACGAAGACGTCATCAAAGAGAACGCGAAGCGTAGTAGGCTCGAGAAGGAATATAACCTCGTTGACACCGGCATTTTTGACGACGACCGATACTGGGATATCTTTATTGAGACGGCAAAGGAAGCTAATGATGAAGAAGAGATGCTTTTCCGTGTCACAGCATACAACAGGGGTCCAGAGGCCGCCCCGCTACATATCGTGCCTCATATGTGGTTCCGTAATACCTGGTCTTGGGGCCATGAGGATTTGAAGAAGCGACCGTCGATCCGCAAGATTGGTGCAACGACGGCGCATTCAAAACACTGGAAGCTGGGAGAGCGCTATCTGCAATTGTCCCCCTCACCGGGCACGGGGTCGAGTGGCGATGATGTACAGCCAGAGCTCCTGTTCACCGAGAACGAGACCAACTACAAATCACTTTGGGGCGGTGAGAATAAAACACCGTATGTGAAGGATGGCATCCACCGCCGAATTGTCGATGAACATACCGATGCCGTGAATCCCGAGCACAATGGCACCAAATGTGCTGCATGGTTCTCCTTTGATGAAGACGAGGGCGTGCCACCTGGTGAGTGTGCTGTCGTGCGATTCAGACTTTCTCGAAGATATGACGGTTATCTCGATGAGGAGCTGTTCGACGACATCATGGAGCAGCGTCGCGCGGAGGCGGACGAGTTTTACTACCGTATCAGCCCTCTACCCCTAGCCGACGATCTTCGCAATATTCAGCGTCAAGCCTTTGCTGGAATGCTCTGGTGCAAGCAGTATTATCATTTCGTCTGGGATCAGTGGGCCAATGGTGACCCAGGCATGCCACCACCACCGGCAAGTCGTAAAACCATTCGAAATCAAGAATGGAAACACATGTATTTGGACGACATTCTGTCCATGCCGGATTCCTGGGAGTACCCATTCTTCGCTGCTTGGGACAGCGCCTTCCACTGCATCCCGCTTGCTATGATTGACCCAGACTTTGCGAAGAAGCAACTCGATCTCTTCACTCGTGAATGGTACATGCATCCTAACGGCCAGTTGCCAGCTTATGAATGGAATTTTGGGGATGTGAATCCTCCAGTCCACGCCTGGGCGCTTTTCAGGACCTTCAAAATTGAGCGCAAGATGTATGGTCGCGAGGATTTTGATTGTCTCGAACGCGTTTTCCAGAAGCTGCTGCTCAACTTCACTTGGTGGGTCAATCGTAAAGATGCAGATGGAAAGAACATTTTCGAGGGCGGTTTCCTAGGTCTTGACAACATTGGCATCTTCAACAGATCCGATCCGTTGCCGACGGGCGGCACCCTGGAACAGGCTGACAGCACCGGTTGGATGGGCTTCTACTGCCTCAACATGCTCAACATCTGTCTCGAACTGGCGAAGCGTCGCCGCATTTACGAAGATATGGCTTCTAAATTTTTCGAGCACTTTATCATGATTAGCGACGCAATGCAGTACCGTTCTGGCAGTGAGGCAAAGCCATTGTGGAACGAAGAGGACGGCTTTTACTATGATGCAATCTCGTGGGGTGGTCCTTGGAGCCATCAAATGCCAGTGCGCTCCCTCGTCGGCCTCATTCCGCTTATTTCGACCTTGACTCTCGAACCCGACGTTATCAATCGCTTCCCTAGTTTCAAGAAGCGACTAGAATGGTTCATTAACAACCGGAAAGACACGGCAAGTCGGAACATTGCGTCGATGAAGAAGCGTGGAAAGGAAGACCGACTCCTCCTGTCTCTCGTAAGCGAAGATCGACTAAAGAAGATTATGAAAAGAATGCTAGATGAGGACGAATTCCTGGGAGATCATGGGATTCGCTCCTTGTCGAAGTTCCATAAAGACAATCCGTACTCAATGGATGTCAATGGACAGCGATACCAGGTCAGCTATCTGCCTGGTGACTCGGACAGTGGCCTCTTTGGTGGCAACAGTAACTGGCGTGGCCCGATTTGGATGGCTCCCAACTTTCTCCTCATCGAGGCTTGCCAAAGGTTCCATCTCTTCTACGGCAACAATCTTCAGGTAGAATGTCCGACTGGCTCAGGAGACTACATGCACCTCGGCCATGTAGCTCAGGAGTTGCAGCATCGCCTCCAACATCTCTTCTCACGCGGTGATGATGGTAGAAGGGCTATCAACGACGGAAACGAAATGTTGGACTTTGACCCCAATTGGTGCAATTACATGTGGTATCATGAATTCTTCGATGGAGATACCGGTCGTGGACTCGGTGCTACCCATCAGTGTGGTTGGACTGGTCTAATAGCCAAGATGATTCACGATACTGGGTAAGTTATCATCATGTGGAAGCTGAACTCATCGCTAACATTGTATAAAGCATGACTTGCCGCCTTCCGCAGACACCGCGGACTCCGACTGCGGCTGCTGCTCATTACTTTGATGATATCTGGTCTACTGGCGGCAAACCCAAGAAACCCCATCACATCCGCCGATCATCCACTAGCCGTAGTATCGGTTTCCGCAGTGACTGGGAAACGTCGACGAACGGGGACGAAGACACCACACCGCTCCAACGTAAGAACTCAGTAGGGTATCTTAATGCCGAAGCACTTCAGCGTAAAGCAGAAATGGACCAACATGTGGCTAGCTACGTCACCGACCAGCTAGCAAAGGTCAAGAGCGGCGAGTCAGCAGACGTGGACTCTGGAGAGTTCGAGGCGATGTTAGATGGGACCTCAGACCAGCAGACGAACGGTCACCAGAACGGCCACCGCAATGGCGGCGATGATTATTTTGGCCATGAGCCGGGCAAAAAGAGATGAGCACTCTTCTCGAGGGAAAGGGCGTACTTCATAGAGGATTCGCATAAGAAAAGTTAGAAGCGTTGGGCGGCGCCCACGTTGTTGCAAGCGTAGACCTAGAGTAGACTCTTGATAAGGCCAAGGCCTAAGGTTTCTGTCCTCAACATAGCCGGCTCGCACAAGTTTATGCTCTTTATGATGGTGGTTGCCTGGTAGAGTTCAGCGCCTGCCTTTGGATAGTGTGGCTAATAGCTTAGTCATTATGCTGTGGCGTAATGTTTATGGCGGGGCACCAAACAACCAACATTGACAATGATCACCCTGTCACCGTCATTCCACCAACAGACTTGACTCTCTCTTTGCTTCCCCTTCTGAGCTGTCTTAGTCGCTCATTTTGCTCTTTCAATATTGTCCTAGGTCTTAGACCCATTGACGGTACGTACATTCCCAGGCCCATCCCATTCCACAGCTAACCCTCGGAATGCACCCCAGACAGCTCACAGCACGACCGTCGCATAAATCCGAGACAGTCGCCATCCAGAAGCATGTCAGGCTTCATAACAACCATGTCGGTCCCTCCTGCTTTCCATGCGTCCCATCTATATCCTTCTTTCCCCGCGAAAACGCGACCCCTACAGCCCATCTTCACCTTCGCCCAGAGTCAGAGCTGCATGAATCTAGGAATGAGTGCATTTGATGAGAAGGTGCCGCGGGCTGAGAGCCATATGTGGGCGGAAGCGTCGGCGAGTCGATTCGAGGCGCTGCTCTCCCCGAAGCCTCAACTAACCTACAAGAGCCTGCTCCAAAGGGTCGGTGAGGCTTTGCGAGCACCACACGTTGGAGCAGCTGCCGGCGCACCTCTCTCAGAGATTCCCTCTCCTGAGCGTCTAGCCGGGCCATACAGTCCGGCTAGCGAGACCCCCAACTACTCTTACAAGCTGAGTCCCAGAAGCGCAGGCTCCCCAACACGTTCTAGCCTGAGACCACCTTCACATCATAGCTCTGGGCGAAGGAGTGACCGGCGAAGAAGCCACAACTCTTGCATGGGCACTTGCTTACTTAATTCTTCTAGTAATCCGCGCACGAGAGCACCCTTCAAGCCGCAGAAAGCCGGCCGCGGGACGAGCAGCTGGCAGCTCAAGCAGTATGCCGAAGCGACATTGGGGGCTGGGAGCTTGAGAAAGGCCGTGAGACTACCTGAAGGCGAGGATAAAGACGAATGGCTAGCTGTCAACGGTGCGCGATTCACACTTGGAAGGAGGATGGAAACTGATTTGTGACAGTGGTCGACTTCTACAATCAGATCAACCTACTCTATGGATCCATCACTGAGTTTTGCTCCCCACAGAGCTGCCCTGAGATGAAAGCAACAGACGAGTATGACACCTGATCTGACACGTACTTTCAGTGCTAATCCTTTAGGTTCGAGTACCTTTGGCAAGACAACGAGAACTACAAAAAGCCCACCAAGATGGCGGCGCCCGAATACATCGAGCACCTCATGGCGTGGGTTCAGTCCAACATCGATAATGAGCAAATGTTTCCAAGCCGTATTGGTGTGCCATTTCCTAAGACATTCTCGGCTCTGATCCGCAACATGTTCAAGCGTCTGTACCGTGTGTACGCCCACATCTACTGCCACCACTATCCGGTCATCATCGAACTGGGACTTGAACCACATCTGAACACGAGCTTCAAGCACTACGTGCTTTTCATCGATGAGCACGGCTTGGCGAGTGGCAGCAAAGACTTCTGGGGCCCGCTGGGAGATTTGGTTGAGAGTATGCTGAGGAGCGATTGAGTGTGCTAGAGAGTGGTGAGGGGTCAATTGAGTGTGAATGATCATTGGAGGTATCGACAACTATGTTGGCACAAGGCATCAGCGGGAATAGGGTCGTTTTGTTCTGGCGTTCGGCGCTGTTATCGGGGCTAGTGGGCATCTTCGATCTACGGAGAGACACTCGGGTATATCTATGGCATGTACGAATATGATGGCAACGGAATATGGTTTACGTTTCAGCTCTTCTCGCGTTCATATGTTTCATGAGTCTTGTATCCCGCCTTCTCATTTTGCACCTCCCTTGAGGGTGTCGTCGGTATGTATGCTGTGAGCACATTGTTCCGATTTGGTAAGAAGGCAAAAACCAGGGTGTGCGAGACCTGAATTCGAATTCCGGGTTGAAAGAATGTGGAGGTCGCAGTGTGTTTTTCGAGCTCAAGATAAATGGGACTGATGCTTTTGCCATGGCTCGGCGCGCGTAATTGTCTTACATTCAGCAGGCAACAATACGTCAAGGTTGCTCGTCCACTACCCTGTCGAAACAACACCTCGACCCCTCCTCGTACCCGTCAATTCATGCTCCCTCCCGCCTTGCAAATCCGCGTCCATCTAATAGCACACTTAGAGTCGGGCAATACTTGTTAATCGCTACAAATGCCACGACACCTCACCAGCCTACTCCCGCGCTTTCCTCGCCTCCCATTTACTAGACCTCACCATCATCAACGCACAGACACTGCTTCTTCTTCTTCCCTTGCGAAGAGCAGCAACAGCCCTTCGATCGACTCGGTCGACTCGATCGTCCCGCCGTGCCCGGAGGAGGAGGCATTTCCGCTGCTGGAATTGCCCGTGGAGCTGCTGGGCGAGATTGTCGATCATGTGGTTTGCTCTTTGTTGGGGCATCCGAGGAAGGTGTGCTATTGTTTGGATGAGATTCTGGGGTTGAGGCTTGTTTGTTGTAAGTTTATTATAAATCTTGCTTTGTCTTTTTTTTTTTTTTTTGGGTTTGGATTTCAAAACGGAAGAAAGAGATTTGGGTGAAGATTGGGGGAATTGAAATGATATTACTGGGCTCAGACTTTCATTTTTAATCCTTCTGAGATGAATAAGAGTTGGGGAGCATTTTTCTCAAAACGCTGATATCTACAACTCTTCCCCCCTTCCATTCAAATAATTTCTTCCCCCCTGTGGTATCCAATACTTTTAACCAAAACAAAAACAACAACCACATCTAACAACAACTCCTCCAACAAAGCAACCTTCTCAACAGAAATCTCCCGCTCCCTCCACAACAACCTAACCCTCCCCAACTTCCCCCGCCCCCTCCTCTCCCGCTCCCTCCAACCCACCTACTCCCCGCCCGCCACCCACCGAACAGCCTACCACGCCTCCGCCCTCTACAACTCCTCCCTCTCCCTGTCCAACCGCCACGTCGGCTCCAAGGACATCAAGCGCCTCTCCACCGTCTGCCTCGAGATTGCAGAGCACATCGAACTCGCCGGCCGCGGCACCTACAGTCCCGCCAGGAGGAAGCAAGTCCTGCGCATGCTGTGCGTTGCCGCGGCCGCGGCTGCCACCCAGGGCGTGCCCCGGTATGCGCATTTGGACGGGCCGAGCCTGCAGAGCGTGCAGCGCACTGCGTGGACCGTGGTCGTGGGGCTGGAGGCGCTTGTTGCGGATGCGCTGTGCATTGCTGTCATCATCGGGGAGGAGGAGTGGTACTTGGCACGGCGGGGGAAGATTGTCAGGCCGGCGAGCAATTTCTTTGGGGATCCGGTGGAGTGTGCGGAGAGGTGGGGGAGGGTGAGTGTTGTGGAGGCGGAAGGGGGCACGGAGGGGGGAATGGTTCGGAGTTGGAGGCAGGGGGTTTATCTTATTCAAGGGAAGGCGCTGATGGAGAAGCGTCCGCAGCTCAGTTTGGGGGAGATATTTAGAGGGAGGGTAGGATATAGATAGACCGGGTGCAGCAGAGCCTTGATGAACGCAGTATATATAATCCCTTCCTCTGTCATAAAGAGGGCTACATACTATAGCTACTAAGGTATACCCATATCCGTTCCGTTCCGTCCAAGTGGCCATCAGATTCCTATTCCCTTCTCTACAGACCCAGAAAAATCATACAACAAGTCCAGATGCAAGGTTATATACTCCCAGATCCCATACCTGATCCAGGATATCCATATCTAGATCCCATCCCAGAACAAAAACCAAAATGCTCCAAAAGCGACCAAAATCGCTGTCCCCAAAAAACGCCATGCCGTGATATGCAAGACAAGTCGGCGTGCAACTGTCTGAGACAATATCAAAACGCCAACCCAAATGATCGTGAGGATATTTTGTCGTGATTATAAACACCCGGTGGAAAGGAGTGTCTCCCAAGTTTCTCCCATGCAACACTGAAGCGATGCGATAAAACAAGCACGAAACGGGCAAAATTACGCGTATCGCACACTATTACTGCGATATGGTGGTGGCGGATGTGGTATCGGGCCGTGGTCTGGCATTGGCGCCCAGCCGTTAGGGCGTTGGCTCATCAACGGTCCGCCACTTCCTGTTGGACTCATTGCCACGTCTCTTGTCTGCTCTCTCCTCCTTCCTCGACTTCTCGACCTGCTTTGTCCTTCATTTGGAACATAGACTGCGGCGGGAGGTCCGCGATACGCAGCAGCGCTGTTCGCGTATGCCTTCCGATTCCTTCTGCGCTTGAAACTGCGCCAACAACATCCGAGGATGGACAGGAGTATCAAGCCGCCGATGGCAGATGCAAGACCGATAACGAGAGGTTTGTGGTGATCGATCCAATCCTTAACTTCGTTACCAACGGAAGAACCGGAGCATTGACCCTGTATAATGTTAACTTTGCATCATGAAAAGTCGTATTCAGACTTACGTTTTGGCATGAGCCACCACCGACACAGGGCGTGCCGTCGAGGAAGTTTTGCTGTATGCCATAGCAAGTACCGCTGCCAAACTCTGGGCTTGCACAGCTCAGCATGCAGTTGGTATTGTCGCAAGCATACGTGTCGTTGCCCTTCGTGTAGCTACCCATGATAGTCTTGCACTGCTGGTCGCGCGAGGTGCACTGGCCGCTGGCACATTTCAAACCATTGCCGCAGTCGGTCCCATCATCCTGCGTCTTGTCATCCGGACAGTATGGGCCACTACCAGTACACTTCTCTTCTGGGTCACAAGAGCTGGAGCTTTTGCGACAGACTGTGTCAGCAGATGCAAATTGGCAATTCTTGCAGCAGTCCTCGTTGGAGTCATCGCAGACGGCGTTGTTCTTGAATTTGCACGTCTTCGCGTCGCAGCAGGAGTTGGTACCACAGCCGTCTTCACCACCACAATCGCACTGCTCGTCGCCCTCCACGATGCCGTTACCGCAAGTCTGGCCGGAAATGGTGGTGACGCCACGATTGTTACTCAAGCATGACGACTTGACACTATTTCGACCTATCGCGGAGCAAATGTTGCCGATGGAGCAAGGGGAGAAGCGCGTGATGCCCTGTGCGGTAGATGGGTTCATGATGTACTGTTCGCCGGCATCGCAGGTGGAAGAGCTAAGTGGGCAGCACTGCTGGGCATTGACCATATTCGTGTCTTGACAAGCATCAGAAGTGCAGTCGTGTACGGCGCCGAAGGTGTGTCCGGTTTCATGTCTGTTATTGTAAGCTGAGAACACACAATTCTTGGAGCCATCATCACTTACGCAATAACCTGCCATTCGGTCGAAGTCCGTACCACGACGTTGGCACCACCAACAGTTTCTGGGTCGCCATCGGAAGAATTGGAGCTTTGAGATCCAACAGTACAGGCCTGCCCGAGCCACGCTAGACCAACCGCAGAACCAGTGTTGCATGTGCTGAGGAGAGTCCAGTGTGAATACTCATCTTTCTGTTGTCCTCTCCATTCGGAAAAGAGGTTGAGGCGATCTGAAATTTTGATGCTGTCGCTGCAGGCCTGGTTCCAGGGCGTCGCCTGCTGTTGTGTTGTCGGGCAATTCGGCTCCGTTACGACAAGATTGGCCAGACCCAGGGAGATGTTGAAGGTGCTCTCGAATAGTTGAGAGGCTGAGTTTATCTGCTTGATAACGTTGTCGCGTGTGTCGTTCGTGGACGAGTTGAACTTTTGTGTATACGTGCAGTCGGTTGCAACTCCGACAAGGGCCACTTTACGTGTAGTCGGACAGCCATCCGTCTTGCCAATGCTTTGGACAAGATTGACACCCGCACCATTGCCGCCCCCAGGTGAGCTATCCAGCTGACGCTTACCCAGCAGCGAAGAAAAGGGCGTAGAGAAGAACTTGCCCAGGCTCCGAGGCCGCATCGCCGCATACACGGGGTGTTCTTCCTGCGAATTGAAGCCCAGCTCATCACTTCCGCACGCCAGCCCAGCCGAGCGCCGCCTCAGCTCCGAGTGCTCCTGCTGAACACCCATGTCCGAATCCCGAAACACGACCATTACCTCTTGATCCCGCTCGTCCATATCCGGATCCTCGTCGAGGCGTGTCTGCCTGTAGCTCGACGCCAGCTGTACATGATGGTGATCGTGGTCCATGGTAAACACGCCTTCGAACAGCGGCTCTGCACCGTCCCGCCGCACATCAATACGCGCCCACCCCACTTCGTCCCATCGATTCCCCCTCTTTAACCGTGCAGTGCCCTTGAACACCTTGTGTTGCATCCGATCCAGCGGCTCTTCCTTGGTAAAGTGACCATCGGCCCCGAGATAGCGCACCGTTGCGCCCTCGACGAAGATGTCGTGGTTCGGCTCAAGGCTGAGCCGTATACGTTGCCCGGCAAAATCAAAGGCCACATCGAACGTCGACACGGCCGTCACCCGCTGGTTCTGCGTCAAGATGGAAGGGTTCTTTGCGAGTCCGATGCGCCGTAGGGGTTCTCGCGTTGTCGAAGTTGCGGCAGCGAGGGAGGCGAGGGCGACTGTCAACGCAGCTCCGATGGCCCGTCGTATTAGCATGGTGGCGACGCTCCGTCCAGGAGGCGGTCGCGGGGAGGGGAGGAGAGAGAGAGGCGGAAAGGTGGAGAGGTGGTCAGCGGAGCAACGCAGCGAGCGACATGTGTAGTGGGTTTTGTGAAGATTGTGATCTAAAAGAGGCCCAGTCGAGAAGCGGAGTCGACGAGAGCGAGACCCGTCACCCGGTGCACAGCCCCCCCAAAGCGGAAGGACTTGGCGCAGCTGGGCTAGTCCGCGGCAACGGGGGGCTTGGCCCTTTGACACACCACTGAAACCTCTTCTCTCACGGCGACATGCCGCAACTGGCCCGGCTCTAGCGCACGCTCAGGCGCCACTGGCTGCTGTCAACGTATCATCACAGCCGCGTCGGATTTCCCTGCGCAGAGCAGAGTGCCCCAGCAACAAAAAGCTCTCGACCGCACGCGCGCGCGCTCTCTCGCCTGTGGGCAGCAGCGAAACCGCAAGGGTTAAAATTGAGGACGAGGATATAGATACTAAGAATAAATCATCCCAAAAGGGCCCCCCATTAAAAGCGAATGCCCCCGCGTACCACTTCGAACCAGACGGACCCGCTCACATACAGTACATGCAACTCCGCCAAGGGCTCTGCGTCAGCGACATGTAGCCAAGCCGATTCAATCAGCCGGCATACCCGCGACGCTTTACTCTACCCATTCGACGGCCTTCTTACCATATTCCCACTTGCAGCTAACTATCCAACACTTACATACATTTTAGATTGCCCCGCTTACTTCTTCTTCGCGCTGTGGACTACATCGATGATCTTATCAACAACCGACGGATCCGATAGCTGTTCGAGCCAGTCAGTCCAGTTTATTCAAGTTTGTTCCCAAGAAAGACGCGTCACCAATGTCAAGTCCCAAGACTTTTGGCCCGTTGAAAAATTGAAATCGAGACGTACCGTAGTGATGTCGCCCAGCTGGTCTTCCTCTCCCGCCAAGATCTTTCGAAGGATACGGCGCATGATCTTCCCGGATCGCGTCTTGGGCAGGTCGGGCACCACGTAGATGGCCTTTGGTGCGGCGAACGGCCCAATCGACTTGCGCACTTGCAGGATCAAGTCCTTCTTGGTCTGGTCGTTGGCGTCGTTGCCGTCCTTGAGCGCCACGAACGCGTTCACGGCTTGGCCAGTCAGCTCATCGCTCACACCAACCACTGCCGCTTCAGCGACCGAGTCTGCAGCCAAGTCAGTAAGAGTCTCCTAGCGTCTATGGCTGACGTACGATGCTCGATGAGGGCTGCTTCGATTTCTGCGGTTGACAACCTGTGCCCAGAGACGTTGACAACGTCATCTACACGGCCTCGGATCCAGTAGTAGCCCTCGTGATCACGTCCTGCACCGTCACCAGTGAACTGCGGAGGTTAGCCTATCTCTTAGGTCCGGTGTGCAATCTACTCACGTAGTAGCCCTTGTATACATTCAGGTATGTGTCCATGTATCGCTTATGTGCGCCCCAGACTGTGCGAGCCATACTTGGCCATGGCTGCTTGAAGGCAAGCACACCCTCGACATCGTTTCCGTGGATCTCGTCGCCGGAGACGGGGTCGATGATGGCAGGTTCGATGCCGAAGAAGGGGAGGGAAGCGGATCCGGGCTTCGTTGGTGTGACACCACCTAATGGTGTGATGACATGCGAACCAGTCTCAGTTTGCCAATATGTCTACAGACGTCAGTACTTGCTCAGTCATCTTGGAGGTGCTAAACATACGTCAACAACGTGTGCCTCCTCCTTGCCTACAACCTCAAAGTACCACTTCCAGACCTCGGCCGCAATAGGCTCACCCACGGATCCCAGAATCCTGAGGTTCTTCATCTGGTGCTTGACGTGCTGGTCACCAGCGCGCTTGAGCAATCGCAGAGCGGTAGGTGCTACGTAGAACTGGCTGACATTGTACTTCTCGACGATATCCCAGTAGCGCGAGAAGTTGGGGTATGCCGGTGTACCTTCAAACACAACCGTGGCTACACCAAGAAGCAGCGGGGCGTATACAACGTAGGTGTGGCCGGTAATCCATCCTACATCACCACCGCAGAAGAAGGTGTCGTCGTCGTGGATGTCAAAGACATATTTTCCGGTCGCCGCAGCTCCAATGAGGTAGCCACCTGTCGTGTGCATGACACCCTTGGGCTTGCCAGTGGATCCGGATGTGTAGAGCAAGAAGAGAGGGTCTTCGGAGTTGACAGGTTCAGGAGCAATGTAATTGGGGTACTTCTCAACCTCCTCGTGCCACCACCAGTCGCGGCCCTTGGTCCACGGGACGTCGGCGCCGGTACGCTTATAGACAAGACAGTGAGAAACGGCGGGGCACTGCTTCAGGGCCTCGTCAACAATCTTCTTGGTGCTAATGACCTTTCCACCACGCTTGCCCTCGTCGGTGGTAATGACCACCTTGGACTCGGCGTCAATGATGCGGTCACGGAGCGAGTCGGAGGAGAAACCAGCGAAGACAACAGAGTGGACAGCGCCGATGCGCGCGCAGGCCAAGAGCGAAATCAGAGCCTCGGGAATCATGGGTAGATAGACGGCCACGGTGTCGCCCTTCTTCACGCCCATCTCCTTGAGCGTGTAGGCAAGCTTGGACACCTGGCGGAGCAGCTCGCCATAGGTGATGGTGCGACCATCACCCGCGTCGTCGGCCTCGTAGATGATGGCCGGCTTCTCTGGGTTCTTGAAAGCATGGCGGTCGACGCAATTGTAGCTGGCATTCAGCCTGCCCTCGAGAAACCACGCATTGTCGCCATTGGCGAAGCTTCCGGCGTGCACTGTCTGGAAATCGCGCTCCCACGTGAGCAGCTCGCGCGCAAGGCGGCCCCAGAACTTGTGGGGGTCCTGGATGGATTCCTTGTACAGCTGCTGGTAGTCCTCGAGGCCCTTCAGATGCGGGCCTGCGTGCGGGTGCTTGCTGTGAGGTCATTGCGTCAGCCAATTGTGCCCGTCTGGGAGGTGGACGTGGAAGATCGCCATCCGTGACATGTAGGTGTGTAGGGGGGAAGTCTGTTTTGGGCCATGGCGGGGTCACCCCGCTCTTCTCCGCGGCGCACACAAGCTCCTCCGTCGTCACGCCCAGCGTCGGCGCAGCGCAAACAAGGCAGGATGGAACTCACTCATGGAATTTCTTGGGGACGTGGAAGGTGTCCACCTCGTGGGCTTCTGCCACCACCGGCGGCTTGACAGCGCCTTCGGACATGGTGCGCGGGAGAGGATATGCGTAGCCTGGGGAGGAGCAAGCGGGCGTTCGGGGACGGCGTGCTCGACGGGCGGCGCGTGTGTTGGCGCAGAGCCTGAGGAATGGGAGGGAGGAGGGTCGGGGATCGCAGACGGGGAGGCGTGGACAGCGTCCAGAGCAGATATATGTCTCAATTCCGGGTAAAGGGCTCGGGGCGTGGTTGATTACTGCAGCGGCGCGCAAATTGAGAAGGGCTGTGGTCTCGGAGAACAGCTGCCTGGCGAGTGGAGCTACGCCGACTATAGGAGGGCACTACGGCGTGTCTTTCTCCCCCTCAGGTCACGGATGGAAGCAGAGGCAGAATGAAGGGATTCAGGAGCAGGATTTCAACAACGGCCGGGCGGCAGACGGCGGCGACGGGCGGCTCTTATGCGCAATGTCTGGTCGGACGGCTGCTGCTGCTGATGAAGACGATTCTGCTTCGTTGCGTGAGCTGGCCCGCGTACCGTACCGGCTACCCCCTCGCCCATCCAGGCCGGCGGGGACGAACGGCTGTGCTGCGCTGTGCTTTGTCTGGGTCCACACGTCCTGGCCCACTGACGAGATGCTTGGCCGCGACTCCAGAGCTTGCAATCCGCTTGTCCGGACTGGCCACTAACCTCTCTCCCGCGGCCCTAATAAAGAAGCTCTGGGCCACCGATCCGCGCCTGATGCCTGTTTTGTCACGTTCGCGACGCACGTGGGGCTTCTGTGCCGCATTGGCACCCATGAATCGTCGAATCCGGCGTCCTGCTTGCTCTGGTGATGCATTGGCAGCTGGCGGCAGCAAGCATTCGAGCATCGAGCATCGAGCAGCCTTGTGGGAGAAGCTAGGACTGCGCAATTGGACTCTCTCCAAGATGCAAAGCACCAGCAGCTAGTGGCTAGACCCCGTCCGGTTCCCCCGGCGGTCCTTCTCTGCAGTAGTTCCCTCGCCCTGCCCTATAGCGTCCCCTCGAGCCGCAAGCAGTTCCTCCTCGTCGAATGCAAACAAACCGCACACCCCACTATAGATGCTCTCTGCACCGACGCACAAAAAAAACCACAAAGTATCCGCCCCGTTCAACATACATGTAACAAGCGGACAGCACCGACTACCGGGGGGCGCCGTCCGCTGCCCGCAACCCCGACTACAAGAACCTACGAAACGCGGGGGAAAACTTGGCCACAAGCACCGTGGCCTGGCGAGCGTCAATGGCCTGACACAAGACTTCGGACCTGGGGAAGTTTTGAGCTCCAATGTTGGCCCGAGGCGCTGGGCTCACGATAGCCGAAATAGCTCATGTGCCACCCCCCCCCATTCCGAACGCCGGGGCACCAGTTCCGAGCGAACTCGCCCGGCCCACGGAAATGCTGGGCTGCTGTTGTCATTCTCGCGGTCGTTTCGTTTTTGCCTGGTCAACTTAGTAGTTCGTTGAGCCGCACACGTCGCCAAGCTTCCTTATACATAAGATAGTATACGGCTACGCTATCCGTGCGCGCAGATTCGATATCAGGCGTTGGCACGTTATTCTAGAATGTCTGTTGGTTTATTGCGCGCAGGCCCGCAGAAATGGGGCTTCCGTCCACCCTGCCGACCTGCTGCCCTACGCATATTGATCCCACGCAACCTGCCCAAGCTATCGTTTTTTAATCCAGCGACCAATCATTCGTGCCTGTCAGTAATTCTGGAGTCTTGACTGGGGGAGGGGGGAGGGAGGGGGTGTTCGCTTGGCATTTTCATCTGCGTCGTCATAGCGACGTGCAAGCGAGAGGGTTTCGATGCTGCACGTGCAGTCGGTGGCCTGAGCTTCGGCTGACGTGAATGTATCTCGCCTACATCAAAGGTGCTCGTGTCTACGTCAGGTCTGGACACTGGAAATCGATTGTAAAGGAATATAGAATTGAAAGAGGTCGCTCCTGAGATGCAACCGCGGGGAATGGACGTATGTCGCTTTGTCATAGAGAGCGCTACTCAACTACATTATCGTACCTGGTATCAAGCCAAAAGAATCCAATAGGCCTGGGCCTGACCTATCATCGAACGCCATACCCAAAGAATGTGCAGACTTGTCCAGTATCCTAAACGCCCAGATCATGTCCACCGTGAACGCCGTTTCCCCGCATCCGTTACCCCTGAGGCGCTCGTGTGTCCGCCTCCAATGCCAGTGAATCCATCTGGCTGGTCGTTGATTCTATCCCTCGTTCATCTTCTTTCTCTTGGGGCTGCTCAATTGTATTGTCCATGACGGGAGAAGCTAGACCCCCAGACATACCGCTCTCGCTATTCTCACGAACGCGGAGAGCAACACTAGCAGCAAGTTTTTCGTCCAAGATAGTGACTAGTCGCTCAGAATACTGGTCTAGCAACTTAGCCATGACTGTCTCATTCAGAGCTTCGTTCGACTTGGCCTTTTCCCCGACCGCCCTCGCCGTCAAAGCCAGCTCACGCTCAACCTCTCGGACGAGATCCATGGTCAAATTGTCATTACTGGTAGCGAGACGCTTTCGGTATGCTCGCAAGGTCCGACACATACTTTCGGTCGAAGCGCCAAGGCTACCAAACTCATTTGCAGGCGTCTTGCTGCGGAGTCGGACATCCGCTGATGAGCGTCGTTTCGTGATCTGGGGATGTCGTGGACTCGGAGGTGATGGCGAACGATTGCGGTTTGCCCGCCGTAGTGTCCCTTGGTTCGACGACCCCCCATTACGATCCCGCCCCATGCTAGGAAGGGGTGAAGGGTCAAGCTTGGGAGCTTGTGCCAATGTGAATTTGGAGAGTCTTTTACGCAATCTTGGTGAACGACTCCCCGTTGGCGTCGTCTGATCATCATCTGGCGAGCGCTGAAATCTTGCTAGCTCAGACTGAGAGAAGACCCGCCGAAGAGGTGGTTTGCTTGCCAACAAGTCTTGGTTTGTAGGTGTGCTTGGTCCAATCAGGTCCATGGATCGAGATACATCTGGCCGATTGGGAGGCTGAAGCAAAAGCCCCCATACGAAGATTGTTCCATCGACAGCCACAGTCACCAAAGATTTCTCGACGCTGTCGTCGGCTGCAGTATCAGTCTGTACAAGTGCAATGTCCGTCACACCTTCCGTATGACCCCAGTCGCGAGCCACCAACGTCCCACTCTCCTCATACAGTCGGATCGACTTGTCAGTGCTTGAGACACCAGCGATCAGGGGCGAACCCAAAGTGCGAGGAATATGAACGAGGGACGATAGAACCACGGCATCTCCACCTTCAGTGTCGGACGCGCGGAAATTGGAGAGGCATTGACCGTTTCTCAAGTCATACTTGTGTACCTGGCGGTCAATTGTCGAAACTAGCAGAACATCGTCTTGGTCCACATCCCAGGTCATAGAAAGCGGCGTAGTCTTGAGTATGATGGTTCGAAGGATCAAAAATGCACTGATGGTCTCGCCTTCTCCGTCGCATGATTTAAGCTCACGGACCACAATGGTCCGATCCGAGCTCATTGACACAAGTCGGTCTCCCTTCCTGGAGAAGAGTATACCCGTCACAGCACCCACATGCTCATCCAGCGTCTGCATAAGATCCCATGCGTTCATGTTCTTCTTGAAGACCTGAACCATGCGATCCCGTGCACTGGTGGCGATAAACGCAGAATCCTTTTCTTCGAAGATAGAGATACTCGTTATTTCGTTCGCGTGGGCCTTGAGTTCGAACTCACTAGCCTTCGTTTTACGGTCAATGATTCTAGATTGCTGTCAGCTGCGTGTGATGATGAGCCCAGCGCACACGTACCTCAGAACTCCGTATTTGTCCCCAGTGACCAAAAAACTAGCATCAGCAGAGATACTGACCGCCTTGAGCTCGTTAGTTTCGGCATCTGCTCCGTCAATCTGCTCGAGGGGAATTTGAATGAAATCCTTGCAGACGCCTTCGTGGCTCCAGAATAGAACAGAGCCTCCGGTTGACCATGTGCAGAAGGAAGCCTCTGCAGTATTGGGTTTTCGGAGAGCGGCCACCCCTAAAACGGAATCACCGTGAGCAGGTAGCTTTTGAACAACGTCCCCAATAATACTCTCATCGTCTGATGCACAGAGATGCGAAAGACGGATGGAGTGTTGGGAGTCAATCGTGACGATATGATTGAGCAGGGACGCTACCGCCTCAATTTTTCTCGACTCGGTAGTCAAAGTGACAGTCGGCGACTCTACCCTAGGCGGCGGTGAGGGCGGTGGTGTTAGTGTTCCAATGGTTTCCTTAATATTGAGTGTCTTGAGGCCGCCCTGCACACTTGCTAGATGAAGGCGCCCCTTGGAGTCAATGGCCATTGAAGTTACGGCAACACCAGCTTCGGCGACTTTGGAAAAACGCTGTGTTCCATCGCTGTCGTCGATCAGACAAATATCCCCCTTGTCCGAGGCCACGATGGCTTTAGAGGGAGCCACAGCTACGACACTTGTAAAGTTTGTTTCAAGCAAGCTTTCGAGAAGGCAATTTCTCCCAGGCAATGTCTTGTGTGTGCCATTGCCATTAGACAGAAAAGCGACGTCGCTTTGCCGTACTTTCGAAATTCTAGGTGTGGAGTTGGAGTCTTCGATGCGCCAGACTTTAACATGTCTAGTGCCTACACTGAAGGGGGTCAGTTCCACATATCTCCGACATGTATTCATTGGAACTCACGTGATAAGACTGTTCCCCATCCACGCTATTCGATTGATATTGCTCGTGCATTTGTTGCTGGCGTGTAGCGTGGCAGCGCCTGTGCGGGAATTGATGCTCCAGATATACAAAAAGCCGTCATTTGAAGCGCCGAGGCTAGCAAGATACTGGGAATCGGGCGAGAAAGCAACGCACTTAACGCCAAAAGTATGTTCGGGAAGAGAAGTGAGAGGTGTATCGGAGGGAGCATCTGACGATGTAGAGAATATTAGTACTCTCGGTTTGTATCCCGTCTTTGTATGTTAGCGCATAGTCGGATACGGGGAAAGCGGGTTTTCGCACCTCTCCTACAGCCAGGAACTTTCCATCAGGGCTGAAAGATACACATGTAGCCGCTTTGATCCTCTCCCTGGCAGACCAGGACTTGCTGCCGGGGGAATCACTCCAATCGACAGCAGGGGAGCCAAGCGGAGAGGCGCCTATGCCGGCATCGCGCAGCGAGGCAGCTGTACGGTTCCGGCTCTCATTCTGAGTCGGGGTCGAAGGACCTCCATAGACGGATGCTGAGGGATTGATGGGATTCGTGGTAGGGCGGGCGCGGTAGAAGCGCTGTGAGACGTGGTTCTCGTCGTCGACAGTTGCGAGGACGGCAGCGGCGCCGGCACAGAAGGCAAAGGAGCGCGCGGAGGAGAGACTATCGAAGGCGTTGGCCGAGCTTGTCGTGGTCCCAATGACTTGTCTAAGCGCAAGACTGGCCTCGGCGCGATGCGCCTTGACGGGGGAGCGTAGCGGAGTCTTGAGAAACGGGGAGGGTGAAGGCGTGAGCCGGATGCCCCCGCCCCAAGCAGGACTCATTGTCCTGGCATTGGAGGGTGTGAGCGACATCGCTGGGGCCAGGGACGTCGTCGGGGTTTGCGTCTGGGAGCAGCAAACATTTCAACTCAATCGCATGGCGGGAGCGCTTGCCGGACGGGCGCGGTTGGTGAGGTGAGCAGAGGGAATGCAGTAGTCGGTCCACGCTAGCTCAGGTATGTAACGGCCTGGCTGTGTGGCTGTATACGGCGGCGGGGCGTTGCAATTGCCTGGCTAGAGAAGTGGAATCATAGGAGATCGTGTTGCATGACGAAGCGAGCAGCTTCACGGCGCGTCTGGAGGTATGCCTCATGCGGAGGGCCGCGAATGGGCCGACCTTGGGCTTTTGTTTTCACCCAAACATCCCAGCAGGCATAGGGCGATCTGCACGCACGGGCCCAGGGACCAGGGGCAGCCATTCACGGCCCACATCACGCTGCGCAAGCGAGCGCCCATCACACTTCAACCGCACCTCGCCAGCCGTCTCTCACCTTGACAGTTCAACGTGTGCACACAACTACCAGGAGAAGAGTTCTACACTTCAATGGAGACCTCGGTCGGACTACACGGCAAGTTTCAGCCACGACCAGCAATTCTTTCCTGGCGTAACAAGCCTGTCAAGTCATGCACGTAGCCGCGTCGTACGCAGTCAGGGTCGTCAGGGGCTCGTTATCACATCCTGGAAGAGACGTCTGACAGAAATCTTGCATTATCGATATGGAAGCAAGCCTAGCCTTAACGCCTGAATTCGAAAACCAGCTTTTCAAATTGCCAATACACTCTCGAAGTTCTAAAAATGGGTATGATAATAGATATCATCGGCGAGTAAACCAACCGCCCAACTTCCACGGCCTTTCAGTCTGTTCGAACCACCACCCAATTCCGGCCAATCATCGGACCCATAGCCAACCATTTTTACGTGCGTCAAGACCGCGAATGCCTACAAGGCAGAGCACTGATATGGTAAGTAATGTGCCTGTATAGACTATTGGCTTCGTGAAGTCGTCTCCGTCTAGCTCAATGTCCTTGATCCGGGACACGAGCGATCCTGCAATCGGCACGCCGAGGACAAGGCCAACTCCACGGATTGAGGTCATGACTCCATTCCGTGGAAAATACTGCTCACTGCCGAAAAGCGCCTTCTGGACCGAGTTGATTACCGTGGCGAATATGCCGTTCACCATTCCATAGAATATGGTGAAGGCAATCCAGAGGCCCCGACTGTTCGTGTGTGCGGCAGACAGCCAAAGTCCCCAGGTCCCAAGGCCGTACACAGCCGTACCAATTATGAGCATGTTCTGATAGCCGACAAGGTCCGACACAAAGCCATTGATGAGCCTCGCCGGAAAACCTACGGCGCTGGTAATTGCTAGCACGATAGCGCCCATGCGATCGCTTAAACCGAGTGCTTCACTGAATTCTGGCCCAAACGTCATAGGGTTGGCGAGCGTCAGCGGGTGGCATAGGTTTACAACGAAAAGCAATGTAAACCCTACATCCTTGAAGGCTGACCAACGCACGACTTCTCTGCTGCGTTTTTCGAATTTTCGTGGCGGCTGAGCAAGCCAGCTGATGAGTACACCGATAGTAAGGCTCAGTAGCGAGAGTATGCCCAGCGTCCATCTTGTTCCCACCTCTTTCAATAGCCTGGACGCAGATAAGGAGAGGACAGTACCGCCAGCAGAGGCACCTAATATAATCAGCTTGGGAGGAACTGACATGTGCGAACCGCCAGCATCTTACTTGCTGTCGAAATACCTTGGGCCAGACCACTGTGTCGACCGAAGTACTCCGGAAGTATTGGCGTGAGAGTGTAAAGCATTATACCGCCTCCGATTCCGACTAACATTCCTTGAGTAATGAGTAGGACCCAAAGCTGCATCGAATATATTAGTACACCTCTAAATTACCTAAGCTATGAGACTCAACTTACATGGTCACTCAATGTTGCTAATGCAAATCCACCAGTCATCGCTAATGTTCCTACCAAGCACACTGTTCTTATATGCCGTCCGATTTGCGGTAGGAAGGGATAGTACACCATCGCAAATGTGGCTATAAGACCTCCGTTACCGAGTGATCCGATAGCTGCGATAGCCCCTCTCTGCGTCATTTCGCCAGCGGTGATTATACCGTCGTCTACTGCTGCTGCGCTGCCATAATGTCGCTGCCATATTCCGAAGCTCTGTGTCAGGCCTGGCCAAGTCAGGTCAGTCTTGCCTACTCCAAAGGTTTTATCCACCTACCAACCACCCAAAAAAATACCAAGACAGTCGCCACCAGTATTTTCGCTTGTTGCCCTCGCGATGTCTCCGCTCCCTGATTTGGATTCTGTGCAGCACATGTCTTCTCCACCAAAGCTCGATCGCTATACCTCGGTGCCGTCGAACTTCCGAGTGTTAGTAACGCATAGCTACATGCATCTTTCGAGGCGAGGCCAGTATCTAGCTGTGGTGTGCAGGCTCGTTCGGAAATACTAGCTTCTGCAATTATTCAGCAAAAATCACTTCCACACAGTGGAGTTCGCACTTACCCGCATCGTAAACATCTAAGCTGGTCATGCTTACAATTTCGACAAACGCGTATTTGAGCATCTGAGTTTACAACAGAAGAAAATTCGTGCGAAGTGGCTAGAGCAGAAGCGCAGCTACTTAAGGGGACAGAAACGACAGTATTACGGATAGGTGGAAGACGCATGATGGTTCAATTCGTGGAAACCGTAGATCAAGTGGGCATCTCCGTAAACAATGATCTCAACATGCCTTAATCATCTATCTGATTATTGGACGTGGTTGCGCTAAGAGAGGCTGAACCATTGGTACAGGAAAAGATATGGACCTTCGCGATTGGTAACCATGTCTTCTGGGTTCCACATCCACTGTTGCAGAAAATGTGACTCAAGTCTACCATTATAATGCTGTGTAAATGCGGCAGCTGTTGCGGAGCCACATCATGGGCTTGCATTGCTAAACGTTGTCAAGAAGCTACGATTGAGATAAGTCCAGGAACTATTTGCCTTCAAATTGCGTGCAATCTCATCTGAAAAAAAAGTACATATTCACCAAAACACTTCAGAAACCTTTTGCCCACAAACATACCTTTTGTAGCAGAATTTAATTCGGCAACGATGAGTTTGGGTATGATCGTCCCATACGATATGAAATCACACGCTGTTTTGAATAGCAGCTCTGGCCGGGACTCGATGGCTTGGCATCACGTGCTTGAACAATCAACTGGCGGAAAAGTTGCAACTCTCGCCGCAACCACAACGACGGCCATTGATCCGCTCCAGGCAGCCTACAGTCATCTCCTGTAGGTCAAAGACCCCTCCGCGAGTGAGGGCCCCATAGATTCCGTATGTACGGCGCTATACGGCCAGGCCTGAGAGCTTCGACACGAAGACCTCCACGAATCATCCACGGTCGCCGATATCCTCTGCCACATCGGACTCGCTCCTTTCACTGTACGCATCGCCTTGCGCATGAACCATCACCTCCCGTAGATCCCGATAACAAGCCAATCGACGAGAATGGCGTGGACAAGAAGAAGTTGGAGAAGGCTGCGGCTGAGCAAACAGACGGCGGTGTAGCAGCGGAGGACCCAGAAGTGCTGGCGCAGAAGCTACAACGCTCACGAGAGGCTGCGCGAAGGTACTCGTCAGCTCTACGCCGCTCACAAAGACGGAATCGCGCACGGGATATGCCTCCCGTGGTTGTCCCCGACTGGTTTCTCAACAACAATGTCTTTCTAAAAGAAGAGGAAGGAAATAATACGCAGGCTCCCCTAGAGAGGCGGCTCACGTTTTCCATACAAAGTCGAGAGTTGGATAAAGCTAGCAATTGCTCGATCCCCCTGGGACACCCATCGGAAACTGTAAAAGTAATGACTCAGTGGACGTGGTCTACCTGGGAGACACGGCCGAGTGCTGGGCAGAAGACGCGCTTCGCAAGACAGGTCGCGTCACAATTAGGAGCAGGAAATAATGAACGCGTGATTCAGTCGCTGGAAAAAGGCGAGAGCCCAACAGATGTCGAAGAGCAGCTACGCGAAGAGCTGTTGGCTCGACTGGAGCCGTACAGGCAGAGCGCGGCCGAAGCGAGAGCTCTACTTAACGAATCGAGTAACGAACGTATTCGACAGATAAGCCAAAAACTGCAACAACAAGAGATGGAGCTTGCCCAGCTTCAACATGAGTCTCATACACTCATGAAGCAGGCTAGCAAAAGAAAGAGCGGACTGTCACCACTTGTGCGAGCCGAGATACGAGCTACCGTCGCAGCGTCCCTTTCTGCCTTGGAACCTACGCCAAACGATAAGTTTCCTTCTGCAAAAACTAATTTAATCCTCCATTCACCCTTCAACGAGCTTGAAGAAGCCATAGACGCGGAGGTGATGTCGATCGCTGCCGAAGGTGGATCCGACATCATCGTTCTACAAGCTCAAGATCTAGCGGAGATCGCTGGAGACTACCTAGGCGCGGGACCAGAGCCTTCTCCATACACGATAAGATCACTAGGGTACGAGACATATCGACTGAGCTCGAATCTTAGCGACGATGTCGAAGAGTTTGGAAAGGACGATTCTCTCGGCGATGAACAAGAAGATACAAACAGTGGCCCCCCGAGTTTCCCTTCTTCACGCCCACAGCTACCATTTTCCATTATTGCCCTCTCACCTGCCTACAAGGCGATGGTCCAAAATTTCAAAGCACTCCAAGTCCCAACGCTAGAGTCAGCTAGCTCTTCAAATGAACCCCAGTCCAGGTCACCGACACAGGGCGAAGCGCAATTAGAAGACTTGAAGCTCGTAAATCTTCTTGAAACGCTGCTTGACTCCCCTGAAGCGAAACGGTCGAGGGGTGTTGTTACGAACGATGTCAACGGTCCTCCCAGAAACACGGTCACCAAATCGACTGAACCTAACTTTTTTGACTTTTCGATGAGTTCCGCAGGCGACGCGATTGATCTCTCCACAGCTCTACCGGTCGATGCAGTAGCTAAATTTGAGTTCACTCTCCATTCAGACGCAACCAAGAAAGAGCCGTTTCCGTCTCGAAAGTCTAAAATTATATATGTAAAAGACATCAAAGAGCTCAATGCTACACAGTATGGCGGCCGGGTCATTCAGAAACTCGAGGAATTAGTTCGAAGGCAGAGGGATGCAGGTGAAAGCATCATGATTGTGGGTAGCACATGTTCCCTGGATCTTACCCCGGAGCTTTCGATGAGTGGAGTTCAAAGCCTACAATCAGAGGGCGAGTCAAGCTTTTTCAGGACCATTTTTGTCCCAGCAGACTCAGCTGAAGTCCCACATGAATCTGGCGCGCTTCCTTCCCCAGCGGACAGGCTCTCAGTCACACTACCACGGATGTCATCGTCTGCGGAAAAGAAGAAATTTGAACAAATCAACTTACGACACATAAAAGACATGCTCCGGAGCCTTGACCCAGTAGTGGCGTCTCATTTGTATAGCCAAGACAGGAACCCAGCTGAATCGGACGCAACCATGGCACTCTTTCCCAAGTCTTTTCCCTGGAAAGTTCTCGCCTATGATGAAGTACACCGGATAGCTCTAGCGGCCCTTGGTCTACACCTCCTAGATGCTGCGAGCGAAAGCCTCAGTTTAACGCATGTGGCTCTTGCAATGAGTCTTCTAAAAGCGAGTGACGATACAAAGTTTGACCATGTCCATCGTAGATCCGATGAACAAAAGCCCAATCACAGTAATGAGCAAAGAGTGAAAGATACTGCAAGGAAGGGGGAAAACGAATCCGCAGCCAAACAGCCAGGGCCTGGATTTGCATCCAAGCGCGACCGTGAGCGTCAACTTGAGACAGTCTCGGCAACTGCAACAAAGCATGAGAAACGTCTGATGCCGGGCATTGCCAATCCGGACCGGATCAAGACTACTTTTGATCAAGTTCACGTACCCCGAGAAACAGTAGATTCGATCCGTACGCTTACGTCTATGTCATTCCTTCGTCCCGATGCTTTCCACTACGGAGTGTTGGCCACTGAAAAGATATCGGGGGCTCTCCTTTACGGACCTCCAGGCACGGGTAAGACGCTACTCGCTAAAGCTGTCGCTAAAGAGAGTGGATGCACCATGCTTGAAGTCTCCGGAAGCCAGATTATGGACAAATATGTGGGCGAGGGTGAGAAGAATGTTACGGCCATCTTCTCTCTGGCCCGGAAATTGACGCCCTGTATCGTCTTTCTCGATGAGGCGGACGCTGTACTCTCATCGCGAGATGTGGAGCGGTCGCGAACGAGCCATCGTGACATTCTGAATCAGTTCCTGAAGGAGTGGGATGGGCTGAATGACCTTTCCGTCTTCGTTATGGTAGCCACAAATCGTCCCTTCGACCTGGATGATGCAGTTATTCGCCGACTACCGAGGCGTCTACTCGTCGACCTGCCTACACAAGCTGACCGGTCAGAAATTCTGAAGATTCACCTTCGCGGCGAGCAGCTCGACGGATCAGTCAATCTAGAAGACCTCGCGAAAAATACTCCCTTCTATAGTGGTAGCGACCTCAAGAACCTTGCTGTATCAGCAGCGCTAGCCTGTGTTAAAGAGGAAAATGAACAGGCTGCCATCGCCGCAGCTAAAGCATCCGCCTCGGAGATCTCCTCAGCTCAACCACAACTTGTCCGTGGGCAGAAATACACATTCCCCGAAAAACGTATCATAGCCAGCCGACATTTTGATAAAGCTCTGCAGGAAATTAGTGCCAGTATTTCTGAGGATATGGGCAGTTTGAATGCAATCAAGAAATGGGACGAGAAGTATGGGGACAAGAAGGGAAAACGCAAGAAGCCAGTGTTCGGTATTGGTATAAGTACAGAGACGAATGATGATGTGGCTAGGGTGAGGAAGTGAGTGTCTAACGTTTCAATAGTGTACTGCATCTCGGTCTGGTGAGCTATAATTGTTGCATATACCTTGTACAAATAGAATGAACATATAACCAGAACGCGCATAACGAGCTTCAGCGTATGATTAGGATCTTTAGACATGTTTACAAGAGCTAAGGAGCTTGACATTGCTTAGCAAAATCTGAACCATGGGTATCAAGTCTACATAACGCGGCCCATATTCCCATCTGCTGGTGCGCTGCTTCTGATGGTAACCCACCGTGACTGATCCACACAGCCGTTCAGAAGAAATCTCAAGTACTCCTCATCCAATCATCGCGCAGACCACCCTTTCTGCGCCACCTAGACCACCGCCATCTTCCTGGCAAGCAAATCAATCTATCAAATCAAATCCCTCGGGCCAACTTCAATCCCCCATGGCCACCTCTCTACTACCCACGCTTCCTCCTCACACCTCCTCCCACCAAATCCCCAACCTCCTCTACCAGCGTACCACCATGAGCCTCCTCGGATCCCCAACTACCTACATGCCGGACACATCCACGAGCCCTCCGGCACATCCACCATATTCAAGCAATCTAGGTGGAACCATCCGTTGAATTTGCAGGCTGGGCCGTCGCAGCCGAGCATGGTGCGGCCGTCGTCTGTGCTGCGGCAGGTGCAGAATTGGGTGGAATCTTCTGTTTCTTGCGCAGTTGATGCAGGTGTCTGGTTTGTAGCTTTGGGAGTTTGTTTTGATGTTGTCGATTTCTTTTTGCGGGTGGTGCGGGCGGCGGGCGTAGCGGATCTTGTTCGGGGGCGGATGGATCTGGTGGTTGAGGGGGGTGGGTGGTAGGTTTGCCGTTGTTTCTTGTTTGTGGGTTGTCCATCTCCATCGTCGACGGTTGACAGTTTCCTTTTCTCAACCGCCTGTTTCTTGTTTGCCTGTTGTCCATCTCCATCGTCGACGGTAGGCAGTTTCCTTTTCTCGGCCGCCTGTTTCTTGTTTGTCTGTTGTCCATTTCCATCTTCGACGATGGGCGGTTTCCTTTTCTCGGCCGCCTTCGCCTGATCCTCTGTCACAAGGTCCCCATCGAAAAATTTGTTGCCGGCTGTTAGCTTTCCCTGTCGGATCTCAAGCCGGTATTCTACACGACTCGTCTCGTCGAGGATCTCAGCGTAGTCGGCTCCAACCCAACACTCATATTCTGAGGACTTCTTTTTGAGTCGCATCAGCTGGCCGGATACCATTATTTTCATGTCGCTTTGTGCTTCGCTGAGGGAGAGTGTGGAGGACATGATGCGATGATTGCTAATGTTGGATTCGGAGACATTCGAGAAGAAGAAGATGCCGTATTGAGTCCTATCTGGTGATGTTGTGTTGTTTGGCAGGATAGTTGGTACCCCATCGTCGGATATGCTGCTCGGTGATGATGGGATCTGGAACGCATTCGTAGATTGGAGTACCGACTTGCCTTGGTCGATGTCCACCGCATCTTCGTTCTTATTGCCTGTTAGAAATACTTCACCAACACTTCCTCCTGTCTCTCCATTGCTCAACTTCTTCTGCTGCACCTCCATAATACCACGCTCTACGCCGCCAACGCCCCCAGCTTTTTGATAGTCTCCATTGCCATGGTCAATAACTTCATGCAACTCGTAATGAAACTTAAGCGTCTCATCGCTGGCACAGGTGATTTGAACTGTGCGAGGAAAATCACCCTCGCTCACATCCATGTCGGCGTCAACCTCCGAGTCGCGTAAGGAAGGTGAGTGCCTGGAGATCTCGCTGCCGGCGTGGGTGTTGATGTGCTCGAGGGCATCGTGCTCCGTGTTGCTGACGTCCATTAGGATGTGATCTTTGGGACTGGAGGGATCGGGGATCCAATAAACGCCGATTTGGAGCATAGTGGCTCTGTTGACGATGGATCACGCAAAGACTAAAGTACGGTACTGATTCCAGCGAACAAGAGCTAGGTGAAGTGATTTAAAGTCGTCTCGCCTGGCAATCCGTCGACGGATTCGCGAGTTGAGTGATAAGTTAAGTTAGCGAGTATGTGGTTTACAAGACTGAGTTGAAGCAGGTACGAATGATGTACCCGTGAAAGTGAAGTGAAAGAGAGCAGATGCGCGTTCACTTTGAATGTGATAAGCCTTTGTCTCCTGGTCTCCATGGTGATGAAGTGTGAAATATATCAAAGGAGTCACTGTAAAGTCACTTGGGCATTGAACTCGTAGTGAAAAGTTGGGTACGAATTATAATGATTCACCGCTCAAGATCTTACGATCCGAGGTTGAACCACAATACTCTGTCCAAAGTTGACCAAGAGGGGGCTACATTTTCGCAACTCGTTGTCATTCACTGCTCGCTCTCTTTGTCGAAATCTTATTCGAGGAAAAAGTTTGCTTTACCGTGTAAAAGTCTACTCTGTTGGTTTGTATGAATGAGGCAAGAGAGCGCTTGTCCCATTCAGCTGTGCTCGGACGCTCCTCAGACTAATGACATCTGTTCCACCTCTGTGCCACATCGTACCACACCTCATCGTTCGGGGGTACTATGAACAGTTCATCAATGTTCCACAACGTGTACACACCATTACGCCCCGCTATATTGAAACCTACACCACTCTTTCTTCAACCACACATTCAACTAGTCCAGCAGAGTAAGTTCATGCGAGGCGCTAAGTTGCACCGGCCCGGTATGAAACGTCCGACTAGCACGCCTTGCACGGCGGATGCATAGAATCAATAGGGTATCCTGGCCAGCACACTCCGGTCACGAAGCGGAGCGGGGCGGAAGAAAAGCACTGCATCTGCTAAATAAACAAGCTGTGCCGATCGTGGCTAAAATTATCCTGGGCCACTCGATTGAGTTAGCGAGTCGGGTGCTATTGGACGGCCTAAATGCAGGGTGAGTATTGCTCTGTAACAGTGCGCTAGAGCATCTATGTTCTCGTATCTGCGAGGAGGTAGTATAAAGGTGGTTTCCTGTGCGCGAGTGGAGGTGAACGACTAAAGGTTGCACCTTCCGTTTGGATAAAACCCCACCGTCGCTACTGAATCCACGTCTATAAGAACAGCCCTGCTTATCCTGTAATTTCTTACTTCAGGCCCTCAAAATGCTCGTAAAGTCTTCTTTTTTCGTGGTCGTGGCTTTTGCGTCCATGACCCTCACCGCTGCATTAGAAGCACGTCAAACTACCCTCGAGCCATGGCAACTCACAGCTCTATCCAGCTTCAATCCCTCAGGTCGACCGGGATCCTACCCCTGGCCCTACATAACTGCCAACCTTACCGATCCCAATGAGCTCAACCTAGGCACTTCCGACGCCGATAATTCCACCGTGACCGTCCCTGCAGGAAACCAAGCCGTCAACTGCAAAGCGAAATGGCTCACAGGCGAGAATCCATTCGGACGAAGCTGGCCATGCGATCCGTCAGGAAGCGGCTATTGGACCATGAAGATTTCGCAGACGAGCGATTTTAGCGTGGGTCATTTTGAAGCTGAGTTTACCAGGGTGGCGGATGTGCTGTATTTGGGGAGCGAGTACCAGAAGACATACCAGGGAAGCGCGACTTTCAAGGTTGGGGATAATATGAGTGGGAGCTGTGGAGCGAGCGGCGTGTGTGGGTGGGGCATCAAAAGTGATCTATTGCCGTACAAGATACAACAACATGAGGTTGCTGAGTAGGAGTGGACTGGGTATGAGTTCCCGTTCGAGCGGTCGATTGTGGAATCAATCGTTAAAAACATGAGCAGTCGAGAAAGGACTGACTCGGTACATGAAGAGTATTTTTAGTTGAAAAACTTTGAATGACATCCTTGATGGAAGAATCTTTTGAGTCAGAGTTTTTGAGCTGTTTGATCATCAGCGCATTCTCTCATGTTCAATTGCACTGAAATCTCAAGTTATTCTGGTTGTGACTAATTCCTGAGGCCGGATGGTAGCTAGCTCGGAGGACTTTTGATTGACTACTTCACTTTGCTGAACTGCAAGGTTCGTAGATTTCAAATTTTTGACGCTTCGTCCGGGGATCGTTGCTGCCAGTCATGCGCGACATAAATGGTCGCGATTTTTATTCCTTCTCCTATACCTCCGACAACAGTTTCGACCCGCCGAATAACTCTTGACTGGAGGGCTTGCAGATCACAAGTTCGATAGAAACGATTGTTAACAATTATGAGCTACGCGACTGCTAACACGTGCTAGAGAACTTCTGTTCAAAGTACTAGGGTCAGTAGTATTGCCAGTCACATTGCATAATGCAATGCTATGCTGATATTTAGATCGGAAGCAACTGTTGCTCCTTTGAAGTGTGAGACGAGCTTTCTCAGTGCCTCTTGATATGCTCCTGACGTGTTCATGATAGCAAGACGACGCGAGAACGTATCACAGTGATGCCGGCTTCACGTCCGAGCAACCAGCTATATCTATCTCCACGGCAAGACTTGGCCCGAACATGGAGATGGTCGTACTTTGGAAGTTCGGGCGACGCCGGGGCCGTCATCGGAAGAGAGCCCGAGCGTCAAAGCGTGCGCATCACAGCTTCCGGCGTTTTCCACCACCAGCCGGCAACATCCAAGGATATCGCAGGCTTCACGACGATAGCTCGCCACTTGCGATAGAGCACGTACATTCGGTATGCTTCAAACGGTCAATTTTTTCACGCTCGGCAAGTGGTTGTGCTGATGGAGCGGGCTGTCCCCGCACCTAGGGCATGCTTGGCGGCTAGCGATCACAAGCTTGAGCTCAGGACCCCTCTGCCCGAAGCTGGATCCGCGACGTCTTCCACTCAGAGCTCCCGGTCTAGCCAGCTTAAGCTACCCAGCGACAAAGAAGATCCTCGGTCCATTTCAAGATGCCTGACGTCGGCTACATAAATAATATTTCCCCGGCTTCCCGCACTCTACTCCGCACGCATACATCATCGCATTCCTCATCTCCGCATCTGAAGCAATTGCATAGATACATTCGCAGATTGAAGAATGGCTGCCAACGCTGAGACTCTACTTCGCGAGGTGAACATCCTCGGCGATTTGAACGACCAAAATAAGCATATCCTGAGCAAGGATGCTGCCGTCTTCCTCGCCCTCCTCCACCGCACATTCAACGAGCGCCGGAAAGCTCTCCTCCAGCGACGAGTGATCCGACAAGCCGAGCTCGATAAGGGCCAGCTACTTGACTTCCTCCCCGAAACAAGGCATATCCGTGAGAATGATGCATGGAGGGGTGCTCCACCAGCTCCAGGCCTGGTCGACAGGAGGGTCGAGATTACAGGTCCAACCGATCGTAAGATGGTTGTGAACGCCCTGAACTCTGATGTTTGGACATACATGGCCGACTTTGAGGGTAAGTGAAGTGCGGACTGGATCGCGGTATTCGAGGATCTGACACTCTTTAGATTCCTCCGCGCCAACATGGGACAATATGATCAATGGCCAGCTCAACCTTTACGATGCTATCCGCCGCCAGGTCGACTTCAAGCAGGGCGAGAAGGAGTACAAGCTCCGCACAGACCGTGTTCTGCCCACTCTTATTGCTCGAGCTCGAGGCTGGCATTTGGAGGAGAAGCACTTCACAGTTGACGGAGAGCCCATCTCCGGCTCTCTATTCGATTTCGGTCTCTACTTCTTCCATAACGCACATGAGCTCGTCAAGCGCGGTTTCGGCCCATACTTCTACCTGGCCAAGATGGAGTCACATCTTGAGGCTAGACTTTGGAACGACGTTTTCAACACAGCTCAAGACTACATTGGCATGCGAAGGGGGACTATCCGAGGGACCGTCCTAATTGAGACGATCCCAGCTGCTTTTGAGATGGACGAGGTGAGTCTAACATCAATTTCCTCATTCGTCCTGATACTGATAACTTAGATCATCTACGAACTCCGCGATCATTCTGCCGGTCTGAACTGCGGTCGCTGGGACTACATCTTCAGCACCATCAAGCGTTTCCGCCAAAATCCCAACTTCGTCCTTCCCGATCGCGACTCTGTCACCATGACTGTCCCCTTCATGGATGCTTATGTCAAGCTCCTGATCAAGACCTGCCACAGGCGAGGTGTTCATGCCATGGGTGGCATGGCTGCTCAGATTCCCATCAAGACTGACGCCGCAGCCAATGACGCTGCCATGGAGAAGGTTCGTGCCGATAAACTCCGTGAGGTGCGCGCCGGTCACGATGGCACCTGGGTTGCGCATCCAGCTCTTGCTGCGATTGCCTCGGACGTTTTCAACAAGCACATGCCGACACCCAACCAGATGCACATCCGTCGCGAGGATGTGCACATCACCGCCAATGACTTGCTCAACATGAATGTACCTGGCAAGATCACTGAGGCAGGTATCCGCAAGAATCTCGATATTGGCCTTAGCTACATGGAGGCATGGCTGCGAGGCGTCGGTTGCGTACCAATTAACTACCTCATGGAGGACGCGGCAACAGCCGAGGTGTCAAGGAGCCAGCTTTGGCAGTGGAGCAGACACCAAGTGCCCACAGCCGAGGGCCAGAAGGTCACCAAGGAGTACGCGCTCAAGCTTCTTAACGAGCAAGCACAGGCACTGGGCTCAAAGGCACCAAAGGGCCACAAATTTCAGTTGGCGGCTAAGTACTTCGAAGGTCAGGTGACCGGCGAGGACTACGCTGAATTCTTGACTTCGTAAGTTTAACTCTCCTCGTGTCTATGAGCACAAAGCTAATCAGTGTCAGGCTACTATACAATGAGATCACAAACGTAGGTTCTCCGCGCGGTGCTTCCAAGTTGTAATCAAAATTACGGAAAATCTTCCTCTTATGTCCCTCTATACCCTATCTAATCCTGTAACAATACACCCAAAAAAACTTAAAAGCCCTGGCTTTACTATTTCGTAAGCACAATGAAAAAAGCGAACCATAATGCTTTGCCCGCTTTGCGTTCTTTGATTTGCAAATTCGCGTGTTATTTACACATGACATGTGAACATGAAAGCTGATTCATTTTCTCCATTGAAACAGGCCGGTTCCGCGACCCCTGCTGCTAAGCTTTGAGGCGCGTTCCTTTCCGAACCGAGGTCGATCCGCATTCGTGGGAATGGATGGGGCGTGCACGAGCGACGTATTGATTCGGGGAGACGATGCGGGGTGTGTTGAAGAATGGCATGTGAAGATAATTACACGATCACGAAGCATATGATTTACAAGCGAGACCGGATTGGGAATTGATTCCGTCGCGATTGGATGAGGACTAGGAGGATTCTACTGGATTTTCGATTGGCGAGACATCGGAATTCATTTGTATTTATTTTATTTGAGGTACAAATATATTAGAAAGAGTTATACCTGCTAGAAAAGCGGAAGATTTCGTGAATTTAGGTAAATACGCTTAAACTTCGGAACGAACTAGCAATGTGATCTATCTTAAGTAGTACTATGATCTTGTCTACCGCTTCTCAGTCGATCAAACCGCTCTTGTCTGTGAGAATATGAAGAACTGATGCTCTACTTACGTTCACAACGAAATACTTTCTTGCCAGACCAGCAGTACAATGGTAGAGATCGCTCCCCTAGAGGGTTTTGTCGTTACACTGATCTTAGCATAGTCGGAGACACGGGAATATAGAACAAGAATACGTTATTGCAGGATAAGAAGAGGAATTCTATAGCAAGTGCTGCGTAAGAGTGCAGTAGCTTACTAAGCTCGCCAATGTGTTCCTCATGTGGTGTATTCGCTAAGCGCTCAGCCTCATTGCCATCTATTCAGATATCCGTCTTCTAACGTGACTGTCTTCCCACAAACGGACCAGGACGACCACTCCGTATTGGATCGCTAGATTTTTGCTTACTTCTCTTTGCATGGCTCTCGAAAACAGCCTCTGAACACACTTTTCATGCAATGCGTCTCCTTCGGTGTGACGATAACGATGGCTTCAGCCTAGTCAATTGCGATGAAGATGAGATTCCACCCTATGCCATTCTTTCGCATACTTGGGGCGCGGACTACGAAGAAGTTGCCTTTAAAGACTTACTTGAAGGTACTGGTAAAGAAAAGGCCGGCTATCGCAAGCTCACTTTCTGTAGAAAGCAGGCATTGAATGATAGACTGCAATATGCTTGGGTCGATACGTGCTGTATCGACAAATCAAACAGCGTAGAGCTTTCCGAAGCTATTAATTCCATGTTTCGCTGGTATCAGAAGGCGGCCAGATGCTATGTGTTCCTTTCGGATATCTCTCTCGATGGACCAGTCTTGTCCTCTCAATGGGTATGGAGAGCAGCTTTTCAGAACAGCAAATGGTTTACAAGAGGCTGGACACTTCAAGAACTTCTAGCTCCGACAATAGTTGAATTTTTCTCGGTTGAGGGCGAGCGAATCGGAGACAGGAACAGTCTGGTAAACGAAATCCACAATATTACTGGAATCGACATAAAAGCGCTCCAGGGAAGTCCACTGTCACAATTTAGTGTCAAAGATCGAATGCTGTGGGCACAAGATCGCAGGACCAAACGTCCAGAGGACGCAGCATACTCTCTTCTTGGCATTTTCGATATCCACATGTCTCTTATATATGGAGAGGGCCGGGTCAAAGCGTTTCGTCGACTTGAGAGGGAGATCAAAGAAAACACGCAAGCAGCGACATCTGAAGTCGAGCCTTGGACGAGCGCGGCCGATATTTTGCGCCCTCACTCTAGGATAGATCGAGATCCACTCTCCGTATTAGATAGGGCAGGAGAGTTCGTCACATTCGTCCAAAATAGCAACAACATTGTCAAGCGGGTGGTGGAACTTCACAGATCCGCGTCCGGAGAACTGGTCCAGCTCGAAGAGCTCTTCGTCTTAGCCCACCAACTGAAACAAAGTACTTGGAGACTGTTCGAGAAAAGTAGTTCTATACATCCGCAATTTTCGGAAAATCTGACAAGCTTGTGCAATACATTCCCAGATCAGCTTATCGCTGTGCTTAACGACTTCGACGCAAGAATGGGGAAAAGTGAGTCTAAGACTTCATTCCAGGCAGTAGTTCCAGACTCAGTCGTGAGAGAGCTAGTCGAGGGGATGGGGCGATTTCGGGATACATTACACTCCCATCTATTGACTGTTCTCGAGTAAGTATTCGCACATTTCAGCTAAATGGGTTCTGATTGAAGTAGTCCACGTGAGTCAAAGAGCGTTACGGTACTTAGAAACCTGGAGAAACAGCAAGAGACTTTGAACGCACATGACCAGCCAGTGCAATCCTCGGATTTGAAAGCAATTGTACCCTCAATCGAATCCTTCCGCAGAGATATACGGCACCAAATTTCCATGGAGGCAGAGCGCCCAAGAAAGAGAGCACGCCATCACTCTGAAGTGACTTCAGTGAAAGTGGACGAGGATGAGGGCGAGGAACGTCTGTTAGCATTGCCGCAAGATATGCAGATATGGTCCAGTACTTTATCAGAGAGTGCTCAGGCGGCAAAGTTTACTCGGGCCTGGTTCAGGATTCTGTTAAGCCTAAGATTTCCTGACATGAGAATACGCGAGTCCAACATCAATGAAGCGCACAAGAATACGTACGACTGGGTTCTGGATCCTGCCCAGGACGATACAGGCAAAAGACATCAAAGCTTGCCACTGATTAATTCTTGGTTGAGATATGGGGATGGTGTTTTTTGGCTTGCTGGGAAAGCAGGTTCTGGCAAATCCACGTTGATGAAGCACGTCATACGTCAAGCATCCAAACTTGAGAGCCTTGTTCGAGTCTGGGCGACGAGAAAGAAAGTTGTGACTGCTAGCTTTTTCTTCTGGAACTCTGGCTCCAAGCTTCAAAAATCTCAAGAGGGGCTCTTACGCACACTAATATACCAGGTGTTCCATGCGTGTCCCGAATTGATCCCAAAGCTTTGCCCAGAGGAATGGCAAGAGGCTTTATACTATGAAATTTACTTCCGCTGGACACTCACGGACTTGCTAAAAATATTGCGACGTTTCTTCGCTCTAGAGATCTCTACGAGGTCCTTTTGCTTCTTCATAGATGGTCTGGACGAATTCGATGGGGACCCTCTGGACTTGATTCAAACTCTTCAAAGCCTCAACAAGAACCCTAGCATTAAGATCTGTTTGTCTAGCAGGCCTTGGAATGCCTTTGAGGAAGCATTCGGGAAAGATAAAACCAGATGCCTTCGGCTAGAGGAGCACAACCGCAAAGACATACTCTGTTTCGTGCGCGATACCATCTCCAAGTCCCCAGGATACTTGCATCTATTGAGAGAAGGTGCCGAATGTAATTCTCTGATTAACGAGATTGTTGAAAAGGCGAACGGTGTGTTCCTCTGGGTTTTTCTTGTCGTCAGGTCTCTGATGCGTGGGCTGGTCCACGGGGACTCCATCCATGGTCTTCGAGTGCGACTCCGGAAATTTCCTCCCGAGCTTGAGGCATACTTCATGCACATGTTCAAGAGTATTGAGGAGATTTATTTGCAGGAAACGGCCGAACTCCTTCAAGTTTCGGTGGCAGCTCGCGAACCTCATCCAGCCTTGCTATACCAAGTACTTCTAGCACCCAACATTGACGCCTGCGGGGAGAGCTTGCGGAGAGTAATGGAAACCTCCGACATAGACGCTTTCCACGACGGCCTTCAAATGACGAAGAAAAGGATCAATGCCCGCTGTCAGGATTTGCTCGAAACGACCGAGCCTGAGCACATTATCGGAACGAGCCCCAATCCTTTCATGGAAGTATATCATGGCACCAAAGTGGACTTTTTGCACCGGACCGTGTCCGACTTTCTCCGCGGACCTGAAATGACGACGATACTTTCCAAACATGTCAGCAAGGACTTTGAGCCTCGTGCACGAATTGACCAAGGTTTCAAGATCATTTTTCAGTCCTTTGAGTATCTCAATCGGGACTGAGATCGATACAAAATCACTCACGATTCCTGATCCTAAAATATGCTCGAAGTCAAGTCACCAATGCATTTGCGGTGTATTTGGGGAGTGGGCTGAAGGGCACTACCTGAAACCCCTCGCTAAAACTTTTCTATCACAAGAAGCTATCTCCATGTATTTAGGATTATGTAGGCGCACGCAGCGCTGCACCTTACGCAAAGATGGAAGTAGGACAGAATTTATTAGGAACGGAGTGTCGAAATATTAATGATCATCATTACAGCGGCAGAGGCAAATTTAGTAGGAGCTTAGGATCTGGGCTCTTTTGGAGAGATACGACCGTAATTTAGGAAGGATTGACGTATAGAACGGGAATGTGGCGAGAGATGACTGTACACTAAGCATTGAATGCTGAATATATCCAGGAACGACGTCTTACGTCGTTCCTATCGGTCGGTCGAGGCCACCTGAGATGGGATTTGCGAAAACGTTGTGGCGCATATTAAGTTCGGAATTTAGGAACGTTGACTCTAGATGTGACGAAAAGCCAGGATACCCCTTGTTCCCCGGACTCATGGGGGCATTTTCGTTCCCTTCATCTTGATCAATCAGTCTATCACTGCAGATTTGTGATATTTACAACAAGGTAGGAACATTGTTTTCATGCATGTTCGTCACCGCTGGACTTTCGAGCCACCCCCTTAAGCAAGAGTACTCGGCTCATGTGCAGGGATTGTCAGCGTGGCTTCTGAGTTTCACCGGTCACTTGCAGCAGGCTGTGGTCCTCCGTACGTTACACAACCCTTGGCATTTAGGAACGTCTCGCTCGCCGATCGTTCTTACTTGCCAAGTCATGGTTCACCACCTGACACATGTTAGATAAGGCTAGGAAAAATATTTAATCTCGCTGAGCCCTTCGATTCTTCGCAGAACCAGATCAGCTTTTGTGACCTTTTGTCGCCAATGTCTAGTTCATCCGAGATACCTGGCGGCACGCCGTTGCCCCATATAGGGCCATATTTCGTTTACAATGAGAATTTCAGCTCGTATGCGATGTGTAAATACTTTGGTCTTGGCTTTACGTACTGACCTGTTGCCAGCAATTACGTTCATAATGCTTGGTCGAGAGGAAAAGGAATCTTCTTCGACCGAAGCTCTCAACTCCAGAATGAACTCCCATGTTTCGAAGTCAATGTCGACCGCACAGACCTGACAATTAACGTCGAAATTTATAGCTGGAGACTGATGAGAATTCTCGGTGATCTTGGCCTTCTCGAAGGATTCGCTACGAATATCACCCTAAAAAGTGTCCTATTGGGATACCAAAAGCTGAAGACAGCCGTCGAATGGCAAGAGAAGAATGCTGTCGACAGAGATGATCTCGCCGAAATGCGGCTGTTCGTATGCGACTTCCTTCAGGACCGAGATATCTTTAGTGTATTCGGACTCGAGCGTCTGTACGATCTTGGCCTTTTGGATCCTTTACACTGGCAAGACATGCAACGCTGCACAAATTCAAGAGATATGGATCAAATTGATCACTTATTTGGCGTTCGTCGCGATGAATGCCCTTCAGATTACACACCCCAGCTCGATCTAATCGTCTCGCGCCAGATGCGACGCGCCATCCACGATGGTGATCTATCCTGTGTCAAGCGACTGCTCCATGAAAAGAAGTATAAAATCGACGCCTACACACTCAGTATTTCGCTGGAAACGGACCAGTTAGACATTTTCTGGGTTCTGCTAGATCACGGTGCCGTTGTCAACAAACAACGCAAAGAATTTGGGGACGCGCCACTCTATATCGCAGCCAAGAAGAACTATTTTGAAGCTGTAGAAGCATTGGTCAAATATGACGCCCACATTGAGGGCGACCGCTGCCGACTTCATAGAGCGAATGTCGCCGAAATTAATCACAAGGGCACGCCTCTCAGTGTCGCAGCTGACCAAGGACATCTTCGCATTGTACAGTATCTCCATGAACATGGGGCAGATATCAATGGGGTTGACTTCACAGTGCCACTGCAAGCTGCCCTCATGCATGGTCACATGAGCGTTGCGCAATATCTGTTAGACAATGGGGCAGATAAAAGTGTTGCTTTTGCGGCAGCCATTGAAGAGGTGGACTTCACGACAGTCAAAGTCCTTTCCGACATGGGAATCAGCGGTAGGGCAGATTATCTTAACGCTATCCCAGCGATAATGGCCGGAAATCATGCTCTGATCAAGCTAGCACTAGAGTCCAACTTGATGGACCCATCATGTTATGGGCCAGCCCTAAATTTTGCCTGCGACTACAAGAGTCCGGAAATTGCAATAGATTTATTCAAACACGGTGCGCCAATGGGTCAAGTGGAAAAAGACTATCTACTCGACGTCTCGATGGGTCTCGTACGCTCATGTACGAGTGGCACAGAAGCTTCGCGGCTAGCTAATTTGTATGAGAGGATACATCTGCAAAAGCCGATATCTAAGGAATCGTGTTTCCAATCCGGATCCTTTGATAATGATCTGTTTGAGATCTGGAAGCAGATTCAACAGCGCGAAAGTGACCAAATCCAGCAATTCCGGCGAGCCCGGCAAATCCAGCGAACCCGGCAAATCCAGCAAATCCAGCAAATCCAGCGAGAACAGCCAGAGCCAGAGCCAGGGCCAATATTTCGGCGGCGAATACTTGGATCTCATCTCCATCGAATATTCGCGAAGTCCTTCAATCGCCTGAAAAAGGGAAGCATGGAGTTATCGGCGTCTGACGCGTTCGCTTTATTTGGTCATCAATCCAAATTCGCACCTACTTGGACGGAGGGAACAACCGCAATTCGAAGACTTATGAATGAACATGCTCCGGAGTGTCTTGGTCAAGTCATCAGCTGCCTATTAGTCGCAGATGCAATGGGAGGCACCGTTATGCTAAATAAGCCCGCCGCCGCACGCGACGCCATGCGAGATGAGTACGTATCCTGTTCGCTCTGACTCACACATTTCCCTCCCTTAATATGAGCTAACATGATTTAGATTCATCGGTGACCTATATAGGTGGCGGTCATTGTTGCATTCGGACGATGAGAAAGTGTTTTACGATGAAATCGTTCAGAGCGTTTGGGGCTCCATTCCCTTACCTCGTTATCATATCGAAGAAGACTCGTCCCTTCAGACCAACATCGAGTATCTACAAAGTCTGGTTTCAAATCTCGCTTCGCAGGCAAGCTCTTTGATTGGAGATGAAGGCTGGAGTCCAGCCTACCCAGGTGGCTATCGATTACATACAATACGCCAGCTCTACGATGCGAAAATACCTGAGCCACCTTTCAACGACAAAAACTGTCGCGAAGAATATATACCATCTACAAGAAGTGACAGGCAGAAGCCCCCTGATAGGGATGGATGCGGACTCAAAGTGCCGATTTGGAAATGGTCCGCATCCCATTATGCAACAAAGCCTCAACAAATGGCTCTAATGCTAATGGCAGGAGCAGTATTCGGGGTGATTATGATGTTCATCTTAGGTATTGTTGGATCAGCTATATTATTGGAAGAGATAGCTAACCCTTTTATAGAGTTACGTGGGGATACCTTAATGTCCACACTTCGCCAGGACCTCTTAGGCAACGCTGACAATGTACTTACGAGCGGCAAAATTTTGGCACGAAACTGTGCTCTCTTGATCATGCTATTAGACTTGCGAAACGCTCCCTCCCCTAAGTGCGACTCTACAAATGAGTTTGATGATATCATCGAGCGGAATTCTCATCTGTCTTCCCCGCCGGAAAACGATCCCATACGGTACGAGCATCTCTCACAAGAACATCAAGTACAACAGGAAACGCATATATCAGACTGTTCCTCACAGCAAGTTGAAGAATCACTCAACGACAACACTCAGCTCGATCTTTTTGCGGGGCACTCCTCAGCTACTTCTGAATCGACTCCTATTACAGATGATAGTCTGTCGTCCGCAAGGTCTCGACCCACATGCGGTTTATGTCAAAAGTCATTTTCAAGCACCACAAATCGGAACAAACACATCAAATACGACTGTCGTCAGGGGCCAAGGACTCAGTTTGAGTGTCGAAATAAGGGATGCAAGAGCCGCTTCTCGCGGAAAAATTATCGGAATGAACATGAGATAAATAGATGTAAAGCAATATCGTGAGGCAATTCCTATGAATGGCTTAAGGGATCGATGACTAGCGAAGGATCCTAACTCACAATCGACTTATGTGGTTAGGATTCATTTCACGGACCGATAGCGCTGAGGCGCTGAATAGTCCTTCATAGGAGCAACGTCGTGAGTTTTAAAGCAGCTATATTAGATGGGAATAAACTATTCACAAGTATATTACTAGGTTATAATTATAACTTTTTATTTAATCTACTATTCACTTTAAAACTATATAAGCGCGATGCCGACTACCTGCTTAGTTCTTTGTACGAGCCAGCTTCCTCGAACCTAAATAATCTGGCTGTTTGACCATATATTGTATAGTATATATTTTAAATATTTTCTCTTCTCTATCACATACGACCATAGGGCGCTGAATCCAGCGCTTCCCGTTCGCTCAGCGGTACTTAAGCAGCGCACCGGCGGATTAGTAGTTGCGTGGGTGACCAGCAGCGAATACCTGCTGTTGTATGTTTTTTTGAAATTTTTTTTTGGAGCTGGGCATGTCACATTTAGCGTGCATAAAGCCTGGCTTCTACTATCTATTGGACTGTACACCCGTCTAGAGGAGGTTGATATTGGAACACGACCATGGTCGGCTTAGAGGGGGCTCCAGGGAGTGGTAAGGAACAAAAATGCTGGGAGGTTTCAGTTCTGTGTTCCTTTTGCTTTGACCCTTCATTTGTATGTTCATTTTCGTGACTCTTCACTGCTTTCATAAGATAGAAACGTGGCACTATATTATCTTCAATGCTGAGATTATCAAGAGCTTTCTCGCATCGCCCTTGTATCGCTGATAATCATTCATCGTGCAATATTGTTTCCTAGGGATCTGCTGATGTCGACCTATGACATGAACAAATAAGTCGAATATAAGCACCGCCGTCCTGCCTTTACTATGCAGTAGACCTCCTAGCCCCGAACCTATGAAAGCTCTTAGCTTTTACAATTATTTAAAGATCTCTTTAGTTCGTTATTATCAATTTAAAATGGATTTATTGTAGCAATTTTGTATCCTTGAAAGGAAAGGACTAATTTCGTTACATCCAGTGTTTTGGTTTCCCCAGAGCTAGTAACAGTTATCGTGCCTTTGTCTACTTGCTTCTTGGACCGAAGAACATTCTAAATACTGGCATTGCTGTCTGATTCGGTAGCAGCGGGCAGATATACAGATGCCTCTGTTCTCCACTCTCCCACTCTTTCCCTTACTTCCTTTCCATCATCGTGAATGATTGGCCCAACTATCTTCGGCTCCATCGCTTCGAGTGATTCAGGGGTCATAGACCGTCTTGATTCAACAACGATTGCAGGATGCGACGTTTCTACTGAAGCAATAGTATGCAACTCGCTTCCTAGAGAACCATGTGAACAAGTCGAGTGATGATCGGTACGGTCGCATGCATGTATGTTACGTATATCCGGGTGTCCATTTGTCTTACGATGAGAAATGCCTATGTTACCTGAATCGGAAGGTGTCTGTCGAGGATTTTGGAGTTCTCGTGTTGCCAACCAGGGGCCTGGCGATGGATGATGAGTTTGGGACTCCTGCGGTCTTCTTGTTGATGATATTTCTCGTCGAATCCTACGAGTCTCTTTCCGGAGACTTTTGGTTGCATGACATTCTACAACCCACGTTTCTTCGATGATTGGTCGGACGTCGGGAATCAATGGTGGTGTAGAGAAGGACGGCTTTTCTAAGTACTGTTTAAGACGTCTATGAGCGGTTTTTGTGGCCCTTATCTGCTCTTTCAGCTGCTTCTCAGTAGATTGCCTAGATTAATGCCTCAGTAAACATCGTGTGATAATCGTAAATGGGATAGTACAATTGATTTTTCAGATCTACTGGTATCTCCTGCAGCGCCCTTTGAAGTTCATATACCTTTCTTTGCAGGCTTTGGCACATGTAAAGCAGGACGAACAACATGACCGATGACTTTGCGCTCTCAAGGGACAACCTCAGGCCTGCTACCAGCGGCCTTCTTAGATACCATCGGAAACGATCAAGGTAGGTGTAGATTGTAGGGAGTTGGTTAGACTCCCCAAGAAATCTGTGCAATAGCTCGTCGAAGCCATCTTCGACTGCTCTGCATTCTTGGATGACTCCTGCAATATGTTGTTTTCTATCCTCCTTCTCTTGTGACTCCTCAAGGTCGCTCAACCAAGAATCAGAGTTGTCGTAAAACAGGCGCAAGGTTGCAGAGAAATTTGAGAGGTCGAGGTGAAACTTCCGCACCTCTTGCGGCGCATTTCTAACAGTGCGAAGGCAAAGCCGTAACTGAGATGTCAGATGTGTCAAAGCATCCGCAATCTGGATGATAGCGGCAAGACCGCCAACAATAGTGAGTGGATCTGACATATTGAGGCAGAACTAGAGAAGATAGTAGAGGGAGTGCGGCGCATGGCTTAGCACAAGTATCCCTAGATATATCCTCACGTCGTTGATAGTCTCTCACTTGCCTAAATCTCTAGATCGTGCAGGTGCTTGGTGTGGGACCCTCAGCTTTCATGAGTTGCCTTTCTTACCGGTCAGCCAGGAACGGAGTCGCCAGGCGGGGATTTCATCGAACACGCGCCAACGTTTTCTGATAGGCTGGGAAGCGGTAGTATATGCGTGACCACATTGTTGAACTAATGGAAAACGGTTATAATATGACTGTATTTTCGCGAGCTGATATTTCAAAGCTACTTTTCACGCCATAAGTTAGTTTTCGCATCAGTCTGTTTTCACTATTACATGATCGCGAGTGGATTGTGCCTGCCTTCGTTACTCCTTGTCTGCCGTACTTTGACGGTCGCGAATTATTGATTAGCGACTACTCCCCTAGCACAAATAGAATTTAACAGTTTTTGAAAATAGAGCATAAAATTTTGACGCTGTTCTGATGATGTAAAATTCTTTCAGATGTAGAGACGACAATGACTGTGTATTGGTGCTTACGAGTGACCGCACGGCAGGGACGCCATCAGCCTAGTTTGGGCGAACGGTTCGCATCAGCCTCGCGTAAGGGGCGGGGAAATTTATGGAACAGTATCGCAATAGTCACTAACAGGTTATAGAGCATACTTATAGTTTTTGCGATGTGGCAAGCTTCGGAGGCCGCGATACCGTAAACCTACCGCACTACCCGGAGGCTCATTAAGCCACGAGCTTAAAAAGTGCACATTTTCCGCAGTAGTGTTGCGCATATCAAAATCTTCCTTCGAAGAATTTTTTATCCATTGGATCGTGCAGCCATCATGTGATTTGGGGATTCCGACAGCTGACCGGTCCTACGTTAAAGATAGCTGAGCACGGCACACGCTGCGAGCCTGTTCAGCCTTGCAGGCGACCGGAGATACGCCTCGTGAAGGAGCGATCCCTCCATTCTAATCAGAGACATACGATATTCTGGTGTTTCGGGATCGTCACCGGCGATGCAAAGGTTGGTTCGGCTGGTGGTTCCGGGCTCCGTCCATTTTCGGTCACGCGTCGGGTCGTATCCCGATCGTCCTTGGTGTAATAGCATGGAAAACAAATATTTAACGATACCTCACCAGACTTCGTGCTCTGGTAAGTCCTTGCGGATCGCAGTTGAGAAGGATGGATGTAATATAGTACGAAAAATGTGTGTTGATCTTGCCTAACTTAGGCAATCGGGCACAATTTACCCAATTTAGGAAACTATTGCACCACTGGCTTCTGTGGGGGTATACCATCGGCCACGCACCCGATTGACCATAAGTTCTTATAACAATCAACGCCTACTTCATAGATACTCATCTCGACACTAAAAATCACATTGTCTCAAAGAAACTAAACAGTGAGTGAGGCCGCTCTCTTCGCTCCTCGTCATCCAATTAGAAATTAGTACCGCTAACGCAGGTCGCGCTTTCAGTGTCTGGCAACCTAGTTCCTCTCACTATCATCAAAGGCGCGGGCCATGAGTACATACCGCTACCGCAGGGCGAGAATGCAACCGTTGCAGACTTCCATTCGTAATTTTTCCTTTTTCTTTCTACACCCTCTGCCTTCGCTGCTGTCTCCTTGTTATCGATCTATGGTTTGCACACACAAGTGTCTAATTCCCTGGATAGCATTCGCACTCAAACTAAAGACTCCCCGTCCTACCTGACCTCTGGCTTTTACAAGATCGAAGCTGGACCTGCTCGCCCTGCGCACTACACGTTTGAGGAGACCAAATACATTCTGAGCGGCCAAATCGACATCTTGGACGAGGCCACGGGGATCACGCACCACCTGGTCCCTGGAGATTTTGCTTTCTTCCATGTTGGATCGAAAGTTCAGTTCTCAACCAAATCTAATGGAATGGCCTTCTATGCTGTGACGAGGCCAATCAGGGCGGCCCATCCGAATCTGAAGGGGAGGGAAGAAGATGTGAAGTCCAAGCTGTAACTCATTGACTAATATGAAAGGTCAATTAAAAGGTGGAATAGAAGACTATATTAGATGTAGACAATAAGTATGGTAAACATATAAAAGAAGAGCGCTGTCACATCGTTGAATTGATGTACGTCTGTGCCGTTTTTTATTAGCACTTCATGTAGGATTCCGCAAACGACTACGTCGATCGAGCCGAACACAGGGCTACAACAGGATTGATTATTGATGTCTTACCGTTGTTCAGAAGACGTAAGAGAGTACCTTTTTTCTATACGACGTGGGAAGATGTAATATAAAGACTCATATGCGTGATTACCAATAGAAATACTTCATAATAACGTTGCTATAAGGCCAATCTCAGAAGTGATCAGATACTGCGATTCCTTCGGATGAGCAATCTTGTTCAACGTTCTCCAACAGTTCAATTTAATTCACACTAGTCTCTTCTCACTACTGTCAAAGATGTAGTAGATGATCTAGAGATAATTAACTCCATTCAAGATGATATGAGGTAGCGAAGGATCCTATAGCACAAATACCAAGTAGCTGCTCGGGTGTTGTTGCGCGACATTTAAGCTAGTGCTAGCCTATGAGCAAGGGAGGAGATATAGCGTATCAGGCTCGCCAGTGAACGTTGTGAGTACGTTCGCAAAGTGGCTGTACTTTTTGGAATTTGTTTAATGTGCTGGTGAGGCAGGCGGTATCTACCACCAAGGCAACCTCTTGTGGCTCTGAGGCAGTCGCTTATTGCTAGCGCATCGTGTACATAAACAAGTCTCTTAGCTTTAGCAATCCATCACCTTTTACCTCTCGATAGGTTATGAGCCTGACAGTGTGTGACGTGGTGTTGCTAGTGCTGAGATTGTCGATGATCTGGTCCATTGTGTCCGGCAGGGAGGCCAGGAAGAAGGAACCTTTGACGTCGTCTAAATCGAATATCGGTCTCATCAATCTAGCTACTGTGTGTGTCGAGGTGGTGCAGCGTTTGGGCATCTTTGTCCAGAGCTAGTGAAAGCCGTCTAGATAATGTCTGAGGCCGTCTCCGTCATGATATCGTAGGTTTGTGAGCAGGCGAAACAGGTGGATAGAGTTGTTGCCTGTGTCGCGATCAAATCGACTAGACAGGCGTGTCTAGGCAGCGGGCGCAGATTCACATGTTACAACAGTGATTGTGAGATCTATGTGGACTGTGGACAGCAAGATGACGAGAACCTTATTGTTGTCAAGCTCCCAGCTGTCTTGGGCTTCGCCTGATGCTGGTGGGCGGGGCGACTTTCCAGAGACGACATCCCAGAGTCCTTGATGCCGAAAAACTATCGTCCATGCTGAACGCCATTCCGTGTAGTTAAATACAAAACGAAATAAGCCTCGTTTTTATTATCCTGTCGTGCGCCTCCGCCGTTGCTGACTAGGCATGGTACCTATTCCCCGCCAAGACCCTCGTGAACTCCCGCAGCGCCGCACTCGCTGACCACTCATTAGAACGACATCATCTTCGTCTTTTCCTAATTACAATACCACAACGATGACAACGCAACCACCTCCCGAGAAGCCCACCGTGTTCATCCTCAATCTCGACAAAGAGCAAAATTATGAAGGTCTTTTTGACGCCATGTATTCTGACTTGATCGCCTCGCTGGATGCCAAGTACCATATTCAGCGTGCTCGTAGCCTCGGTGAAGCGCGAAATCATCTCGATGAGTGCCAATTTACCGCCATTCTTTTGCCCGATCCTGCCGTCACCCTAGAGCAGAACTCTGCTGTGCTAGAGCAGGTTAGGAAATATGTTCAAGCAGGAGGCTTTGCAATCTTCTCCGGGTCGTTCAGTAGCTTCATTAGTCCGCCTACCATGGACCAGTTCTGGAAGAAAAGTTGGGACCTTGATTGGAAGTTTGGGAGCTACTATCGCACCAATGTCTATCTTAACAGGTAAGGAACCAACAGTACTCTCTGGCGCTGAGACATTGGATCTTTTAACCTAAACTGTTCTTATCACATGCTAAGAGAAGTCGACAGGAGCGTTCCTCAGTTGCCGATGTCCTCCCTGCCAAATGGATACAGCCAGAAGGCTGTTTTCCTCACCCACGTAGCAAGTGACGATATCGTGTACCGTCCGTCTCCAGACTCCGTCACCCAGAGTCTAGTCTTCTCCCCTGAGCCTGCGGATCCGAACGAGGCAGCTGTGGCGTTTACCAAAGTTGGAGAAGGCTGGATAGGCTATATTGGTGATGTCAATAACGAGCGGGAATCACAGGCTGTAATACACTCTATGTTGGAGCTCGCAACCAAGCATTCGGAAGGCAAATAGTCTGTCAATATGGATAATAGACGAGGCATTCTGTAGCCTCACCCAAAGGATGACCATGGAAGGCAGAGATGTCAAAGTCTTTATTGCCTTGATAGACGTTCAACGAATCACTGTCGTCATGGCTGCGATTTCCGTAGGGTTCGGAGGGTTCGGAGGGTTCTAAGGCTGCCCCTACAATAATACGAAGAATACGGACGGAACCAAGGTCGTCTTCATCAAGCTGGGAGAGCTCTGGCGCCAATTAAGGACATATGAATGTGCATTGCTGTCGCTGCTCTACTGTTGGGAATCCTGGCGCAAAGTTTTCCCTACGTCGTATGGACCTAGACTTCGCGCTTGATAAACCTGTGTAATTTATGAGGAACAAACTTTTGATGATCAGGCGGAAATTTTCGACAGTGAGAACTTCCAGCGTATGTGATAGTGATGTTGCTTCTATATGCGCTGTTCTAGGCAAGCGGATTTAGTCCAAGAAGAAAGAGTATTGGATCAATGAGTGCAATTAAGGCGCTGTACCCCTACGGTGGCAAAATGACGCTGGATGAACCACACTATTTATTTAATTCCAAGACGGAAAGCTTCAGTAACATCAATACATCAAATCAGTGCGCTGCCGAGTCGGTCATGTATCGACTGAAGACCAAACTTCCAAGGAAAATGCCGGCGAGAATGGACAGAAAATAACCGACGTTCATGGTCATGACTGCAATCATGCTGTGGGACAATTAGCGACCTCCGATCAATCCAATTTGAAGGTGCAATGGTGCACTTACAGTAGGTAACCAATACCTGACAGGACGACATCCAACGACGCCACGATAACACTTTCTCTAGCTCTCCACGGGCGGACATGCAACTTCTTCTCTTCGTCGAACGAATGGATCGGACCCTCTCCGTTGCGATGTCTCGGCCCAGCCAGAATATGGGAGAAATTGCATCGCATCGCCAGCAAGGCGCGAAAGATGGCGGCAAATGCGATCAAGAAAATGCAAGTCCCGGCATATTGTCCCACGGTGTTTGGCGTCCAGGACATAGAAAAGAGTGGTGTGGTGGTCGAAGTGAAGAATGTCATGGCCATGGTGTCCATGCCCATCATTGATGACGAGGACGACATGTCCATTGAGGTTGAGCTCGCCATGGACATTCCCGACATCGTGCTTGTGGGCATGTCGGACATAGACGTTGACATTGACATGCCCGACATAGACATCATATTGACAAGGTTGTTGGACTGTTGATGGCGGTGACTTTGACTTGTCGCGACGGACTTGGGGGTCGTTGGGATCGAGTGTTGACCTCGTGTCTGCTGCAAAATAGAGCGGAGAGGACAAGTTTTAGCTAGGTAGATAATTGCAGCACTGATAGCTTAGAAGAACAGACTGAGGGTAGTAAATGCCAAGGTATACGCAAGACTTATGTACTGTGTCTATGCAGAGTACCCACCGACCTGCATAGTGCATCCATTGCTTTCCCTTCCCACGTTTCTCACCTGGAAGACAGCGGGCTTGTAGGGTCGGGAAAATGCGCTAGTTGGAAATAATCCTTTTTGCGGCAAGGATGGCAAGCCACCCCGTGCCCTGTGGATACAAGACCCTGCAAATCCACACGCTTACGTCAAAAAGTTGCTCAAACGTGCTCCATTTTCAACATTCAGCTTCCGCAACACCACATTCCCATCCCCCATCCTCGGGAACGTACCAGGAAATAGGCCGGGTATGAGCATATTCCCCGGTCGTCGCAGACCCCGGGCGCCAGGCCAGCTTTAGGCGACCATTGAGAGCTAGGATGATGATACTATTTGCGCGTGGATGTCCGCGTGCGGTGCCGGTAGCCAGTTCGTTGATTGATTAATAACTATCTGGCTATTTGTTGGCGCCCGCGGCTGTAGTGCGCTTTGAATACTGTGTAGATACCTTAAGGTGGCCCTTTTCACCATTCCTCTAGGCGACAAAGCTTGTTCTCTCCTCTTGACACTTCCCAAGGACAGACGACTAAGACGAGGCAATGGACGGCTCGCCTGCTTGGCTCACACCTCCTGTGCAACTGCACGGGAGCCGTGAATTCGAATGCGGTGACTTCACCAAAGAAGAGTGCGACTACTATACGCACCGATGGCACTTTTGGTATGATTACCAGGCGGCCAGCCACGGGAACAACAGTAATCAACTAATACATTTGGCCAGGTACATCGCTGATTGGGTCTTTGCGCTGCCAACTGTCGCTTTCTTCATGTGCGCCATCGGCATCTTCATCATCGGCCATGTTGTGTCGTTGCTGCTGGGCTATCGTCGGTTTCGAGGACCTGCAGTGTGGCAGAAACTCCTTGCCGTCATTCGATACTTGTCCTATCGGGGTTTTCACGTGAAGTCGTTACGATGGAACTCGGCTCCAATGGGAGTTTTACTGCTAGGCCTTGCTGGGACCCTCTTCTTCTTCTGTACGTTGCAACTACAGGTCACAGCAGATACAAGCACGCCAGGCACTGTGCTGACGATATACCAGTAATGGACTTGGTTCCGAAGCCGTACTACTGGTCTGATGAAATGTTCGGCGGCTCACCCCCTCTTGCGACGAGGTCGGGATGGATGGCATTGGCATGCATGCCATTCGTCTTGTAGGTTCCCATAAAACTCCAAACTATTCGGAATTAATGTCTGTTAGCGCAACCGCGACCAAGACGAACTGGATCACATTATTCACCGGCGTCTCACACGAAAGACTCCAAGTCTTCCACCGCTGGATATCCTACGCATTCTTCATCCTCGCGCTGTTACACACATTCCCGTTCATCGTATATCACATTCATTGGCACGACATGGAAATGCATTTTTCAGAGAGTCTGATCTTTTACTGGACGGGGATCGTCGCCTTAGTCTTTCAAGCATGGCTTACCTTTGGGTCACACAGTATGATTCGGTAAGTGACACTCAGCAAGCCCGGAAGACTAAGCGTCTTGCTAAGCTTTCGAATAGAAATCTAGGATACGAATTTTTCAAGGCTACCCATTTATTCGCCGTCGTCATATTCATCGTGACCTTTTTCTGGCATTGCGATTATACTCTCACGTCTTGGTACGATCCATCAGCTAGCAGATCGTCCAATTTTGCAGACATTGACATATTCGAAGGGACTACTTCATCGCAACAGCAGCCATCTACGTACCTTGCTACGTCTTTCCCTGGCTCCGGACATGCTTCGAGTACGGCATTCGTCAGAAAGCCCATGTTTTCGTCGAAGATAACGGCTTCACTCGCATCGTCGTACCGGCCAACTTCGACTGGAAGCCTGGGCAACATTGTTTCCTACGCTTCACTAGCTTTGGCTTTTTAGGAGCTCTTTCCTCGCATCCATTCACCATTTGTTCTTCACCATCAATTGACCATCAGAAACCGTCCGAACTCGTGTTTTATATCCGCCACCAAGGCGGTTTCACCGCCAAGTTGTACCAGCATGCTTTAGAAAACCCTGGCGTTGCGGTATCCGTCCTTGTGGATGGCCCATATGGTGGCGCCAATCTACAAAGATTCCGTGATAGTGACCACCTTCTTGTCATCGCAGGTGGTTCAGGCGCTGGCTGGTGTCTTCCATTCATAGAGCGGTTCATCCGAAACAGCTTGCCACCAGTGAGCGAAGTGAAGGAGATACCTGCCACTGAGGCTCCGCGAGGACGCAACTCTTCGACTTCAGGCCCTCTATCACTCCGCGTCATTCTTGCGACCCGGGACATCAGCAGCCGCATTTGGTTTCTACGAACTGTGGGTGAGCTTTTGTCAAAGCACTCCATAGCAGAAGCATCATCCAGTGTGCAGGTGCAAGTGTTTCTGACGGGGGAAGCCGCTGCAGAGGCTGACTTGCCCACTAAAATTTCCGACGATCAACACAGCTCGCATGGATCCGCCTCTCCACCCAAAATCGAGGTCCCAGAGGATAGTCACGAACGTACTGTGCCAGGTAAGGAATTTGAGGGTAGGCCGACATTACCGCTAGTCATTCAGGAAGAAGCAGATAAGGCATCGGAAACGGGGGAATCCCTTGGCGTTTTCGTCTGTGGGCCTGACACGATGCAGAACGATGTCCGAAATGCTGTCGCGCAAGCGAACCTCAATATCGTGAAAGGATCCAAGGTTGGCGGAGTCTATCTTCACTCAGAGCATTTCACATGGGCATAATATATCTATGATTGTCTCTACTTCCTCTAATGCGCGGTATTCGAGAAGCTTTGGATCTCCGTTGGGTGAGAGAGTAGGCTAGGGAATTTCATCATACATGTAGGAAGGCGTGGCTCATATGCGCCACTGTAAAGATTCGGCTTAGCCGGCAGGATCCGAACGTGGCTATCGTGTCATAACATTTCCACCCATTGGTTTTGTTTCCGAAAGCCACATTTCGGGATGGAGATCTTTAGGGCGTACGAATTGTTGAGGACCTGAGTATTATAAGCATGATTTGGACCCAAGCAGCACTGCTAGGCAGACGTGACGGACACGCGCATAGCCGCGCTCACAGCCTCAGGCGTCCGTCGCGGACATTCATCTCGGGTTCTTGTATTTAAACTACAATTTCGCCGCACGTGCATCCATATCTGCGACACATATTTCCGCGCACTATATCAGTCGTGTATTGTAAAGCTCTGCGCAGAACATCATGCCTTCATCGACGATGCGGACTGCCGTCCTCCAGGCAACCGCCCTCTTCATTTTATCCACGATCTTTCATCATCATCTAACTGATGGCATGTTCGATGAAGTATGGCAAGATGAAGGATTTCTGAACTTGACGAAATCATACAATAATTCGATATCTCTCGCTCAAGCAAATGCCACGTCCGGGCGATTGACTCTCGACGCTGGGGAGACCTCAAACGAAACGCTACCGCTTAATCACACCGTTGGGATCAACAATACAATATCGCTCGATGATATGTTCAACGGAATCAAAATCCCGCCGAAGTTGTTCTATGGACGAATGTTACCAAGGGAGGCAGTCGTTATCGCGGTGCTCTCCATGCTGCGCTATTGGTGGTTCATCTGGTTAGAGAGGATACTACCTGCTCGGGCCAGGAACATGGAGGTACCGTACAAGCAGCAAGAGAAAGTCGAAGAAAGTGAGGATCGCGAGGAAGAGGTGGTTCAGAAATGGATTGCGCAGGGGAGAGTGCGCCGGGCTTCGTTGAACTGGTGTAATACGTTTCTCAAATTGGCCCTAGAGTTGACCGTGGGAAGATTGTGGTATCATACCGTGAGTCATATAATCAGGAGGATCCTCAAATTACAATCTCCAAGAGAAATTCTAGAAGACCTGCCCTCGGTAAGTTGTTCTACTCCTGTTACTCTTGCGCTAGATCTAATGAATTCATAAGCATATCTTATTCAACTACGTCTCCCACTTTGTCACAGGCGGCCCTATCGCTGATTTTTTCGCATTCATTATCATTCCAGCGCATAAGCAAATTGTCTTCATAGCTGGTGCGCATTTGATCAGGGGGGTCTTCCTCGCCACCGTGATCCGCCTTTTTGTTGGTTGGGCGATCAAGACGGATTTTGCGCAATCGGTGATGCAGCAAATAATCGAATCTGCGGAGAACATGGAGGATTATCCAGATGATGCAGTGATATTCGAAAGGTTCGATAACGAGTTGTAGGGATCCTGATGGGGGGAGTTGAATGGATTTTATGGTGTGGTGATGTTCAAGGGTTTAGACATCACCATCTTCAAAAACGTCGCGATCTGCCAGCTTTGAAACAATTCTGAATATTTAGGATAATCTTTGGAGGAAAAATGTTAACATCTGATTTCGAGAGATACATTATTCCAGCTTGAGAGTGTCGCTCAGCAACAGTCAAACGGACAGAGCATTACTCTAATCCGAACACCAACCTCCTACAGTCGACGTCATTCGCGAATATATAGTCATATTCTCAGAATCTATCTAAAGATTTACATCATTGAATATCGCAGCCGTCTTCACCGTCTCGTATAGATCCATGTATTCATTGGTCAGTGGTCAGCAGCATTTCTATCCCAATCTTGCAACTCCTGCGTGGCTCTCCTCTGAAACTTCGCCAATGCCTTAGCGAGAACATATTCAATATACATGTAAGCGGTTCGCACTGGACGAGTATTGTGATTGATGCTATATCCGGAAAGGCGATCGGAAAGATAGCGTCGCATTTGGATTTTGACGATGTCCCGATGAGGCCGATTCATTGCTTACTTTGCTCAGTTCGCAATCGGAAGGAATACTCAGACTGGCTGTTCATCTTATTGGCGGCGGATGAGACATATGAAGAGTTCAGAAGAGGTGACCTTATTTACATCAGAAAGGGAGTATATATAGCAAAGGCGGAAGGACCGAGTTAGGTGGGGAGATGAGCAAGTTACTAGTATATAAGAAAGCCACAATAAGAGAATCACGCTACTGACCATTTTAGTTTTACGTCTCCTGGGCGCTCCTTTCTATAGTAGATACTTCTTCCTAATTTAGCGCTCCTCTATTTACTAGCAGCTCGACGATAGACTCGTGGCGTTGAGACGAAGCCGCTTGGAGCGCTGTGCCGTTGTTTCTACCGCCCCGTGCGTTTACGTCCGCCCCTCTATTTATTAGCAGCTCAACAAGCGACTGATCGCCTATAGCTGATACCGCTTTGGAGCGCTGTACCGTAATATCCGCCGCCCCTCGCGTTTACATCTGCCCCTCTATTTACCAGTAGCTTGGTGGTTGACTTATGACCTTGGGACAATGACGCCAGGAGTGCCGTACCGTAGTATCCGCTCTGCCTGTTAACATCTGCTCCTCTATCTACCAGCAACTCGACGGTCGAGTTGTGACCGAAGAATGACGCTGCCTGGAGCGCCGTGCCGTAGTATCCGCCCTGCGCGTTGACATCTGCCCCTCTATCTATCAGTAGCTCAACGATGGACTTGTGGCCTCTATACGATGCTACTTTGAGAGCCGTGCCGTAGTATCTACCCTGCACGTTAACATCTGCTCCTCTATCTACCAGCAACTCGACGGTCGAGTTGTGACCGCAGAATGACGCTGCCTGGAGCGCCGTGCCGTTTTTCCCGCCCTGCGCGTTGACATCTGCCCCTCTATCTATCAGTAGCTCAACGATAGACTTGTGGCCTCTAGACGATGCTGCTTGGAGCGCCGTGCCGTAGCGTCCACCCTGCACGTTAACATCTGCTCCTCTGTCTACCAGCAGCTCGACGGTCGAGTTGTGACCGAAGAATGACGCTGCCTGGAGCGCCGTGCCGTAGTATCCGCCCTGCGCGTTGGCGTTCACCCCTCTGCTGATCAACAGCTCAGCGACCTCTGTAACATCAACCATTGAAACGAAGTAAAGCGGTGCCGGAACAGTTTCTAGATTTCTATGCAGGTCAGAATGTGACCCAGGTGAGTCTGGATCACATATCCGAATCCAGTTGTGGTACGTTTGGCCCGCATTAAAGAAGAATGTCATGATCAACTGGTCTAGTTTCCCGATCCCTGGTGCCGCTGCTTTGGCATGGCTCATCCAGAAATTTGCCGAGTACCGAGCAAGTTTGCACTCTTTCAGACTTTGCCTTGTTACTGAATCCGTCTTATCGAACTGAAGAAGATATATGATACACTTCTCTGCGATTGATTTATGGCATTTGCTGTATTTCATGCTGAACTGTGCAGCTGGGCCTCGACGAATGCGATCCGAGATGAGGAATTCCTTCACTGAGTAATGAGCTAGAAGAACAACTTTGTTTCGTGAGCCTCCGTCATAGCGAACGATTTGACTGGAGATATCGTCGGATTCCTCGTCGGATTCCCTGTCGGATTCTTCATCGGATTCTTCGTAGGATTCTTCGTAGGATTCTTCGTCGTATGAAGCAACACTAATAAGGCTAGAGCACATCCACAGCACATCTAAAGGGTCTTCGAAGACTTCGTCGTGGTCAAAAGCTGGGCTACGGCCAGTATCAATAGCCAGAGCATGACTAATTTCCTCTATAGATAGCGGCCGAGCTGAGAACGACACCCACTCTAGAATTCGGGACACATATTCAATATAATCCGCTTCGATAGAGCAAAGAATCCGCTCGTAAGTAGCATCTAATGTACTTGGAAGGCTTGCTAGCGCCTTACATAGCATTTTTCGATTCAAGCATTTTGTTAAGCTGTCCATCTGGCATACTGCCCATCGGAACCTAACCCAATCATTAGTGTCACTCGTTGATGGTTAAAAGTGTCGATACATACATCCCTTGTGCCCCTTTCATAAGCGTTGTCTCGATATATTGGCATAGAGAAGGATCTTTGTGCCACTTCCGGAGGTTCTTGTCGTCCACCAGTCGTTGTCGGATATATTTCTGAATATCCTTGTCTACTACATGACTCTGAAGGCAGACGATGTTTCGCTTAGCTACAAGATTCTCCAATGATACCTCGATATCCCGCTCTTTCCGGCTGGTGACCAAAATGTGTATCTTCTCGGCTCTCCAACCGGCCATTTCTTCGATAAAATGCAACAACTCGGCTCGTCCCGTACACTCGTTGGGCGCATCCAGAATTAAGTATAAGCGTGGACAATTCTCGATAATTTGACGTAATTTGTCGAAGAGAGAGTCGGGCGACGCTTGCCGTTGCCCTTGATCGCAGGCGGAAAACAACGTCTCTAGTGTGGTAGGTACCTTGTTACAGTGCAGAAGAAGCTGACAGATTAGTGACCGGACCATAAACTCTGGCTTCTGCTTAGCTACATCATTGAAGTCGAAATAGAAGTACGCGACTACTTTGCCGGGGTTGTTGTTGTAGTGTTCGAAAACATCTTGAACTACAGTCGAGCTGAGGATGGTCTTGCCACACCCAGGAATGCCGTGTAACCAGATAAAGGATGTCCCACCTTCCTTCCATCTCAAATATACATCGCTCTCGAGGAGCCAGCGACCTGTATCAGCTTGACGGAGCTTGAGTGCTTTTTGGTAGCTGAGTGATGGATCTGGTGGAGACAGCCATTGCCGAATCTCGGCAAGCTTAGAATCTAGAGCTATATCTCAGTAAAGCTTCCATGCAGATGTTTTTGGGGTGCCTGACCTTTCTGGTATTTCAATGTTGATGAAGCGGTAGCGTGATAGAATGTCAAAGTCCCTATATAGCCTCGAATAGCTTGCGTAATGCTTTCAACTTTTCTATCCTGTCTGATGCTTAAGAGTGCCTTGTGACCTCTTTTGATACGAGAATCGCCCGCCACTGGCAGAGTCTCATTAAGTAGGATATTAAGCGTTTCAACATGTTCTTGGCAGCCTTGTACAACCAGCGACAGAGCTGCCTTAGCTGTGTCTCCAATAGAACCAGCATCAATCGCTTCTTGGGTTAGCCGAAGGGTTTCTTGGAGGGCTGGTAGCTCTGCGTCAATATTACGGAGGGACTTTGGGATATCTCCAAACTTGGATTGGTATTCATTAAGACGAGTTAAGACTTTCGAGCCAAAGTCGATAAGCTAAGATATGGAAGCGACCACGCCAACTACAGCAAGCGCTTCAGCCATAGGAAATTAACAGATACTCGTCGTTGACTAGTATCGTCCAATGAACACGAGAGGAAGGATTCTGTCTGGAAGATGCAGGCCGTTTAAAGGGAATTTATTTTCAAAGACAACGTACAGCTGCGCACCCACAAGGCAGACACAAGTGTGGGCGCGGCTAGGCAAGGCTGAGGCAGTGCGAAGCCAGGCGTTGCCAGCGCATTAGAGCGGCCGTCAGCCTGGCAGAGCTAAAAGTCGTATTAATCTCTTCATGGAAAATACCTAGCAGTGCATGAAGCATGTTAAAGATACGACACGGTGAGATGACTTATCTGCTATAGGACTAGGTGTCAATGACCCAATGTGTGCTCAGCGCGAAGGGTTTAATCACGGGGTGGGAACTACAAAGAGTTAGTATTAGCGGGTGAACGTGCAATAAGAGGCACAACCACATCCACCCCCCTTGCGAACTCTTTTCTTAGCAAACCTCAGGGAAAGTTTTTCCATAAGAGATAATATGAGTTCCTATCTTGAAGATTTTCCGCTTTGAAGCATTACACAGGGATAGATGGATTCGTCGGTGATGCAAACCAGGCCAGGGATGATCGCGGATTGCATAGCGGCAGTAATACTGTCATTATTTGCTATTAACACTGATCCTAAGTGTTTGAACCTTCAGACCTGACAGCTCGCAACCGTCTATTCTATCTCTGTAACCATAACAAACTTTGAGTACGATCCTGTGAAGTTGCAGCGGTAAGACGTTCTATGCGTATAATGGAAGTCATCCGCATGAAACTAATTCGCCGATGGTATTACGGGCGGATAGACTCCCAGAGTAAGCAATGAAGGACCCACGTCTAGTCCATTCTGGTTTTTCTGAGATTAGCCCTGGAGACACATTGCTGGTATTAAGCCCAACCATCTGTAAGCCTTCTCGATCAGTTGGCCACATCTAGGCTCGACCCCGTGTGTCCTAAAATGGAGAGGTCCGAAAACGTAGCATTATTTTCGCTGCGTAAAGGTTCGACAGTGGTCCTGCCCGCCTCAACAGGCGTGGCATCATGGTCATATTTCTTGTCGAGATATGTCTTGTGGAGCCTATTTTTACTGTTGAAAGCCTTCCGCCATAGCTTCCTCAGTCTTCGAGACACTCCAGCCGTATGTCCCAAAGCCTCTGACGGCTCAATATCCGCCATTTGCTCCTGGGTAATGAAGGTATCGAATGTTTTCGCACGATCGCAGGCAATAGTCTTTCCATCACCTGGATCGATCTTGTGCTTGTCTCCGTCAACTACAGAGCAATCGTGACTCCTCCTCTTGTCTCGCGTGAATAATCCCATGCTGGTTTGTTGGCTTTGGTTCCTGGAACCTTGGGTTGCAACTGATGTAAAGGCGTGAATGTGTGAGGAAGAGGGTGGAGTGTGGTATATATATGAGTAAAGAAGTTGATTGCTGTCTTCTCTCATAAGGAAAGGCAGGCTATTGCGGTAGCTGGTTTGTGGTGAATGTGAGAGATACAGTAGCAAGCAGGGCGATACATTTTGTTAATTTCTCTAGGTTATGTTTGCTGGCAGGCAAGACTGGGTTGGTTGGAGAATTTGGATAGCACGTTTGTGAATCTAGGAAGCGTCAATAGTGAGTGACTAGAATACAACATAGGCATGATGAGTTGTTGTTTCCCTGCGACGTGTCAAGCAATGCTTAGTTGAATTGACTTCACCTCAACCTGACCATGCGTTTTCGCATTCATACTTGTAATAGCGATCTCATTTTAATCATTTTAATCATATTAATTTTACAATAGGGCCCTCTTACCATCCTAAATTACGTCATCATTAAAACCTCCAAGCTACCCCTTCATTCGTCAGACAGTGAGCCCATGCGCAATCTCTATGAGCATATGTAAAGTTTACAAATGTGGAACTACAGTGCATCTATAGATTACGTCACCTTGCTCTCACGAAAAGCTTTCCGTCGGCTTCAAATTCTTCCGGGTGATAGGAAAGCTAGAAATCCGAGAGAGAAGCCCAGGGCGAGACGCATCCGACCTGGTGCTACGCATTGTTGACCTCCGCTGCGCCTTGTCAGTTTCTGCATTGTGTGCGTTCGGTGCACCACGATATGCCTCCCCTTTCCCCGTAGAATGCGGGACTAGGAATGAATCGAAGGTCACGTCCGGCTTACGCTCGTATGGACGAGGCTCAGATGGTAGGGAGCTTCGTGCACTATGCTGACTACCTGAGTGGGGAGGGGACTCTTCGGAATATCCAGATGGCTGGCGAGCGTGTCGCCCCACAAAGTATTCGCCAGTACTCGCACGGATCTCTGGCGTATGAAGAGGCTCATTTCGGTAGCTCGGTAAGCTTGAGGGCAATTCGGATGCTGATGAACGGGATGAACACAGAAGGTTAGGCTCGCTAGCAACGCGCAGATCGTTAGAGGCGAGTCCCTGCGCCTGTTTCTTGTAAGTCATTCGCTCTTGATCACTTTGCTTAGGCTTTCCCCTGCTTGAAAACAGTCTTGAGGACCGACGAACCTTTTTCGCTGCCTTTTCTGCAGACAGTTCGCTAAGTCGCCAATCCTCCAAGATCTCTACCATAATATCGTTCCGATTGGCGCACTGTGGCACCAGCTCGATACGTGATTCATGAAAACTTGGAAGATCCTCCCTTGTCCATTGCTTTCGATTGTGATTGAGCTCACCTGTTTCCAGAGCATGCTTATCTTCTTCTGAGAGAGCGTGGCTATAGTATCGGCCCTTCCTCTGGCCTGACACAGGGCGTGATTCCTGGGTGGAAGCGCTCATGGAACTGATAGGTGTGTTAGGTGACCATGGGCGTGTCTCAAACTTATCCTGGACCTCGTCCTCATTTGGGGACGGTAAACTATTGACATAACGTTGCTTCTGAGCGTGAATCTGGCTCGAAGAACCTTGAGCAGTGTTAGTATGCTTGACGTAACTCCACCTGGACCGGCGCAAAGGCTCACGCAATGAAGACCGCGAGTAGTCAATAGAGGCGGTAGTGGTAGGAGGTGGCGGAGAACGACTGTTTGCCGAAATTTCGGCGTCGGTAGACAGCAGGTGTTTGCCGCGCGCGTCCCTGGAACTACGCCGAGCAGGCTGTGAAGGTATTTCATTTGTCTGTCCGGATGCTAGAGTCTCATGTTTGGACTCTGTCATGCCTGTTTTGAAAGATTGTAAAGAGTTTGTCATTGTGGCGAGACGCGCTAGAAATTCGCTGCCAGCAACGAAGTGAAACGAAGCTTGGTCGAGATGCAGACTCTGTTCAGCTACCCGTAGCACCGGCCGCGCTGGTTCAGATTATTTCATAACCAGCAAAGAAGAATATAAATGTAATGTAGGAGAGGGCATCGTGAAGCGACAGTGGGGTACATTGGAAGACTAAAGGACATTGTGCGTGTTCAATGGTTGAGGGCCCAGGCCGTTTGCCAGAGTCATGCCTTCCGGATTCGTCAGAACCTCAAAGACATTCACTAGCTAGAACACCAACGACAAACTTTACCATTTTAAATCACTGGAATCATATTTTGCCCCCTGGTGAGACACTTCTGGCTAGATATTAGCCTTAAGGCTTCCTTCAAATAACGCTGTTCACCATCTAATTTACAAATTAGATCTCACAATACGCATTTACAAGGTTACTGATACAATAAAATCCATCATGCTACACGTTAGTGTCTATGCTGATCTCAAGAGACTACACTATGTCAATTACATCTGTTGCGCCTTAAGAGTGTATTCCGAAGTGACTTCGGCGGAGGAATATCAGCAATAGTACGCTTACCTTTGGCAAGAGTATCGACACTGAATTGGCTTCTAAGTGGAGGATGAGAAGTAGCATCCTCGACACTTACATCACGATGGTGAGTTCCTGGCCTTTTTAATGGGGTTGAACCCCTCATCTGGCCGCCAGCATCGTAAAGAGGACGAAGAGGTTGATGCTTACGCCACGGACCATCGTGCATATCAGCCATGTACTGGTCAGCGTCATTGTCCTCATCGTCTTCATGCCATCGCTTGTTAAATTCGTCGATGTACTTTTGTGGTATAGGCTCTCCAGAATCCTTGTAATCCCAGCGATTACCATAAGGCCTCTCTTCCCACGGTGGATTCCCGTCGCCATATTCTGTAGGATACCAGCTAGGCCCAAGGGCCCTTCTTGTGGCAGTCCTGACCTCTGAAGTCTTCAGTCTTTGCTCTTCACTGAGCTTCTTTGTTGAAGTTGGTCTTCGAGCAAGTTTGGATGATAAGTCTATCCCTTTCATTGTATGGCAAGACGGTGGTTGTGTCACTGTAGATACGGTAGACCTCGCATCTTGTCTCTGGCTGAAGACCGATAGATGAGAACTTCTTGATGAAGAGGTGGTAGACCGAGAAGCCACAGGAGCAGTCGTATTTGCACGTCTGCACATTAGCTTCTCTAGATTTTGGCGCCGGACGAGCGAGGCATACTCGTCCCCTGGAAGGCCGGGCGAAATTGCCGACTCTCCGTGGCCATATGAAATATCGTGTGAGGAGTATGGCATACAATGTACAACTTTCGCCGGAGTATATAGATGAATACACAGCAAACGGTCACTGCTACGATTATTGTACTGATGAAGTATTTACGGTTCTCGGTGAAGTATATATGGCAGGACCAGTCAGGCAAACGTCGAGAGGGTATATCGCTCTTGGTGAAGTGTATATACACACGTGATCTTACAAAATGATTACAGCTCCTAATGGAGTATATACAGAGTATGATAAAAATAGAGTGTGAGTATGGACTCGAGAACAAGATCTTGGCGTGGTTGTTCTAACATATATATACGTGTTGGGCAATGTGTTGTTTACCCTAGCTCATTGTGTATAGACGATGACGCGGTGTGTAGTGCGGCAGAAAAGAGTATATCTAAGCCATTATCCGACGATATTTCTTATTCAATGTTGGTAGAAATTCTTTATTTCTGCACAATCTCGATATAACGTCCGCCTTAATGTGGCGGGACCCCCTCCGTGCCGAGATATATCGAGGGTACTTCAACTTGAACCAAATTGAATACCGTTCATATTTGGTTATTGACTACAGTTCTATATAATTAATATGTTGTAGCCCTTTATGAACATTCAAGAGCCTTTCTATAAAAATTACATTCATGTTGTGACCTTTATAGTTGGGTTAGAGAAGCCTTCCCGCCATATAGAATAAGAATCCAAGTGTAAATGTAACAGGCAGTGAGGTACTTCAACATATGGGTATTATCAGGGAATTCCAGAACGAAAGTAAGAACTTTGCAATAAGCCGAGAAGAAAACTGTGCCAGTTCGTGTTGGCGGACCGAGAGGAAGTCGACTACGCTCAGTCAGTGAGAACCGCCCAGCAATTTGTGTCAGGAACGCAAAAGACTCACTATTTTCATCCACTTAAAAGCCCCCGTGTTTTGCACAAATTCCATGGGAATTTCATCCTCAAAGCCTACCTCCTTATCCCAAACAAGCTCTGCATCGCGGAGTGGTTGCACTTGCGACTATACTTCCACTAGAAAATCTGTAGAACAAAACTAAACCAATTTTCGATATTGTCACAAGCCACGTCTCCCATTATTCGTGCGCACTGTGTACTAACATACTTCCCCAAAAATATCTAGAAAGTAGTCGACGATATAGTTCACATACTTGTTGAACCTTTCTTCTTCATTAAAGTCGACGTGCACCATGCAAAGTGGGGGCGAACGATTTCCTACCTAATTGGCTTCACTTGTTATGAGATTCGTTGGATACTGAAAGTGCTGGAGGATTTCAGGAGTCTTTGCTAAGAATCCGTACAACTTGTACAAATAACGACTTCGGATTCATATGCAGACATGTCTTTTTGCACAAAGCGGACATAAGCAATGCGAGCAAGAGCAACTCCCGAAGGCGTCATGGGGGCCGCACCGCAGGTAGCTTCCGAGCTCATGAGATGTAAAGCCGACCGCAAAAGGCGATAGGTCGAGATTAACGTCCCCATGGTATTCGAAGATGAATGCCACTATCACGGAGTCTGTATAGGTCCTCGCTAATAATACCTTTCCCCTGGCAGAACCAACGATGGCATCGAATTTCAAAGTCTTTTCCTCCACGTATGTCGGCATGTATTTGTTCGCGATGCTGCTGAAACCCTTTCCCCGTTTTCGAATGGTCGCATTTTTGTATTTATTAGCAGGGAAGCTCGGATCGAGTAGCTCGGTTCTTGTATTATTGCTGTACGTTCCCATGATCATCATTGCTGACGCCGTATGAGCCGACGCCACCAAAAAGTCAAAGAGCATCTGCAAGTACTCTACTTGAACCTTATTAATGCCAGAAATAGGCTTGGTACTCATTGTTTCGAAGGATGCAATGAGTGAGTCTCGAAGAAGCATGGCCGGTTTCGTGAACTGATGAAGCGCAGAGTTGCCAGTATCGAGCAAAAGTGTTTGGTTTTCTTGCTTGTAGATATTGACTTTGGGAAAAGCGTAGCTGACGAATGGAATATGTGGCTTGTCTATGTCCTCGAGGGCTGGTGTGATCACCCCGTCTTTCGGATAGTTGGGACGGGTTGGAGCGCAGCCTAATTTGACAACGCTACTCTGAGAAGTGCTTCGAGGTTGGACTCTTGTATAGGCCGCTCTGGTTTGGCGCCTTTGGGTTCGAAAAGCCGGTCTGTTACATAGTGGCCGCCTATCGAGATTCGTATCAAGTGGTCGTGTTGGATTACTTTGTGAGATAGAGTGTAGTCTGTCTTCAATGTTCTGAAGTTTGGTACGTAGAACAATATCATTTCGCCTATATAAAGAATCAGCGATGATGCGCTATAAGGGAATATTAGCTCCCAATTTGCAACAGTAAGTACCTTCCAGAAACAGATAAGGCTGCATTCAAGTTCTGAGTGTATCGAGCAAGTCTGTCTCTCGAAGCAGCGATTTCACAGTCCTTCAGCGCCCATCGAACGTTGCTTGTGAGTAGTGATAACCAGCCTTCGCGTCGGGAACCAACCGTCTGCCCCAGTAGTCCTCTCAGGTGCCGGAAATCTTGTTCAATAAGCGTTAGGATTGTGTGAACATTTGACAGCGTATGGCCATCGTCTTGGGCGAAAGGCGATGATGCATGTTCGATAATAACAACGCGAACAAAGGCTACAACCGAGAGCAGCGCTTGGAGCTCGAGAAGCAGCAATGCAATGTTCCTCGATGCAGACCGAGCGTTGTCGAAGACTTCATAGAGAATTTTCCCTGCGCGGAAGACAGTGTCAGCGAAGCCGACGACTTGGAGCACGTTTGCGGCTACTGAGAGGTTATCGAGTGTGGACATCTTGTATCGTTAGTGGACTCCGTTCTAGACTGCCACCATTTTTGTGAAGTGAGAGTATGTGACTGAACGTGGGACGATAGGAAAGCGAGGCTATGCCACTAGGCAACATGCATCTCGGCAGGGGCTGAGGTGGCAAGCGTGATGCGCAACCCGCTTAGACTAATCTTAGTGCGCTGTTGAGGATATGCAAGAAAATCAGCCTTATAGAGACTGACACTTTAGTACAAGATTAACCAAACTTATACCGGTCGGGTAGAAGCCTATCCGGCCTATCATAGTAAACATGGCGGTAGGAACAGGATAGCATAGTACTGAGTAACTCTACGCAGCTATAATGCGCGCACATCACTCTAGAAAAAGAGCACATAATAGTCACCAAAAGAAGAATATTAAAATATTTCCAACTCTATAGACTTATAACGAAGACTTAAGAAATTTACCATCCGTCGGTGCGTCTCAGCACCGCGGGCATCTCGCCAACCAGGGAGGGACATTAAGTATGTTCTACGTTTCTAACGGATAGCCAAGGTCTAACCCAAGTTCACATGTCTTCCGCTAACTCCAGGGGAAAAAAAGAAATCGCTAGGAAACAGCCACGTACATTGCCAGATATCGGAAAATATAGCACTGAACAGGAGCCAACCCTCCCCCGGGCCCACCTACTTCTTCAACCTCAACTTCTCCAACAACTTCAACACCGACTTCTCAAGGCTAAACTCTTCCCACTGCCTCTTCTTTGCCAGCTTCTTCTTTCTTGTGAGCTGCCTTTCCGACACAAGATGACCTTTACTCCCACGCAACTCGTCATCCAAAGACCCGGATCGTCCAGGGTAATAATTGAACTCATCCTCGCGAATAAGCGGCAGGTCTAGCTCCTCATCGAGAGCCTCTCCCATCTTAACATCGGTCTTGGCTTGATTCGCATCATGCGTGACGCTTTTCTGCGTGGTGTACAGATCTGTGTCGGACGTGCTAAGGCGCGGGAGGTAATACTGGAAGATGGGTGATGTTTGAGTAGGGCTGGAGCCGTCATCCATCCAATTTATGCCGTAGTCCGACCAAGATATGGACCTTCTGGCGAGAGGTGGGCGTGTTTCGCTGGGAGAGGGTACTTCCATGATAGATTCGAGCTTGTGGAGAAGAGACCCCGGGTCAGATGAATGAGCAACTATCGCTTGCAGTTCTGGGTGGGTAGACATCGAATGCGTAGGCGTATACTCGAAGAAGTACTGTGTCGATCGTGCGTGCTTCGGCGATCGCGATGAAAGCAGTGAAGTGGAAGAAGTACGCTTTCGCTTCCCAAGCTCAGGAAGAGTGCCAACCGCCATCTTAATATACCCGAGAAAGAAAACAATCGATATATGAATGCGGATTATTAGAAATTCAGCGTGCTCGGATCGAGTCATGCCCTCGTCTAAGTACTGTGGTATCATGACAAAGCCGGGGGAGAACAAGGGCCGCAGTGAGACAAAGCAAGGCGGGGGTGGGCCGATGGTGACCGTGAATAAAGCAACGTCGGCGCAAAGAACATGGGATAAAGGGCTACGGCAACTATTCTCGGGAACAAGGAGACTGCACCATGCCACTTGGCTTTACCTCAACCGTCGAAACTCTACAAATAAAGGGTCAACTTCGACATCACGCTAGATGAGGCTGTTCAAGAAGGATATTTACTAATAGCTCTCTTTCCGGACTTCCTCCAAGATTCTATCCAAATTCCGCCCTTGTCTCGGAACGACCCCACAGCCGGTGTCCTAGTGTGGCATACTAAGCAGGCTCGAAACATTATGGCTTCCGCATGGGGCTCTGAGACATTACTCCACACCTGTATGCCAACGATGCACTACCTCCACGGAAACTGCCCCCCAACCTCTTGCTCCCTTTCCGCAGGCTCTTCATGGCCGCCTTCGCAGCCTTCATCCCCATACGCTCCTTCCAATCCCCACCCTTTGCAAGTTCCGCAGGATCCCCGCCCGGCCCCAGAAGAGAGTCAGGGACACCTTGTAATCGGTAGTCGAAGACGGGCGATAGACGGTTGTACGGTTTGTTCCATTCTTTGCAGTGCCAGGATACCGGTCGAGGTTCAGAGAGACGACACGGGGCTTCTGTTTGGGACTGGGGGGTTGAGGGGCGGGAGGGAATGGACGGATTAGCTATGCAGAGAGTGCTGCCGGGCTGCTCTGTCTGCCATTGTTGGCCGTTCCATTGCGGGTGAACTCGATCATTTAGATGCAGTGTGCTGATCGAAGGGGCTGGAGACTTGGTAAGCTCACGCGATGGAAGGCTATGACGGCGATCATAGTGGTCATTTACCTGGAGATGAATGTCGTCACGTAGCCGAGAGAGCTGAGTTGGAGGTAGCTCTGGAAGCGGTTTGAATATGTCTGGTGTTGGCCGTTTCCTCCTGCCTTCCCGAGAGACATGAACTTCCGGCGATGAACCCTGTAAATTATCAGCAAACTGCGGCTTCAAGGGCGCAGCTCGAGCGACACAAGGACCAGACCTCTCCCCAACAGTTGGTTCCGGTACGCCTGGCACCGACTCCATCCGCCTACCTTTCCGCAAGACAGAAACGGCCGGCAAAGCGCTCTGCGACTCGTCAGAAGACTGCGTCTCCAAGGGGCTAGGGCTAGCTCGAGCGATGTCAGGATCAGACCTAGCCGCTTCATCACGAAGGCCCTCGCACCGCGCCTTTCGAACTAGATCCCTACACCCCTCAGGCGCTGGACGTTCGGACCGGGTCACGACGGTCGGTTTGGGCGTACGTGGTGTTGGCTGTTTGCCCCTGCTTTCCCGTGATACATGACCATCCGGCAAAGACCTCTGTGGAAAATTAGTATCTCGCGGCCTTTCCTGCAACACACGACCATCCGGTAAAGAACCCCGTGGAAAAGTAGCATCTCGCAACTTTCCCCGCAACACACGACCATCCGGCAAAGACTTCTGCGGAAAATTAGCAGCATCTCGCGACCCCTTCTCCCGCAACCCACGGCCATCCACCAAAGTCCCCCGCGCAACATCACCAGAAACAATCTTCAACGGCTTAGCCCCAACCATGTTAGGATCCGTCCTATCCATCTCGAGCAGCCTCTCACGCGTCGCCTGCCTAATGAGATTCCTATACACCCCGGCTGAGTGGGGCCCCTCAGCATTCTCCCTCAGGTTACGATTGGCGTGCCTGGAAGGATGGGGATGGGGAGGGTTGGGCAGTTGCGGCGGTTGCTGGTCGGATGGGTGGTCGAAGAATGATTGGTTTTGCATGGTTGTTTGAATGATTGCTTTAATGGTTGTGGAATGGTGTGTTGTGAGATGCTTTTAATCGTTCCCAGACGATTTATACTCGGAGTTGGGTATGACTTTGTGTGCCAACAGTAGAATTACGTATGAAGGGGGGGCATGTGCCTTGTGGGAGATTTGGAGTGCACAATGTTGTGTAGTTCAAAAACGTTACTGGATAATTAGCAAAATGAGCACCAGCACCTCCATTGTAGACCTCCATTGTAGGCCTCAATTGTAGGACCTCTAAGTTGAGAAGATTACATCTTTCAGCTCTATTGCAGATACAGTATGCAGTGAGTAACTTCAGATATACGTTACACTTACACCGTAATGATCTGAATGGGAAAAGTTCCCTTTGCCGTCATATCTCTTCTCCACCTGTCGAATATACGAATCAATCTCTTTTACTTAGACCACCCACTACCAGCGCAGAAAAACAGGCACCCATCAAACCTCCATCTCTAAGTCGACCCAATCCCCTCGCAATGCCTCCCCATCCCAACCGCCCTCCAAAACTCCTCCGTACAATCCTCCTCACTCATACTCACACTCCCCATCGGAAGCTCCGAACTCCCACTCTCCAGACTCACCAAACTATCTCGATTCGCCCAGGAGCCTGCAGCTTGCCCGAGGAAACGAGGTGCAGATCTAGCCGTCGTGGAGCGAGCATGGTTTTCCCGGAGAGTGCTGGACGATGGTGGCGAGGGCGTGTCAAGTACGACTTCGGCCTCGAGGCTGTTTTTCTTTTGCACGCGCGTGAGGGCAGCTTGGAGGGCTACCGATTTGATGGGCGGACACATGAGGGCGGCGAAGTCGACGTGCTCGGGGGGGACTATTTCGTCTTCCCTGGAGGGAGAGGCAGAGTCAGAGCTGAACATTGACGTTAGGTGCTCGACGCCAGTCTCACCTTCTATGCTTTGCCGTACAGAGTTACCTGTGGGTGAGCTTGTCCTCTGAACTGTTGTCATTTCGCAACCAGAGAAGCGGAGTGTTTCGTGCCAGCTAGTTTGGGATGGAGTAGGTACTTTGACCTTCCTCCCTACCATTGCATCACATATGATTGCATCTTCATACTCATCCGCGCTACCTTCGATCTTCTTTCCAGCCGCAGAAGGCGCATTCGGCCGAATCTTACTCTTGCACGCCTTCCTAGCCAAGACACGAGGAGCATCGCCAGGAGGGGAAGGCGGCCACGGTTCTTCCCATTCCGCAGTATGAGTTCTATTTATGTCGTAGACGGTGAAGAGGCGACCGGATGCCGTGCGGCGGAGTATAGGATGGGGTTGATTAGGATCAATGGGATTACCGCTTTCGTCGTAGATGGCTGCGTGTACGACCGTGAGTTGCTGTTTGTGAGGCGACATGATGAAAGTTTAGGTGTCTTTTGGGATGATTCAGGTCAGGGAAGGTTACGGGTATATACTGAGATGTAGATCAAGTCGAGACATTGTGCGAACGATGTGCATGTTTGACTCGCACAATTCACTAACAAAGGGACAAAGACAGGAAAGTGTGGTAAAATGCAATGGTGACATCTATCCCAACGCTATGCAAGAAAATTAGCAAATATAGGGGGTCGTTGAACATGGCCATAACCCAGACCCAACCGTAGCTCCGGATATCACGCCCACTCATATCCTCGTGGGACTAATATCGCTTCAACGCCAGGTGGTGCACTTTTGCATTACATAAGAAACCGTGTCATCCTTGCTAGATGGTTTGCAACACGAAGCTACCAAATATGCTGGAGAATTGACAAAATCTGAACGCTTTTTCTACAGTTTAGTGTCGTCGACTCAGACCAGAGCGGGCGGCGGTGGATCGCTTTGCCGGTCTTGATTCTTCCTCGCTTTCGGACGCGTCCTCGTCGAGGTCGTCGCTCACCGGCTCGGACATGTCATCGCCGACGTCGTCTTCGGTCTCCTCGGCTTCGTCGTCGATCAGATCTTCAGAGTCTTCGCTGCCTTCTTGGTCGTCTTCATCCATTTCCATGGTAGTTGGCATTTCATCCATAGAGCTCTCTTCCTCCTCATCAATGTCTTGCCGTGTTCGTTTCCTCGATTCTCCCACGTCATCTTCGTTGTCGGTTTCGTCATCTTCTTCGGCTGAAGATGGCTCCTCCTCTCCCTCAACGTATATCACCGCCTCATCCAAATCATTATTCGCCGCCTGCCGTTGAATACTTTTCCTAAGATCCAGCTGTACGTTGAGCATATCCAGCCGTCCCTTGAGGGCTAGCAAAGGCTGCAATCCACTTGATCGCTCTTTGAGGACCTTATCCAACGTCGCCAGCTGCTTCACCAACTGCGGCTGAGTGGCAAGATATCCTCCGTGAGATGAAAGCGAGTGGCGCACCCAGGCCATGAGCATGCCTGGGCGCCCAGGCCGCCTGTGTAATCTTTCGGCAATCTTCTGGAGTAGTTTCCCGACGAGCATTGACGGCAGGCGTTCAATGGTTTCAGAGATGGTGTTGATATCCGTGACAACCAAGCATTTGTCGAGGTCGACTCGATCGTCTCTTTTGAGGGCCTGGGTGAGAAGGATGGCCACAGATGAAGCAGACTGTGCAGCCAGCGGTTGACTTCTGGCGGCAGTGGTCAGAGCTCGCGAATCGTCACCCGAGTCAACAAAGGCAGATTCGACATCGACCATTTGCGTGGGTTGCTCAGGATCAGGTTCCTGGGCTTGCAATCGCTCTCCAAACGACAGCTCCTCTGGGTCTGCATCATCTTCCTCGGCAGGCTGGTCCTCGTCAACATGCCCATTGGCTAGGATTACAGCAGCCTCTGCATCATCATTGTCCGCATCTGAGTCGGTATCCTCTTCGCCGCTGCTTACATTGATAACATCCTGCGAATCTAGCATGTCGACGTCACCATGTCCGGATTGGCCACCCCTCACTACCGCGGACGACTCGTCGACCCTATCCCGCCGATTGTTCTTGACACCATTCATTTTGGCGGTGATGGTCGGTTTGCTGGCACGCGTTGCGTCCAACAGGGCCTCGAGGCCATTTTGGGCGGGTTTGGAAGCTGGCTGGGAGAGCTTCGTTTTTTTGGCGGGCGGGAGGGCATCGCGGGCGGATCTGGCGCCCCGGGGGGTATCGCGGGCGCGCGAGGCTACAGCGGCGGGCATGCTGTCGGGCGCATGCAGTCGGTAGGCTGCGAGACGAGACGGGGACGGGTTGGGCAAAGGTGCGGTTTCTGTTGCCTGAAGAGCGCAGAGTGAGCGGGTGAGGACGGCCCAATCGAGGCGGGAAAAAATCAAAAGTTTCCTGTGGAGACGGCACGGACCACGACAGGGATGCGCGACGGGCGAGGTGGATGTGGTCGAAGGCGTCGCACGGCGGGCCCTGTGCGCAACGAGGGCAGCGGGCACAAGCGGGCAGACGAGGTGTGTCGCGACGGGCAGCAGAGGGCGCGGGAGCAGCTGTCGCGCCCGTCGAGGCGGCGGCGGCGGTGGTGCAGGCAGGCGCAGAGTGCAGGGCGCGGGCACGTGACAGGGTGGCTCCTGCTAGTGCAGCATTTCAGGGGGCTTGGCGTCGGCGGCTCGGAGACTGATTTAAATGGGCAGCCGCCCATCGCAGCGCTCTCGTCGCTCCTGTCGACCTTTTCCCGATCTGCTTCCAATCAACGCGGCCTGCTCCGGATCCGCCACGCCGCCTGCGCACCCCGCCAGCCCAGCCCACCTGTGCACACCCCCCCCTCCCCCCCCGGTGCACCCATCCACCCACCAACCACCACGCCGGCCTCCCACACACACAGGCCCATTCCGCGGCCCTCCGCCCAGCGTCCACTACTGCTACACCTCCTACATAATCTACGGCCATCCCCGCTGCCGTCTCCATCCGCCTCGCGTCCACCGTCGTGCAGCCCGCTAGCGCCGTCCCGCCGCCAACTTTCGCATCCGTGCGCGCCATCAAAACATCCGTTTGCGCTGTACCCCCCGCGCTGCATTCAGAGGCCCGGTGTGCATATGCACCCTGCCCTGATCAAGCCTGTACGTGTGCACACAGCCTCGCACACAACAAACGCGTCGGCGCTTCGCCGTGTCACTGGCGCTGCCCTCTCTGACTCACAGCGCGCCGCGACGTCTCTTTGACCCGACTGCGCGCCGCCGCCGCCGCCACCACCTCGGTACGTCACGTGTCCGCGTCCCCGTTTCAGCCTCTGCAGCATATATCTGCCCGCGCCCCTCCTGCTGGTGTTGGCGCAATCTTGTCGCGCCGTCCTAGCCACACCCTCTCCTTCCTTCACCCCGCCGCCGATCGCCTAAGCGAGCCTTCACCACCGCTTTTTCTGCCTCTCTGCTCCGCTGCACTTTGCCAACGTCATTTCGCGTCTCGCGTGCGCCGCGCCAAATCTCCCTGCTAATACAGTAGCCTTCAGATCGGCGCCCCGCAGCTCCCGCCAAATTTTGACCTGCGCGCACAAACAACACAACCACCACCGCCTCAACCCACCTTCGCCCGCCCTCGCCCACCTTCACCCACCTCCCGTGCGCGGCACTGCACGTCGATTCATGGCCTTATGGCAGTAATGACATCCACTGCCTTTGACAACGTTCCTCTGGACCTCAAGGCGGCGCCTTTGCCGCTGGTCGACCTGGCCATGGACGAAAAGACGAACGGGTAAGTGCTCTGCTTTCCGTCTCTCACTCCTTGGTCCCCACGTACTTCCAGCGCCTTCTCTTACCTGGGAGCTTCCTTGCTGATCGCAGAAGCAGTGTGCACGACGTGCAGCTCACCGAGCAAGCTCCACCCACCGTAAATGGCAACCACGTCTCTTCCGACCCCGCGCCTGCCATCCAACCCACCACACACGTCACCGGCGGTATTGAAGGTATCGCGCAGTTTCTCCCCGATAGCCAAGGCGACAACAACTCTTTGTTTGGTGGCTCCGAGGCCGGCGCACCTTCAATAACGAACGCTGTCGAGGCGCCTACTTCCGACGTACGCGACGAAGCAGGACCCGATACATCCATGACTGAGGACACGCAAATGGTACCGGAGACGCAGCCAACGGCAACAGAGAAGTCTTCTGGTGATATGGCCCCATCAGAGGCGATGGATGTGAGCCAGGATGCGCCTGACGCCACTGCATCGACCGCCGACTCGGCCGCCCCTCCTACAAACTCCATGACCGAGCTCAGTATCGAAACGCAGCAGACATCACCTTCGCAGGCTCCGCTCACGCAGTCGCCAACGAACTTGGACCAGGAAATGGGGGATGCTCCAGCTTCAGGCAAGGTCCGACCGCGCGAAGACGATGCAGACGAGGATCGTGACGCTAAGCGGCCAAAGACCAGGGAGGGTACGAATGATGAAGCAGAATTCAAAGTTCCTACTCTGCCTGCGCACACGGAACAACCCAACGGCAGCACGGCTCCAGCAGCACCCGCGCAGGAACACTCTTTCGTCCAACCGGCAGCAACCTACAAAGAGTGGCCTACTGCGTCGATGACCGAAGCCCAGCGCAAGTTCCTGCTCGAACGCATACGCAACACCAAGAAGATCAAGGTTTCGGGCCCGTTCAAGGACCCTGTGGACACGGTAGCTCTCAACATTCCTAATTATCACGACGTCGTGAAAAAGATGATGGATCTCTCAACGATGGAAGCAAAGCTGAAGGGAGGAGATTATACTCAGATTGCTCACTTCATGGAGGATCTTGACCAGATTGTCATCAATAGCGAGCTGTTCAATGGCAAGGACCATCCCGTCACTCAGAATGGGTACAACATGCGCGCTTATTTCCTCAAAGGTACCGATAGGTTACCAAGGGAGGGTGAGGAGCTCTCCAAGGTCAAGCCACCAAAAAAGCCCATGGTTGCGACGACTACAAAGCCACGGCGGGAGTCGAGAGTAGTAGCCACTACGACGGCAAAATCACCTACCGCGCCCACACCAACTGCTGCTTCGCCTTCAAACGCCTGGCCACTGAACTCGGACGGGCTACCGCTCATTCGCCGAGATTCATCCAGTGCGAACGACCGACCGAAGCGTGAGATTCACCGTCCACCCTCAAAGGATCTTCCTTATACCACGGCCAAGCCTCGGAAGAAGAAGTACCAGCAGGAGCTGAAGTTTTGCGAGAGTGTCGTGACCGAGATCATGAAGCCAAAGTACGCCAAGTTCTCTTACCCGTTTTTGGCTCCTGTAGATCCGGTAGCTCTCAACATCCCATCCTACCTCAAGATTATCAAGAAGCCTATGGACTTTGGGACCATCGAGAAGAACCTCAAGGCAGGTGCCTACCAGAGTGCCAAGGACTTCCATACCGATGCCCAGCTCGTGTTTGCCAACTGCTACAAGTTCAACCCAGACGGCGACGAGGTGCACAAGATGGGCAAGCAGCTCAATGATCTCTTCAACAGCCTGTGGAGCGAGAAGTCAGACTGGCTTGCTACACATGCCCCCGAGGCTGAACCTCAGTCTCCAGGGTCCGGGTACTCTGATGAAGAGGAAGAGGAAGAGGAGGAGGATGATCCTGCTCAGGCTCAGTTCCTCTCCATTCAACGGCAGATTGCAGCCCTCAATGAGACTGCCCAAGCACTGCTTCAGCAACAGAAAGGCAAGCACACTTCTCCCAAGGTGCCCAATAAGAAGAAGTCCAAATCTTCTGTTTCGCAGCCCAAGCGCAAGAACACTCAGCTTTCTGTTCCCCCGCCTGTGAAGCCAGGTAAAGCGAAGCCGCGCGTGAAGGCTCCTGCTCCGCTGAGCTATGCTCAAAAGCAGGAGATATCCGATGGTATTAGCACCTTGGGCGACGCTGATATGAGACGCGCCGTTCAAATCATCCGTAACGGCTGCCCCAACCTCGCCAACACAAATGATGACGAGATGGAGCTGGATATGGATGAAATCAATGACGATACTTTGCGTGAGCTCTTCAAGTTCATCAAGTCAGTCCGCGGCCCACGAGGCGCCACTGCTGATGACGACTATGACCCGCCCAGGCCTGTGCAGCGGCAGCCCACCAGCCGGCCGAAGAAGAATAAGCCCATGGGCAAGACCGAGCAGGAGGATAGCTTGAGGCGAATCCAGGAGAAGATGCAATCGTTCAATGGGGGCATGTCGGGATCTAGTCAATCCCCACCTGGTGAGTTGTTAGTAGATTCTGATCACGACTAAAATACTAACAATCCTGAAGCGAACCATGATGAGTCGAGCGACGACGAGACAAGCGCATCAGAGAGCGAAGAGGAGTAAAACTCCCAGCGCTTTACTTGACATGCCGGATCCATGGACATCCTCTTTTGTGACCCATTCTTTCACCATATAATCCTCAAGTGTTCTGGCTTGGTCGTTCAGAAGCATCGGCTTGCCCTCCAGACTCTTTATAAGCTCCGTTCGATAGACTGCGTGAATTGCCTCTTCGGTCGATGACTACGTGCAGGCTTTGGACAGCATGTGGACGTTGACTCAGGGGCAGGCAACACCTGCATGACCGGACTGTCAGCTTGTGGTTCATGGCTGCGAGTTCATACTCCCCACTCCCCGGCACCACCTTCCCTACCCTTTAAAATCCGTATCCTTGTATAGTATTCTTGATGCCCGCTTGTTCTTTTCATGCATAGAGGTATCCAGGTACCGAGCCGGCAACGGATCACGATTTGATGAGGCTTGTCTTTTGGAAAATTTCCTCCTTTGGTGGGTCTGCTGACCGCATGAGCGGTGGCTGGCCTGGAATGAGAAGGTGGAGCTATTCGGGAGGATTGGGAGATTGTGTATGATAGCTTTTCCGGTCTGCTACGTGATAGTAAGACCAATGGCCCAAAAGTCTACCCATATTTCGGTGTAAATGTAACGGTCGTGACTGTCGTGCTTGCTCATCGTGCGTGCTGCCGAGACACCGAATGCGTCACAGTGTCTAGTGGTGAATTCCTCGCGAAAAAGAAGGCCTCATAAATTTTCTGACCATTGTTAGCTGCTATCTCCCTGAAGCTATTAAAAAAAAAAATTTTGACCTCCGCGCTCATAACGTTCCCAGCGTTGATCCTATGGCGCCACCCAAAAAGGGTGACTGACTTGGCCCTGCTTTGCGTTGATGCTGGTGCTTCTCGACGAGAGGTTATTGCAAGGTAAGAAAATAAAAGTCTCGATTGTAGCATGTCGGGTGCGCTATACTGAGCAGTGTATGCTTGTCGAGGGGAAGAGAGCGAAGAGTATTTTGAACAAGGAGAGCGGAGGTTCATGCGGAGAAGAGAGGAGTCGGAGGCGTGTGACGAGGCGGGCGGCCTCCACTTTGGGCGAGCCGGCACCGATTGGCCCGTGCCTGGGTGAACTTCGCGCCAGAGCTCCCCCCAGCACCTCAAAACTTCAGCTTCCGGCCAGCATCCAAACACGCACATTCCGCAACTCGACGACTCCAGCATCCTAAGTCGCGAACACAAACGCTTCAGGCGACTACACCTCTGTCAAAGGATAATTGATTGCGCGCGATAGCCGTTATGGCGACGACGGTGCCGGTCAGCGAGGTCAAAAGCAACACGCGAGAGAATCGAACGGCGGCGCACTCACACATCAAAGGCCTAGGTCTGAAGGGTCCTGATGGACGTGCAGACACATCTGGAGGGGGCTTCATCGGCCAGGCCGCGGCCCGAGAGGTACTTTTAGACACAATCATAGCCTAGGGGAGCGGGTACTAACAAATTCACAGGCATGCGGTCTAGTTGTCGACCTTGTGAAGGGGAAGAAAATGTCGGGGAAGGCGGTGCTACTTGCTGGTGGGCCGGGAACCGGAAAGACTGCGCTTGCGCTTGCTGTGAGCCAGGAGTTGGGGACGAAAGTGCCTTTCTGCCCGATTGTGGGAAGTGAGATATACTCAGCAGAAGTGAAGAAGACCGAGGCGCTCATGGAGAACTTCCGGCGCGCAATAGGTATGCCGAATGACTTAGATCTGCCTCTTTCAGAATGGCCGGCGTGCATTGCAAGATGATCAGCCTGCGCCGCAACCAGGTCGATGAAATTAAGCTGACTGTTTGTCTCTAGGTCTTCGTGTCAAGGAAACTAAGGAGGTCTATGAAGGCGAAGTGACGGAGCTCACGCCCGAGGAAGCAGAGAACCCACTCGGTGGCTACGGGCGCACCATCTCACATCTCCTTATTACGTTGAAGTCTGCGAAAGGAACGAAGAAGTTGCGCCTCGATCCCTCAATATACGAAGCGATACAGAAGGAGCGCGTCCGCCTTGGAGATGTCATCTACATTGAGGCCAACACAGGTGCTGTCAAACGCGTAGGACGTTCGGATGCATATGCTACGGAATTCGATCTTGAGGCTGAGGAGTACGTGCCGATACCAAAGGGCGACGTGCACAAGAAGAAGGAGATTGTGCAGGATGTTACACTGCACGATCTTGATGTGGCGAATGCGAGACCACAGGGCGGCCAGGACATAATGAGCATGATGGGCCAGTTGATGAAGCCAAAGAAGACGGAAATCACAGAGAAGCTGCGGTTAGAGATCAACAAGGTGGTTAGCAAGTACATTGATCAAGGCGTGGCCGACCTTGTACCTGGTGTGCTCTTCATCGACGAGGTAAGCCGAATGTTCTAATGTTCTAAAATAGGTTTCTGACGCGTGTAGGTCCACATGCTCGACCTTGAAGCCTTCACATTCCTCAACCGGGCTCTGGAGTCTCCTTTGTCTCCTCTAGTCATCTTGGCCTCCAACCGTGGCCTTACCCACGTCCGGGGCGCAACCAATCTCCCACCATCAGCGCACGGTATTCCATCCGATCTACTTGCACGTCTGCTCATCATCCCAACGCACCCATACACTCCATCAGAAATTAGGTCCATCATCAGCACGCGGACGAAGACAGAGTCCCTCAGCCTATCCCCAGCAGCTCTAGAAAAGGTTGGCAAGCTTGGCGAAAAGGTTAGCTTGCGCTATGCTCTCCAGCTTCTCACTCCTGCCAGCATCTTGGCCAAAGTCAGCGGAAGGCAAGGAGGCACGATCGAGGTCGACGATGTTGAAGAATGCGAGGGATTGTTCTTGGACGCGAGGCGGAGCGCACAGACGCTTGCTTCGACGAATGGGTTCATCGCATGAAAGGACTCAAACGCGTCTGTAAGATAGGTCGGCGTTAGACGTAAGGGATCGCCTGGGTTTCGGTTGGGCAAGGACCTTGTTCATTCTAGTATCTATAACGGCGTAGCTAGAGAGAATAAAACTGCGAATCTTCTTTTTGGAATCAATGATTGCAAAGAAAGACTTGTCTGGATGTGGCGATTTGAGTGATGTTCACCTCCGCAGGCGCTCCGATTGGTCGGCTCAGCCGCGGCTCGGGACATGATGAATGTTCCGGCAGCTTCAATCTTTGACTCTTACATCCACAATTCAACACACACTACATCACACCACATATCTCACGCAGGACAAACTACACAGCAACCTACCCAAGTGCCTACACGACGGCCAAAATGCAGCGAGCCCTTCTCCGACTCCCTCGCCACCTCTCCCGCCGCGCATTCACCACCTCAACACCACGCCAGACCACCCCCTTCGAAACCGGCCCCGCCCCTCCCCGCCTCCCAAAAGAAGAACAAGAAATCTTCGAACGCCTCCAACGCCAAAGCACCGGCGCTTTCAGCACACCACGCTCCGCACCCTCCTCCGACATCAACCAATCCCCCGACCCCTCCCCACCACCACCGCCAACCCGCACGCAAATCAACCAATCACCAGACTCGGCTTCCTCCCCACCTTCCTCGACACAGCAAAGCCAAGTCCAAGTCAACATCGAAGGCGGCGGCAAGATATCTGAGGGCGACGAAGTACATCCGCACATGAGGCGGGGTGCGCCGCCCGAGTTTGAGGGCGACGTCAATCCCAAGACGGGGGAGGTGGGGGGGCCCAAGAATGAGCCACTTCGGTGGGGGAGCGCGGGGGATTGGAGTTTTAATGGGAGGGTGACTGATTTTTAGAGGCTTGGTGCTTTTTGGGGTGGAAGATTTGAGGATGGGATGGATGTGTATGATTACTGCCCATCGTTGGCAATTGCTTGGCTTGATTTTTGCAAGTGTATGTATCTGTAGGCCATTGGGACTTTGATTGGGGGGTTTATGAATCGAGGACTTTTTGGAAGGGAAATAGGCATTGTGTAGGATGAAAAGCATGTAGCGTTGGTGAACTTGTTTAAAAGCGTTTAGAGTTAGTTCTCGATTCGTACTGCTATTGCTAGTGTAAGGTTCTTGCATTCGGGTTTTTTTTGGCAGCGTGAGAAATTGCACATCTTTTTGTGATAGGACACCGGGTTATCAAGTTCAATGCATGGACGTTATGAAGGTCGTTGCTCGATATTGGAGCGAGAAATATAAAACTTGTGTACAAGGCTGGGTGATAGAAGCACAGTATTGTCCGACCCAGAAGATTTACGAACCGTCAAAATAGAAATAAAAGCATTGCCTGCTGATCGAGTCTCATCCCCCGGGTTTGTAAAGTGGTAGTATTACAAACTCCATGCATCAACCCTTTTCCCCCCTTTCCGGCCATTCTCTAGGAAAGAAATTGTCGAAAATGCAGCCCCAATGTGTGTCTAAAGGACGATGATGCACCTCTGCACATGCAGTCGGTCGTGCAGTTTTAGAACAGGCCATGTAACTTATGGCGGAATGCTAGACTACAGAAACGGCACTCGGTTTGACCTCCACGACTGGAGAGCCCTTAATATCCAATGGTCGAAGATGTTTTGGAAAAGGCGAAAGGCTCTTCTAGTTACGTTCGCAATATGCTGCCTAGCACCTTTGGTCCGAGACCAGTAGCAGACGCAGTGCTTTGCACTCAAAGTGCTGACAGCTTAGGATGGAATCAAGCTGCTAATGGCAACTTCGATTGGCCTAACTTATAGCAACCATTGAGTACTATTCTTCGTAGGCTGTAGTAATGTCTCACTTGAGTAAAAAAAAAAAAAAATACACCCACAGGCTGAAGTGTCAATAGGACACTTTCCAAGCTGAGCGCTTTTATTGACTTACTACTCCAGTCAAGATCTTCTGCAATTACCATTTTCACTTATTATTACAAAAAAAGAACAAAAAAAAAGGGCAAAAAGAACCTGCGCTCTCATTGGAACGCTCAGGGAGAAAATCAGCATTACCCAATTTATCTATTCAGAGGGGAAGTTTATGCGGCAGATCACCTCTCGCCATGACCCCGAATCGAACTCGCGTCCTCGAATTACTGGCATTGATGGTCGGTGAAATCTTAGGCCCCATTACCAGTGCATCTAGCAAGTGATTCATGCTGATTGTAGAAATATTACAGTATTTATAGGGGATATTTGCGTGGTGTTGGTGAGATGGAGGGCGGCGACGACATATTTTGGGGGTAGAGATTTCTTGTTTACGTGATTTTGCGGGCGTGTGTGTGCGCGTGGAGAAACGTGTTTCCGCGGGTGAAGCGGTTCTGATGTGGGTTGAGATGAAGGAGTGAAATGTGGTCGCAGCTCTCTCTAGGCAATCATAACTGCCTTCATCATAATCATTCCACGGCCACAACACCGTGGTCTATGATACATTCTGGATATTAATCAGGAACTCATTTCAGCCCTAACAGACGTCAAGGGGCCTCTGCTGAACATCTTGTTAGAAATCTGCCGAAGACGCGGCAAGACTTCTGCTCCACGCATACAATCACGCCAACGATTTCACGACCACAAAAAGACTTCTAGAAGACCCTACTCTCAACATCAACGCTCAAACTCCACAAGGAAAGAGCATCGCTCACATCGTCCTAGGCACCGCCAGCGTCACTACTAACCGATCTAAAATGATACGAAGCGCCACCGCTATCCAATTCCTCTGCCAACAAAACGCCGACTTGTCCACGTCAAATGATTCTAGCTTGACTCCACTTCATTGGTGTGTCAAGACGGCCAACACGGCGGCAGCAAAGCATTTGATCGACCATCACGTATACGTCAACTCTGTGGACAAGCATGGAAGAACACTATTGTATTTGGTTGGGATTGACGGTCGTCCTATATTTGAAATGGCCGAAGTGTTGATACGCGCAGGAGCACGTCTCAACGGGAAGAAACTACCTGAGCTGTCTGGACGACCAAAGGAAGCACAGTATACTGTCAAGTTAAAGATGGATGAAGACTACTCAGGAATTCTTGATACAAACATTGTCACTAGTGATAGCTTCTCGTTTACTCAGTCTGCGTTTGGCTTCTGATAGGGTGCTCTGAAAGAAATACTAGGTTACCAAATTCTACACCAAGTCATTGTCGTCAAAGATTCCAATCGTCGATCATGCCCTACGCGATATCCGCAAAGGGATTGGTTTAACGTAGGGCACACTTGGCGAACACAATCCTAGCTTGACCCATCTCTGACTCGTCAGTACCCGCCCCACAGTAGTCTTCTTTGTTTCATGATAAAGCGTACACACAGTGTAGAGAATTTTGTACGCAGCAGAGTACGCTACGGTCATGCTGGACTGTATAGCAAATCTAGTAATTTACATGGATGTCAGCCTACTGCTGGAAGTTAGAGCGGTAGGTGCAGATTTATGAGACTAAGGCAAACACTCGACTTCGAATCGCAAAACACAGCCCATATTTCTCATCGTTAATCGTGATTATAAGATCGAACAAAGAAACATACGCGGAGTCTAGTCAAAAAGCGTCGTGAATCTACTCCAGACCTTCGTAACAGAGTAAACAACTTATTGCCGTTCCCTACAATCTGGAAAAAGTAGTGATTATGATGCAAGGAATCGTGCATACCAATAAACAAACATCTTCCAGGCTCCCGGAACCTGTATGCCGCAGCGTTAGCGCACGTTCGAACAGATCCCGCTGTCCTAATCTAGTAGGCCGTTGTCTGCAAACTGTTCAAACCGAGAGCCTGGACTGAAGGATCTGGTACCGCCATCTCAACACTTCGTCCAATGGCTGAGAGGTTTCACAACACGTTCCACATAGGCGAAGCTTCGTGAAAAGCAAGGAGTCGGGCGAGATGATTAACAAACTTCTACTGTGTCTCACGCCCCAAAAGGGCGAATGGAACATTGTCAGAACTAGGAGGCACCAAGTTAGATGGAGAATGTTTCGGTTTCCGCGATCGCCATGCGAGCAGTGAACCACGGCCCAGGATCAGCGTTTCATGTCATCAGAGATCTCATTCGTCGATCCTGCTCCACGCGATGTGCGCACAGGGAAATCGAGTCTGGCCCCATGCAGGGCACACTTGGCGAACACTTTGACTTGACTTCATCTCTGGCTTGTCAGCATGCACTTCGATTATTCTCCATTTCATGACGCTACATGATGTCTTTCCCTGGGCCGCGTTGGATTATGTGCCGACGCCGTATAAGCACGTCAGCTGCGCCTCCGGTAATCTGCGCAAAGTTGGAGACGGGCCGAGACCAATCGTGTCTGGAGCATGCCCGGAACGTGATGGAAGCCCAGGTTCCCGCTTGCACGCTGAACGATGGTAACGGGGCGGCAGTCTAGCGCTCTCGCGGAACGTGGTCGGGCGCTTTTGCGGGTTCTCAGCCTCAGTGTCAGAAAGCCAATTTATTCTTTTCGTTCCTTCGCGCGGGTCCGGCGCCGCGTCGCGAGGCTTAGCAAATAAGGTTATTGGATCTAGGAGGTGGTGCAGCTCGCACTCTTTAAACTGCGGCTCCCCGCGTGAATGTTTTCCCTGCCTCTTCCAGGGCGCGACGAACCTACATGTTCAGCGCGCGGAACGTGGAACTCCCCTCGTTTAACCTTTGCAGTTCTGTATGACAAGCATTGTACCCTAGCGTCACGATGCATTCTACGAATGCTCATTCTTTAGTTGTCATTGGCAACTCCAACCTGCTCCCCTCGAGAGTCCTTAGGGACGCGCGACGCCCATCGTCGCGACAGCCTCTCACCACTTGCCTAGTCTCGAGATTTTGAATCAAGCAAAGCAGCAAGCTTTGCCTTTCATATCGACGGGACCCCCGGGCGCACCTGCTGGAAGCATTTGGCATTTGCTTGTCTGCCAATGCTGGTAATCTTCTTCCTGCTGTTCGCTTTCTGCGCCCAGCAATCCGCAGCAGTGCACCCGGTCGTCAATCTTGGATACACCACGTACAGAGGTCAAGATCTGGACAATGGCGTGTCACTCTGGGCGGGAATGCGGTACTCCCGCAGCACATCACGCGTAGACGGAATGCGCTTCGCGGCTCCCGCCGATCCCCTTCCAGTCAAAGGTATCATCAACGCAACCGAGGTACGCTACTTCAACATATTTTGTCATGGTGAACACCATCTAACACTGGCTTAGTTTGGCCCTACTTGTATCAGTACCGCAAGCACTCTTAAACATGAGTTTGGAGGCAAGCAGTCAGAAGACTGTCTCTTTGCCAATGTGTATGCGCCGAGTAACGCGACAACGAAGAGCAAGCTCCCAGTCTATGTCTTCATTCAAGGTGGAGGATTCAACAGCAACAGCAACGCAAATTTGAACGGGACGAAGCTGATCAAAGCTGCTGATTGGCAGATCGTCGTTGTGAACTTTAATTACCGTGTTGGTCCGTATGGTTTCCTCGCAGGCAAAGAGATTGTGGAGAATAAAGCCACGAGTTTGAATAATGGGTTGAAGGATCAGCGGCAATTGCTCAAGTGGGTGAAAGCTCATATCGACCAGGTTAGTGGCTTTTGATGGGCAATCGTTGTCGAGCTTTGCTTGCTAATTGCCCCACAGTTTGGTGGAGATCCGGACCATGTCACTCTTGGAGGCGCAAGTGCAGGTGCTGGATCAGTCATGCTCCAACTCACAGCATTCGGTGGACGTGATGACAAACTCTTCCATGCTGCAGCAATAGAGTCTCCCGCGACACCCCCTCTTCGGTCTGTTAATGGGAGCCAGTGGCAATATGATGCCTTATTAGCAAAGACTGGATGCAAAGATCTCGATTGCATGCGTTCCATGGATACTGTCGCCTTTCAGGCGGCTGTTCGTAGCATCGATATGCCCTTTCCTGGTGGAAAGAATCCTCCACTTTACTTTTGGAATCCAACGTTCGACCACGACTTCATTCAGAACTACACCTACAACGAGATCGATAATCTCCATTTCGTCAAGGTCCCCACCATCTTGGGAGACGCGACAAATGAGGGCTGGATTTTCACACCGGATTCCGTCACTTCGCAACAGAGAGCATATAGTTTTGTCCAGGACCAATTCCCCAACCTGAACAAGAGCAATTATACAGCCGTTGCAAGTGTCTGGAAAGGCCCAACCAATCAAATACAAGACTCACGCTGGCGGACCGTCGCGGCAGATATTTACGGCCACATTCGCTACCAATGTCCCTGCATTTATTTTTCGTCCGCCTTTGCTTACGACTCCAGCTACCCAACATGGCAGTACCGCTACAACGTCGGCTCCGCTTTTCACGTAGCAGAGCTCAGTCCCATCTGGAACAATGGTACTTCTGCTGCTAGTGTCTTTGTTGAGGCGTATTGGGCGTCCTTCATTCGTTCGTATGATCCGAATAAGCATGTTGCTGAATACATCTCGAGCAGCGTGGACATGAAATCTCCGAATTGGACGACATTTGGCAAGGGTAATGGTATGAGGATGCTTTTCGATGATAAAAACGTAGTTCAGATGGAAGATGTTCCGGATCAGGAGTGGGGACGATGCGACGTCCTTTGGGATATGGCATTACAATTAGAACAGTGAGTTTCTGTCTGATTTTTAGAGTAGCTCTTGTGCGTGATTGGAGGTCTGGCGAGCTTTCTTCTTTTTTTTTACTTTAATTTTTTTGCCGACCTGAGGAATGCAAATATGCGGGGCTGAGGAATGTAAATGCTGACTCATTGTTCATAGGGTTCAGTCTATGGGACACCGCGTTACTAGATTTGGCTGGACACGGGTCTTGACGTATTGTGTCATGATGCTTGGGCTTGTCCAGTGGATATATCCTCCCTGAGGAAGAGGCCGAGGGATGCACCGGGCTTCATTCGAGAGGACTATATAACTATGTTCGGATCCACGCTTGGCAGATGTAGACAAGATTGATCAAACACAACGCACACGGGCTCAAAATTCCTGGCTTGACCCGGGGCAGCATCCCACAGCATAGCGCAATTCGAGATCAACGCGTCAATGCGTCAAAGTGGAAGCGAAGAATCGGGGAACAGATCCAATCGCGACCGGACACGAAGCCTTCTATCAGGGCACACATATGTGCGCTACGGTAAATGTCGGGACGGGAGTATGTTCCCGAGAAAAGCTCGGTTCTAAGCGTGAACTTGTGTTCATTGCACTGAGCTGAGAGCTCAGGGGGATCGGGATGAATTGAGCGTCTGTGGACTGGTGTTTGGTCGGGTAAATGTTTTTGCTGGGACCCGAGAAGATGTTGTGTCACAATGGGGACGGCCGCGAAAAGGGGGCCCACGGATGGCAACATGTCATGTTTCAACCGGGCATGGGATGGGAACAGATCGTGAATAATACCAGCTACCCCAGCTGTCGGATCATGCAAAGACCAATTTGGTCATGATGTTGCCCCTTTTGGATGCCGTGAATCGGGCCATGTATCCACTGCCTGGGACTTGCCGGGCTCAGGGCTGAGCGACATGACTCGACATCACGCTTTCCAGAGCAGTTTGCGCGACGAACTAGATCCATAGGGTAAAGTTCTTCGTCTCCATCGAGTGTAGGCAGATTAAACTCAACCGGATCTCAGGTCTTGTTGAAGCCAAGTTCACAGCCACACACATGTGCCGACGAGCAGTCGGAGAATATGCAACAGCCGTTGGGCCAAGGCTCGTGACTTGAGGATGACAACGCGCGGACGGCAGGCTGCCATGTGAAACGCGTGCAATCAGGCGCGGTAGAAGACAATGGCCTTATTAATCTATCCGCGACATATTTGCGTGAGCTGCTAGCGCGTGTTGAAGCCAAGCAAAAGATGCATCGCGCGGGGGGCCTGTGCTGAGTGCGGCTGCAGGAACCACGACGTTTTTTGGCTCCAGAAGATCGCAGTCGCATCTCTCTCCACCCGCTCAAGTCGCCAGAAAATTGTCCTGCGTTCGCGCAACGAGCTGCTGCCTGCCAATTGCAAACGCTGCGCGCGCCATCACCTTCGGTGCACCGCTAACCCTCCTTGGTGCGGCGTCCCCAGATTTTCCCACCTCCGCCCGCGTTGCCTCACCACATCAGGGGCACAAACATCGCACAACGAACGACGCCGACCACGCTCCTGGAAGTTTTTTGAGGACCCCTCTCCCACCGACGCGTCCACCCGTGATGATCTCGCGCCCATACGTCCCCGGATAGCCCAAAACGTCTGGTGCCATGCCTGGCTGGAGACCACTCCCGCGGATCGCATTCGCAATATGCATATATCCCTTCCAGCCCACATCTCCCGCCGACCTGCCCCTCGAGATTGGCGATGAACTGTACATTATTGAGCAAGGAGGAAAAGATGGCTCGTGGTACCGCGGATATCTGGTTGCGCCGCCCTCTCTGCTGGCGGGCCTGACCAGCATCAAGGGACAGACGCTGGAGGCACGTGTGTTCTCTGGCATCTTCCCGCGGTGCTGTGTCGAGGTGCGCGAGGTGCTGGGTGAGGGCAAGAATACACCAATCCCTCCAGATGGGACCGAGAAATCTCCTCCCTCACGCGGCAGCCATGGCGAACATGCCACCAACGGTGTCATCACACCTACCGAAAGCACAAGTGCAACTTCTCCTGGGGGCAGGACAAGAAGAGCCTCTAAAACCGACACCGTTTCCGCGCTGCCTACCTCCGCATCCCGCCCCCTCTCCCGTCGACGCTCGACCAAGAAGCGCACAGGTAGCCAGGGCTCCCAGTGGACGGCCCGTTCCGACCACCTTCAACAGCTTGCGCTGCCTCTCTCCCCGGTCTCGCCCTCCTTCCACGATCCCACCGCACCTCGACCCCCCGCACCGGTACCAATGCTCAAGATCGGCGACGAGACGCCAACTTCAGCGCAAGAGCCATTGGTCGACGAAATTGCGTCCTGTCTACGTGAGTGGCACTCGACGAAATTGCATGAGCTTCTTTTGGCAAGGAGATACAGTGCGTTGGACAAGATGTCGGCACTGGTACACCGACTAGACACGGCTCGGCGACAACTGTTGCACAAGGTTTTGACGGCAAAAGAGCTGGAAAAAGTTCGCGAAGCAACCGTCTGGGATTTAGTCGCGGGAAATAAGATGCTGTGTGGAGATGTTATTGTGCGCAATCCCTCGCAGCGAGGTCGAGTCCTGACGGGAGACGACTCGGCAATCGAAATCACGAAGCTGCAGTCCATGATGAGCTTGTTAGATGGCCGGCCCGTTCCTCATCTAGATGAGCACAACCTACACCACCTATTCGTAAATCTGAAGCAAGTCGCCGGTGATGTTTTGCAGGGTGCCGCGCAGGTAAATATGCACCTATGTCTGAAGACACCGGGCACACCGCACGTGCCACTTTCGGAAGCATACTCATTCGATCTCACTGCCCGGGATGGCACCGCTGTGTCCTTGTCAAGCGAGAAGTTGAAGTCCTTATTCGTGGATCTGAGCTCAACTGACATTGGGGAAGGCGCTGGCTCGGGTTCTAGCCTCTACCTTGTCTTCAGATTGCTGGTGAACGAGCCAGTACGCACAGGCGCATTATCAGACAAATTAACTCCGCGGGAGAGCCTGTCTGGCAATGCGCCGGGCCTTCAACCCTCGCAATTTGGAAGCATCAAGGGTGGAAGGCGCAGCGTCATGTTCGGCGCAAAACGAAAAGAATCCAACCACTCAGCCACGAGCTCTACAGATATAAGGACTACGAGTGTTGACGCGAGCCGAGGCCAAAGTCACGATGGACGACCGGACTCAGCAGCGGCTAAGCCCAGAACAAGTTCGAAGGATCAGAAAACATTGAAAAGGGTGGTCGCTGTCGGCGTCGTGCGCGTAGACCAACTTATGCGATCTAGCTCAGAAGCGGATCAGAATGTCACCATGTGGACTCTGCCGGCACCTTTCGACGAAGCTTCGGATGACGACATTGGTTGGGACGATTTTCTATCTGAAATCTATCCTAGCGCGAATGGAAGGTATAAAAAGCATCCACAAATCAGCCGATTTGCTGTCCATCTCAAGGCCTTTGCTCACGCCGATGCGGAAAGTCTTGTAGAAAACACGCCAACACTGCTCTACAACATTAAACAGACGCGCAAAATAGGCTTTTCAGGTGCCCCCACTAAGCCGCGGAGTGATATATACCTTACTCTATGTGAGGCTTTCATTCCGAAGAATGCCTTTCTCGCGCACCCGAAGACCGGAACTATCCCCTTAACCACCAACTCGCCTATGACTAACCTGCAACTTACTATCGAGGTTCGCAAACAGTCTGGAGAACGGATCGAAGGATGCATTTACCCTTCGAGCAACAGCGCCGGGCACACGGCATGGCGGACCACTGCTGCAGAAAGAGGCGAGAAGTGGAATTTGACGATACGGCTCGCTATTAACCCCGAGGATGTCCCCGGCTCGCACATTGTTATGAGCATTGCAGATGCACCTGGATTTCCATTTGCGCTTTGTTGGATACCGCTTTGGGACAAGGATGCATTTGCGCGGGATGGCGACCACGCACTATCTTTATACCGCTACGATGAGTACACGTCTGGCATAACCAATGCTGGGAAAGGCCTCTACCTTGGCCTACCATGGAGTGCCAGGAAAAAGGATGAACAAGTTATGGGGCCAATGGCTTCTCTACATCTGCGCACCTACCTCTGCAGCACCAAGTACTCGCAGGATCCAAATCTGCTTGGTCTCCTCAAATGGCGAGATCAAGCAGGTGGAGACCTTGTAGGTCTACTCAAGAGATTTCCATTTGTCCCCGAAATCGAAATCGTCAAGCTTCTAAACGAGGTTTTCGATGCATTGTTTGAGATACTTGTGGAGTATGCTGGCAGCGACGAGTATGAAGACCTAGTGTTTCACTCGCTTGTAATCGTCTTGGGTATCGTTCATGACCGACGCTTCAATCTTGGACCCTTGGTAGACCAGTACGCTGAAACAAGATTCAACTATCCTTTCGCAACAGCGTGCTTGGTTCGCAGCTACATTCGGCTTCTTACCAATCCTGCAGACCCCACATCGTCCCGGCGGCTGCGGGCAACATTCAAGGTCGGAAGGCATATCCTTAAATTCATCATGAACGCACGGCAGCAACAGAAGGAGAAGGAAGCGGGTATTGGCATTACCAGTCGACAGCCCACGTTCACAAAGGATCTCCATAGCATCTTCAAATCCCTGGAGCTCCTGATGACCAATTCATCCGCTGTTTTGATCGGGACAAAGACAATTCTTGTTCAGAATTTCCATACTTGGCTTCCGGAGTTGGCGACTTCTATGTCTCCAATGGACATCTTGAAGCTAACATCGAGCTTCATCGAGTCATGCTCTTCTGCACAGGGCAAGCTGATTCTATACAAGCTTCTGCTGATTCATCATATTGCAGGCTTGGATCTTTTCAAATCCCCTGACACCCGCCGCGTTCTTCTTACAAGCACCGTCAAGTGGCTCGCACCACATTGGGGCAAGATCGAGACGGTGACGGAGCAATGGAAGGATCAAGTCCGTCTCTGCTGCTCAGTAGTCGCGTCTCAGGTGGAAGAGCTTGGTCAAGAGGCATGCGAGTACATACCAAAGTTGGTGGATTCCTACCGAGCTATTCAGGCAACACCTCGCCAGAAGAGAAAGAACTTGTCACTCCTCTTTCCCACGGCATATCCGTTCCAATTTCGACCGACCACGACCGAGGCAGTCTTTGATGAGGCTCTCATTGAGATCTCGGCCGTTCTTGCGGCCATGTCAAATCTTCCAACGCTCATACATCTCGATTGGCCCAAAGACGATGTTGCGGACTTCTTGTTCTCCACACTACAGGTGTTCATCTCGATTCTCGATTGCGAAGCTTTCCCAAGGTCCTGGTTGAGTGTGCATATTTTCCATCACAAGGCCACCATGCGGACATTAGAAAAATTATCCGGAATTTTGATGGACTCTTTCCTACCACATCCTGATGAAGCGGATAACTTCAACACTGACCTCTGGAGAGCATTTTTCGATGCTTTGCTTAAGCTTGTTGCTAGCGATGCGCTCGCTTTAGAAACATTTCCTGAACAAAAGCGTCGCGCGGTGTGGAAGATTGCTGGAGATGTTCGAGAGCTAGGGGCGGACCTGCTGCAGCGCAGCTGGGAAGCTATAGGGTGGGAGACCAGTCCAGAAGACAAAAAACAATATGGTCTCGAAAAGATGGGTGGCTTCCAAGTGCAATACGTTCCGGGTCTCGTTGCTCCCATAGTCGAACTTTGCCTCTCGGTTCATGAAGGCCTCCGAGGTGTTGCAATCGAGGTTCTGCAGACCATGATTGTCAGCGAATGGACTCTGAGCGAAGACCTCTCCATCATTCAGGCCGAAATGATTGATTGTCTGGATTGCCTCTTCAAGTCGAAACATCTGACAGAAGTAGTGCTGCAGAAACACTTCATACAAGAGCTCATCGATCTCTTTGAGCCTCTTTCGCATGAGCCAGATGAAGCAATCCTCACCGCAGTCAAGAACCTTATAACCACTATTGACGAACTCTTGGATCTTCTAGTCGCCGTGCATAGCACGGAAGCAGCTGGTGAAGTATTCCACATCATGGACACGCTTCATTTGATGGAGTTCTTGAAGGACATGCAGAAGGAAGACATATACATCCGCTATGTCCATCAGCTGGTGCACCTCCAGGCTGAATCGCAGAACTTCACCGAGGCAGGTCTTGCCCTTCGACTGCACGCCGAACTCTACGAGTGGGATCCTAACGCTACCGTTGATCCGCTGGTCGAGCCCTCCTTTCCACCACAAACATCTTTCGAACGGAAAGAGCAGTTGTACTTCCAGATGATCGACTACTATGAGCAAGGCCAATCATGGGACAACGCGCTTGGCACATATATGGAGCTTGCAACACAGTACGAGCACAATATCTTTGACTTTGCAAAACTGGCGAGGGCACAGCATGCGATGGCGAAGATATACGAAAGCATTTCCAAGGGCGAGCGACCAAATCCCCGTTATTTCCGTGTTGTATACAAAGGCTTGGGCTTCCCCGTGGGATTACGAGACAAGCACTTTATCTTCGAAGGATCTCCGAATGACCGGTTGGCTACGTTTACCGATCGCATGCAACAGCAACATCCTTCGGCTCAAATATTGGCCGCGGGAATGGAACAGGATGTCGAGGGCCAATACCTGCAAATCTTCCCCGTCAGCCCGCAGAAAGACTTGACGCACCCCATCTATCAGCGTGCCAAGGTAGCCCAGTCAATCAGGGATTACTATTTGCTTTCACGGCCAACCCACTTCACAACTGCGTCTCGTCGAACAGTGTCTGAAAGCACCTCGAAGGAAGTAACGGTTGAGAAGACGGTGTATAGTACTGCCGAGACGTTCCCTACTATTCTGCGAAGAAGTGAAATTGTAGCGGTGGGCACGGTGACGCTGACGCCCCTTCAGACAGCCATAGAACGTACGACCCGAAAGACCTTGGAGCTCTTGACGTTGGAAAAGAAAGTCGCAGATGGAGATGAGGCTAATTTCACCAGTCTCAGCCAGGAATTGATGTTTGCAGTCGACACTACTCACGAAACGAGCGTTGCTAATTACCACGACCTGCTACCTAAGCAACCACGTAACTCATTCGCTTCTGGTGAAGAAATGGAAACACCCCGTGAACCGAATCTACTGGAGAATGCGCTTAAGGTTGCATTGATCGACTATGCCGTTGTTATTAGACGCTGCTTGGCATTATATACACGGCCTGCTCAGCAAGCCACTAGAGCAGACCTCTTGCAGCGTATGTGGTCGTTCTACCTAGGACGTTCTTGAAACTGACATAGTCATAGGTCTCGAGGTAGCATTCAGCGATGAGTTGACAAATCTTATGCCAATCGTAGTATCACAACCCATGCGCTCTCCGACAGGATCATGGCTCGCGGCTGCAACGTCCCCGTCACGGGTGGCAAGTCCTACACCGATTCCTACTCCACAGGTGAATGGCACGAGAGTAGCTTCGCCTACTGGCGAGACGCGACCAGCGCGACAAGACAAGAAGAGACTTAGTCTTGCTTTCTTCTCCAAGGGTGCTACCGGCGATGCACCTGCCGAGAAGGAACAGAAATCCGAGAAGAAATCTACAGAGGATAATATTGACGCCGAATCCACTACCGCCTCGTCTCGCAGTCGTAGCAAAGACAATTCGAAGAATCGGTTAAGCTTGAATTTCCTTGGACCGACTTCTCCACCAGTAGAAGCGCTTCCTCACTATCCAAGTCAACCCTCCAGCCAGCAAAGCCTAGGAAAAGTGATGAGTCGCGGTCAGAGTACTGACGGCAGGCCAGAAACGGGCAAGAGCGGGAAGAGCGAGAAGTCTGACCATCGAAGGGGAAGTAGCGTGAAGAAGAGGTTGAGTGTTCTGGGCATTGGGAAGAAGAGTAGCAAGAACAGTGTTAAAGGACGCGTTGATGATACCCTGGCGGAGGAATAAAGACGCAATCACCTTGACTTCATTTACCTTCAGAGCGGAACTTCAACCGCCTAATGTTTGGATACCTATACCTTTTTGGCACGGACGGAACGAATGATCACTTCTGCACCGTCAACAGACTTAGTCCTTTTCTATATGGACGGATTTATGAGGACGGTCATCTTCGACGGAACTTTTCTTTCATATGTTGGAATTATTTTCTATACTTTCTCTTGGATTCGTTGCCAGCGTTGATTAGCAAGGAGCAGGTGGAACTAGATGGATGGACCAAACTCATCTAGACTACTGCTGCTGTGCGTTGGGCAGCATTTTGTGTATGAGTACCCCGGCTACTTAGTTGGCTATAGTTTTGTTTATACCCTGACTTCTTGATGGAAGTCTTTCAAAATAGATAGGAAGTTCACGCTTTGGAACCTCTTCGCAGATATTTTTACCAATGTGTTGGATGTCCTTTTTATTTGATGAATGTCTTTGCCAAGCACAGTCACGTGTATCTTATCGTTTATCGCGCGGGGCTCACCGCCCTGGCAAAATAGTTTTGTGCGCGAACTTTTTGCTCGGCGCAGACAACCACTCCGACAGGTCCTGCCGAATCGCCCACCATGTCGCTCGAAGAAAGACTAAGTAAAGTGAGGGACTCGCCGAAGCTTCAAAATCAGCAGCAGGTACATTCGTTCAACCAGAATTCCCTTGCGCGTACTTAATGTTCTCAGAATGCCGTCGTTCTCTCTGCGATCGAAGCTACCCTCAAACAGCAGGGCTCCGAATTCACACCTACGGCATATTTCGCAGCTCTGCTGTCGCTACTAGGTCGGCAGGTCTCGAATGAAGGAATCGCAAACAAGGAGACTGCGACCGCAATCATCTACCTTCTCGATCTCGTCACACCCCACGTCCCCGCGCCGCTGCTTCGATCGAAATTCACGGAAATCCTCACAAGCCTTGCGCCTGCGCTCACACACCCCGATGCCGAAGCCCCAATTATCCGATCATCTATAGGATGTTTGGAATCACTTTTGATAGTTCAAGATGCGCGAGCTTGGGAGCTTCCTCAAGCACAAATTAGTCCGAGGAGAGCGGTCGCAGGGCTTCTGCAGATTGCTGTGGATCAGAGACCGAAGGTCAGGAAGAGGGCACAGGAGGCGCTAGCAAAGGTGCTGGGCAATCCACCGCCGAGTCCGTCGCTGGACCATCCTGCTGCGGACATGTGCGCGGAGACAGCCTTAAAGATGCTGAATGACGTTGCGGTCACGGCGAGCAAGACAAAAAAGCACAGGAGGGAAAAGGATGCGCAAGGCAGCGAACCGGGCCTCATACATGCCCTGCACTTGATCAAGACGGTTGCATCTGCTTCCGGTGGCTGGCCCAGCAGGAAGATTGATGTCCTTTGTGAGCTGCTGCTAAACATCTCGAAATCGAGCAGTGAATACCTCACTATGGCCGCATTCGAGATTTTCGAGGTCATCTTTGAGGGCATGGCCGACGAGATGTCATCAGCGAAACTCCCGCGTCTACTCGAAGTCATCTCCGAACTTCAGCCATCGAAGAACGACACACAGCTTCTTCCTCCTTGGATAGCAGTCCTCTCGAGAGGATATGAAGTCTCCTCACAGATTGAGCCTGAGGATACTTTTGCGAAACTTCCCGAGCTTTTCAACATGGTCTCCGCTTTTCTAGAGTCTCCGTCACACAATATCCGCATTTCTGCTTCTGAATGTCTAGTATCATTCCTTGCGAACCTTATACCCGGTAGCGTTATTCTAGAACCCTCGATTTACGATGAGAAGATTTTGGAAAAAGTGGCCAAGATTGCCCAAGATTTGTTGAGTGTGAAATACCAGGCTGCCTGGATGGAAGTGTTCAGCATGCAGTGTGCTATGTTTGAGGCGCTTCGATGGCGATCGGATCCAATCCTTAAGCCTGTCGTGAAAGTAGTTGGAGAGTTGAGGAGTAATGATTCGTTCGCTGGAAAGAAGGAGGCAGATGCTGTTATTTCAAGAGCCATTGCTGCTATGGGTCCGGATGTTGTACTTGAAGTTCTACCTTTAAACCTACCGAGACCGCCTCCTGGTCAGGCTGGAAGAGTTTGGATGCTCCCATTACTTCGCGATTCCGTCCACAACACCAAGTTGGCACACTTTAGAACCGAGATGGTGCCACTTAGTGAAGTGCTTTTCCAGAAAGTCATGGACCATGGAAATAAGGAGAAGACTATGGAGATCAAGGTTTTCGAGACGGTTGTCCAGCAGATATGGTCTATTCTACCCGGCTACTGTGATTTACCGCTTGACCTTGAGGAAGCCTTCGACCAGGGCTTCGCGGAGATGCTGGCGAACCTACTATACAGCCAGGCCGACCTTCGAACGGATATTTGCAGGGCCCTTGAGCATCTTGTCGACAGTAACAAGGCTATTGTCGAACTAGAAGGGGATGAAGATTTGGTCGCACAGGCACGCATCTCGAAAGCTCAAGCACAAAAGAACCTGGAGCATCTAGCAGGCTTTGCAAGCAACATGCTAGCGGTGCTCTTCAATGTTTACAGCCAGACTTTACCACAATACCGAGGAACCATTTTAAGGGCAATCAATGCCTATCTTAGCGTTATCCCAGAGAAAGTGGGTTAAAGAACCCGTTCTCTTTCTGTGCAGATATACTGACATACTTGTGTAGGAGCTCATAGAAACTTTCGAACGGGTTGCGACAAACCTCGAGGCGGCAATCCCACAGTCCGGTCCCCAAACCCAAGCTGACAAGCAGAAGCAAGAGAAGGCACAAAGCAAGATGCCACCGATGAGCCATACCCTCATGGACCTAATTATAACAATCGCGTTATACCTCCCACGAGACAGCTATCCCTCCCTCTTCAAAATGGCCAACATTATGATCAATAAGAAAGATGACCCGCAGCTTCAGAAAAAAGCCTACAAACTCATTCCCCGACTTGCAGAGTCAGAAACCGGAAAAGCAGCATTACAAGTGCGTAATACAGAACTCCAACAGCTGCTTGTTAATAGCGCAGAGCAAGCTTCTGGGCCGGCAAGGAGGGATCGTCTTCTAGCCATATCACAGGTCATTGAATTCCTGCCACAAACAGATCTACACTTTATTCCATCGGTCTTATCCGAAGTTGTCATCTCCGCGAAAGAAGTCAACGAGAAAGCACGAGAAGCAGCTTACGACCTTCTTGTTGCCATGGGCGAGAAGATGGCCTTAGGTGGAACTGTATTACAAAACAAGGTCCCGAATATGCCTGCAGATGCGCCATCAGCGGAAGCCTCGCTCGAGGAATACTTCACCATGGTTTCTGCCGGGTTGGCAGCAACCACCCCACACATGATCTCCGCCTCCATCACCGCCGTCACTAGGATTCTATTTGAGTTCCACACTAGAATCTCGAAAGAGACTATACAGAATTTGCTCGAGGTCATGGACATGTTCCTGCAAAACCCCAACCGCGAGATTGTACGAAGCGTTCTTGGCTTCGTGAAGGTGGAGGTTGTCTCGCTGCCCGAGTCGCTCGTCAAGCCTCGACTAAATACGCTTCTATCAAACCTCATGGTCTGGAGCCACGAGCATAAAGCACACTTCAAAGCCAAGGTCAAACATATCGTCGAGCGCATGATACGCAGGTTCGGCGTAGAAGACGTAGAGCGAGCTTGCCCCGCAGAAGACCGCAAGCTCATTACCAATATCCGAAAAACTCGGGAACACCGTAAGAAGAAGAAACAGCAAGCCGAGGAAGCTGGTGAGGACCACACGGAGAAGCCGAAGAGCAAATTTGAGAGCGAGTACGATCAAGCTGTGTACGGCAGCGAGAGTGATGACAGCGAAGGCGATTCTGAAGATGACTTCGTCAAGAGCCAGAGCCGACAACGATCAGGCAAATCAAGCGGTGGCCAGACATATATCATTGAAGATGAAGATGAACCTCTTGACCTCTTATCGAAGCGCGCTCTAGGCAACATCTCGACTACGAAGCCTCTTCGAAGAAAGGAAGTACCCAAGAAATTGACAAAAGCACGTACAGACGAAGACGGCAAGCTCATCCTTGGGGATTCCGATGACGAGCCCCCGACGCGCTCAAAGACCAAAGGCCGACATGCTGTAGATGAAGATCAGGATGTTCTCATGGATGTTGACAACGATGGAACTTCCCTTGAAGCCGGCATCAACGCATACGTCGACGCGATCCGTGGCCGTGACGCCGCTCAAAGGGGACAAAAGGGGAAACTCAAGTTCAGCAATAAGAAGAGGGGCGACGATGATATGGATGTAGACAGTGACGATGGAGAAAAAGAGGCAAGGAAGGCAAAGTCGGGATCAGGTATGGGCCGGGGTGGAGGGTTTAAGAGTCAGAGGAAGGGGCTGGGCGTGCAAAAATCAAGAGGCGGTGCTGGAGGAGGCGGTGCAAAGGCTAGAGTGGAGAAGAGGAAGAGTCCAAAGGGCAAAGGGGGAGGATGGGTGACACCTAGGTAGTGGGCTCAGACGATGTTGATATCAAATATGTTCACGTACGAAGTTCAGGCGTTATATATATTTCAAAAAGACTAATGAAAGATACCATGATTGTTGTCACCTCTAACTTCACTGGATAATTCTTATGCTTCCGATGATATAATCGTGCTACAGATTTGGTAGTACCGCTACGGACTACAACAGCCACAGGATGTATGACCACACACTGGACAAAATTCAGGTGAAAGCCCTGAATTACTCGACCCACACTGACACTTCCCTCTATTAGCGCAAGCATCTCTATCAGTATCGAAACTTACACAAACCCAACTATCGCTTGGCGAGTATACAAAGTCATTCATCGGGGGATGCATCCTTCGCGGCAAGACCATAGATTCTCCTCTTGTCGTGTTTGCAGTACATTGTGCGCATTTTTTGTGCTTGCATTCGTCGTTTTGGCATTCTGTCGCGCTGCCGACGTTCGTTTGTCTACAGTTGGTATTGCACTAACGTTATGTTAGGGGAAGTCAAATTGGTCTGCAGGCTGATGGGTCGAGTACGCAAGTCCATGTTGTGCCAGCCAGCCATATTGGTATCACGAGGTCTTCCGGAAACGAGATGAAAACAAAGTTGTATTGCATGTCAATTTCATACATCTGCTTTCCGCTTCAGTAGTGTTCGCACAATGGTCTTTGCATTTCCTACCTTTGATGTGATACATCATGACCGACATGAGTGCACTTGAAATTGAATATACTCATCTCTTGTACTACTAATTTATTTTTAAGTCGCCTTGACCGGTGCGGGCTCCGGGTCGTGTCAGCCACTGAATGGCGGGGTCATGCAGAGGGAATATGCAGTGTCCATCTCATTCGGCCGACGGATGCATGCTTGTGGCTTTGCAAGGCTAGTTATTTACATGAAGCTCACACAACACCCTGTGCCTTTTTTCAAATCTCAATTTGTAACGCGCATCCTCTTTTTTACTAATTTCGGTCATATTCGTTTATGAGTTCAGACAAGCGCGAAGGCGGTGCGTTAAGTGGTATCTGGGAGGACAAGTATAGCCGACAACGCCCAAAGCAAGTCTATGCCGCCGAAGACCGACGAGAGGATCGTCTAGAATTCGCCAAGGGCATCTCAATCTTCAATCATCTCCGGAACGGCGACAAAAACAATCTCATCGAAACACTTCTGGAGTTCTCTAACGATCGGCTTGATCCTCCGGGAAAGTTTCGCTTCTCAGGCTTAAGGAATTACCTTTCGAGCGCGGATATCGCGAGTTTGAAGCCCGGGGTGAGAACGAGTGAGACGAAGCCCAGTAGTATCATTCTAGATGAGCGAAGGGATCCGACGGATACTACGGCGACGACGCGGCATTGGGATTCTGATGTTTATTTGAGATATCCACCTAGTGGTACGGATATATATACCAAGGGTTTAGACCAACCTGAGCTTGTGCAGAGACTAAGCGAGAAGGTACTTGGCCTTCTCATGTTCTACTATCTCTCGTAATGAAGATGCACTTCTGACGTTTAACAGCGACTGGACAATGGTGCAGAAAGAAGGACCTTGTGAGCATCATACCACTAAGCTATAAAGGACGTTATTGATAATGTTAGGCATGTCTGTGACATGACCTCGTCCTGCGCCGTGGCAATCATAGCAACAACATCCACACGTTCCATAGCAACACTCCGAAGTTTCCTCCACAATCATTTACTCTTCCGACCACTTTTCCGAGCCTCACTAGTACCACCACTCCAACCCTCATTCTCTGCATACGCTAACCCCACAGCCAGTCCGTCATGTTCACCCTAGAATTCCACCTCCCCTACTTTGCCCTCCGGGAAGGACCTCCAACACCCGACAAACGCACCCTTGGGCAAGACAATTTCCGAGCGCATAAACTCCTACCACTAGCCCGGCCTGACGAAGATGAAGCCTACTTTTACGAGGCACAAACCTCGTTCATCTTAACTGGTATCGACGAGCGACTATATACAGCCATTTGCACCGTCGATACTTTCTTCGGAGGCGAACAATATCGCGACTCTTACCTCGATGCCAACAACCCCCTAGACGCCCCGTCCGGCGGCTCCCTCTGGCTCCAATATCCCGGCTGGAACCCACGGCAGTACTGGCTAGCAGTACAGTCGCACCGCATGTCCCAAGCGACCAAAGAATGGACGGAACTAATCAACTGTTTCGTCGAGCGACTAGAGCACTACGTGCGTTTTCTTTTTTCCCCCACTCCTCCCCCCCCCCCCCCCCAAACCAACTGGACACCAAGCAATCAAGCCGTTTGGATTAACAATGGCCCCAGGAACGCTTCTTTAAGCTCCCAGACGACCCCAAACTAACCCGCACAACCGAGCTCACCACGGCGGAATCCACCATCCGCCTGTTCAGGGACTCGCTCGCCCGCACCATTCGCGCGTGGGAGGACTTCCACGACACCAAAGGGAGCCTGTTCGAGGTCGAGAGCGTCAAGCTGTACATTTGGTGGCAGAGCTACTTGAGCGCGATCCGCGAGTCGATTTCCGAGCTGAAAGTGCTGCACGAGCTCATGGCGCAGAAACTTGAACTTTTCAAGAGCATGCGAGATGGGGTAAGTCGAGGGCGTCTGACGTGCGGGGTGAGCTGCTAATCTAAAGTTTAGCTTGTGAATGCTTCCTCATTTAGAGAAAGCGCAGAAGCTACTCGGCAAGGGAACATGATTGGCATCCTGACGAGAATGACAGTAGTAAGGAAATCCCTCCCATATCTATTAAATCCTCTTCAAGGACAACGACTTGCTAACACATATTTAATTTTCCCCCTTCAGCTCTTCCTCCCCCTCGCCTACGTAACTGTGAGCAAAGAAAGACCCAATAACCCCCCTCCCCCTTTCTGAGCTGAAACCCATGTCCAGACCTTCTTCAGCATGCCGCTGCTACCAACATCAGCTTGGCTCTGGCTCGCTTATTGGATCGCGCTGTTTGTGTCTCTACTGGGGACCTTGTACGTTGCTCGTCGGCCACAACTCCTCGAGATACTCTTTCGGACGAGATAGGCACTAGGATTCCATTGGTGCGGTATAATCGATGATTACCAACCCCCCCTCTCCAGCACGTAGAAAAAAAACCTTAACAGCTGGACGAAACGCAAAGGCCCTATGGAAAAAAAATCTAGTGTCCAGTCGGGAGGATGCCTGAGTGGGAAGAAGGGCTAGAAAGGTTTTTTCGTACAAGTGTGTGTGTGTGTGTGTGTGTGTCGATGTGCAACAAAACTAGGTGAGTTACTGTATACCCCCTACTGCAAAAATATTTTTTTTCGAAGAACAGAAGATTAATGTGAGTTGTAGTGGAAAAAGCGACTGAGGGTTGTTTGTAATGATGAGATTGGAGTGGATGAGAGGTCTCTCTATAGACGTGTCACGTCCGCCCCTCTCAGAAGTTGATCGAAATAGAATTAAAGCAGGGGAGGTAAAGATGGTTCATGTATTCCTGGCAAGAGCCACCGTACATATATATTCACAACACGGACCCTGATCAAATTGCCACGGCATCTGGATCCAATCTTGACCGTGGACCGTACGACTCTCACGCCCCAGCATGACCACTGATACTTCCTGTCCTCACTCCCTCCACAACCTGAGTAACGTCCGCATGCCTCTCGCCAACACCTCTGAAGCTCTTGCGTCCGCGAACCAGCCAGTCGACCGCGATAATAATGACCACGACTGCATATACAACACTCACGTAGTTCATGTTGCTCGCGAGAACGGGTTTCGCATAGGGGAAAGAGTACATGATTAGCGTGAAGAGGGCCCAGGCGAGGAGGACAATGTTCTGTGGTGGGTGTGTCAGATTCATCGAGGCAGAGGGGGCTTTGGCGGGATCATAACGGAAAACAAAGGGATGGGGGGCTTACGGCGAAGAGGCCGATGGGGCCAAGCCAAAAGGGGCCAGGTTTGATGTTTGAGCGGCCCTTGATGAGGAGGCAGACTACGGGAATGGCGTAGCTGATGTAGAGAAGGACGATGCAAGCTGTGATCATCCTGATATCTTCATTAGCATTCTAACCTAAGCGCAAACTGGGACAACTTACGAGTTGAAAGCTGTAAGAGATGCAAGGTAAAGGCATCCAACAATGGCCACAATGAGACAGCTGACAAAATGCGCGTTAACAGGTACATCTAGCCCTGGATGTACCTTGCTGAGCCAGCTGTGTCCTGGCAGTCCACGATCGCGGGCAAAACTCCAGCATAGGCGACTCTGCCATGTGTGGCTAGCGACTAAACATCCCAGGCCTGTGGCGATGATGAGCGCTTCCAAGAAGATGGCGCCACCCTTGTTATTCAACGCCTTGTAGAAGAGCTCAAGGATTGGGACCAATGTAGATGAAGCGACAATGTCGGAGAAATCGCCAACAATGGAGAAGAACATGGCCATACTCCAGAACCAGCTCGTCACAAAACCTATTCCAACGGTGCCCATAATGGCAATAGGAATCATGCGTTCCGGATGGTGAACCTCCTCGGCAAGATGCGTGGCGCAATCTAGGCAGGCAAAACTCCAGTTGGTGTTTACAAGACCGACGATGAATGCAATTCCTCCTTCTGCCCAGCCAGTATTGTTGATGAAGGTCGCGAAGACGAATTTGGCGTGCTGGTGAGTTGGTGCCACTGCGGGTACGGTAACCATGATGACGAAGAAAGAGATGAGGGAGGTCCAAAGAGTGATTTTGGCAACTGTTGGTAGTGTTTTGCCATAGCAATTGAAGAAGAAGCAGAATAGGTTGGCCATCTGGTATGCCACAAAGACATGCCACGTCTTGATAGTACTAAAGGTTTGTCAGCATTCGTTACAACACTTCCGCAAAGTTTCCGTGACTATGCTATAGGATGTGTAACAAGTATAGAACCATCTGACTTACAAATCAGGGTGTGCAAGCTGATAGCAGCCAACCATAGCACTTCCCATGGCAAGAGCCACACTTGCACTTGTGAAAATGCTACCCGCCCAAGCGAACCACCCAGTCAGATAACTCGCGAAATTGGCATACTTCTTCGGCGCGAGCTCATTTGCCCAGAAGTACTGCCCGCCTGCATTCGGCAAAGCACTCGCCAGCTCGCTTAATGTGATGCCGACGCAGGTGGAGACCAAGGCAATGAGGATGATGCCGTAGATGATGAGAAGGGGGCCGCCAGAATTGATTCCCGTAACCAAAGCCGCCGATATACCAAACCATGAATTTGTGAGCGAGAAACCCACGCCGAGAACGGACCAGACGCTGAAGTTCCTCTGCATGTCCTGTGTATATCCCATTTCGGCTAGTTTCATCGCGTCCTGGTCGAGATTTGAAGCTTCCCCATTCGCCATGTCGATTGATGCGACTGGTGTCGACGCCTTCTCATTATCGCTTCCAGCCATTTTGAAGTATTGGCCCTAGGTCGGAATGTTGAAGTAATCCGTTTGCACCTCACTTTCTCTGCTGCTGGAACACCCAAGCCAACCGTTTGCCTGTCAAAATAGCCAGGTTTATGTTCCGCGCTAAGAACCGTAGGTAGGACGTGTATGGTGGATACCAAATCCTGCGGTATACACGTACCGAGCGCGGGTCCTCTTGGCGTGAAGCTTGTGGGTAGAGCCAAGTATCGAAGTCGGATTTCCAACGTGGAACCTACAATCGGTAAGATTCAAGGAAATCTGACGTCGCAAGCGAAGAGTGATGTGGTATTTACATACAATGAGACGGCAAGGACGCACAATGGTGAGGGGCGATAAGGAGATAGCGAATCAGAGTGATGGTGAGGAGTAATCGGCCAAACACAAGCAAGAGCTCGCCGGATTGGCACAATTGCGGCCTGGCTCCCGTCGATGCTTGTCGAGGCGTCGGCCGAGATACCTCTTCCGAAGGAGAAGACTGCGACCGATCTTTATGATGGAGACTGTCGTCTCTAGCCCATGGACATGTATGGAGATGCCGCTTGGCCTGATGGAGAAAGTAGACGCAGAGTTTACGGTTTGCATGGCGGCGTGCGGAGATTGGATAGCATCGCGGCTATATCTTAGGAACTGTTCTTGAAGCTTGCGCGTAATTGGTATCGCTCAAATATTCCGGCATCGAGCAAGGAGATTGGCCATGCATCGTCCAGGGTCTCCAACATCGTATCTTCTAGCCCATCAAACTGCCGCTGATGGGATCGACATTATCGTGGAGCACAGGATGTGCGTCTCCGCGAAGATCCAGGTCTCGTTTCCTACTTGCCGTGGCTTGCGATGGCGGTCGGGCGTAACCCTGGAAAAAGTAAAAATGCATGTCCGTATCTGTGTTTACCAGGGCCTAGAGAGCTCATAATCATGCCGAGTAAACGCCTATCATTAACGCTCGACGTCATCCGAAGACGTCAGCTGAGTTTATTTTACGCCTATGGCTCCTAAGCCTCTTCCCGATGGCGAGGAGGGCTTGCACTCGAAACGCGCGCATGCGAGGGCGCAGGCTTGTGAGCTTGTGATCCGTTGGGGTTTCACAACACCATGTAGCCCTGGCAATTGCGTACTCTTGTGCGCGCTGTCTGACGAGACATCAGGAGAGAAATTGCAGAATCTGAGATGATCCAAGATCTACGATCCGGTCGACTTACGATCGAGTCTTCCCAAACGTGCCCGTATATCAGCCTGTGGCTTGAACCACAGGAAACTTATCGTGATCACCGTAGTCTGGTCCCAAGCCAGTCGAACCGCGCGGCAACCCAACTGCCAGATGCGGAAAAGGAATCCAGACGACCCTCCACTGCAGCCCCAACGCCCACGACCGAGCTTCTTCGACCCCATCCATTCCGTTCCTTTTCCTGCGTACGGCATCGCGCCGAGGTCAGATGTGGCGGCGGAAGGGTGACTGCACATATATATCAAGGACCCCCCCAACGGTACTCCATACGGTAGGTAGCCTGCTCAACTCGTTTGTCGTGGAACCAATGCAAGACGCTGTGCGACCCGCTTGACTGCTGCCCTTCCCCGCGGCTGTACTCTCCGGTTCGCGAGCGGCGAGTATGTGACCTAAGTCCTTGAGCTTGGGCGTGACTCCCGGTAGTGGGGATTACACTGTGCGAGTGCTTTCCAGGTACGGAGGGCGAAGCAGGTTCCATGAGTGCTGTGCACGGTTGTGGAAACGGGAGTTGGAGTGATTAACTTGCCGCAGTAGGGGATACTGTAGCTTCGAGGTAAATTGATGTTGTATCGGTGGGTTGTGGTGTCACGGGTGAAGGAGAATCGAGTCTCATTGCTCGGTCTTTCGTGCCTTCCTGCCCGGTTGAGTCTCCCGGGCAGGCACAGAGCTAATGGTAGAGGACTAAAATCTGGGCCATGAAGCCTCGCATTCTGGAAGAGCTGCCAGGCTCTTTGGGACGTGACATTGATGCGTCCGCAGTTTGTTGAGTACGGGCGGACCGATTGGAGCGGTTGGGCGCCTTCCTGTTCCTCTCACCACCACGCTGTGTGGCCCCGGGAAATAAATGATGCCATCACAATGCAATAGACTCCATGGGTAAGCCCATCGGACCGATCCGGTCATGGATCATCTCGATTGTGCTTGTGTAAGAGGAGCAAGCTGTAGTCCACCCGATTTGGTCATATGTGGCCAAAAGAGGTAATTTGCTGGGACTCGGTCGGGAGCTCTGGGAATGGTGACTGGAGTCTTCCTATACCCAACGCCCCGGCGCTTTCACGAGTGCACGCGCTAGTTTTATGAATTATTGTATTGTACGGCCAATGCTTCAGAGGGGAATTTTCGAAAATACATGATACTTCGTGAACAAAACTCGGGAGGGAGATATCGATGTCGGGGTAGATGAGCAAGAGACATGGAAATGTTCAATAAAAAGGAAGGAAAACACCACGCTGAGTCCGCGTAAAGACGTACAGCCGTCACCCTGATCCCCGAACCTGCCGCCTGAGCTCCCAACATTGCCCTCATATCGTCTCATACCTCCGTCCCGTTCCCGCACATGTAGACCGTAGCGGACAATGGATGAACACGTCATCTGCAGAACCGCGCCTATTAATTTTGCCATTAGGAGGGGGTATCCATATCCGGGAGATGCGCCGCCCCAGAGCTGTCTGCTGCAAACCATGACAGACGCATTGTGTATTACATTTAGCTGAGCTTCTGATCCTGCGGATAGTGCTGCGCAGGGTGGCGAGGCATGCCGCCTTGCGGCATTCCCGGATACTGGTTCGAAGGCTGTTGCTGGAGGTACTGCTGGTAGTGGAGAGCAGCCTCGGGAGTCATGTAAGCTTGCGGCAAGGCAGTGTTGCCAGGCATTCCGCGCGGCTGGCCGGCGGACACCTGGGCGTGGTTGTCCTCGGGTGAATCGGCGGGGTTGTCACCGTCGATGCCGTTGGCATTGTCAGTCGAGGGCTCAGGCGCGTTCAAGCAGGCCTGCGACGGTCAGTCAATCCGTTTTGGGAGAATGCAGAATCGCGATGCACGCACCTGAATGAGGTTCTTACCCTCGGGCTTGGTGACCAAGGGTTGCAGCTTTGGCGTGGTGAAGGTGTAGACAAGACCCGTCTCGGACACGACGAGCAGCAGGACCTGGGTGCCGGTCAAGACGGATAATTCGTAGGCCTGGAGATCAAACGAGTTAGCGAGGAAGACAGCGGGCGTGTTGTTTCTCATGCGACTCGGGTAAAGCGAGAGGTGGGCGATTAAGACTGGGATGGCGCGACGCGCGCAGCAAACATCGACGACGTACCTTCTTCATGATGCCGGCCTTGCGCTTGGAGAAGGTGATGTGGCGACGCGACTTGTCCTGGATGAACTTGATCTCGATCTTCCTACGCTCGCGGCCAGGCTTGTCATCGTCGTCGTCGTCGTCGTCGGCGGCCGGGCGCGGACGCTTGGTGCCGCGGTTGGCATCGCCAGCGACGAGGGCGCCGTTGTTGCCGTCGTCGTGGACCGAGGGCGACGCGTTCTGGTCGTGCTCTGTGATTTCTGAGGCCATGGTGGTGGTGGCAGTTGAGATTGGTTACTCGATGTTTGGGCTGCGGGTGCCCTAACTGCTTGCGTCGTGTGGGGAAAACTCTCTGGCAGCAAGGCTTGGTGAGTGGGTGGGCAGGCTCGTTACAGGCGAGAGCTGCGCGGTGTGAGTGTCGGGTTAGGCCAAAACGAATCGGGGTGGATGAAAGAGGAAAAGCAGGCGCGCTTGGAATGAAAAGAGACAAGTTATTCGGTCGGGGGCTGCGCTGCCTGGGCCCTTTGTGGTGTGGGCGGGCGGACAAGGAATGCAAGGAAAGGGCAGGCCGGCCAGCGGGCGCTCGGTCGCACAGCGCCGCGGCAGCAGCGAGCGCTAATAATACTCGGAGCAGGGAGCGGCCGGGGAGCGACAGCAGCGGCGGTATGCCGGTATGCCGTGTGCAGGAGGTAGCGTTGTAGCGTGTGTGGGTGTGTGGAGTGCCGTGCGCCGTGTGCTGGGTGCTGGGTGCCGTGTACGGACGGTGGACTAGGAAACAGAAGGGGTACGTACCTGGCGGGGAGTGCTGCGTGCTTTGGGCGACGCCGTTGCAGTGCAGAGGAGCGCGGTGATGGGCCGACGCGTCTATTATGAGCAGGCGGGCCTCGAAGGGGAAGCGATGGGCCTGCCGGACGGGCGAGTGGTGCAGCAGGAGGTGAGGTGCCCCAGATGTCTCAGAAGAGGAAAGCGATGGAAAGATTGGGGAAAGTGAAACGGGCAGGCCGGGCAGATATTTTGCAGCTCAGATGGTCGACGACAGGACGGCCGGCCGTGGGTGCAGCGCTGGGGGCGGCGTGACGGTTGGCTGCGCGCTGGGGGACGTGAGCGCACACCCTGGCTTCATGAATCGCTGATCCACCCGCTGCCGCTGCCGTCCACACGCCCGACGCCGTCTGCGCTGTGTCCTGCTTCGCCCGACCGTCTCCCTCTGCGTGTTGTGCCCCCGCGGCCGTTCTGTCGCCCTCCAGACCTCGACATTCACTCTGTCCTGGGCGCGCCTGCCCCGTTCCTGATGTCGCTCTCAAAGCGGGCAAGCACGCCCGCCCAAAACACAGCAACGCTAACCCATCTTGGCGCGGCCAAAGCTTCGCACAGTCCTGCCGCTGATTGGCCGCGGGCCCACTTTTGAGAGGCCGGTATTGCATGGTGCGGCTAGTGCTGAGCGCTCGTGTGTGCTGAGTGAGCTGCGCCGGGGCAGGTGCTCGCCCTTACCGCCTGCCATCTCCGGCATCGCCTCGGTCGACGCTGCAGGCGCCACCAACCCTCACCGCAACACCAGCCGACGCATGGCGCTCAACACCACGGCCCCGTCCATGGCTGCCCTCACGATCCGCAGATGCGCCCGCTGCGACGGCCGGCCTTCTGCTGCATTTGCGCTGCGCGGAGCCCGCACGCAGCGTCTGGCAACGTCGTCGTGCTTCGCGGACAGTCGCAGCATAGAAACATGGAACCACATGGGCGTCCGGCACGCTGATTCGTCGCCGTACCCGCTGCTACACCACTGAAACCGGCAACGCCTCGCCTCGCCCAACTGCGACGCGCCCTCTCAGAGCCTCTTAATGCTCGAGGCTCCTCGTGCGCTGGCCCCATGCACTCTCGCTCTTTTGCAGTTCTCTCCCTTTTCTTCATCGCTTCGCTTCTCTGTATCTAATATTCGTCTTCGGCATTAATCGTCGTCTGCGAGAGTACGCCGGACGGCTCTGCACCGACTTCCATTCTTTCCCTCAAGCCTGCTAGGCTTTGCTTGCGTTCTGCCAGTGGCCTCACCTCTGACTGACTGACCACGGTAACCTCCCAGGACGGAGCAACACCATCATCATGCCGAGCAAACTCATGATCATCTTTGTCGGCACCGACCTCCTGTTCGCAGGTTGCGGAGGACTGCTTGTGGGCTTCGCCTTGACCTCTGAGCAGCGGCTGCGGCAGAGCCCGACTACCTCCAATGTCGCTGAAAATCTCCTGCTCGGCCAATGTCCCTTGACAGGTACGGTGATCCCGCAATCCAGAGACGAGACGGACAGCAAGAGTGGGCGTATCAATATTATGGCGTGGCGGTGGCGGCCATGGTATCACTTGAATGGCAAACACTGACATTTCTGCAGCCGCCATGGTAAATGCAATCTTCATCTTCGTCACTTTCCTCCTTTCCCTTCCTGCGCTTTTCCTACCCACCAACCGTGGATGGCTCCGCGCGCAGGGCTGGCTCGTTGTCGTTTGCGCCGCCTTTACGCTGGGTCTTGGTCTGGCTGTGTGGGTTGAGACGCTGCAAACTCGCGCAAACCTGAGCAACGTTTGGGCCAAGGAAACACCTCTCATCCAAAGTCTGCTGCAGCAAAGGGTATGTTCTTCCTCATCTGGAATCTGCACTGGAATGGATACGAGCGATGCACGTGCTAAGGCTCACGCGGCATCCTCGATCCCGAACAGATTCAGAGCGGTACTATCCCAAAGACGGTGCTGACATGACCTAGTTTAATTGCTGCGGATACTTTAACTCGACCGCACCTCCCTTTGTTCAGGATGGCACCTGTCTGAACTCGTTGGTTGCTGCGCAAAAGGGCGGATGCATTGGAGCATTCTCGTCGTTCTCCAACAGGTACCTCGATTTGATCTTCACCGCGGCCTTTGGTGTTGTCGGTATTGACGTCCTCCTCGTACTTTGCGTCGCCATGGTTCTCAAGTACAGGCAAGAGCAGGAGCGATACAGGCACATCGACGAGAAGAACGGGCTGGGTGGATTGTAAATGCGTGATGAGATGACGATGGAGTAGAGTAGAGAAGCTTCGTTTGGTGTGGGTTTTGGAAGAGGTGGATAGAACGGTCAATGTATTATGCTATCTGAACGCCCTCTTTCTTTCCTACACGATTCGATTCCTGGTGACGCAGTGGTAATGGCACGAAGTCAGCGGTGCTGACGGACAGTCGAACGTTTAACCTTCTTTCTGTAACTATCTGACGATTTGGCATAAGCGCTCTTTCTCATAGACGAATTCAAGCTCGATGACTGGACAAGCAAATGGACTGCAAACACCAACTTTTAATTCCCAAGCATTAACAAACAATTGACCTCTGGCAGCGTCGGCACATAAACCATCCTGCCGTACAATACGGAGTACTTCACAGTACTTCTCCGTGCCCCGCCCCCAAAAACACCCCTCTAATTCCAGCAACCCGATACCGGCAAGCCACCAGCGCCCGCACCGGTACACCTCGAGCGCCAGCCTCACCCCAAAATGCCCCGACTCATTCTCCCCCCAAGCGCACCCTAGTCGACCTTTAACCGTCGCACTAGCAGAGAGATAACGCTAGTACGTTAACACCCACAAGAGGACCCACAAGACACACAAGACACCTGCATGAGCGCTCGCTCGGTACGTAGACCCTCCGCTATCTCCGGCGACCTATGGTACGTACATACGGGTCGGGCAAGCGTACCCGCACACTTCACCCTTCGGACTCGGACGGGCCCATCTTGTAGCGAGTCCTCGAGCCAGCAGGCTAGCCAGCCAGCCAGCGAGCAGCCGCAGCGCGTCTCACGTGGCCGCTTTGCATTACAGAGTACGTACATACATGGTACTCTTCTCCCCCGCCCCCAGCGCACCGCGCACCCCAGCAACCATGCTGCCATGTTGCGGCGACGGCGCTAGCTAGCTAGCTGCAACCCGCGCAGCGTGGCACTCTCGAGGGTTTTTGGTTTTTTGCCAATTCCCGAGCTGCGCCGCGCCGGTCGCTGCAGGCAGGCAGGGCAGGCACGTAGCGGGCTGGTCGGGCTGGGTCTGGGCTGGCTCACTTGTTTGATTCCCGATGCATGCATGCGGGTTGTTGCAAGGTGCAAGGAGGCAATGTTGCGAGGAGGAGCAAGGAACGGAAGAGCAGGGTGCATGTTCGCGGAAGAAGAAGGAGGAGGTTGGTGAGTGGCTGGAATGTTTGCGACGAGAAGATCCCGGCTGCGGCGGAGTATTAGCACATAGCACATAGCTAGGCAGGGTACGCCAAGGGGGAATTGAACTGTAATGTTTTTTTTGTTTTCTTCTTTGTTGGGGGGAGATTTTTTGTGTGTGGTACATGAACTACCATGTATGTATGCACGTAGATGGAGAGCTACGTTATCGTCTTCAAATGGCATGCATGTAAGTATCCCCACGATGCTATGCAGTGTACCGTTTCAGTGGCGAAACTCGCGCCCTTCCCGATAGAACATTGTCTGTCCTACATATTACATAGTACGCACGCAATACGAGAACGCTGGCCAGTGCGACATGAACCCAACTCCATCTCATCTCTTTGTCATCCCTCCATCCATTCGCTCAATCTCCATCCCATTAAACCCTCGCTCCATGATTCGTCCGTCCGACCTCGCCGGAACTAGATTAGTCTAATTTCGCTTTGTTTTTTGCAATAACGCGCGCCTGGGGAAATAATAAAAAAAGTTAGAGCCCAGCGGGAAACGGGTGTCCCTGAAGATCCCCCTGGATAACACTGCCTGTCCATGGCCCACGGCCCACGGGCCTCGTTTAGCCCGGGCTCCCAAGCGAGATTTCGCCTTTGACGGGCCTGACAGGTCTGGGCAATCTTCTTTTGTTCTGGGAGGCGGGTTGGTCGTGGGCCCTAGATGGCGCCGGAAGTGGTCTGGTGTCTTGAGGGTGTTGGGTCTTGGGGGTTCCGGGGTTTCGGGTTGCGCGTTGTTGTGTGGTTTGGGTTTTGGGTTGCTCGGATGTCGGATGCGTTGGAAACGCGTTTGAAGGGCACGTGTTTTGAGTGAGGGTTGGGTGGGTTTGGTTAGGTGTGAAGATTTGAAAGTGGTGCTGGTATCGTGGTGCTGCACATGCTATAGATGTTTGTAGTTTGCTAAGAATCAATTGAGCTACTACCTCAAATCTCGTTCCTATTGGGCATGCAACTACTGGCATCCTCATACTTCGTCATCAGAAACATCACTCGTGTCTCTATCTACAGCGGATGCCGCTGGTGTGCCTCTACCCTTTTCTAGCCACTTGCTCAATAACCCCCGTTGCTGCTCATAATCTTCTCCAAACATCGACTGCAGCTTCTTCCCACCTATTCTAACCGCATGATCAAGACGGTGATATAGCTCCTCGACGCGAGTCTTCGCCTCCAACCTCGCCTCATTGATTAGAGATCCTGACTCGACGATTGAGCGGTCAAGGGACTCGACACGCCAAGCGAGCGCATCGAGCTCTTTGTTGAATGCCTTCTCTTCGGAAGAAAGTGGCACTGATGCAGGACCTTTCGGTCCCTCTGCAGAAGGTGGTGGGCTGATCAGAGGCTGATAGGGTACTGTTGATAGTCCTGGACCAATGGCGACATCTAGCATTGTCACCCGGGCTGCGAGGGACGTGTAGTCTGTTTCTTTCCTGTGTACGGAATCGATCAAACTGTCGAGGTATGTATGAACAAGCTTCGTGACTTCTAGACTATCGAGAGGCGCGTCGACTGGAGTGGGGTGAAGAAGGAAGGAAAGGGCTAGGTGGCGCTGGAAGTACGCCGTAAGAGGGCAATTCGCAGGAAGAAAGGAGACAAGCTTTTGTTGCAACACGGGATGTTCAATGTGTGTGAGAAGTAAGGAGTGGACGTCCTTTAGCTGTGACTACATTAGATATGCTACTGCCCAAGCTGCGATACAGGACTTACTATCGAGCCAAGCTTCTTGTTGTCTGATGTGTTGCACAAGAGAGCTTCAATAGCCCCTTGCACATCGTGGAGGATATCAATGTTAGAATTGACACTATGATCCATGCAAACATGGAAAAGAAGATATAAGGAATGGGCGATTGCATCCTTACTCAACCTATTGTATTAGGTTAGCTGTGAACGCCGATGACTTTGATGAGCGCACCGAGATGAAGCCGTCTGTAAAAGCCGACAAACGTATCTCAACGAAGACGGTAGATTTCGAGTGGGAGCTATTGCCATGAGCATTCAAGCTAGATTAAAAACTAAAGTGACATACCTGGATGAGCTTCAACATAAACAGGGGTCTGGTTTTGTGGTCTCACTGCTTGCCGGTCCGCGCCTAACTCGTGAAAGATTAAGTCCAATCGAGCTTTGTCAAGAAGGGCGTGGAGATGATCGTGGGACTATGTTGTCAGAGACTCTAAGAAGCGTGATGCAAGATATGTGACTTACACTGAGTAGATGTATGTATTTTTCGCTGAGCAGGTCGCTCCGACCAATACACACTAGATAAATTAGTGGAAGCTGAGTAGAACGTAGTGGCCAATATACCTTGGTCTATCATCCAACAAGAAAGCTCTTCCGGAAGCTCTTGATAGCGGAAGACACGCTCTGCGAATCCAGATACAAACGCTTGATCCCGCTTCTGTTGATCTGCAACTCGTCAGTATCGAAAGTCGAGTTATGAAGATATTGACAATTAGCGCACCTAGAAAACTTGACGTCCAGGTATGTTTCGGGAGATGCTCCGCTGGGAATGGTCGGTCTTTGACAGAATTCAGATCTCGCTTCTCACCAAATAGATAAAAGACAGTTTCCGTACGGAGTGCATTGGTCCGCTGCATGGCAAGATACAAACGCTTAGATTTTTCAGGGTCATCATCGTCGTGCACTGCATTTTCCAATGTCTCTTGGCTGAAGTTGAAACCTTCGTCTGACGAATCATCTTCCATGGGTTCATCTAAGCCGGCCTTCGCCTCTGCTATCTCACGCTCTATCTCGGCATTCTTCTGGGCTTTTTGCACGAAGAGTCTGAATGCTTGTTCGCGCAGCTGATTGTCCTTGTCTTCATCTTTGGATCTTGTGGAGGCTGCCCGCGTTGGCGGTTTTGATTCCCTTGTTGACTCGCCCCAGTCGAGCTCCGGCAGTGAATCTGTGTCGGAGTCTGAGTTCAGCACAACCTGCTCACCGTTGGAGAGGAACCTCTTGCTGTCACCAAATGAGTCCCCGGTTGAGGTTGATATGTTTGGTGGTATGTTCTTAGCCGCCTTGTCTCTGGGGGTATCGCTGATAGTGGAGGAGGACGATGGAGAGGGAGATGGCGTCGGCTTTCGTACGGCAGTGCGGGTTGATCGGGTTGATGGGGTGGATTGCACCTTTGCCCGTATGTTGGGGGTGTTGTTTTCCGGTACTGTAATGGGATTGCGGTGAGTTTGGGGTCCCCGCTAAAGAAGAGTGGATGTTGGAAGATGCGGCGTACCTGTTTGCTTGGGTGGGGAAGCTGGTCTTGTCTGCGACGGGGTCGAAACTGGCTGAAAGAAGTGCTTGATGCTTCGCTTCTGCGGCGGCATTGCTTCCAAGCTGTGTACAACCGCCAACAGACGTCAAAGTGGTGGTGATGCTTGGCGCGTAGCATGAATAGCGCTCCCGCATCGGATACGGAGCGGCACAGCTGTGACGCGAAACACGTCACTCACGTGAATAGCCTTGGCCACAGCATTGTCCCATTGCAGGCTTCCGGCCTGGATGTCTTTGCTTGCGACAGCGTTGCTGAGCACATCACTCTCGAGCACTGCCCTTTGGCGTGTCGTCTTGGCCGCGCAATTGCTGTCGCAGGCGCATGGCGTGTGTCCACGATGCACGCCGGAGGGTTTTTGGAGCAATGTTTCGACGTTTCGCATGACAATCACCATGCTGCATCCCTGCCCGGCGGGATGCCATTCATGCGAGATGCACGGCCTCCCTGCGAGGCCCGACCGGACTTTAGATCCAAGAGCCTTGGGGCCACTATTTGGATTGATTGCTGGATGCCGTGGCTGTTGCAATCATGGACACGCTGAAACTGCGAGCGCCAAAGCGTGGGCCGGCGCTCACGATGAATTCTCTCCGAAGAAGCTCGTTCACGCCCTAAGGCAGCAACCCTAGGACTCCATCTGGCGTCCATGTTGACGTTGGCCGAGATGCTGCTGTGTGGCGCCGTTGCTGTGCCACGGCGACTATGTAGGGCAGACTCGTTGGATCGGCAGCAGAGGGCATCCCCATTTGCTTAGTAGAGGATCTGGGGCTGCGGCGAGGACACATTTATAGATACAGTGCTCAGTGCTATGGACGCCCGCCATGTAGCACGGTCTGGTGGCTGCTGTTACGGACGAACTGCGCCCGTCCCGTCTGACCATCTTACTGGCAACCAGTGTCTTCGGTGTCCTCGGTGTGCGCCTCGGGGTATTCGCAGACGGCGCGCTCTGTCATGAATGCGGTATAGCCGCATCTGGCATCGCAGCGGCTCTGCCCATGGCCCATGGTCCGCAACCAGAACTCCCACAGCCGCTCCTGTACAGCATACAGTACGCAGTACCTACAAGTAGACGGCCACACAACGCTTGCCCTCGATCCTGCAGCGCCGCGGAAGATCCGGCGTGGTGAGCGACGCTAATTTCCGCCCAGCTGTTCTGTCCAAAAGGGAAGCCCTGCTAACGGCGCCGCCCCGGCCGCCGAACCCTCGCTGCACCCGTGCTCGGTCAGCAACAGCGCAGCTCTCGCTCATCTAAGAAGAAAACCAGTCCTCCGGCGATTCCGCCACGCCTCTCCAAGTGTCCATGAGCCATCGCTCTCCTCAGTCCCCTCCATCGCACGCGTCGACGGTCCACCGCTCGCTTCCGTCCATGCTGTCGTAAACGACGCCCTCGCTCGCGTTCCACCCTGATAATATCCGCTCTAGCCGGGACTCCCACCCCCCGTGCAGCCTCATCCCCCTTCGAAACTCTTGCGACCTCACTACCGGTTCTTGCAAGTATCGTCATTTCCACGTCGTTCCTGCCAATCCGGGACGAATTGGCACCTACACCTAGAGGCCTTCCCGGCTGAGGCCGGACAGCAGCGAGCCCCCAAGCAACCCCCTCGAGGCTCTACTTGCCGCGAGCCTGCGCAACAATGGGTCCACAAGCGGGAGAGGACAACCTCACCCGCGAGGTCACGAACCCCGTCAAGCGTATACGATGGGCAACGCACCGCGCAACGGGGGCAAAGGCTGAGAACAAGCGCCAGTCGCTGAAGGACCGGTTGCACCGGCGCATGGGATCCAACAGCGAGAAAAAGAGGGATAGTCTAGGAAAAGAGGCTGGTCCCCTGGAAAATGGCGACATTACAAGTTCAGAGGCGGGCAGTGATGAAAACGAAGCGGGGCGTACCGTCTACTTCAACATAACGCTTCCCAACCACGAGCGCGACGACGAAGGGCATCCCAAAGCCCACTACGCCCGGAACAAGATAAGAACGGCCAAATACACCGCTTTAAGCTTTATACCGAAGAACTTGTGGTTCCAGTTTCACAATGTCGCGAATATGTACTTTTTGTTCATCATCATCCTAGGCGTACGTATATCTCCAAATGCATCCATCATTAATGTGCTAATACTTGGGCTGTAGATTTTCCCCATTTTTGGTGCCTCGAACCCCGCGCTCAACGCCGCACCTCTCATTGTCATTCTCGCGGTAACTGCAATCAAGGATGCAGTCGAGGATTGGCGAAGGACGGTTCTCGACAATGAACTCAATAACGCCCCCGTCCACCGACTGGTGGACTTCAACAACGTCAACACCGCCGAAGACTCTATATCCTTATGGCGACGATTTAAGAAGGCTAACACTCGAGCTATTATGTGGATCTACAACCTATCGAAGAATAGGAAGTCAGAGAAAGGCAAGGGAGGTTCTGACAGAGATGGAACAAGACCTTCGATCGACACAAGAAGAGCGTCGGTTGTGACCCATCGGTCGTCTTACTTTTCAGCCGAACAGGAGCAGGATGGCATCCAAATGACCCCCGTCCCATCGCCCCTGCCCGGTCAATCTCCGCGTCAGTCGCCACTTCCTACGGATGCTGTCAATATCGCAGGACAGACACATGTCAAAGAAGGCGATACAGCTCGAAAACCAGCACAAAATCATCCTGGCAAGTTTTGGGGCAGCGTGATGGACCCTTTCAAGACCATCCCGGATAAAGCTCGGTTCAAGAAAGATGCATGGAAGAGTGTACAGGTGGGCGATTTTGTCCGCTTGTATAATGACGAAGAGATTCCGGCCGACGTCGTCGTGTTATCTACCTCGTCGGAAGACGGTGCCTGCTACGTTGAGACTAAGAACCTTGACGGCGAGACTAATTTGAAAGTCCGCAATGCCTTGCAATGCACACGCGAAGTGAAGCATGCGCGGCATTGCGAGCGAGCCGAGTTCTGGATCGAGAGTGAAGCGCCGCACTCCAACCTTTACTCGTACAGCGCTGTACTACGCTGGATGCAGCACGACGCCAAGGACCCCAACGCCTCGCCTTACCAAATGGCCGAACCTATCTCTATCAACAATCTTTTGCTTCGTGGATGTCAATTGCGAAATACCGAGTGGGTCCTTGGAGTCGTTGTTTTTACGGGAGAGGAAACTAAGATCATGTTGAACTCTGGAATTACCCCGAGCAAACGCGCGAAAATCAGCAAAGATCTCAACTGGAACGTCATTTACAACTTCGTCGTCCTATTCTTCATGTGCCTTGTCTCCGGAATCGTCCTAGGAGTTTTTTGGAGCAAAGACGATACTTCACACTCACTCTTTGAATTTGGATCGTACGGTAATGGGAACGCGGCAACCGACGGTGTCATTGCCTTCTGGGCTGCAGTCATTCTGTTTCAGAACTTGGTGCCTGTTTCCCTCTACATCACTTTGGAAATCATCCGGACCCTGCAAGCCGTCTTCATCTACAGCGACGTCCAAATGTACTATGAAGCCATCGACTACCCATGTACGCCAAAGTCTTGGAACATTTCTGACGATGTTGGGCAAATCGAATACATCTTCTCGGACAAGACGGGCACCTTAACGCAAAACGTCATGGAATTCAAAAAGTGCACAATAAATGGAGTACCATATGGAGAAGCATACACCGAAGCGCAAGCTGGCATGCAACGAAGACAGGGTGTCGACACCGAAGTCGAGGGTGCTCGCGCTCGCGAACAAATTGAGCGCGATCGTCTTAGAATGATTGAGGGTATCCGAAAGCAGTACGACAACCCATATCTATGGGATGATGAACTCACCTTTGTTGCACCTGACTTTATCGAAGACCTGGGTGGAGATTCCGGTCATGAGCAGAAGACGGCCAACGAAATGTTTATGCTTGCCCTGGCCTTATGTCACACGGTTGTGACTGAACGAACTCCCGGCGACCCGCCCAGGATAGAATTCAAAGCACAATCCCCTGACGAAGCAGCACTGGTTGCCACAGCACGCGATTGCGGCTTCACTTTTGTGGGTCGCGAAAACGACCGCCTTATCATCAACGTTCTCGGCGAAGAACGTAAATATACCGTTCTGAACACGCTTGAATTCAACTCCACGCGAAAACGAATGAGTGCCATCATTCGCATGCCGAATGGTAAAATCGTCCTGTTCTGCAAAGGAGCTGACAGCATGATCTATTCGCGATTAATCCCTGGGGAGCAGCGTGAACTTCGTACGACTACCGGTGAACACCTCGAGATGTTTGCTAGAGAAGGTCTTCGAACCCTTTGCATCGCTCAAAAGGAGCTCTCCGAAGAAGAGTACCGGCTATGGAACGTGGACTATGATGTTGCCGCCAACGCTGTCACAGGTCGCGAAGAGAAGTTGGAAGAAGTTTCTGATCGCATTGAGAACCACCTCTGGCTCCTCGGCGGAACCGCCATTGAAGATAAATTGCAGGATGGTGTTCCAGAATCCATATCGCTACTTGGTAGAGCGGGCATCAAACTCTGGGTTCTTACTGGAGACAAGGTGGAAACCGCCATCAACATTGCTTTCTCCTGCAATCTGCTGGATAACGACATGGATTTGCTCATTCTGAAAGCAGAGGAAGAGAACGTAGCTGCCGCCGAAGCCATGTTGGATGAAAAGCTTGCCATTTTCGGTATGACAGGTTCCCAAGCAGAGTTGGATGCTGCGCAGGATGACCACGAGCCGCCTCCCCCCACTCATGCCATCGTCATCGACGGAGATAGCTTGAAACTTGTCCTAGACGATGCTATCAAGCGGAAGTTCCTTCTACTCTGTAAACGGTGCCGATCGGTCCTTTGCTGCCGTGTCAGCCCAAGCCAGAAGGCAGCAGTTGTGAACATGGTTAAGACTGGACTAGACTGCCTCACACTCTCGATTGGAGATGGTGCTAACGATGTTGCCATGATCCAGGAAGCCCATGTTGGCGTTGGTATTGCTGGTGTCGAGGGTCGCGCTGCTGTCATGTCTGCAGACTATGCGATTGGTCAATTCCGCTTTCTCACCCGTCTTGTCCTCGTCCATGGCCGATGGTCTTATCGAAGGCTGGCAGAGTCTATTGCCAACTTCTTCTACAAGGTAAGTAGCAAACACTCATCTTACACCACAGATCTAACATATCGTGTAGAACATCGTGTGGACGTTTGGTCTCTTCTGGTACCAAATTTACACCAACTTCGACAGCCAGTACATCTTTGATTATAGTTATATCGTCTGGTTCAACTTGGCTTTTACCTCCCTTCCCGTCATTCTGATGGGTGTCTTGGATCAGGATGTAGACGACAGGGTCTCGCTGGCCGTCCCGCAGCTGTACACGAGAGGCATAGAGCGGAAAGAATGGAGTCAGCTCAAGTTCTGGTAAGTAGCCGAAATGTCAACATCGACATAGTTACTAATCAGTCTTAGGATGTACGTGGTTGATGGTGTCTATCAGTCAGCTATCGCTTTCTACTTTGTCTACTCTTGTTACGCCCCTGCTACCTTCGTTACCGAAAATGGACTCGACCTTGCCGAGTTGAAGCGCATGGGCATCTTCGTTGCTACCATTGCTGTCTGCGCTGCCAACTGTTACGTGCTCTTCAATACCTATCGATGGGACTGGTTGATCGTCGTAGTCGTCGTCATCAGCACGATGTTCATCTGGTTCTGGACTGGAGTATACACGTCATTCTCCTCCAGCGCTCAGTTCTACAAAGGTGGCGCCGAGGTCTATGGGACACTGACATTCTGGGCTGTCCTCCTCCTGGCGCTTGTTGCTTGTCTGGCTCCGAGATTCACTGTCAAGTCTATTCAGAAGATGTACTTTCCCCTGGATGTGGACATCATTCGGGAACAAGTCAAGCAAGGCAAATTTGACTACCTCGAAAACACCGACTCATATATTCCTCCGCCCCCCGAGAAAGTCGCCATGTCGAAGGTTTCATCCGATGCATCGAAGTACAAGGCAGCCAACGCGCAGGATGGCGACGACGACGTCCGCCCCATCTACCCACCCTCGGTTGCTCCAACGGCTAACACCCACAACCAAAGAAGTCAGAACGGTAGCAACAGCACTGACTATACCTTCCGCCGATCAATGGAAGGTATACCTCCGCAAGCACCCCCTCGCATGTCCTTGGATCGTCCCCGCCCATCTTTTGATCGTGCAAGAATGTCGATGGACAGGGTTAGACCGAGTTTTGAAGCCAGCAATGACTTCACATCAGCGGCTATGCTGACTCGAATGGAGTCTGCTCACAGCCGAAATAGCATGGGTGCACAGCCGCAGACCGAAGGCGGCGGCTACACAATGAGTCGTCTGCGGAACGTCTTCCGGAGGCCGACCGTCACACGAGAGGAAGCACCAGACCTCAGTCACCACCAATCACCGCCACCTGTTCCTCCCATCTCACAGCAAGACGCGGAAACCGATAACCTGTCACGAAGTCCGCCGCAGTAAATCATCAAAGCGATACCCATAACGACATGGAAATATAATACTTTACCCATTCTCTTGATCACGAACTGTACATATTATGCCTACGGGAGCGACTGCGGATTTGATTGTCCATGCACAAAATCATCTCTTAGTTTTTGTCTATCGATAGTATTACACACACCATGGGTTGGCGTTTCATAGATCATCGCAGGCTTTTTGTCGGATAGCTTTTGGCATCACCGTTTTGTTTTGGATTTTGGCTAGTCTCTCCCCCATTTCCCACGCAGCGTCAACCGACGCGAGCAAGCGGGCGCACGGCGTTTTTCCTTGATCGCCCCGCTTGCTGTTACATTACACCTCTTCCTTCACTTTGTGCATCATCTCTTTCTGTACTTGCCGGCTTAGATGTTGAAGGATTACTAGGGAGTTCGAGCCGCAGTTCTCTTCTACTAAGCTGGAAGGTGAAGACCACCAGCAATTGATGGTATTTTGTCCATGTAGATATGTAATGATGACCTGTCCCTTAGTGGCTGGTTTGCAAATGAGCGTTGGCTATTATCCACATCAACTCGTTGAAACGTGACTATGAAGGCTCGTGATATTCTGCTCTTGCGCCTTGACTAGCCCAGGCTGCAGCGCAGTTCGGATGAAGCGAGCTGTGAAGTGAAGTGAATTGTGACATGTGAAACCCCCCAAACGCTTTTATTGTGCATATATATCACAAACTTTCTATTATTTTCATAATTCAAATAACACACCCATGGGAGGGCCAGTGGTCTAGTAGCGATTCTGTAGATACCTAGCCATGACGCATGGTAAAGATGGCTCCAGATATTGCGAACGGGCTGTCAAGATTGCATAACATAGTAAAGTAATCGCCACTAGGAAGCCTGAAAGTCTGAATCTCTGCCCCATATCTCAGATATGATAGCACCGGATCGAGTAGGGTTGGGACAGCAGAGGTGTGGGGTTCGACCCCCGTGCGAACCTTTTTGCCTTTTTTTTTATTTTGGAGCTGGGCAATGTTTACATTTGAGTGATAGGAAAGGCAGGTAACTCAGTGCATCGTGAGGCTGAGGAGCCCATTAAAGGTCTTGGCGGGCAACGCGTGATTGGCGGGGCACTAGCCACTTTCCGCGCCGCGTCGCGTCGGCGCTGTCTCTCAAAGGGAGCGGTGCTCGACGCAACTGTCCACTCACTTTTACCTCACTTGCAGACAACGTACCTTGGCCTCACCACGGGCCCTCACCTTCAAACTTTTTGGCCGGAGAGTTTGCGCCTACACCGCCACTCACTCCTTAGGCTTCCGGCAGGGCTAGCAGCGTCAGCTTGGTTCATAGGGTGCGGTAGTAGATAGACAAACTCGCACAAACCTAAGTGATTAAACCATCTGCTATACCTGGGCCAATCTTGCTGCGGGCGATGTCCGCAGGCTGTTGAGAGTGCGGGAGGAGTGCCCGCAATCTGCGCAGAAGGGCCGGTGCTGGTAGTACACGATGGCGGAAATCGTTGAACGCATCAAGTAAGTTGGGACATGGGTGGATGCACTCTTGGAGATTGGACTTTTCTGACCGACCGTCTTTCCTTCCAGCCATCTCAAAAGCCTCCCCGAGGAGCTGCACCTGTTCTGCCCGCGCGACGGTGTCGAAGACGGCTCCGTATATTTCGACGAAGACGTAGCGAACCTCGAGCCGGATAATGACCCCACGGCGGCGGAGGAGCGCAGGAAAAAGATACAGGGTGCTGAAGAGCGGAAATGGATCGCGCTCGAGGCCCTTCAGATCCTGGCCTACGACGGTGATGAGGCCGCGCCACACAAGGAATGGCTGGTAGCACGATTAGACGCCCTCATGACATCCTGCGATGTCTGCGTCCGTGTCTTCCACCAGGCCAGGCCTGAATGGAGGGATCGTCTGGTGGAGTATGTTGGATACTTCTCATGATGTCAATTGTGCTGACATTGATAGGCAATTCGATGAAGACATGGTGTTCGACTTTCTGCGTATCGTCGACGACCAGTGCCTGCAACGCATCCAACGAGGATTAGACGAGGCTAATGCTGTGCTACACAACGCCGAACCGAAGCAACGGACTGTTCGAATTCTCCCCAATGAAGCGACCTATGCTTTCTTCGAAGCGCTAAGCTGTGACGCTCTGATGCGTAACGAGGAGCTTCTCCAACAACATTTCGATACCCCCTTCGAGCTCGTACAATCAAAGAAGCGTTTAAGACTACAGGCAATTCTTCCCGCTATGACACGATTTCTCTTTTGTCGGAATGAGCGTCGTCGAGGATGGGCGGCTGCTTCATGGTCGACTTTCAAGCGAAATTTACTTAGATCCGAGTTCGAATTTGCGGTTCGAACTCACTTAGTGGATGCTATGATGAAGGTGCAGATGACCAACTTGGATCTTCCCTTCGTAGCTACCTATTGGGCTGGTGTGCGTCTCATTGTCAATAAACTGGACAAGGAGGTGCTAAGCGACTCCATCCGAAGCTTAGAGGGTGATTTTTATCGGCTTTTGCTTGACCACCTTTCACTGAACTCAGAGGGCTTTCTAGATCTGATCTCTACTATGACGACTATTTTGGAGACATCGCCGACAGGGTTTTGGGATGCTATGGACGCAATCACACCGTCCACCGCTACCATAGTAGAACAAGTCTTCAACAGCCCAGTCTTGAAGCAGCTCCTACTCGCTGCGAGTAAGGATGACAAGGACATGATGGCAAATCTCGACGAAGCTTTTGCCTGGATTACACCTTTTCTCACTTCGATCAAGCCCGCACTTCTTGAGCCTGCTGTTCAAGCTTTTGCAAATGCCTTGCTTGGTCGGTTGCAATCTGACCAGTTTTCGCGCGATTCGAGAGCATATTGTTTCAAAGAAGGTCTACGAGTGCTCGACTATGCATTTCGGAAGATGTGCGAAAAGAAGCAACCTGCTGACTTTGTAGGGCAGCCAAGCGTGAACGCGATGCTAGACATGTTATCAACGTACATCGATCTCATTGTCACTAGCATGAAGCGATTAAGGGGCCCGGACACGCAGGAGGATTTGCAACTAGCTTTGTCCATGATCGAGCATGCCTTCACGCTAGAGGCGATCTCTCTTAGTGTTGAGAAGCAATTGATAACGGCAAAGCAACCATCGCCTTCCCAAACGCCACCATCAACCCCAATATGGGAGGCTATTCTGAGATCTATTGACTCGGAGAATGTCGATCTCGCCACACATCTACTTATCGCTGGAAGACATCTTATTGGTCTAGAGCCACCGGTGTTGAAGGCTGGTGTTGAGCGAGTCCCCGGTGCCATCAAACATTTCAACAATAGGTTTGAGCTTCTCTCCCGGTCAATAACGAATATAGTCGATCGCTTGTGCGAATTTAATCCGAAGCAGCTCAGTACGCTATTCGAGGACCCCGAAGCAGCCAGCGCCATCACCTCCTTGCTATTCTCTTCCACGGAAGATACAAGGAGTTCTGCTATCGAATTGTTGAAGATCATCAGTTCGCAGGATGAGCGTCGTGAAGCGTTGCAATACATCCTTAGAACACATTACAAGAATGTATTGGGGGGCATCTCGGCTTCTTCCCGCCAAATAGCGCGTAGAAGGATTTTCGCTCCTACTCCTAGCATGATTCGGACATGTTCAGACATTATTGATGCAATGAGTAATTCTCAAGACGGTATCCTTCGTTCCCGCCAATTCAGTACCCAAGAGGCAGGCGTGACGATGAACTTCTGGAAGAATCTATGGGACTCTATTAAAATTATTTTTGCGACGACTGAACCGTGGAGCAACCTGGGTGTGTACGACAAAGCTAAGATGATGGACTTCTGCCGAGATGTCATGCAATTTGCCGATCAATTGTTCAATCAGTGCAGCATCTTTGCCACTGCGTTGAAGAGTTCAACATCTGACGACGAAGAGGGAAACAGCAGTCATGATCTATTGAAAGAGCTGTTGCAGCTTCCAGCAGATACCATGGAGGAGATGAAGAAGTGGCTTCGCCTTCGAGATGAATTTTTGTCTACGAAGTCCGTTACGCTTATCAGTAAATTGCTCGTTCGTCTCCATGAGGTGTCTATCGAGATTGATGCGGATACATTGCAATACATGGAAGACGTCCTTACCGGCAAGATCAGGGCGAAACTGAGCATGCAGCAGCAAGCTGAATTACAGCGTGCTCTAGAGACTCATCTTGGGCATTCACTCGTCAAGGAAGAAGAAGCCGTGGCTCAATCGAAACAAGGCTCTTTGAGCAAATGGATGTCGACAGGCACGTCAAAGGACACGAGGACGGAGTCCGACGCTCGTTCGAAGTTGCTCGCTGGGCTCACTCCTGCTGCGTCCGCTTTCGCGGAGAAACGTGCAGCACTCAAAGCCAAGGAGGCTCAAGCTGCCAAAGCGAAGAAGCAGGAGGAGGCAAAGAGTGCCGCCCAATCAGAATTCATGAAGAAGCGTCAACTTGACCTAGAGAGACAGAAGAAGGAGAAAGAGGACAGAATCGCAAAGGCTAAGCAAGCTAGAGGTCTCTCCTCGGCTACTGCTGAGGCAGGCTCGGGTCTCGAGGGTCTAGGCATATTAGGCAAAGATCAGGCTGCAAAGGGAGAGGGTTTGATGCATTCGTCCGATGAGTCTGAAGAGGAGGGAGACTTTGACGAAGAACTCTTTGGGGTGAAGCCTTCTAAAAAGGGTAAAGCTGGACCGAAGACTAATATCGTCAATGAGGTCAAAGTGCAGATGCCGGTGAAGAAGCGAAGAGTACAGCGTTCTATGAAAGATATGCGCGCTCGACTTGCTCCTGATCTCTCGCCGCTTCACAAGGTCATTCTTGGATGGGATTATTTCCACCAAGGAGACTTCCCACCAAAATCGAAAGAGAACTACACTGCTGTTCCCAATACGTTCCGTACACCAAATGATTACCAGGCAACATTCCAGCCTTTGCTCACGCTTGAAGCGTGGCAAGGCTTCGTGAAAGCCCGCGAGGAGAACCAAGCGAAGCCATACGAGATCCGCATCGTCTCGCGGGCAAGTGTTGACGCTTTCCAGGAAGTCGGGAGCACCATGACACATATGGAAAATCGAGACATTCTAGTCTCAGAGGGCGATATCATCCTTCTTTCGAAGTCGAAGACGCCCTCGGCAGGAGATCCACACTGTTTAGCTCGGATATTCCGCGTGCAACGCAAGCAAGCACATGTTGAAGTTTCATACCGAGTCGTGCCAGCGAACCCCCTTCTGTCGTCGCTGGTGCCCAGTGGTACTGTCTTTGGTACCAAAATCCAATCCATCACACCGTTGGAACGTGAGTATGGGGCGCTGCTAGGTCTACAGTACTATGATCTTTGCGACGAGATCATCCACGCGAAACCATCACCACTTCTCACATATAGAGATGACCAGTTGGACCCGCTCCAGACGAACTATAAGCTAAATAGGGCGCAGTCGAAGGCTGTCAAATCGGCTATTGACAATGATGCCTTTACGCTTATTCAAGGGTAAATTTTTCCTTCGGAAAGAGTTTGTGATCATATACTAACTGATGCAGTCCTCCTGGTTCTGGAAAGACGAAGACAATTGTAGCTATTGTCGGGGCCATACTTTCAGATAGTCTTCGCAGCCGCGGAACAATGATTCAAATCCCAGGTCAAACCCGTTCCGACAATGCTCCCAAGAAGCTTCTAGTCTGCGCTCCAAGTAACGCGGCAGTAGACGAGTTGGTGATGCGTTTCAAGGACGGCATCAAGACATTGAATGGCGACGAGCAAAAGGTCAACATTGTTCGTCTAGGTCGCAGCGACGCGATTAATGCGAATGTTCAGGACGTTACCTTGGAGGTGCTTGTGAGTAAGAAGCTAGGCGTCGGCAATTCGAATGAGAAGGATGCAGAAGCCACGCGAAAGCTCTTCCAGACACATAAGGAGACATCCGATCAGCTTCGTCAAGCACAGGATCAAATGGCTTCTGGAGAGATCACAGGACCCGCTGCTTCCAAGCTGCAAGACGACATCCATGCCCTGCGCCGGCAGAAAGCGTTGCTGGGAACCAAGATTGATAATACTAAGGATGCGGAGAGGCTGGCAAGTCGAAACGCAGAACTCAACCGCCGACGTGCACAAGAACAAATTCTGGGCGAGGCACACGTCATCTGTGCTACGCTCAGTGGTAGTGGCCACGAGATGTTCCAGGGGCTCAGCATCGAGTTTGAGACAGTCATCGTCGACGAGGCAGCGCAGTGTGTAGAGATGAGTGCACTCATCCCTCTCAAGTATGGGTGCGCTAAGTGTATCCTCGTCGGTGACCCTAAACAGTTACCGCCGACGGTCTTCTCGAAGGAAGCTGCTCGCTTCCAGTATGAGCAGAGTTTGTTCGTTCGCATGCAAAAGAATCACCCAGATGACGTTCATTTGCTCGATACGCAGTATCGTATGCACCCGGAGATCAGTCTTTTCCCCAGTCAAACGTTCTACGATGGGAAGCTGCTCGACGGTGACGATATGGCTGGACTCCGCAAGCGACCCTGGCACAGGAGTTGGCTGCTCGGCCCATATCGCTTCTTCGACGTACAAGGTCAACATCAGGCTGCACCAAAGGGTCACTCGCTCATCAACATAGCCGAGATTAATATCGCTCTCTCATTATATCGACGTCTTACCACGGACAATCCAGAGTATGATTTCCGGAGGAAGATCGGTATCATCACACCTTATAAGTCTCAGCTACGTGAGCTCAAGTCTCGCTTTACGGCACAGTATGGACCCACTATCACCGAAGATGTTGACTTTAACACCACCGATGCGTTCCAGGGTCGTGAGAGCGAGGTCATCATCTTCTCATGCGTACGAGCCTCTCCCGCGGGTGGCATCGGTTTCTTGCAGGATATTCGCCGCATGAACGTCGGTCTCACGCGTGCTAAGTCGAGCTTGTGGGTGCTAGGTAACTCGCAATCTCTTGTCCGGGGAGAATTCTGGTGCAAGCTAGTCGAAAACGCAAAGGGCCGTGATCGGTATACTGAGGGCGACCTGAACAAGATGTTGAGCAAGCCCAGCAGCGCGTATCCGGCAAAGCCAGGCATGTATAACGTACCGGTGAGATCCACGCCTCACATAAAATCTGAGCCTATGAGTCGGAATGGAAGCAATCAGTCATACGCATCTTCCAATTCAGATTCCAAAGCCCGCGTCAAGCAGGAAATCAAACAGGAGCCTTCGCCCAATCTCAACAATGGTAAGAGGAAGTTCAGCGAAGATAAAAATGGCGATGTCGAGATGGCGGATGTCGACACAGAGGGAGTGCTTTCGAACGGGGCATCCAATGCCTACAGCAGGAGCGGCACTTCGACGCCAGCGAACTTCTCAGACTCGGCTAAGAAGAGCGGTGGCGTGAAGGAGTCTGCTACTCCAACCCCAGAGCCGAAGGCAACGACAACTGCACCGCGGCCGGGAGACACTATCGGAGGCATGACGAAGCCGAAAATCAGAAGAAAGCCGAGAGAGGCGCCCAATCCATTGATTAGCCGGCCTCCAAAGAAACCCCGTACTGGGTAAATAAGAGAGAGGGTTGTGGGAATGTGAAAAATCGGAGGTTGTTTTCAAATCGAACATAGTTGCTAGCATATCAACGGCGTTTGCACATCGAACTGCAATGAGCATTTTCAGGGGTTTGTACAATTAGCCATTGGTCAGTAGCCGAGAGGAAGCTTCTCATGTAGCAGAGGACATGGTCTAGCTATGCTCGCTCTGAAGTGCCACTCAACGCCTTCAAGGCGTGGTGGCTGACATATTTGCACGGTCTAATCGCCAGTGGATTTGACACACATCTCATTGACCGGGCCTTCGGGAGCCCCTCCTCGTGCGACTCTCCTCCTGCTCGCCTAGCCGCCGTGGTGCGTCGACGTTGGTCGCAATAGGTTGACCATGCCCGTTTAGGAATTGCCGGCTATTGACTACAATCGACTTCTTTGACCCTTTTGCGCACTCTGCACCAACTCAATTCACCTCGATACCACTGTCTTCCATCTATTCCCTAGTATGGCTTTCGCTAGAGCCTTTTTCGTGTTCAGCTTCCCCTCTTGTCCGAGTGAGTCGCTTGTGCAACTCACTGACGTGCCACCGTTGATTTGGTGCAACATTCCTTCGGCCCAACTATCATGACAGCTTCTCGACCCTTGGCCCGATGCCTCAGCTCGAGGGCCGATGAAGGCACCTACAAATGGGCGTGTGGCATCATGCTCGACTGGCCAGGCCGATTGCGTGCGTGAACCTCCCGCTCAATACCGTCCAGATCAGGCTCCACCTCTTCCCTCGTATCATCATCCTGCAGTCCTCAGGCTAGTTCACCCACGCTTATGCGCGTGGAGAAACCCACCCAAGCAGTTTCTTCTACTCGCTGTCAGCGCCGTCTGTACTACATCGCCACAGGTTGCACTACAGTATCTTCGCGTCGTCGGACAATTGCTGTCTTGCAGCTACCCTTTCCTTTGACTGTAACCTCGACCGGGTTCGCGAGACCCTCTGATACACGCTATCTTTTCCCAACAGCATTACATTCACGATAGCGACGCCGACAGCAACTTTTTTAGTTTGAAGAGATTCCGAGATCAGTATACATTTCCCCGTTGGTTTTTAGGGATCTGCCACCCCTTGAGATTGCATTCCTTTCTGCTCTATCGGTTTTCTCTACCTAATCGGCGAAGCCAATCAGTGCTTCGCGCGTTACCGTCGAGCGGCTGCAGTGCTTCGTGCGACATTCCGTCCACGGTGGTCTGGGGTGTTGCATGCACATAGACCACCTGTTCCTCGCACAGATAGCGTGCGCACGCGCATTGATCCACCAATTCCAAAGACGGCATTGCTGTCTGCAGCTCGGGTCCACTCATAACCTCCTGATATACTGCCTGTCGAGTAAGTCTTGAATGCTCTCGCACACAAGCTGACACTCACGTTAACGTCTTTTTTTCAACATAGCGGCGCTGCTTGCAATCCAATGTTGGGTCACCCAGGTATCAGTGCGTTCGAATATGCGTATGTTCCGAGCCTTGCGGAGAGAAAGAGGGAAGAGAGGAAGGGTGAGGGGTCTTTCAAGCGGGCTCTTACTCCGTCGATCGCCACGTCCACTGTCTCCGGATATGAGGAGCACGGATCGCAGGTGTCGAGACAAGAGATTTCAGAACCGGAATCGCTATTACAAAGAAGACGCGGGACCTTTATCAATCATACGCCGCGCCACCATGAAGCTCTCCCGCAGAAGAGGGTCGAACCTCACACCTCAATTCCCGACAGCCGCTATTATCCGTATTCTTCATTCTACGGTAGTTCAGACGAAAGTACAGATGCATCGTATAACCAGGCCGATCATCACTCATCATTTGGCTCTCTTCATGGTCGCAGAGCGAACAGAGCAGGTCCGATTGCTCCCGCAGAACTAGATTCGAAAGAAGTGTACCCAGAGTCAGCCAACAAAGCGCAGACGCATCGATACGAAAATTCTGCAGCCAGTCCAGAAGCAGAAGCAGAAGCAGAGACACTCTCAGATACCAAGTCCGGCGCCCCCCGACCATCTATGGAGTCCACGAAGACGAGAAGAGAACAGGCTCGAGACAGGAAATTGAGGGATCTCAAGACACTCAAGACGAAGAAGAAGAATACTCAACGCCGGGAAGAAGGTAAGCTTAAGGGAGGGGATCTCGTGGATGTGGGGAGTGCGATGGCCCTCGCGGCGAGACTGTCGGAGCCACCCACTAGCACAGGTCACACAAATGACCTCAAAGAAGCTCCAAAGAGGCGGCGGCGTCAAACGCCCTACAAAGTTCCGAAACCGGTATTGGTTGATTCACCGAGGTATTCACCACTAGAGCCATTGGTTGCGCAGCATCGTCGTGAGATCACGGGCAGTGACGTCGAGCCGCTACCACCGCATGTCGACATTGATGAATTGAATGCTACCGCCACGTTCATGGCTATGAATGAATATTTTGATAGTCAAGGTCAGTTGACTTTCGGGGAGCAGGAAGCAGAAAATGTAAATGACCACTCACCGTTCGCTACCGTGCCGACATTTCCAGCTGTCGCTGATGGACTCGAGGTGCCAAATGAACGTCTGTCGCAAAGCGACTTTGATTCTGCTGCCAACGGTCACTACTCGCCGTACGAAAGGCAGGGCAACGGAATAGAGAAGCGGCCTCTTGCCGCAAGGCAGATCCAAACAGTGTCACCGATCACTTGCCGGATTGCTCCTCCGATCCCCGATCATGAGGAGCTCACCACACGCGCAAAGCTCAACGACTTCAACCACTTCATGAGAAACACTGGGCCACCGCCCGAGCATCGAAAACCGCCCAAGAACTGGAGTTTAGCCATCCACAAAGTCCGCAGCAAGAGGAACATCAGCACCGACGAGCATGGCCCAGAGAAACCATCACCCGTCATTCCCTCTTGCGCCAAGGAGATGAGAACTACGAGCGGGAAAAAGCATCTTCAGATTGTTATTCCACAAGATCGCGAAAATTTGAAGGCAGAGGTTGGCAGGCTGGAGCGGTTGGCGAGAGAGATGAGTGAGGAGTTGGCGGCTGTAGCGGAAATGGACATCAGTGATGGGAATATGTCGCCGGAGGAAGTTCTTCAGGCGTACAAAGCGCATAAGCACGCGGCAGAGTAATGGGAATTTAGGGATCGTAATGGGAAGGCAAATGTATGGTAAAGGACCTTTTGGTTGCAAGGTAAGAAAATGCTGTGTAGCTGTTTCATGGAATAGCAGGAATAATGAAGGGAAAGGGACTCCGCGACGCGAGTGTAGATCTGCTAGAATAGTAATTGTATGTGTTTATGTTTCTGCACGCGGTAGATCCTCTTCATTCTATTTGCAATTGAATAAACGATTTCGTGGATTTAAGCTGCTGGAAGGCAGTCAAGGCGAGCAACAATTGCACAGTACCTCGCAGGCCGCTCACGTGTGGAGGCTGAAAGGCCATGAGGTCACTAGCGTCGCGCGAATGGCCATGTTCTAATTTTAGCTCTCCCATTGGTCCCTGGCACCTACGGCCTGGATCCCAGCAAGCCACTTCTAGCTGCTCTCTTACAGCTCTTTAAACCCCTTCTCTCCAGCTGTAACCTGTCTCTTTACCCTCAATCTGCCACAATTCGCCTCTCTAAAGCTCCCTTCGACCGCCTACCCAAAGAAGCTACGCGTCCGCCTTCACCGCCATCCCCTGCCCCTCCACCCCGCATACCCGCGACCGATATTTTGCGCTTCAATTGACGACGTTACCTCACACTTTGGACGTGCTTCAGCGCATACGGACACCTCAATTATCTCGTGAAGATCCTCAGGAAGCACAATGGCACTCCACGCGGCCGTCACCGACGACACAATGCCGCTATTCAGCGCATCCCTCGTCTCTCCCGAAGTAGTCGCCCAGCTACCAGAAGGCTACTCATGCCGGCCCCTACAGCGAGGAGACTACCAAAAGGGCTTTCTAGATGTTTTGAGGGTATTGACGACAGTCGGAGACGTCACAGAGCAGGTAAGCTGGCCTCGAGTTCCCAGTCGAACGCTTCGTAGGGCCACGATGCTAAACGGGGAAAACAGCAATGGAACGAACGCTACGAGTGGCTTTCCCACCACAACGACCACTACTTCCTCCTCTGCATCCTAGACCCCTCCTCCCGCATCGTCGGCACCGGCGCACTCATCGTTGAACGCAAATTTATCCACAACCTGGGCCTCGTCGGACACATTGAAGACATTGCCGTCGCGAAGGACCAGCAGGGCAAGAAGCTTGGCCTACGCATCATTCAGGCGCTAGATTTCGTGGCGGAGAAAGTGGGATGTTACAAGACTATATTGGATTGCAGCGAGGCGAATGAGGGGTTCTATGTCAAGTGCGGGTTTCGGAGGGCGGGGCTCGAGATGGCACATTACTATGGGGGTGCGAAGCCGAAGGGGGGTGAGGCGAAGGGGCAATAGGGCGTGCGGGAGAAGTTGTAGGGATAGAAGGAGTATCGGTTTGTATGTGAGGCATCACATGAGGCAGTCACACAGGTTACGTTTGCGCACATTTCCGTTGTCGAGGGTTGATAAGATATAGAAATTCGATAGATTCTCCTGTTATACGCTTCTTATGGTACTTTGACTTTGTTTTAGAAAATCAATTCAAATCATAGTACATCAAAGCTTAAGTCCTGGTTGCCGCGCGGGCAAGCCGGACATTTTGACATGGAGGGGGCGTAGCGGATTCTGGATCGACGTCTTGTAAGACTACAAAAGCTGGAGCAATTACAGTTCTTGAAAGTCAAGTGATCCATTCTGCGCATTTGTTCAAAGGGCCTGCCTACACTCTGCCACCTCTCACCTTCTGAAGCGTCCGCTTCCCCGCCTCAACAAGATCAAAATCTATATTGATCCACTGACGCCTCTTCCCAGTTGCCTCAGGCGGGCTCCCAGCGGGTGCTTTTTGAAGAGTTGGAAGACAAATCCACAGAATGACAAGGATCACCAAGGTTGCGAAGATGACCGGTTGAAGGATGGAAACACCTCTGGCTTGTGCTAAAGCTCCGACGGCGAAGGGAAGCACTGCTGCACCTCCGCCACCGAAGGCACCCGCGAATCCGATAGCTGATACGTGTAGGTGAGCTGGAAGGGATTTAGTAGCTGCTACGATCGCGGCGGGGAAGAGAGGGCCCAGAAAGAAGCCTTGGATTGAAACGGCGACGGCGGAGATGACAAAGGAGGGGACTAGCCAGAAGAGGAGTTGGCAGACCATCGAAAAAAGTATGTATATCTGACCCGGATTAGTTGAAATTTGACTAAGAGTTTGGAGAACTCACTGTCACTGCAAACTTCTCTCCAAGCTTCGGCGTCAAGAACCCAAGTACAAATCTTCCGGTAGCAATACCGGTCCAGAAACCTGTCCCTACCATACCCGACTCGAATGGTTGGCCAGCGCGCTCTCGCCTCATGAACGTTACTATCCAACCTCCAAGGGACACTTCGACACCAACATAGCATAGAAGGAAGAATGACATGACCCATGTGACGCGGCTTTTGAATGACTCTTTGAGCCGGCTATCCCTGCCGGCGGAAGTCCGAGGTCGGCTTTCGCGGTAGACGTGACCAGATACGGGCCAAAAGGCCCATAAAGATGTGGCTAGCTCTATTCCAGCTCCACCTAGCTATGAAGTGTGTGAGTTGTAGTCAGGTAGAACCACCAGATATTCGTACCATGAGATAATAGAATGCATACCAAGGCCATCCAGCCTTGCTAATCAGACTTGTAGCGGCAAGCGGGCTAAGCACCGCTCCCAAGCCATAAAACCCATGCAGAAAACCAAGAATCTCATTTGAATTGGCCATAGTTCCCAACCACGCATTCCAGGCTGCACCTTCCAGTCCGTTTGCGAAGCCCGCAAGTATGAAAACGAGCACGAGCACAGGGTAAGGTGGGTGAAGCGCAATCCCAAGGTAGGCAAGGAAGTGGCAGATTGGAGCTATGAAAGCAACCCCCCGTTGACCGAAGCGCACGTGGATGACGTTGTTGAGGAAGGCGGAGCTAGTGAAACCTACGAGCGGGGAGAGGAAAATGAGGGATACAACGACATAGTATAGGGCATAGAAATCTTCAATCTGAGACGGGAGTCAGCTGCATGCTGTGATGTGTCGATGGAAAGGCCTCACATATGGAATCAAAGCACCGTAAGCCGCGTCGTTCGCACCCATCATGATGGAGGCGAAGAATGTTGCAATAGTGCGGTAGATGTTGACTCTGGGGTGATTCCATCTTTCGACGACACTGACGGTTGTTGAAGGTTGAGGGAGAAATGCTGCAGGGTCATTGTTGTCGTTTGGCGATATACGGATCTGGTCACGAGGGCTTCCGCCGATATCATGGAGTTCAATTGAGGTTTGGGAGGCTCGTGTAGTCATATTGACGGAGCAACACGTTTTCGCCGTATAATTGATAGGTTGGACAACTGTTGATTCTGCTCGCTATACAGCTGAGGCTCTTTGGACACGCATCAGCATTTATATGGAACATATTCAGATGGTGAGTCACGACTTGGACAAGAAATCGCAGCTTTAGATGCAGCTTAGAGCTGCGGGGCCCGCGAGGCTTGGAAGGAATACATAAGTTCCGTAGCACTTCCGTAGTCATTCGTCGGATATATGCACGGCAGCAGTTACGGAACTTAACAAGGTATGATGATGGCGATCGTTGGGAGGTGCGTACTGATTAGCTACCTTGGGCTATGGTCTGCTCATCTGATTGGACAGGAGGAGCCCAATGGCTTCCAAGGAGCCCGAAGTTTAGGCGGATGCCTGGTCCACTTGAGAATACATCATTCACACCTGACATCTAGGACTTCCGAATCTGATATTGCTTGCGAGAAGTTCTGGCATATGTTCAATTTGTGTCATCTATTATTGTTTGGCTTTGATTCTGCACCGCCACCCAGGACTTTCCCTACGCCTAACTGGAGTAATTTTTGTACAGCCAATGAAAAGAAATATCTAAAGAAAGTGCTGTGATATTTCGCTATATCATGCAGAGCGATGACACTGGACTCAGGAGCAATCAGAAGGATGGACAAGGCCCTGTTCACTCTACAAATGGCTCGAACAGAGACTCAGTAGACCATCTGCCAGCCGAGCCGGCCAAGGCCTCTGCCTCCCTCAACGGCACCATATTCGAACCGGTCGACCTTCAGGAGGCAATCCAAGTGGACTCTGGTCTCCCGCCAGAACTCTGGATGATTATACAATCAGCGCCCGCTAATTTTCCTCCACAGTACTTTCTAGATGTCAATCGAAATTTGCTGGAGAATCCAAACTTGACAGCATCACATCTAGCCCGCGCTGAGCTTTCATATACGAGTTTCAATGATGCTTCATACAATCCTGAAGCAAAACATCCCCATGAGCTTGCCAGTATTGTCAAACATATGAAGCCTGATCACCAGCCACGGATCATTCCTGGTGGATACCCGGGATATGAGCTTGAATGGACGGTGGTGAGAAAATTGATACCACGGAACCCTAAGCTTGATCAGGCGATGCTGCAGACCTGTCATATGTTCACATCATTCCAAGCAGTAGCGGTGCGAGACGCGCAGGGAAACAATGATATCATTGAGGCCGAACGATATCTTGTCGTCTATATCCCCCACGTTTCGGATGCAGACTCGATCCCCTTCTATCATCCCAAAGTGCGAGGCTTAGCTATGTTGTACACCTATCAGACAAATGCTCCCCCAGACGCCGCAATAGGTACCCTCTCGATGTATTACGACCTCTTCCCTGAAAGACCACTCGAAGAGAGGATGTCACGTACGGCTTTGAAGATGCTGGAAATTATTCACAAACATTCACGTGGTCGTATGCAAGGCTATCAAAAGCGGGTTCATCATGACGTTGTTATTCCACAGAAGGCGTATCAGGACACATACGCTTTTTTAAAGGGAAAATACGCAAAAGACTTGATCGACGGCTGGGTTGAGCAGACTCCAGCGGAGAAACATGTGTTTGAAGATCTCGGCATTGCTGCATTTCTCATTGAGCTGTGGACTGAAATGTATGGCGGCGAGCTGCCGGATGGGGCAATAAAAGATCCGACAAGCAAGCTGGTGAGTGAGAGGCGCGAAAAGGCTCAAAAGACGTTCCCTGGGTTCGTCGACATTGGATGTGGCAATGGACTGTTAGTCTATGTTCTCAATACAGAGGGATGGAGCGGCTGGGGGTTTGATGCTCGTCAACGCAAAACTTGGTCCACGTTCGGCGAAGACTATCAAAACAAATTAAAAGAGATGCTGTTAGTACCGGAAATTTTGAAGAGTAGTGAGGAGAACGAGCCCGTGGTCACAGGCGCTCCACCGTCTCATAACGGCATCTTCCGTAAAGGCACTTTCATCGTTTCTAACCACGCCGACGAACTTACGGTCTGGACGCCTATCTTGGCCTTCCTCTCATCAAGTCCTTTCATTGCCATACCATGCTGCAGCCATGATTTCGGCGGCTCACGCTTCCGATCTACGTACTACCCTAAACACTCCTCGACGAAGGTTACCGCCGGGAAGCAGCCGTCCGCCTACACAGCCATCTGCAGCTACGTGGCGCATCTCACGGAATCGATGTCCTACGTACCTGAGAAGGAGCACCTCAGAATTCCTTCGACACGCAACATAGCCATCATTGGGCGGAAGAGAAACACACAGGAAGCGAACCAATCTCTGGAGCACAAGCTTGACCATGTGAAGGGTGTTGTTGAGAAAGAGATGGGAGGAGATACCTCGATTGAACAGGTCAGACTGCAATGGCTGAAGCGGGGGAGTGGATTACTGAAACCTAGTAAGGGGGGCCATTGAAAGCACAACGTTTCGTCGAGATATCCTCGCAGCGTTTTGAGCATAAACAGGCTTCAAAATACACATTTCCTTGAATGCAATTCCACAACCTGTTCGAAAACGATAAAAGCTAAATTATTTTCCTTACTCCATAAGTAGTTGATGAGAGGATTATGGATTGTCGGCGCGCATGATTTTGATCATACGTTCAGGTCAATGGTGAGGGCATTTACCCTGCCTCATTCGACGGCCTAGAAAACTAGACTAGCACCCAATTAAAACCCTCGCATAATTCAAGTCAGAAATCTGCACCGAATGGATCCATTCTAAGCTCAAAGCTCATCTTCGGAGAAGCCCGACGGGCAATACAGCGTGGGGTGCGTTGACGCACGGATGTCCGCGTTATCGCGTCTCCTCACGCCATGCCACGAGCCCCCAACTGATCTACTCCCCAATTCCCCATGACGAACGCGTCCGTCATGATTCCTCCTTCTCACTCAAAGTATTTTGCACAATGCCTTTGGCGCTGCCGGCCAGCGGACTGAAGATACAGTCTTCCCTACGGAATGCGAGCAGATCGGCGTACCCCGCATTGAGGGCTGTGACGGGAGTTTCGGCACAGAGAACATTTGCGACGGGTAGACGGCCGTTATGGAGGCATGTTTCGACGAGGAGGAGTTTGGTGGGGTTGCAGGTGCAGAGGGGGTTCTCGGGGACACCGGAATGGCGACTTCATACTAGAGAAATGGACGAAGAGACGCTGGGGACGTTGAAGGTGGATAAGGCGCGATTGATGGAGGATATCCATTATACGAGCCAATGGGGCCCTGGTCAGAGATGGGGGAAGTGAGTCAAGCTCCTAATGCTTTCGACCTCGAGGTTCAGAGCTGACATCACCCATAGAGGAGAAACAGAAGTTGGCATGTCCCGTCTCGCCCTCTCCGATGACGACAAGAAAGCTCGAGATTGGTTCGTGCAGGCCACAGAGGCCCTCGGATGTAAGGTCACGGTCGATGCCATGGGGAATATCTTCGCTGTAAGACCGGGGTTGAGGAACGACAAGCCGCCCACATTTGTGGGATCACATCTGGACACCCAGCCCACCGGCGGACGATACGATGGCATTCTGGGCGTTACAGCTGGCGTGGAAATGCTGAAGGTGCTGAATGATAACTGGGTCGAGACGGAATATCCTGTCGGTGTGGTCAATTGGACAAAGTACGCAACCGCCTTCTCCTTCGAGCCTTGATGAGGAATGAGAAGTCATGTTTAAGGGTAGACAAGCTAACACCTGCACAGCGAAGAAGGAGCCCGCTTTCCCATGTCCATGGTCTCCTCGGGCGTCTGGGCCGGCTCCGTCCCCCTCGAAACCGCCCACAACCTCAAAGAAGTCCACCCCGGCCTCGAGACCATGGCCAGCGAGCTCTCTCGCATCGGCTACCTCGGCGACACCCCATGCTCGCACGAAGCCGTTCCCATGGCGGCCCACTTTGAACTCCACATCGAACAAGGGCCCCTTCTCGAAATGGCCAACAAGAAGATCGGCGTCGTGACGGGCGTCCAAGCCTACAAATGGTTGACGGTCACCGTACAGGGCCGAGACACGCACACGGGAACCACAGATCTCAAAAGCAGAGCAGACGCCCTGCTCACCGCCTCCAAGCTCATTCTGCACTCTCACAGACTTGCCACGGCGAAGAACGCCCTCGCAAGCACCGGCATCCTCAACCTCAAGCCAGGCAGCACAAACACCGTGCCCGGCAGCGTCTCCTTCACGCTCGACATACGCGCAAAAGCAGACGACACGGTCGCAGAAATGCTCGAGCACGTCCAGCACGACTTCCCCCTAATCGCAGCCGGCAAATCCACAGGCGGCATGGACCCCTCGTGCCCAATCGATGCCCTCCAACAAGGCACCACCCCCTCCATCCCCTGCACCCTCTCCATAACCACAGACTTCTCCAGCCCCGCGACGACCTTCCACCCGCTCTGCATCGACGCCGTGTCCAAAGCCTCGCACGCCGTCCTGGGCCCCGACGCGCACAACCTCGTCATGGACATGACGTCCGGCGCGGGCCACGACAGCGTCTACGCGAGCAAGCGGTGCCCCACGAGCATGATATTTGTGCCGTGTAGAGAGGGCGTGAGCCATAATCCGGCCGAGTTTTGCAAGGAGGAGGATTGTGCGTTGGGCGCGCAGGTGCTGTTGCAGAGTGTGTTGAGGTTCGATCGGATGAGGGGGGTTAGTCGGGTTAGTTGGAAGCAGGAGCCGTATACTATATAGCGTGGGCGTGGAAAGCGGACTGTAGATGGCTTCTGCGGACGATCAATGTCGCGATGTGATGGGTCACTGTGGAATGTGCTGAAAAGTACAAGTACAGGCTGTGATGAAACGAGCGGCTTCGTGGCGACTGGAGGGACAAGTTGGCATCATGTCCTACCAATTTTGCTCAAAAAAACATTAGGCATAATTCCGAAATACATACAATCTTCCGAAATACATACAATCTACAACGAATGTTTTGCCATTGCAATATAAAAAGGTGCTAATCCAAAATATAATCCCAATCTAAGATGGAAACAAAGGGAATAGGGGTATGCCGAGTCCAACCAATTCAACACCGCTAAAGCCAGCCTACAAAGTCCCAAAAAGGGGGTAAAAGGGAATCCTATCGTATACATGAATCCAGTTCGCAAGAACAAAAGGTATGCAGCGTGAACAACTAATCGGCTATCCTCGTGGGTATAAGTGAAAGTAGGGGGTATTTGCTCGTAACGTCGTAACGTGCTGACGGTCTTTGACTGATGGCTGAGCCTTTTGTAGAACATTTAATACCTTCGAGGTTCGTAACCTCTGCTATCGTACCCATTGGTGGTACTTCTTGCGCGGTGATAATCATCGTCGTACACTGATCTTGGTTGAGAATCGTAGGAGCTATCCGTACCCGTCGTGCTACGGCGATGGTGAGCAACATCACCATCAGGATGGCGCCCATTCCATTCGTTCCGCCTCGCCTCTGCATCCTTAGCAAATCTACGGCTCTCCTCTTCCGAGTCGTAAATATTGGAGCTATAGTAGCTGCCTGGGATGTCCCGGATGCTAGGATCTGATCGTGTACCATAACCTGAGAAACTGGGGCTTCGGGTCCGTCGGCTGCTTGCCTGAGAAGTAGTGCGTGGGTGGTGTTGTGGTGGAGGACCGTTGGTGGGAGGGAACCATTGGCTTTGACTGGCGGTGGACTGTGTTCGTCGGCGCTGCTCATTCAGCGATGCTTCTGAATGTGCGCTACGGCTAAGGTCATCGTCGAAGACCTTTCCCCCGCCTGGCGCTGCCGAGTAGGGCTTGCGTTCCCGTTCGATAGGGATTGAGAGGGGCTCATCCTCATCTGATTCAACAGCTCTCGTGTCTGGCTGCCTCGCATATGGACTTCGTTCACGCTCGAAGTTGGTTGCGGGCCGTGCACTCTGTCCCATAGGCGGAGGCGGAGGGAATGTTGGGGCCTTACGAAGCGGACCAACACCCTCAGCAAACAGAATCGCAGCACAGCGTTGTTGGGCATGCAAGTTCTCCCGCTGCGGAAACAGCCTTCTGGGCAGCTCCTTGGGAAATCGCTCCTTGCAATCGTCGGCATTACTGATAGGCATGTCGAGGACAGCCTTGGAAAGACGCTCATACTCAGTATCTGGGTAAGCCTGAATCATCGCCGTCATCCACTCTTGGAAGCCGTCCGGGGTCAGTGCAGGAACGTGGGGTTGGTCCGCATTGTGCTCCTGGATGAGATGGTGCTGACATCTCATCTCACGATAGAGCTTACTTAATGTAGGGTGTGGTAATTTGGCAAAGATTGCTAACGACTACGTTAGCTCTGCTCGATTGAGTGAAGAGACGACTTACTATTCCATGGATAGATTTCATCGTTTAGTTTGACGTCGTTGTAGAACCGGAGCATCTTAGACGGCGGAATGACCAGGCTGTTTTTGGGTTCGTAATCTTCAATCTATCAAGGAAATTAGCTTGAGGAACTCGCCGTGCAGGCTCGAAGCTCTTACCAAATGTAAAGCCAGGCCTCGCAGGAACTGGCCTAGACGAGGGGTAGGCTGGCCCTGCACGTCGAAGAGCCGCTGCCACATCTTCTCGATGGGCGTGTAGTTTTCTTCAGTCGACATCCTGGGGGCCGGAGCGGGACGTGCTCTCGTGCTTTCCTGCGGAATGTCGATTGGTGCGCTCCGCTCGTGCTTGGGGGTGGGCGTGTCGCCGGCTCCGTCGAACATAGGATCGCGGGCCAGTGGGTCGGGCGAAGTGGACCCGTGGCTAGACAGGTCTGCGTGCTTTGGCGAGGGCGGAGTGTACACGTTTCGTGACGGGAAGGATGTGGTAGAGGTGGGCGACTGTGGGGCGTACGGGTGCGGCGGTGCTGGTTGCCCTGCGACACCTGCTCCGTTCAACTTGATCTCATCCAGCAGCGACTTCTTGACCTCGGCGGTGATCTGGGCGATAAGATCGGGATCCACTGCCCTTGCCGAGTCTGACTTGTCAAACGCGTTGTTGAGAGCATGTTGGAGTGGTTGCTGCGGCACACCTTCAGGCTGCGCGATGGACGGAGAACGAGATCTGATGCGTTGCGGCTCGTGGAAAAGCGGTTCCTGGTGGTAGGACGATGAATACTGCGGACGCGAATCGTAGCTGTGATCGTGCGATGGCGAATAGTGCGTTTGGTGGCTTTGATGGCCGTAGTGAGGGTCCGGCTGGCTGCGGTAGCTGTCCATGGCTACAGCTTACAAGCAGCGATATAGCCTAGCGGGATGACGAGGACGCTGACAGGCCCAAGACGATGCGGTGAGTAGATGCGTGTGATGTGAAGGTGCAGCAAGGAGAAGCTGCATGTATTGCAGCTTGCCCATGCAGCGTGACTGGGAAGTATAGTGCGAGGGGAAAGGTTGGAAGCTTGGTGCAGGCGGGTGAGGAGATATATCTTGGAAGGCGGGACGGCGCTGCGAGGAATCCAAGATCACACCTCAGCCTTGTTGCGCGCACACCTGGCCTTAAGGGCAAAAAGACAGTTTGCTGATATGGTAGAAGGAGCAACAAAGGATTTGCGACGCTGCGGAGGGCTGTACAGTGTTTGGCTGGGCGCTGCGTCTCCCACGTGCATAGAGGGAAGTTCGGGTCGGGTGGAGCTCGAGGACAGGAGGCGCTGCAGGGCCTGATTGCGTCATGGGCGAGGCCAACGTCATTCTGGCTGCTATTTCGGGGGCCAACTAGGAACCCGTCGCGGTTTCATCTACATAGGACACGCTACAACAACTTGTTCTGTTCCTGATGATCCAGCCGGACCTCGAACCGTCGTTGACGCCTTGATCGCCATGCCCGCGCCTATCATCTCGGTGCAGTTTGCAGCGGGTGGAGCAGTTGCGACCTCGACCCTTCCTGATTGGCCCGGCGCGGCAATCACGATACTGGTCACGTGACTGCCACACTGCCCCGTCCCTGCTCTCCAGACGGTGCGATTGTCGAAGGATGCAGCATGGCAATCATGAATGGCTTTGTGAATCCTCCATGTGTTTGTGGCGATTGGAACAGCTTTTTTACCCGTACAGGGTCTGATCGACATGAACGACGCTTACCTGCCGAGACGACGTTCACGCAGCACTCGCGTCTATTCTTCGCATGCGAACTGAACGTTTGCTTTGACTGTACCCCGCCCAGCAGCAGGCCTAATGTCATCCCGGGTGGATCTGGACATGTTATGTGGGGCTTGGCTGTGCAGCGGTTGGTGAGGAACCTCAAGAACAAGACGAAGGCGCTTCATAGACCGCAAGGATCATCTAAGCTGTCGAGACATACATCCCGCCTCTGGATTGTAGATGAAATGTCAAGTCAAATCTTGAACGAGGCATTTCAACCACCATCTTACTCTCTACCGAACTCGCAATCTTTTCTTCCTCGCATACTATGGTATCAGGCGTACATAGCACCACTTAGCTCTAACATGAAAACTCGCCTTAACACGTTGGCTATAGGGCCAGCACGTGAGACGTGCGAATGCCAATTTCGTGTTGGCGTATCCACACCTTCTACGGAATGAGTATATGGGCTATCATTCTTAACTTTAAAAGGCATTCCCCTCACCCTACCGCTGCTTACTTTTGGGAACTACAAACTCTTCTTCTTTCCCATCATAACAGATTAAAGAGGAATCACTATCAGCGCAATGATAGAATCAAAAAGGATGGGACTGTCTGCAAGAAATAATATCCTGCAGCCTCGTGATCGATTTGACAATTCCAAATAGTTACTATTCGACAGTATGCAGATTACCAGGAGCTTAAAGGTACGATACAAGTCTTAGACCACAATATACTCACACTGAGCTCAAACTTGTAGTCATAAGCATTATTGTTAAATTGTAGCGCGAGTCTGGACCTCTATATACTAAGATACAATTAGATCTCTACCAAACCTGTCTTGATGGGATTACATGGCCGGAGCATGACACTGCAGAAGGGGGACGCAACCGTTCCCTTGACTTTCTCGTTGATTATTTACCGTGACGATTCGATATTCCTACCTCATATGGGTGGGAGTCAAAGGTCTGGGTACGACACCTCTTCTAGCTTAGTAGTAAAGGCTGAAAGGCGTTGAGGTTCCCAGAACGCAAGGTTCGGCACTGAAGATGTCGACGCTTACATACGACATCTAAATGATATTTTGGATCAAGACGACCCTGCTAATTTTAACTTTATCAACTTGTGTGATGGAATATTACCAGAGGATGGGAAACATGCGTATGTATAATGCTGGAGAATTGACAATCCCGAGAACGACAAAAGATATAAATCAACAGCACACTGTATCAACAATCCTGATGCATGAGTTATTTCATGTTGCCTAAGATTCTATTAGTAAGCCTTCGTCTTCTTCTTCGCTCTCTCTATGACTAAAATGGTCGCTAATCAATCCGCTCTACATTACAGTGGTCAGTGGTGACCGAGAAAGCTACGGCTGGATCACAGATACAAATAATAATACCCGGGCTCCGCGCAACTGTTGTATATCTCTAGATGAGGCGAAAAGAAATCCTGACTTGCTCGCATTATATGGAGCTTGTAAGCTGACCAAACCCTGGAAAATTCTGAAATGACTCGATCAGCTTATCTGTTTATAGCAGTAAGAGTTCAATATATCTACCGGGATTTTTGCTTCTTCAATGGCAGAATTCGACGTAAGGTGATCTAAAGTATTTTAGGGGTGCTTCAGGAGGATCTTTTGGCTGGGGCTACTATGTGAGTGAGACGGGAAACTGGTACGACGGGGCTCTATGGACAATTATTAACCCCTGTGATGACTAGTACCCCAAGAGTACCTGCGGAGGTTATAAGTATTTGAATGAGACTACGAGCACGTTCAAGGATCTGGCAAGTCCATGTCTACCAGGCTTCACCCAGACGGGGTCAACTGGGGCTGGGTCGGGAAGAGCCAGCTTGCTTTAAAGTCGTAGAAAAGAAGACACAATGTAGTACTCTGTGACTTGCTCTCGGTTGGACATTCCGCACTCTAGCCCTATGGCCGTCGCGTGATAGCGGAGTTTCCGCAGCTCTGTTTTGTTTCAACAGCCATGTTTCGACGAGCAGGCGGCCCAGTCAGCAAATGCATGCCTGAGCGGGGGCACGGACACGCGGCGCGCTGCTAGGTCGTGAGGTGCACCGTGGTTTCGTGGATGCAGGGACAGCCTCTAGCAATAGCTCCGCCCGCGCCGCTATCGCGTCGAAACAGGACGGATCCATCGGAGAAACGACAGACGCAGACGCCAGCGCGCGCGCGCGAGGCTGCATGGTGGCTGTTGTCTCCTTTGGCGGCTACAGCGAGGCGTAGGGTTTGAGCCGGCCGTGGTCGACAGGAATGAGACAGCTGTGGTGCGGGCAAGCACGACGAGAAGTGCAAAGCCACGCCGCGAGGACGCGCGCGGAGATGATGCTGTGTTGACACGAACTGCCCGTGCCAAACAGCTGTCCCGTCCTGGACCCGGGATGTGGTGGGTACGAGTGTGGGCGGAGAGAGATGGGATCTGCCGCAGATAGCGTAGGCGAGCCAGGCCGCCGGGCTTCCTATTTCTGCATTTCTGCGAAGATACGTGTACCCTACGAGGCATGTTGAGCATGGCGACAGATGCCATTCTGGTCGAAAAAGCGCAGCGGATATATTGCACGGGGAAGGGAGCCATGCGGCGAGCGGGGGGGTGTGCAGAGTGATGAGAGCGGCCTTGGGAGCCCGCCAGATGTGATACACGCTACTGTCGCAGGTGCGGCGGTGGCCACGCTCATTGGCCCGCCCGGCCTCAGCTAGACGTTCTCACTCAGCGGTCGTGCCCATCAGGAGCGCGATGCGCTGCCGACGGGCTGCCTTTTTCTACCGCTGCTCTGCCCAGCTCGTGATTTTGTTTCGATCCTGAGACTGCTGCTTGTTTCTTCGTCCTCGTCGTCGTGTTGCCGCCTCCACTCCGCCACAAGCACCTCTTTATCATAAAGGAGGTTCCGCCCCTCAAAGCCCTCCTGCACGCCGCCCGGTGAAAGCCAACACCGCGCTCACTCCACGCACTCCCTCCCTCACTCTCACACCCTTCACCGCAACGTGCCCGAAGCCCGCCGGACCCGCCGCTCGAACGCCCCTTTCTCTGCATCCACTACCCGCGTGCGAGCACCCCCCCACCACAGGCACCTTCGCCGATACACACACCACGCAGCACGTCGTGCAACGTTGACCACCGCACCTCCCGGTCTTGACGTCGCCTGAACCGTCGGCAAGTCCGTCGGCCAAATCGACTCTTCCATCACATCGGTCTTGTGGAAGCGACAACATCATGTGTGCTTGATACGACCCTTCTAGAACCGAAGCTCCACGTTGAGAATATACTGAACGACACGTCTGACACACTGCTGACGCCTGTTCACCAAATCCCCCCCAGACCAAAATGGCAATGCTAGCCTCAAAACCCTCATATCCAACCCCCTCGCTGGGAAACACCTCGCAACCCTCAACCCAGTACAGCACCAGCATCTCGAGCTATCGCAATCTTGGCCCGAGTGCCCGAGCGGACCACTCACTCTATACTTCGCCCACAGAGTCCGAGTTCTCCGAGATGTACGATGCTCCGGACGCAGTAAGGTACGCATGAATTCTTTCTTCGACGTTGTATCGCTGCTGACCTATACAGACACTGGGATGAGGAAAAGGTTGGCGAGTGGCTGAAACGCATCAACTGCGCCCAATATGTCGATCTCTTCAGGCGTATGTCTTTATCACGGCCCACCACATTACCTTGCTAACCTCATCAGAAAATAACATCAATGGCGAGAACCTTATGGAAATGGACCAAACACATCTCAAGGACATGGGCATCAAGAAGGTCGGCGACCGTGTTCGCATCGGCTCACAAGCGAAGCAGCTGCGGAACAAAGAGTACAAGAAAGCTTCCCGGCGCACGTCCAATAGGGTAAGAAGTCGCACCAATCCTAATGCATCCTTGACTAACTATTACAGCAATCGCTGGCCATACTCGACAATGCAGCATACACGCCGCCGTCCTCTGGATCTCCTCGTCCGCTGCATTCTGCTCGTTCTATGCCCACCAGCTCGCGTACAGAGAAACGCATGTCTCGACAGTTTACTGGCTACGATCCCAGTTCCTATGGTGGGACGAGGTCCCCGTCGCGCCCAAGCTCTCCCATGGTCGACCAGGAGAACCGTGGCCTTCGAGCACGAGCATATGGAGGCATGAACAGCCCCAAGGATGGAGGGAGGAAGGAGTTCCCTGCATCATACACGAGTCAACCACTCGGTTCTTCAGGGAGCGGAGTCAACCTCCGTTCTGGAAGGACACCGACCGAAACGCCCCAAACGGCCCGATTTGGCCATCGAGCCACATCGAGCCTTGATAGCGCCACGAATAGCGCCATCCTCCCGTCTGACAAGGCACTCATTAGGGTTATCTACGACTCGGGCCGTTCCTCCGTCGTAAACATCGAGGGCTGTAAGACCGCGGATGAAATTGTTCTCAAGACACTTCGAAAGGGCCAGCTCAACGAGGCTCATATAAAGAACTACTGCTTCTATGTCCTCGATGGCGTGGAGCCGAACCCGTCACTATGCCACCGCCTAAGTGATATCGAATTGATCCGTCTTTGCAAAGATGCCAATAGACATGAAAGAGGTCGTCTCATCCTACGCAAGATCCACACCGGAGAACCAGAGGAAGAGCAACTTAAGACTGCCGCTGGTATCTACCAGCAGCAGAATGTACAGCAAACGCACAACATCATGATTCCTACTAGCGAGAGAAGTCAGGCCAAGATCCAGAAGATCACTGGCGAATCGCTCGCTGCTGTGAGCTATCCGCTATCGCCGTCATCCGCTAGAGAGCGCGAGCGACACATCCACTCGACGGCCAAAGACCTTGAAGGTCCTGCAAGATCACCTGCCTTTGCAGCAAGAGCGCGTAAGCTCAAGCAGTTCTACGGTGCTCGTCCACCGAGCGAGCTGATTACCTCCGACCTAACATCGTACTTCCCTGATGTCGAGAAGGATGAGATTGACAAAACTCTCCGGATGTCAATTCGGAGATCACGCCGCCTGAGTCGTGCCGCCTCCCGTCTGTCGATGGCATCGAATTATAGTGTTGCCTCCAGCCTCCGCGATGCCCCTCCCCTACCTTCCATCGCTGACACCTGGCTCCAGAACGGTAGCCAGGCTCGACCTATCCGACCACTGTCGGTCTTGAGGCTAGGTCTTCCCTCACAGAGCGGTTACCGTGACTCCGTTGCTTCTTCCGTCCTGGAGCCACTCGAAGAGGAGTCACCGCTTGAGCCCAATAGGAAGTCCTATGTCTCGTTTGGTGGCGAGAGTGCCGCTGAGAGTCTTGCTGTGACCGATCCTGAAGGCCACACCACCATGCAGTCATACTTTGACGATGGTGGCAGCAGCTTGGCTGGCAGTAGCGCTGGAAATACCGAGAATGGTGATTCACTCAATAAACGTCTCTCGCAAGCCATTGCCGAGGATGGCGAAGAGTATGACGATGAACTCGCCGAGTATCTCGAACAAGACTCATGGGAGAACGTCAAATACATGAAGGGAGCTTTGATCGGACAGGGCTCCTTTGGTAGTGTCTACTTGGCGCTTCACGCTGTTACTGGCGAGCTCATGGCCGTGAAGCAAGTCGAACTCCCGTCGCCTTCAGGTACTTCCCAAATGGACGCAAGGAAAACCAACATGGTAGAGGCTCTCAAGCACGAGATTGGTCTTCTCCGAGATCTCAAGCATACGAACATCGTGCAATACTTGGGTTCCAACTCAGACGACCATCACCTCAACATTTTCCTAGAGTACGTCCCTGGTGGCTCGGTCGCTACTATGCTGGTCAACTACGGGCCGTTGGGCGAGTCTCTCATTCAAAACTTTGTCCGACAAATTCTCCAGGGTCTGTCCTATTTGCATTCGAGGGATATCATCCACCGCGACATTAAAGGCGCTAACATCCTCGTTGACAACAAGGGTGCTGTCAAGATTTCTGATTTCGGCATTTCGAAGCGTGTCGAAACATCGACGCTACTCAACGGCGGCAAGAAGGGTGCTCAGCGCGTCTCCCTTCAAGGCTCCGTCTTCTGGATGGCCCCCGAAGTTGTTCGACAGACCGCTTACACTCGGAAAGCCGATATTTGGTCCCTCGGATGCCTTATTGTTGAGATGTTCACGGGTAGTCACCCGCATCCCAACTGCACCCAGCTTCAGGCGATCTTCAAGATCGGCGGCAGTGGGGATGCTAGTCCGACGATACCTGAAACAGCTAGCAGCGAGGGTCGCGCTTTCCTCTCGCAGACCTTCCTCATCGACCATGAGAAACGTCCTAGCGCAGACGAGCTCCTTGCTCGCCCCTTCTGCAGTAATCAGGCCGCGTAAAATCCTCGCGTGGCTTTTCATTCACACTTTTTTACGTATAATCGGTCTTTGAACCGTAATAGTTATGTGGCACGACAACGGCATATACGCATTGGTGGAGCACAGGGAGGCTCTAAAATATGGGAGGAATTATTCGGGATTTCCGAAGTTTGGAGACCTTTTTCGACTTTCTTCGATCTCTGTTCTCTTTCCGTCGTCCTCGCGACGCTTGGTTATGATTGTAAACCTGTACTATACCACTTTTCTAAAGCCTGGGCGCTTTATTGGCAGTTCAATGCCAGGCCGCTGAGCGGATCTCCTTCGCTGAAACTAGGTTGGCGTAGCGGTTCGTCTACTGTACTTATAGCTACTGAAAACCGTTCGAGCCCTCAAAATCTACGTCTTCGTCAATGAGTCGTGTGCATTCTTGACTGTACTTCCTATTGCTGACGGCCTAATACAGGAGCTGAGCCTCACAATCCTGAATCATGATAAGCTCAACGACATGTGACGAATCGCAAATCAGAGTCACACTCCTCGACTCATGCACAAGGGAACGGTTCCTCGGACGATTGCCTAGTCCGTCCCAGCCTACCAGATTTCTCGCGCCGACTGCAACAGCCGTGACATGACGTACCCCGCATACACGCATGAGGGGTACTTTGCCAGCATCGACGCCAAGGCCGAGGCCGCGACGATTGTTCCGCTCTCTTCTGTGAAATGGAATCGTCCTGATGCGCTTGATCTAGCCTTGTATAGGCAAGCGTAGAATGCGGGTGGTTCTGGATTGTTTGGGTGTGTGTCCGAGCGTATATGGTGGGGTAGATATATGGGAGAGGGGTGTTCTTTCGTGTAAGTGCCCGAAAGTTGATCCTTTGTTTTTGGTACTACCTTCTTGATTGTATCTACTCCGGTCCTGTTCTACGATAAAAATACAAGCCTCAATTGTCCAACTCGTGTCTAACCAACCCGGATTCTAATAGTTTCACAGCTTCGCCCTCGCGATAGCTCTCTTGAGAGACGTCGACACTAAGAGGAAAAAGAGAGAAACACCGCAACCATGGCTGCCGTAGAGATACCAAAGAAATACAAGGCTGCCGTCTACGACAAGCCAGGTAGCATCTCAACCGCAATTCGAGAGCTGGACATGCCCGAGCCAGGACCAGGCCAAGTTCTAATCAACCTGTACGTTTCTCACATACACGACTTCTACCCTATTCCTCACAATACTCATGTAATCACAGGACCCACTCCGGCGTCTGCCATTCGGATATGGGAGTCATGATGAACTCGTGGAAGATGCTCCCCTTCCCTACACAAGAGGGCCAGGTAGGCGGCCACGAGGGCGTGGGCACGATCGTCAAAATGGGGTCCGGCACGGAGAGCGCCGCAGTGAAGACTGGGCAGAGGGTGGGGATTAAATGGATGGCAGGGATTTGTGAGAGTTGTGAGGCTTGTCGGGCGGGGTATGATGCTCAGTGTTCTAGCGGGGTGAGTTATTCCTTTCAACGAGCATACGACATGGATGTTTGATATGTAAGCGGTTGAAATGTGAGCAGATTGCTGACTAGGAGAGTTAGAAAATCTCGGGATATTACACGCCCGGAACTTTCCAGCAGTATGTGCTCGCTCCGGCAAACTATGTTACTCCTATTCCGGATGGTCTTGATTCGGCAGCGGCGGCTCCTATGCTTTGTGCGGGTGTGACAGGTACGTCGGACATGCATTCTCAAAGTGAATCGAAAGAAGACCTTGAGCACCAGCTAACACTCTTACTATATAGTATACTCTTCCCTCCGAAAATGCGGAGCCGAATCAGGAAACTTTGTCGTTATCCTAGGCGCCGGCGGCGGCCTAGGCCATCTCGCAGTCCAATTCTCCTCCAAAGGCATCGGCCACCGCGTGATCGGAATCGACCACTCTTCTAAGAAAGACATTGTCCTAGAGTCCGGTGCCGAGCATTTCATCCCCATCGATGGCACCAGCGACGTCCCCGCCGCAGTAAAAGAGCTCACAGGCGGTCTTGGCGCCCACGCCGTCCTAGTCCTCACTGCTAGCAATGCTGCCTATGCCTCCTCGGTCGACCTGTGCCGGTTCGGCGGGAAGGTAGTGTGCGTGGGTATTCCAGAGGGAGATCCCGTTCCCATGAAGGGAGCGCTGCCGCAGGCTTTAGTTACAAAGGGGCTGTCGATCATTGGGGTTGCAGTAGGAAATCGTAAGGAGGCTATTGAGACGCTGGATTTTGCGGCAAGAGGCATTGTGAAGACGCATTATCGCGTGGAGAAGATGGATAAGTTGACGGATGTGTTTAAGGAGATGGATGAGCAGAAGTTGAAGGGTAGGGTCGTATTGGATCTGTCATAGACGGGAGTATTAGATTTCAATGGCAGAGCCTGAAAGCTTCTTAGTTCTAATACAGAGCTATGTGTATCAATTCTGAATATCTTGGTATTATCCATGAGTAATGTTGCACACCGACCATTGAGGTCACTCTATCCGGGCCCCATCTGGATGTAGCTAGTCATTCGGCAAGTCAAGATGAAGGACATGCCGTTCAAAGATACCGAGTGCGTCTCTGCTCCAAGTCGAATGCCACTTCCGAGGTCGTCGGCTGTTGGATCATGTGACCAACGTAATGCCAAGACCACTTAACGCGAACGCGACAAGCGACGCGTACGATCACGAACTTTCGAGGTGTCTCCGATCTGCAAGCGACAATAACACCAAAATGGCATTGCTCGTGGACAAGCACCGCCCGAGGAATCTTGAAGCTCTTAGCTACCACTCAGACCTCTCAGATCGTCTTCGAGCACTAGTATAGATCCCCAAACACCCCAACCAATCCGCCCGAGCATATCTAACGGACATCCTCGTGTAGGCACAGAGCGGCGACTTCCCCCATCTCCTCGTCTACGGCCCCTCGGGCGCTGGAAAGAAGACACGTATCGTAGCAACACTCAAAGAACTCTACGGTCCCGGTGTAGAAAAGATCAAAATCGACGCACGCGTCTTTCAAACCACGTCAAACCGCAAACTCGAATTCAATATTGTTGCCTCTGTATACCACCTCGAAATTACACCCTCAGATGTTGGGACCTATGACCGCGTTGTTGTTCAAGATTTACTCAAGGAGGTTGCACAGACACAGCAAGTCGATCTCTCGGCGAAACAGCGCTTCAAGGTCGTGGTGATCAATGAGGCGGATCATTTGACGCGAGATGCGCAGGCAGCGCTGAGGAGGACTATGGAGAAGTACAGTCCGAATCTGAGGTTGATACTGTTAGCAAATTCTACCAGCAATATCATTGCGCCAATTCGGAGTAGAACGTTGCTCGTGAGGGTTGCGGCACCTACCGAGGACCAGATTTGTGGAGTGCTAAAAGGTGTTGGGAAGAAAGAAGGATGGGGCGAGGTGGAAGAGCTGAACAAGAGGATAGCAAAGGAGAGTGGCAGGAATTTGAGAAAGGCGCTCCTTATGTTCGAGGCGGTGCATGCGCAAAAGTAAGACTCCGTGATCTCGAGGAGATAGTCCCTGTTAACGTCTGTCTAGCGAGAAAGTCTCAGGCACAACGCATATCCCGCCTCCAGACTGGGAAGCCCTCATCGGACAAATTGCTAACCAGATCGTGGAGGAACGAAGTCCAGCACGCCTACTTCAAGTGCGCGCCTCCCTCTACGATCTTCTGTCTCATTGCATCGACCCTACAACCATTATCAAAACGCTTACTTGGAAGCTGATACCTAAAACGGATGATCAGCTCAAACCCGAGGTCATAAAGTGGGCGACGTTTTACGAGCATCGGTGCAAGACGGGAGCGAAAGTTATCTTCCATCTCGAGGCGTTTGTGGCGAAGTATATGAAGATCTACGAAAGGTTTGTCCTTCCTGATTCACGAGATTTTGGGTTAAGCCAACAGATGTGTAGTTTCCTTATGGGCGTCGAATTCGACTGAAAGCCTTTGCATTAGCGGCATATATGGATCAGGTATTTTGATGGCTATGAAGTACAGTAAGGATTCACGTGTCTCTACTGCACGGGCGTCGTGGCGTTGAGGTGGAGCGCATTTCAGCATTTGATTGACGTCATAGTATCAACTACATTTCACAAATCCCAAGCTCCCTTTTGAACTTTATAACCTCCACAAAGCATATAATTGAATACTTCCATTGACCCAATTGCATACGAAATGTCTGACAAACTTATGGACACCGAGCCTGGCGGTGAGCAGACGCAATACGAAGGCGTGCACACTTTCGTCGAGCCGCAAGACAAGTTAGCTGGCCAATTAGGCGGTAAGTAACCTCTGCCCAAATCTTACGCGGCGGTATAGCAGAGAGAAACCCATCCATATGGCGTGCTTTCATAGAACGATAACTTCTGGCTCTCGTCGTTGAAATGTAAAGTTCAGGCTCAACAATCTAAACAGCGGACTCTTACACCACAGTCATTTGGTCTTCCAAGCAAGCACGTTCTCTCAGCTAATCAACCTAGACCCTGCGCAAGGTACAACCCATGACGTTCACAAAAGCGCCTCTGGGGCGCCGAATACGCAGGGCATCACGCCTGCCGAGAAGATACGGTACGGGCAGTCGATCCAGGAGGGTGGAATGGGTGGAAAGACGAATACGGTGCAAGGAAGAGCCAACAGTGAAGGTGAGACTAAATCGATTTCAGCCCAATCTAATTCACGAAAACATAAGAGTCTCTGACGAAATTTTTCCCAGGTGGCTTTGGTGGCACGGAGGCGGTGGGCGAGCAGGGTGGGAGCGTTGCGCAGGAGAGAAGGGAGCAGGGGTATGGTGGGGAGCGGGATATGGATCGGAATGTTGGAGCGTAATGGTGAGATGTATTGGAACGCCATGGTCGTATGTGTTCATTTGTTACAGAATGCATGTAAGTCCGATAAAAAAGTATTGCGTTTTGTTTTTTTTTGCACGTGATATTGGCGACACGTTGGCTGCAACACCCAAGAGTGAGCGGGTCCCAATCAACGTTTGTGTGATGGACCCTTTCTTGAGTTCTGGTGAGAGAAGATGCAATCAAATTGTTATGTGAAGAAGTGGCTGTTAGGATGTATACTAGTGAAAAATGTTTCTTGGCAGGTGAGGCTTGGGGTGCTGGATGATGGTGATCTACTGTTGCAACTCCAACTAGGAGGTATCTATCTTTTCTCATACCAATCATTTGACGTGGACGAAAGAACCAAAAGGGTGAAAGCGCTATCCACATTTTTGAAATCATTTGCGACGCGCCTTTGATCGTGAAAGTCTTCTGAAAACTCCACCATGATTAACATCGTTGAAAAGTAGCCTACCCCAAAGGCAGCGCCCCGGTGGGGTGGCAGGTAATGATTGGGACGCGACGCGCCCAAAACGGAAGCACGATGTGGCCTTGCAGAATTGAAGTGGTGACCTAGCGTCATGTCATTGGATCGGTAGTCTGATCTTCGGGAGATCAGAGCCGTTGTTCGTCGCACAGCATATGCAGTGCGCGGATCTGAAGCCGCCGCCAGGTTTCGGACCCAATCTTTTGCACATCAACAAAAGAGGGTGGACTATATGGCATTTCACGATGGTTCAGTATGATGGTATCTGCGCAAGATACCAGTCTGTAGTGGGTGATGGCAAGAGCTGTGGTAGAATCGGTGGCGCAGGAAGATGGGCTTCAGATAAGGGCATGCAACGGACTTTTGAAGGTGACCCAGTGAGGCCTCGACAACACACTTCAAAGTGTTACTGCAGAAGCCTCATGCAGCAAGTCACCAAAGGGGTGGGTTTGTTTGCTGGACGCGTGAGGTGTTTATAGCGCGGGTGTCCCCCTCTTTTGTGACCACAGTAAGTTCCTCTTGTTACAATTTTCTCGGCCAGTGTTCGAAGCTACTCGTTTGATCATGAATTTGTGGCCTTCGGTTCTAGCAATGGTCTTCGCAAGCGATGTATGGGCTGTTTATGGGGTTATTGTTCGTTCGGAGAGTATATGCACGGTATGTTGAATCCCTAAAAGTGTGCATGCACGCGACTAGAGCTTCAACAGGATTGCTTCTTTAGCCCGATAGTGCGAACGAATGCGACGATGGACCCTAGTCTGTCGACGTCGACACCATTACCTTCGAGTGCATCTATTACGTTCGCACCATCCTATCGCTCTTCTGTTCTGGGATCCCCGACTTTGGAGCCATCAGTAGCTCCCGTGATCTCCTCGCTTCCGACACAGACAGCCAAGCCGACACGGGAGTTACGACCCGAGATAAAGATCGGGATTGGCATAGGCGCTGGAGTGCTCGGGCTCGCTCTCCTGATAGTTGTATTTGAAGCGTGCTACTTTCGAAGAAGGAGAAGACAAAAGGCTCTAGTCAGGGCAGTGGAAGAGGTGGAAAGGGGTATAGACAAGGGCAGCGAAGAGAGGATTGTGCTAGAAAGTAGAGTCTCGATTGTGTTCGAGGACGACGGCCTAGAGAGCGACGAACAGGACGACGAGGACGACGAAGAGGAAGAGGAAGAAAGGGGAAGGAATGGGATGTCGCTGCCAAGGAGGGATTGATACGTACTGTGGAGCGCTGAAAAGGTGAGACAGAGTTTGTTGACAGCAAATGATCTCAATGCATTGGAGTATTTTACCTGATACGAGGTTTAGCCTCGCACTACCTAGGCGCGCAAACATATTTGGTTAACTCTCGAAGCTTTTGCTGCAGCTCTTTGAAGCAGGGCACGTGCGCCGATCAGATTGCGGTGCGGAGAGGTACCTTTATTTGGTAAAGTGTTACCTCTGCAATCTTTGGGGCGTGCAGGCTTTGGCGATTCGCTTCCTAGTCATTTGACAATCAGTACTGCCCAGCATAAAGCGGGGGACCCATTGGAACTTTGAGGGCAGGCGGCAAGATAAGTGAAAATGATATCTGGTGCTACATGGCACTTTTCTTAAGAGTTGAAGGAATGGAGCTCAGCGCAGCGACACCTTGTAGATCGCATGTGGCTGAGGGAGATGTGCCGGATACCTGGCTGAGGATTCGGGCGACGATTCATGTCCGCAGTAAGGCCAAAGTCTATTCTGCGCACACATCCCATGGCGCTGTAGACAACTGTGCATGGCGTTGTACGAAACTCTCGTAATGTCAAGTCCTTGAAGGTGTATGCCAAGGTTTGAGAACGGCGATGACGCCTGGTCTTGCTAGAACTGGGCGAGGATAGGCACATTAACAAGCATAGCAAACCTAACGTTGCTGCAGAACGTTGTGACGGTGACGGAATCTCGGTGACGAGTTGCAGCTGGAACTGTCATGGCTTCGTGGTGTTGAGCGCAGGGTTGGTTATTGGCAGCGAATCAGAACCGTTTCGCATAGCTAGCCGATTGCGCCACCACTCCCCGACCGAACTCGCGGCAAACTATAGATCCTTGGGCAAGGGAATCTCCGCTGTCATCCCTACTGCCGTTGGGAGTCACTAACATGAAGATGGTACGCTACGCTCTGTCTGCGCGGCTTGAATTCAGAGACTGGCACAATTTTCCGAACAAGCGGTACGAACTCACAATGAGCCCAATCTCTTGTGCCCTTTCTTGGGAGAGCTCGAAACTTAAAAGTCTTCACTAACTTACTTCAAAACGGAGCGGCTCGGGCCAGGACCCTGATTCACATAGCACGATACGTCAGCCCCCACGATATTAACTACTTCCAAAGGGTAAGTTTGGTCGTGCCCCTGGTTTCCATGTAGGTGACGGATACGTCAATGCGCGCCTCATGGCTTGTTCCGCAGGTAGCACAACCAACAGAAAACAGAGTTGCGTCATTTGAGTTTAGCTGCAAGGCACACTACCGTCTGAACCAGAGAGGGGTCGTTGCATTTTGCACTTTGGCCGGATGATTCAGTGCGCCCATGAATCAGGCTGAATCCCCGCATCCGCTAAAAGCTCCCATTCTCTTCTGCCGATCACCTGTCAGTTGGAATAAAGTTTGGCGCTACGTTTTGTCACGCAGGGTGTGTACGGAGCATTTCCGAATAAGACAAGGAAGAGGCGAGTTTGCTTAGTACTAGTGACCCATCGTCGATGAAGCCAAAATGATGTGTGACATATATTCCGGACCGATTCCCACACTCTTGGAATGTGCATGAGAAGGCATCCTTGCCTAACTATTTTCACATCCATCGAGCTATCTTTGGATCAGTAATACTGTGAGACGGGAGAGACAATGGCGAGTGACGATGATGCCCTGCGAGCAGAGTCAACGGGACCGTTGATCACTTCACTGGCCATTATCTTTGTGACCCTTTCTACCATCAGTGTTGGTCTGCGACTCTATACTCGGAAGAAAATTCTTAATATTATCGGACCGGACGATGCAACAATCATCGCTGCGCAGGTTGGCGCCATCGCGGTATCAGTGCTCACCATTCTTCGTAGGTCCTGAATTAACGCGTCTCAAAGGAACTGCTAACAAAAGGCAGAGGCACAGCGGGGACTTGGTCGACATACGCAGTTTGTGGATGCAAATGACGCGATAGGAGAACTCAAAGTAAAACGAGCAATTCCTTGCCAAAAGTCTCGGTGCTGACGATCCAAGTGCCTCTATGCCAATACCATAATCTACAATGCATCACAAACAATCACTAAAGCTTCATTTCTCATTCTGTATCGTCGCCTCTTTCCAAACGGAAGAACTCAAAAAGTATGCTTCTATCTGATGCTATTCATCCTCACGTGGGGAGTGGTTCAAGAGTAAGTCTCAAGGGCGCAAGGTGTGAAATGGCCACTGACCTTCACGCAGATTCATCGTCGCCTTCTCCTGCACGCCCCTTTCTGATTTCCAACCCAAGATGAAGGGGAAGTGTATCTACGCCATGCCTGTGTGGTATTTGACCTCTTCCATGAACATCGTCACCGACTCCATGATTTTCATTATCCCTATTACTCCCGTTCTCAAGTTACAACTACGGGCGAGGCAGAAGCTTCTTTTGCTCAGTCTTTTCTGCCTTGGATTCTTGTAAGCCTGACGCTCCATTAATCGCATGCTGTCTAGCTGACACACTTTAGCACCTGCATCATCTCTATCGTCCGCCTGTCCACCCTACATAAGGGGATCAACACGAATGATCCTTTCTGGGACAATGCGCCCGCTGCATACTGGTCCGTTGTAGAGCTCAATTGCGGTATCCTATGTGCTTGCCTTCCCACGTTACGGCCGCTTGTACAGAAACTTGTGCCACACCTACTATCGACGCGCCATAGCAGTGGCAGGTCTCAAACTGGAATCAGCAACAGACACAGCACGATGGGTGACCTAAGGAGCAGAGATCCAGAGGATGGTATTTACGTTCAGAAGGAAGTGGAGCTTCACAGCACGACAGATCTGAGGGCGAATGCGGCGGGCTTCCGACCATCGGAAGATGCGCAGAGTCAGGAGACTTACATTGGGTCGAAGTCGTCGAAGGGGCAGTTGCGTTCATAATTCTAGAAATTCATTTCAATTGAGATGATAGCCATTCAGTATACCTCTTGAAACTCTCTACGCTTGTGAAATGGCAATCTTAGTCAGAGTTTAGGAGATAATGCGGGGACGCAACACACTTTTTCTGAGACAGCTACAAAGGTAACAAGTATTCCTGCGGCTGATCCACAGTATTATATCACTCCGGAGGTCGCCGATAACCAGCTGTGATTGTAGTGTTATCGCCTCATTCGTTCCAAGGCTTTAAATGTGTACCTGCTTAATTAGGAAAGCAGCGATGCAGAGCTACGTTGTGGGCCAATCAAGACCGAAAATTGAACCTTGTGTCCCGCGCCTCAACCCCACCACGAAACACCTTTGGTCTTATGAACACATTGCATTGTTTTTGAGAAGAGACACCTGAATACTGACTGCGAAACAGTTGTCCGAGGGTTCATAGTCTTTCTGTCTGAACAGCTTCCTTCATACGAAAGGTCCGCTACGACTACCTAGAAGGGCCCGAAAGCTCGGTCGCTGGAAGAAGTCATGGCCAGCACTACATCCGAGCTTGAACAGATCGATAAGATCGCCTCAATTCGCGGCTGGTTTAAACCAAAAGACAACAGTCCCTTTTACGCTACAATTCAAGAGTTTGTCAACGGGGAATCGGATCTCGCCTCAGCAATCTCCAAAATCACTGCTCCTATCGACGAAGCCATCAACGCAGGCCAACTAAATGAATCTAATCGAGTTGATTGGATGGATCTTTGGTACTCCGTGATCCATGCCTCAAAACGGATAAGCTATCGCGATCTCGAGGGCCATAACAAGCTCATCGCGTTCATGGAGGCATTCCAGAAGCATCCTATGCCATCGCCACAGTACGACATAAACGTCTTTGAATCCCTGCAAGATTGGCCTCTGGCACAACGCGAAGCTTTGAACGATAGTCCCGGGTCCGATGCCTCCGCAGAAATCAACGCCTGGGCAAATTACAACTACTTCCTTGCAAGACTTACTTCCGGCGGAATGGTAGATGCTTGGATCTGTGCTATATGGGCGATGCGATCTGCGCTCGAGAAGGCTTATGCAGATCACAAACCTGAAGGAGAGAGCTCGATATCTGAGACCGCACGACAAAAATATGATGCCCTCGTACCGGCTGCGGCGGTGTGGGTTTTTGGACTAGGAAACAAGTTGTTTGAGAAGCGTGAGGATCTGACTCCGAACAATCCGAGAGCTGGGAATCCTGCAAAAGGGGGCGAATTGTGGACTGGGGGAGCAGAGTTCAGCAAGGAGAGGTGGTCATTTTGGAAGAAGAGGTTTAGTGAGGTAGCGAAGATGGAGGATTTAAAAGAGGAAACGAGGGAGGTTGCGAAGGATGCATTCGAGGCGATGGAGAAGGCGGAAAGTCAGTGATGGATTGTATGCCTACGAAATGGTTCTCTTTCCTCCGTGAACAGCATTTTATGAATCGTTGAACTTGTCTGCCAACCTATATCATATTACTCCTTTTTTCCCCCAAGCTTCTCTAGCCATTTGCCTAGTATATCATTGAATTCGTCATCTTTAACCTGATGCATCCAATGCCCCATGCCTTCAAGAGTAAGCACCTCGTCTACCCCTTCCTTAATACCAAATGCCCTCTCTTTTTCAGCATCTTCTTCACTTGCGTACACTGCTAGTCGAGGCACATCGCCTCTTTTACTCCCTCTTACAAGCTCAGTATGCACCTCCTCTCTAGCAAGCATACCCTCTCCGTTCCCACCCATAAGGGTTTCTCGAACTGCATGCTCAGAGGTACCTTCCAATCGTCTCAAGTACCACGTTTTCATCCATTCAGGTGTGCTTTCAGCGAACAGATTGGGAAATATTTGAGATGTCAAGGCGATCGCGCTTGGTGATTCTTTATACATCTTAACGAATGCATCGCATGCTGGACCGGGGATCCAGTAGCGCGGATCGATTAAGATTAGGCCTTTGACAAGTTGCGGTTGTTGCGCTGCCAGCACGGAAGCTATGACACCTCCCATTGAGTGTCCTACGATTATAAAATCTTTTTCGATTTTGAGGTGTCGTAGTAAAGCTATGGCATCCGAGACAAAATCTTGTATCGTGAAAGTAACATCAGTAGGAACGCTGGAACGCCCGTGTCCGCGCAAGTCAAAAGCAATGACATAGTGTGTCCGGGAAAGAAATGGGATCTGCCAGGAGAAGTCGTGAGAGTCGCAGCACCAGCCGTGGATGAGGAGGACGGCCGGCTTAGTGCGATCTCCGTGCGTGGTGTAGAATATGGAAAGGGCGGAAGTGGGATTATAATATGGCATTTGGTAAATGAAACGTGAATTTGGTGATGACGCCTGAATTGAGCGCTATAGTTATATAGATATTTGTCGATATATTCAGAAGTCAAAACCGTGTCGTTTATGAATCATGCTTCTAACCCGATCCTTCGAGATGTGGATCATTAGGGCGGTGAACAGGAAGCATACTCCACAAATTTACATATCAGCGAATCAAGTATGTAGTCTGCGATCCTATCCAGGGATACATGGATTATGCAAATCGTTTGAGTTGGTACTTTGGATTTAAAGCAGGTGAAAAAAATGCTGACATTGGAGCTTTCGCGCTCACCATTAACCGTTTGCGATTTAGTTGCTGAGTCAAAGTTCTTGCTAATCTTTCAAAGAGCCGCCTGTTAGTATTACTGTCAAAATCATCAAGGAACATGTGCTTACTATGGAATAACCAACATTATTGATACTATAATTTCAACACCTGTCCGTCGCCTATCCTGTCAACCATACGCGCAAACTTGACATCTCAGGTTTTCCAGTGCTAGGGTTTTTTACGTATTGCGCATGAGCGGCCATGTCCTGCTTCTTGTATGAACCATCATCTGGCCAATATTCCACCGTACCGATTATTACTAGCTCACTCGGGTTGTTGCCAAAGGGAAAGACCTTCTTTGGTCTATGCACGCGTTTCGGTACCCTATTCCACATGCCAAGGTGTACATTCTTGATAGCTTATTGGTTTTAGTCTCGATGTTCTGAAATTCCTGAGAGATCTTTACCTTCTCGCCCTCGGAATTCCTTCCCCGTCGGCACGATCAGTACTCCATCTTCAGCCCAGCATTGCGAGTATTCGACGTGTTTCCCCTGTGTATCAACTTGATTGTAGTAATGCGCGATGAGTGCCTTGATGTTTGGATCAATAGTGATGTCTGAGGGATACTCTGAAAGGTATGGGTCGTCGCCGTCGTGAGACGCCATCTCGGTCGGGTCTCTTTAAAATCACACAACGCCACCAAGCGATCACCGACAATCTTGACTGCATCGCATCTTCAAATATGGCAATCTTCAAGTCGATGAATAAGCATTGCTCAGCCCTACAGTCAAGATCTGGGCCGGATATCGAAAGACGGAGGGGATCGGATGCCTAGCCCGGAAAAGTGACTCGCGACGAGTCATGGCGGGGCAAGGGCGCGGGGTGCTTGATGTCAGTCTCCCTTGGATAATATCTTCCGCGCGACGGGTCAGCACAAGAGGTGATAATCAATGAACTAGAGGTGCCACGCTCGATTATGCGGGGTTTTCAGGGGCGCGCGAGGCTGAGATGTTCCTGTGCGGAAGGACTATTAAACCTAGGGTCCGGCATCGACGCGTCGCGGTTCTACGTGACACTGACACAGAGAACAGCCTTACCTTCTAAGCTTCCCGCTCTAGATTAAGAGTTCTACGAAAATGGGAAATCACGCGCTCATCTACGGCGCATCTGGCATATCGGGCTGGGCCATTGTAAATTCGATTCTGAATGACTACCCCTCCAAGGATGCCTTCACGAAGGTTTCGGCGCTAGTGAACAGGCCGCTGACAAGAGAGATGGCTCTCTGGCCAGATGATCCGAGATTACAGATTGTTTCCGGAATCGACCTTCTAAAGGGGAGCCAGGAGGATTTAGAGAAGACAATCAAAGAGAAGGTTGCAGACGTTGATAGCGTGACGCAGGTGTATTTCTACTGTGAGTACACTCCATATCTTGAAGCAGTGATTGTAGTCTGATAAAGCGTATAGCATACAAGCAAGATGATGATAACGACCGAGAATGCAAGACCAATGAAGCCATGCTTGAGCGCGCCGTGACCGCTATTGAACATCTTTCCTCCAAACTCTCTTACGTCGTCTTGCCCTCGGGCACCAAAATCTACGGGTGCCAGATGCTTGATAAATTTCCTTTCGCCAACGACCTACCACTGAAGGAGACCCTTCCTCCGATCCCTGAACCAGCTCTTTCTCAGCTCTTTTATTACAACCAGATCGATTGCTTAAAGCGCATCTCAAAGGGCAAGAATTGGAATTGGTGCGAGGTTCGGCCAGACAACATCATCGGATTTGTACCGAACAATAACGCATACTGTCTGGCTCAAACACTCGGACTGTATCTTTCGCTATATCGCTCTATTGAGGGCGAGGGCGCGAAGTGCCCATTTCCCGGAAACGAGAAGTCGTGGGTCAACAAGTACAATGAGTCTCCACAAGATATGGTTGCGCGTTTCTCCATTTATGCATCGCTTCATCCTGAATCGACAGCTTCGCAGAGCTTCAATGTGGGCGGTCAGGAGGACTCTTGGAGCGGCAAGTGGCCAATAATTTGCGACTACTTTGGCCTAAAAGGCACAGGGCCAGAGAATAACTCTCCGCAGCCTGGCGCATACATCGCGGCGCACAGGAAAGAGTGGGATGAGCTCGAGAAGAAACACAAGTTGAAGACTGGGTCGGTCGACAGTGACATCACCCATCCTGGGTTCCAGGTAAGTTCGCACTTTATTTTAAGCATTGCCCGTGCAGCCCTTCAATAATTACTCTGAATGGAAGCTGATTGGAGTAGTACTACATTATGACCATGTTCGACTTCGATCGACAGATGAGTATGGAGGCTTCGCATAAGGTAGGCTATACAGAGGAGATCCGCACGCCGGAGACGTGGAAGATTGCCTTTGATCGCATGAAGCAGGCCAGAGTCATCCCGTGAGTCCCGCGTAGAAACTAGCGTCTGTCTAGCCCTGCTTCGCCATGTGAGATAGTCATTCAATGCTAGGATCCCGGTCGCGCGCTCGCATATTGCTCGTAGATGCCGAATCCGGTTAGCGCGCATTGCTGTCACTCAATGCACCACCGTTACAACATCTCCGTCTTCCATCTCACCATCAAACATATTGAATCTCTGTTGTCTCTCGCAATATCCTCATGGGTGTATCCGTTAGCAGGAAAATGCTGCGGCTCTATCGCAACATCTTCAAAATTATTCTTAGCATCAGGCGACCTGGCGATCAATAAGCTATGACGTCTTCAACTCGCATGCATCCTCGTTCCGAGTAGTGCGCAGCAGTGTAGGCTGTAGCACCGCGGCAATGCAACCCACCCTCGTAGGGCGATGCAAACGCTAGGAAGTGAAGATGGAGCAGTGCGAATAAGGCAGCTCGCGAGAGATCCGGCTAAGTCGGGGACGATGGCCCTGTGATCAAGTACTGCTTAAAAGCGCTGGATCCCAACGATGTCATTTTTCTTTTGCAGACTTCATCTTTAATCACATCTAACATCATTTATCTTGGAATAATAGTTGCTGTTAACAATGGTTTCCGTCTTTAGATCGAGGATAGCGTTGCCGGTCGCGCTTCTATCACTATGTTTGTTCCCTTACTGCCTATTTCACATGATACGAATGCACTAACAATTACTAAAGTCCTCCCTTTTATTGATGGGCTACCACTTATTGCTCGCAATGACCTCTCTAGAAGGGAGTATGCTGTCCCTCTGCGAATCCTACCCTTAGGCGACTCAATCACCTTTGGAACGCAACCCGACGATGACGACAAAGGCACAAACGGATATCGCAAGCAACTACGCGAGCGTCTCATCTCTGACGGTGCCCAAGTTGACTTCGTCGGCACTCAAACCTCTGGCGACATGGCCGACAATCAAAACGAAGGACATCCTGGCTATACCATCAAACAGCTCCAAGGTGTCATGGGTGCGGGACTCGACTTGAAGCCTAATGCTATACTTCTCCACATCGGTACAAATGATCTGAATGACGCAGAAGACGTAGCTGGCCCGTACGACGAAGCACCACAGAGGCTAGGAGAATTGTTGGATGCTATCTTGGAAACGTCACCTGATGTTGCACTGTTCGTTGCTAAGATAATCCATTCGAAGAAGACAGATGTCGATGGAAGAATTGTAACTTATAATTCCAATATTGGTGCGGTGGTCAAAGAGAGGACGGATAAGGGAGCCCATATCGCTGTGGTGGACGAAAGCGTTGTACAGGCTAGTGAACTGGCGGACGACCTGCATCCGTAAGCCATCTTGTGCGATATGTCACCAAGAAATATTGGATTTGCTGACTAGAGCAAGGACTAATGCGGGATATGCTCACATGGGCGACGTCTGGTTTACGGCTGTTCAGGATGCTGCGAACAATGGCGACATCCCTGCGCCAGCATGATTAAACTTAAGAAATCTCTAAGGGAAGATTGTGCGGAGTTAAGCGGTACGTACCATAATGAGATGCATTCGTAAGGAGTTCTGTGTCGTCTTGGAGTTTTTCAATCGGAGTTATTTTTGTAAACTAAGCGGTTCAATGATATGGTCTTTTCCCTCTTTGACTTACCTTTGTATTGTCACGTGAATCTCTTCGATCTCTCGAAAGATAACATCGCTACCTAATCAGTCACAAAGGCCACGACAGTATCACTGTTTAATTCTGTCGGAAATTCGGAAGTTAAAGTGACACTGACTCGGGTTCTAGATCGCTATGTCGGAACGCGATTCATTCTCTCGCATCTCACTGGCTGCCACCATCCGCGGGGTATCAGGAGTAATTGCGGGGTTCTGTGCCGCTACACCAAGCTAATGCCCCTCCTCGTCTGCACTATCGTCTTGTATCAACGTGACTTGGACATCACAATCAGACACTCTGAGTTTCCAACACGTGAGAGTCACTGGATATACTCCTCTCTACTTTGGGTGTTGTATGCATACCTTGGCTGACCTTCTATATCACTTACAACTTGATTTTAACGATTTTGGTTTTTGGTCTGCACACCTGGATACGGAAATGCTTTGGCGAAAAGATGCCGCCATGCCTTGATCGAGCAATGGTGTATGATGCCGGTAATTCCAGAGCGGTACGGCGGAGTTAGCGTAAATAGTCCCTGTGACCACTCAGGATGAGTATAATTTAGAAGACGTGCGACTACTTTCGTTCCCCAGATTTCTTGTGCGCTCTCTTCGCTGTTGCTCTCTTCTCTTTTACCTCTTGTCTTTCTGGGCAGATCTCTCTTTTCAGTCTTTGAGCAGGGAAATTAGTAGTCAAGATGGGCCTCTTCGACGAAGAGCGCATCAAACAGATTGCGATCTGGGCCCCAGTCGCTGTATGTATTCGTCGCTCCGGAGCACACGTTCTGTCCCGTTTTAGCTGAAACCTTTCCAGTTTGTCGCCTACTTCGTCACCGTTGCCATTTACCGCCTCACTCTTCATCCACTCGCGAAATATCCTGGCCCTATATTATGGCGAATTTCTCCCGTGCCTAGCATAATCTCCCTACTCCAAGGTCGCATATCCTTTGACTACAAGGTCCTTCACGACAAATATGGCCCTGTCGTGCGCGTCATGCCCAACGAGCTCTCCTTCAATACGGCCAAGGCGTGGGAAGATATTTATGGACATCGCATTGGCATGGCCAACATGGACAAGGACCCCATTCATGTCGGGGCTGTAGAGGCTATTCCTGGAGCAACGAACTTGACCATGGCACCGGATTTGCACCATGCGAGGCAAAGACGCGCGCTTGCGCATGCCTTTAGCAAGCAGGCATTGTTGGAGCAAGAACCGATTCTCAAAGGATATGTAGATCTTTTTGTCAAGCGTTTGAGGGAGATGGCACATAGGGGAGAGCATGCGAACATGGTATCGTGGTTCAACTTTTGCACTTTTGACATCATTGGTGACCTAAGTTTTGGTGAGCCGTTTGGATGCTTGAATGAGGGTGAGTCACAAGTCTTTCTTCGACAGCACATTTCGACTTGAAGCTAATCAGTATATGTAGGTGAGGGTTCCGAATCTGCGAACTGGGTGGTCCTCATCTACGAGTCTATCAAGGCTGGTGCTCTTGAGCAGGCTACACGTCGTTTTGCCTCACCTGGTTCATGGGGTCAGCGCTTCTTCCTCTGGTGCATTCCGTCCATTATCCGTGAGCGCCGTTACAAGCATCTACGCAACTCGACCGAGAAGACGATCCGAAGGCTAAACATGAAGACGGAGCATCGCGACTTTATTTGGTACATTCTTAAGCAGCGGGAAAAGAAGAATGAAGTATCTGACGACGAGGTCATTATGAATGCCGCATTGTTCATGTAAGACTTCATGACTTTCTGCTACTGACAGTGGCTGATAAAAGCAGCGTCGCTGGCAGCGAGACAACAGCTACCGAACTTTGCGGTCTAACCAACTACCTCCTCCGAAATCCCGAGAAGTTTCGTCGCCTCAAAGAAGAGCTACGCACTGCCTGCAAAACCGAAGCCGATATCAACATGGATATTCTCGGTAGTCTTCCATTCATGAACGCCTGCATCGAGGAAGGTCTGCGTATATTCCCGCCCGTTCCTATCGGTCTCTTACGCACTGTTCCCAAAGGCGGCTCTACGATTGATGGTCACGTGGTTCCTGAGGATACCTCTGTCTGCGTCGCGTCCTGGGCTGCCGCTCATTCTCCCAACAACTTTGCGGACCCAGATTCTTTCATTCCTGAAAGATTCCTTGATACGCCAGAGAGCAAGTCACGGTATGGCAATGATATCAAGAAGGCTGCACAACCTTTCTCGCTAGGCCCACGTGGATGCATCGGTAGGAATCTGACATATGTGGAGCTCAGGCTTATCCTAGGCGCTCTGCTCTGGAACTTTGACCTTGAATTTGCTGATGGTGCACCGCTCTGGAACCCGAAGGATGAGTTTAAGGGACTGAGAGCGTATAATACTTGGGAGAAGTCTCCGCTGATGGTGAAGTTGACGGACATTAGGAAGACACCTGCATGAGCACTATCCATAGGGTGAATATGAGAGGAGTGCGAAACGAAGATCTGAGCATAGTATTGTAGTGAGATACGGTTCTATATGAGAGTCCTTTCATGAGAGAATACGATGGTGACGGCACTCTGAATACCTGATGCTTCCACAGAGATCAGTAGTTAGGAAAGAGAAATTTTCGACGTTTTGTTCCAAACTTGGTATATGAAAAATATTCTGATGACTTATGTCTTGCAGTAGTTCACGTGTTTTTTCCAAGGCAAGTTCTCATCCATCCAAAAATTGTTTCGTCAATTCGACGTCTTACCTCTGGATCGACCCACGAAGAGCCCAATGCGAAATTATGCAATTGACCCCACTCAGTAATCAAGCGGTGTCGCACGTTCGCCTCTTTACATCGGGCAGCCCACTTTGCACCTTCTTCACGGGCAAATTCTGCACCACCAACTAGGATCAGTTGTGGGTTTAGGCCATGAATCTCATCTTTAGATCTGGAAAGAGGATTGACCTCTGATGACTCGGGGGACAGACCATTCAGCCAGTTGGCCCAAAGTGTTGGGCTAGATTCATTGGCCGCAATGACGTAGTCGGTCTCCACCAATGCGTTGCCACCCTCGTGCGATCGCATCGTTGGATCTAGCCACGGTGAGATGAGTATACTGCATGAGGGCTGTGGTAGCCCCCTCTTGAGACATTCGATGCCGCTAAGGACACAATTCCCCCCTACTCGAACATTAGATTCGATGCATATACGATTTTCAATAAGTATCGAGCTTACCCCCGGCTGAATCACCCATGAAAGCAACATTTTCCGGGGCAACGCCGCGACTCAAAATGTATTCATAAGCCTTCAGGAAAGAATCACGCTGGCTAGGGTGAGATTCCACATCAGTCAAAGCTAGACTGCCGTCAATGTCAATTGTCGGGCCTGACATGCATCACTTACGATACTCCACACTCAAGAACACGATGCGGATCCCCATGTTAGCAGCGAAATTCTCCCATCTTTCCATGTACTTGATGTACATCTTTGCCTCGCCCCTCGCATAACCACCACCATGAGCATACAGCACGACGCTTATTCGGTCAGTAGACTCACTCCGCACATCGTCTAGCATACCGGCCTTCCATCCTGGGATGAAGTATCCAACAAAGTCTGCGTTTACTTTACGAGCTTTAATGTCTGGCACTGTTCCTACTGGTAGCCGGTACATAAGGTCAGGGAACTGCGTTGAACATGATGAGAAATAAGCCCGCTGGAGTTGGAGCCGTAGGGACTGATAGTGGGGCAAATGAGGAAGAAGTAACCGTTTTAGAATGATTATAGAGGAATGAGCGAGCCATGTGTACAAGAATCTCAACGTTCGAATTGGGTTGCGCAAGAGCAGAAAGAGTAAGTTCATTTTCTCTGTAAGGAGTGAAGTGATAAACAGAGGGTTCTAGATTGGCATTTGTGAACAAAGTGACCTGATGATTTCGGCTACTGTGCTGACAATTCCGCGGAATCAATGGTACTGTTGATCTTGACTTTGGGCGTTGCTGTTTCGGCGCCGACGCTTGCTTGCATTTGCCGAAACACCGAGCCCTTCGCTCTCCAGTGACAGAAGATCATCCCATGCGGGGTGCATATGTAGCACGTTTGACACTCTGATAGGAACTATAGCCCGAGTCATTTGATTATTTTTCAGAGAGAGCTTCATCATCTTTAGATTCATTTGCTGCAGCATTCTCACTGCCCGCTAGCTTTTGGTAAACTCATCCAGTCTCAACATGACATTACAGACTACTTTCCTCACAAACAACCCTCACACGGTGGGAATCTCAGATATTAAAAATGCTAAGTACGATGCGATCAGTGTCAGTGAGACACCTCGCGACCCACCGACTCCGCCTTTGCTCGCCGACGATAATGTCGCGACACCCTACAAAATTCGCGAAAGTCTTATGGGAACTAAGCGCAAATTAAAAGTCATATTCATGGGTATGGGCTGTAGTGGAATCAATTTTGCGGCGCAGCTTCAAAAGCGCATGACGAACATTGACCTCGTAGTTTACGAGAAAAATCACGATATGGGAGGGACATGGCTAGAGAATAGATATCCCGGATGCGCGTGCGATATTCCCAGTGTATCATACCAGTACACGTGGGCGCGAAAACCAGACTGGTCACATTACTATTCAGGTGCAAAAGAGATATTCGAGTACTTCAAAGGGGTTGCCGTCGAAAATGGACTGGAGAAGTATGTGCGCTTGAATCACAAAATCGTCCACGCTGAATGGTTGGATGAAGAGGGAAAGTGGAAAATCACTATCATGCGAAACAACGATCCTTCTGATACCTTTGTTGATTATGGAGACTACTTCATCAACGGCGGTGGATTCTTGAATACGTGGAAGTGGCCTGAGCTTAAGGGTTTGAACAGCTTTAAGGGCCCATTGGTACATTCCGCAAATTGGGACCCAAATGTCAATTTGAAAGACAAGAAAGTGCTGGTACTAGGTATCGGAAGTTCTGGTGTCCAGATTGTCCCCAACATCATCGACACTGTCAGTCAACTATATGTTGTTGCTCGATCGCCTACATGGATTACAGCCGGGTTTGCGCCTAAGTATGCAGGTAAAGATGGCGACAACTTTGCGTATTCTGAAGAAACAAAAGAACGGTTTCGTCAAGACCCTGACCTCTACCTAAAATATTGCAAAGCTGTGGAGTCGGAATTGAATCAGCGCTTCAAATTGGTTATCAATGGATCTCAAGAAGCTATTAATGCCCGAGAGTACTCTACAAAGGAAATGCAACGCAAGCTTGGTGGCCGTCAAGATCTTATCGACCACCTCTTGCCAAAGAATTTTGGTATCGGATGTCGTCGACCGACGCCCGGAAATGGCTTCCTCGAAGCACTCATACAACCCAAGACCACTGTTTTGAAGGAAGACCTGAAAGAAATCACGCCTACGGGATTTGTAGCAGGCGACGGTACTCGCTATGACTGCGATGTAGTCATCTGTGCAACCGGCTTCGACACTTCTTTTAAACCTCAATTTCCCATTATCTGCAACGGACGAAACCTACAAGACGACTTTGATGATCCAAATAATCACGGTTATCTTGGAATCAATGCCCCCGAAGTGCCTAATTATTCTATCTTCTGCGGGCGCTACGGGCCCCTAGGCCATGGCTCCGTTTGCCCTATGGTGGAAGCATATACAAACTACACTTTCCAAATTCTCGAAAAGATGCAGGTCGAAGACATCAAGAAGATTCAAGTCAAGAATTCTGCAGCCCAGCAATTTTCAAAACATGCAGATGAGTACGTGAAGCGCGTTGCTTTCTCCGGCCCTTGCTCTAGCTGGTTCAAAGCTGGGGACAGAAATCGGAAGCCGGCGATATGGTGTGGATCGAGGATCCAATACCTGACTGTGTTGGAGAAAGTGAGATTTGAAGACTATGACATTGAATATTTGAGTGGGAATGCGTTCAACTTCCTCGGTGATGGCTTCCACGTGAGGGAGTATGATGGAACTGATTTGACATGGTATTACGGGCTTATTGATGGGGTGAACAAGCAGCCTACAGACCTTCCTGATCCTATGTATTAGATGATGGTTATCATGAAAATATACTCTCTAGATTTGGCATTTTGTTGCTTTATTTTGCTAGTTCTATAAGATTCGCTAGTTAACTTGGGACTTCGGTAACTTTGCACAATTCGATCGTGCATAGAATCGACCACGATAGCATCGTAGTATGTTTAGTAAAAGTGTATGGATGGAGAGTCCTAGTCGAGGGTCTTGTCATTTCGGCGCTCGGTAAAATCGGCTCGGTGCGCGTTAGAATCACTCGGCGCCGAAGTTTAGAGTTCGGTTCGCTACCCCTACCTTCGGAAATACGAACCCTGATGCTCCCTTCGCCGAAGAATCTTGTGCGGACATGGTTAACCATGACATGGGATTGGCGCTTGTGAGCACAGGAAACCCCGCGCATCCATTGTCGCGTATCATGTGGCCGAAGCGTACGACACAAGCCGTACGAAAGTGACACTTACAAGAAGTTCCAAATCTACGACATCTGCTGGTAACATAGGAAAGTTCAAAACACATTCGCACCATGTCTCGGCGGCACGCAGGTCAAGTGGCAATCGTAACAGGAGCTGGGTCGGGCTACGGGAAAGGCATAGCAACTAAACTAAAAGAGGAGGGGGCAGATGTCGTTATTGTAGACATCAATGAAAGTGCAGGGAGAGCAGCAGCGGATGAATTAAATGCAACTTTTGTTCACGGCGACGTAACATCCCGTTCATCTTGGTCAAAGATTCTAGAAACGGCAATCTCGAAACATGGTTCGGTGGATCTCATCGTCAACAATGCGGGAATATGCTACGACAAAAAGCCGTCCGAAACTGTGGAGGAGGATCTATGGGACAGAGTTATGAGCGTCAATGTCAAAAGTGTCTATCAGTCAGTGGCAGTAGTTGTGCCATGGTTGCTAGAACACAAGAAAAAGGCTGCATTTGTCAATATTGCGAGTGTGAGTGCAATGAGGCCGAGGCCAGAGCTATCGTGGTATGCGGCATCTAAGGCAGCTGTCAATACGGCAAGCAATGCTCTGGCCGTCGAGTACGCTGAGAGAGGCATACGGTTCAACACTGTGTGTCCGGTCGTCGGATTAACAAATATGTAAGTCAACATTTCCGGTCATTTTATCAAATACAAGACTGATAGACCCAGGACCAGCAATTTTTTGTCCGTAGAAGAGAACCAGAAAGCTTTTGCTTCAACTGTTCCCATTGGACGAATGTGCACGCCACAGGATGTCGCTAATGCCGTCTCATACCTCTCAAGCGCGGATGCCGACTTTATCACAGGCGTCAATCTACCAGTGAGTACTTCATCCCTGAAGCTATCAGGCGCGACTGCTGACAACTTTAGGTGGATGGTGGTCGGTCTGTTTGATGTCTTGAAGATGTCCAAAGCGCAGATATTCACATGTTTGACAATTTTTTTCAAACTATATTGGTTATCAATGAAGCTATGTAATCTATGCTCTGCGAGATGCATGCATGCAGTGATGTTTGTGTAACTTCGCACTCCGCAGCATGATGCTGAAGTCGGGCAACTTACCCATGTCTCGGGACATGCGGCTCGGCGATCGCTGAAAACCTTCGACCGAGTTGTGCATTTCGCCGAAATCCTTACGCACCACGATTTAAGCCCTATGCCAAAAGTGTTTTGAAAAGTCAGTGCGGTGCGGGGTCCCCGCATGTTACCAGGAAGCCGGAGAAAGCTAGCGTGTGAACAATATGCAGCTATTCAAGCATAAAAGGCTTCGCATCACCGAGTGACCGGTCCCAACCACCGAGCTGTTTCTTTCCTACAATCCTGACGCCAGCCAATCCATCATGTCGGTACAAGACGAGAAGCAAGCAATCGAGCATGCTGAACAGATCAGCCAAGATTCCAAACATCTTGAAAAGGGGCTCGCTGTCGAAGCAGCTGAAGCAGGGTTTTCTTCGGATGATGCAGACGCAGGACTTGATAAGCATGAGACAAGAAAAATATTAAGGAAGGTCGACTATCGTCTCCTTCCGTTTCTCTCTCTGCTCTACTTGTATGATGATTTCTCCTAGGCTACTTCCTGCAGGCGGGACCTTCGCACTGACGTTGTCCTTTTAGACAATCCTTCCTTGACCGCTCAAATTTAGGCAATGCAAAGATTGCTGGAATGGAGGAAGACTTGGATCTCAAGGGCATGGACTACAACATTGCTCTAACGGTCTTCTTCATTTCATACGCACTACTCGAAGTTCCCAGTAATATCATCCTCAAGATGATGAAGCCAAGCCAGTGGATTGCAATCATGATGTTTTCAGTAGGTGGATTATCCAGAGGTACCGATATTTCATCTAACGCAGCATTAGTGGGGTGTGGTCATGACGCTTATGGGTGTTGTTCAATCCTATAAAGGGCTGGTCGTGGCTCGCTTTTTCCTTGGTGTTGCTGAAGCTGGTTTCTTCCCAGCCGCTTCGTACTTGCTCACTATCTGGTACCGATTAATGCTGTCATATATTATCCTTAGCGATTGCTGACTGTATATCTAAGGTACAAGCGATACGAAGTTCAGTCTCGAATGGCCATCCTTTATACCGCGTGTACTTTCTCTGGCGCTTTTAGTGGACTTCTAGCCTTCGCAATTGAGAAGATGGCTGGCATTGCTGGGTTAGGCGGATGGCGATGGATCTTCATCCTGGAAGGCCTGCTACCCGTTATTACATCCGTGTTCGTCTGGTTCTTTCTACCGAACAGCCCCGAAACGGCAACCTTCTTGACCCAGGCCGAGAGGGATTTCCTCGTTAATCGTCTTGCGACAGAGACTGGTTCCGGTACGGGCAGAGTGACAAACAATGACAAGCTACAATTTCGCCATGTCAAGGAAGCCTTCTGTGAATGGAGAATATGGGCTGCTACAATCATATACTCGGGTGTCAGTATTGGTGTCTACGGGTTCACGGCTACCGTACCTACTGTGGTGCGAGATCTTGGGTATACTTCGGCTCAAGCGCAGCTAATGACGATACCGGTATGTGTCCATCTTATAATATAGAAAGCTGGGAGGCTAATTGGAGTGAACAGATTTATGTCGTTGCTTTGATAACGGCTCTGTCTTGGGCAATATGGTCGGACAAAGTCAGGAGCAGAACACCCTTCATTGTTGGCGGCTACGCATTCGCAGTGTTTGGCTTCATTGGTCAACTGGCTATCCCCCATACTCGTCTGCATGGTCTGACTTATTTCTTCCTATTTCCAATTGCGATGGGGTTGTATTCGCCATATGTTTGCATCGTCTGCTTGATCGCAAACAACTTAGCCCCGAGCTCTAAGCGAGCCGTTGGAATGGCCCTCCTCATCACCATCGGAAACCTAGGGGGTATCTGTGGAAGCAACATTTTCATTGCAGCTCAAGCTCCGAAATATCCCGTCGGGTTCGGTGTGTGCCTCGGAGTCATCCTCTCTTCGATCCTAGCTACCGGTGTCGTCAGAACCTCGTACCAGCGGGATAATAGGAAGAGGGATGAATTCATGACTGGAAAGACGACAGAAGATATCAGAGCCATCTACAGCGATGAGGAGCTGTTGAATCTGGGAGATAGAAGTCCATTCTTCCGCTATACCCTGTAGGGAACAGTGAGAATAATCGATACGTTGTCGACATTTTCTCCTAGACAAGTTCAAAGTAGTGAAATTATTATATGAGCCTAATTGAAAAGCATTTCGCTCGTGCCACAGCAATATTCTAGTTCTGATCAAAAGTGAAAACCTCATCATGCAATTGACCAAAGAAATTCTGGTCAAGGAAATCCTGGATCCACTGCGCAGGAAATGCTTCGTTTGCATCAAAGCCGAATGGGGCTAAGAAAGCGCCGTCATTCATCTCGATGCTAGCAGATGGGCTTTGATCTTGCGGGATGCTAGGCTGCAGCATCAAGCCGGCGCGTTTGACGACCCATTCAGAAACTTTGAACGTCCATTTCGCCATTCTCCAAGCTTCACCGACATCGTGAAGATATTCTAATAAGACGTGTATGCGCGTTTTTGCATTTGTCTTCTGCGAGGGTGTGCATTCTTCGTCGAGGGCAACCTCAATATGAAAGGCGACTAGATTACAGGCGCAAACGATGCTAAGTTGAATTGTTAGTCAGGGAAGAACGAAAATCTGCCAAACTCACAATGATCCGGGTGCGAATTGCACCAAGCTATTGACGATAGCCCTGCCAATAAAGGCATCTAATTCAAAGATACACCCGAAGAGCTGCTCCCTACACCAAGCCATGCCTGCGCTGTCATCGCGTTGGCGAAAATGCTCTCTCGCTGTGCGGAAGAAGACGCACTCTAATCTGTAAGCAAGAGCCATCAAGATGATGATCCACACATTATTCGTTGTCCACGCTATAATGCGAGTGGGTTGCAAGACGTCAGGAAGATTGTTGCGCCATGACACAAGTTTATCGGAGAATTCTTGGGCGCTTGGTTGTGTGATCGATAGGCTGTTCTTGCGAGACAGGCGTAAGAATTCTGCCTCTGCCCTCATGTTAATGTTTAATTTTCTGCGACAACGCTTGAGGTTGTGGACTACCTAGTGATGCAATCTTGCATCTTTGAACAAAGAAAGCACGATGTAGACGGATCAGGTGAGATGCTGGAACCTGTGAATCGAAGGCGTCAGTCCAATCGTCTTCATTTACAGGATCCACATCGACTTCTGCATCATTGACGCAACGTGCATTAACGAAGCCTGATAAATTGAACAAAATGTCTCGTGTCTGAAATCGGTCAACAAGCGTATTACGATAGACCAGTGTAACGCACATATATGACCCACCATATCCGTTGACAGAGCTGGTGCGTGGCCGGGTTAACGTCCTCACCTAGATCACGTCGATGAAGACCCATCTGTGTCGCAATACGAACAGCGTTGTGAAACCAGAACCTGAAATCTTTTATGGGCGCAAAGGAAGCTTGAATAGAACTGAGTATGACAGATCCTTGAAGCAAGGTAAATTGACGCCTTTCGCATCCAAAGTCAAATAGAATTTGGGCTCTGTGAACATATTCTCTCTGCGCAGCACATCTGTCCGAAAACCCGATGTCACGTAGGTCTTCGATAGAAGCATAATGAACGGCATTTGCTAGGAGCGCATATAGTAGAAAGTGGGAGCATACTCCGCGATCAAACTCATCGAACAAGGTCGCAGCATCTAGCACAGGTGTGTACGGATATACATGGTCGAGCCATAGTCGAATGAGCTTGATGCTGCATAGGGATCAGTGCTCTGTAGTGCAACTTTTACGTAGAGACAGACCATGGCCGCTTCGGTAATACCTCAAATACCCGTTTCGATTCCAGATACAGAATGTCGGATGACTCAAGACCGAAAGTTTCTCTCTGTCTAGCTGAAAAGTTTGTTGATACAGGGTTCCCAAATCGAATCAGTCTTTTTCGTTTCCGTTGACCGATGGCTTCGCTCAGTATTGACACTGAATTGAGCCGGTCAATGTACTCGATCACTTCTGGACTTCCATGCACTTGATCTGTCGGTGCAGACAGACTATTCGGGTTGCTGTCACGGGCCATGAGCTGCAGGGTACGGATCTGTGCATCTTCCTCGGCGACTCCATCGTCGGCAATAGTCCTTTCCGAGCTAGTTGCATCTTGTTCGACCCGTTCGCGGGTAGGTTCGATAGCTCGTCTCACGGCACGGCGTTGACGACGTGACGGTACCAACGTGCAAGCTTGAGACCGTCCTTTTGAAACGCATCTTGAGCATGGTACGCCTACATCTCCCGCATCACAGCGTACTTTGCGCTCGTGGCATGGGACGCACGCATTCGTCCTCCTTGATGGTAGTTCGGTGGTAACCATAGTATTACAAAGTTTTGGGGTCGTTCGGCGTTCGGCGATGCGAAGCTGAGATTTTGGGGAAGTTCGGCCTTCAAATATGCGGGGTTGTGGGGAAAGGGCCTAACATCTTCATTAGTAGAGTGGAGAACCCCTTACCTCGGCTTTCGAGGCTTGGATTCATAATTGCACCTTGGTATCGGCGCCGATATTCTTGGAAGAATCTTGAAGCAAGCCACAGTGAATAATTTAGTAGGTCATGCAGCGAAGACTTAGTATTCGATAGAGTGATACTTGCGGCAACATCTTGAGGTCAATTTACTGTTCAGGGACAATGGCGAGTATTACCCATGAGATACTGCCAGCGGAGACAGTCGTGAGATCACCTTTGTCCATTGACATACCTGCAATCGATCTAGCCTCGTATGTTTTCTCCTCTGGTACGATAGAGTCAAGATCAACACCGCTTTATTACGATGCTGAGCAGCCATCACGAAACTTCAGCCTTGATCAAGCTGAACTACGAGTCAAGCAATTTGCAAGAGGTTTACAGAAGCTAGGCTTACAGCCCGGGGATCGAATTCTTCTATTTTCAGGAAACAAATTATTCTTCCCACTCGTGCTGTGGTCAGTTACTGCAGCAAGGTGCGTGTTCACGGCCATCTCGCCGTCCGCTTCTCTGTCAGGTATGTGTTCTAGAGATATGATATACATACATCTACTCATGAAGAATCAGAGCTTGAGTACCAATGGAAAGATTCTGGAGCATGCATTCTTCTGGTGAGTCGTGAAGGCGTCGATACTGCACTCCAAGCCGCACGGAAATTATCAAAGCCATTGCAAGATATTTTCATATTTGGCGACCAGGATGAAAACATTTCACATTTACAACTCAAGCCTTGGACTTCCATATTTTGTTCACCTGAAGACGTTTTCACATGGTCGTGGAAGCGCTTGACCACAATAGAAGAGGCGAGTAGTACTACGGCTGTGATAAACTATTCAAGTGGCACGACCGGTCTACCAAAGGGCGTTGAGGTATCGCATTACAACCTTGTCGCGAACTGCGAGCAGGTCCTGTTCAAAAGAAATCGCTTCGGCAGTAGTGAAAACAGTCACAAACGGAAAGAAAACATCCAGAATTCCGGCGAGCGGTGGCTCGCTCCACTACCTATGTATCATGCATACGGGCAGACCTATCAATGTATGACCGCAGCTCGCATCGGGGCCAAGGTCTTCATCATGTCCAAGTTCACCCTGGAGAAATATCTTCAGTTCCTCGACATCTATCGAATTACATTCCTAACAACCGTTCCTACGATCCTGGCAATGTTAGACAAGTACGGTCATCCAGAACGATTTAATCTGAAAGCTGTTGAAGTTGTCACAAGTGGATCTGCACCATTGAGTGGTGAACTTGCATCCAGTGTGACAAAAAAATATCTTCGCTATGGAGTCACGGTGAAGCAGGGCTGGGGAATGACGGAAACCACCTGTTCTGTGACTGGATTCCCCCCCGATGAAGATGATGACGGAAGAAGTATAGGCTGGTTGAACCCCAACTGCGCTGCGATGATTGTCCCTATTCAAGAAGATGAAGAAATGAGTGACAGAAGGGATCCTAACATCGGTGAACTATGGGTTGCAGGTCCAAACATCATGAGGGGATATTGGGGAAACAAAAAGGCGACAGCGTCGACAATCGTCCAGAGCCAGGGTCTGCGCTGGCTTAAAACAGGGGACATCGGCTACATTAACAAACGGGGTTGCATCTACATCGTCGATAGACTTAAGGTGTGTCTCAATGATACTGAGATGAATATTGAGGTGAGACTGATTTGTTATAGGAGCTCATCAAGGTCAAAGGCCTTCAGGTCTCCCCATCAGAGTTACAATTAGCATTGCTATCTCATCCCGGTATTGTCGACGCAGCTGTCGTGGGGGCAAAGATGTGAGTACCAATATATGACATTGACACAAACAGTGGCTAACACGCAACTAGAAAAGGGTCAGAGTATCCGCGGGCTTTCATTGTCAGAGAGCATCAAGGACTTGAAGCTCGTGAAGTTTTCGAGTTTATAAAGACGCGATTCGCCCCTCACAAGTGGCTGGCAGGCGGTGTATATTTCATCGACTCGATACCGCGGACGCCTAGCGGAAAAGTACGAGCACGAGACCTCCCGCAGATCAAAACAGATAGATTAGAAAGACTTTGAGATTCTTGACTTGAATCCCGCGGCCGCAATGAGACAAAGTACGAGGGATTTTGCGAGAATGGCTGGTCCAGAGTACAGGTTGGCAGGTAGGTAGAGTCTAGACATTTGCCTCGCGGCACTAGTTAGTTTTTAGAATGGCTGAAGCCATCCAACGAGCAGTTTTGGGGCTGACCCTTCTTATCTGAATCCTTCATTCGCGGTGCTAGTAATCATATTACCAGATTCGGACGAACTAACCTCATATGGCTGGCCCCTTTGGTTGGAAAAGCCCTTGACATCAAATCAGCCTCCCAACACTGTTGGTCAATTAAGCACTGATACTCCATATCTCCAGAATAAAGTTAATGCAAAAGAATGGCCCAAATAATCTGGAAAGAAGGATTGTTGGAGCGCACAAGGGGTGAGTGGTATAAAAGATGAAGATGTCCATTAATACAGAGCTTGTCATCAAAAGCAAATAAAACTTCTCTGTTTTTGTATCTTCTCTTCCAGGCGCAAAGATGCGCACCAAGCTATGCTTCTCGCTACTAGCATTGATTCTTCCAATAACGCTCGCATCACCCACACCTGACGCCGCTCAACGGTGTAAAACTACGCTCGGCGCTGGAGTCGGTCAAGTAAAGCCAGGCGACTATGGACTCGACGAAAACGGCCATTTCTACTTCGTCCCGGTTGGCTGCAAACAAATAACATCGGATTGCGCCGGTGAGTGCGAGTATTACTGTCATGGTCCGACAACAGCAAGCAATGCCACTTGCATACCGGGGAGCACGTACATACAGCAGGGGAGTGTCGTCTTTTGCAATAGCTATGGGGTCCCAAAATTTGGCGGACCTTGTACGTTACTTTCAGACAAATGTCAAAATAAGTTGTGTTCCTTAAAGCACAAGTTGAAGGACGAGTAAAGCGGATTTAGGGATGGGAAATTGAAGCATGCGCCTAGGTTTTCGAGCCCTTGTATTATTCTATAGATTCTAGAGGCACTGTCAAATATTTGTATGAATTTGATTTTAAGCTCTGAAAGCTGTATGTAATTTGGTGGGTGGCTAGGCATCTGTCAGGGTTCCCGAGGGTTGGACTGTACCGTTCGTCTCGTCAATTCAGCGCAACCTCGAAGCGGCGCACTAAAAATGTGCAGGCCAATTGTAAGCTACTTAGCTGCCAAACTCAAACACATCTCTAGCCAACCTTAGTATGCAACTTGCGCGTGCGTAAATTTTTGGCTGTTATGTTGGAATTTCCTGTTTTACCAACTCCTCAGTCGGCGAGGCTGAAAACACCCGTTAAGGAGAGCGTACAACACCACAAACTTGTTCAAGTCCGGCTTTGGCTAGCCTTATCTGCAGAATCGTAGCAAATGTTTTACATTGATATGATTCATGAGCGATGGAGGCGCAAAGTCTATCGTTATGTGGGTGACTACGCACAGCTCTGCAGCTTGGTGGGCGATGTGCGTCTGACATTTCGACACAATCGGCTACACCATTTCTACAAAGGAGCTTCCAAAAGAACGAGGTGCTTCGGGCTGCTGGCAAGACTGAAGAGGTTGACACTGCGAAAGAACAATAAAGCCTGATCTACTCACCTACCGCAAGTTATGGGCGTGATCGTGACTTTCCAAAGTATTTTTCCCTATTAGGAAGAATGGTGTGATGTGGACAGGGTGTAAATTTAGAAGAGTTTAAGACCGGTGCTGCTGATATAGCGATTTTGCAGGTCACTCTGAGTTTTTAGTCTAAATTCTTGTAGGAAAACAATGATCCATACGTTAGCTAACAGCCGCAGCCCGTAGAGCAGGAAAAACGACTGGCGTACTGCAGAGATCACTAGGAAGAATTGTAAAAGCACATACAGTTGCACCTGTTGTAGCAGCTCTTGTGAACCATGAGATTCGGCTTGTTGGTCTGATGGAGAGAAGGAACTGGAGATGGCCTCATCTGTATGGACGAAGTTAGAAGGCAATACTCATTTTCCCTTGTTCCTGATCATGTTATTGAACAAAAACAGGTCAATCAATCTCCGCAAACATACCCGAAGAATTGCCACCGTTTCTTGGGGTCGCTGTGTCCGAGGTCCTTCAGGCATTACTAGTTGTTCTTGCTTCAATGGCAATGAAATTCAACAGATTCAGTATTCGAATGGCAGGTGGTTCACGCGGGATTTAGGTACGTTAATTCTAGAGTCAACCATGGAGAATGCGCCTATAATCGTAGTCAGATATAACAGCACAACAAAGCGATTATATTATCTGGCGGACGGGAAGATAAATGGGCTCGTGGCTGATAGAGAGAATGGAGAATGGGAGGTTGGGATAATGTAGGGTGATAATTATAATTAGATTTCGAGTTCCCAAAGATCACTCGTGAGCAATAGATACCCCTCAATAACAGAGCCACTGTGGTCTCTAGCTGTATAGAAACCTAATTCCAAAATGGATGGAGTATAGTCATGAAGACCAATATCGGAAAACGTGACCCAAGCCTTTGCTTCATTCCTCATCGCTTTCACTGTCGTCTTCATGTTCCGCAGCCCATGGACTTTGCCGCCGCAGTGCTTTACCGTATTTCGCCAGGATGAAGGGAATTGGCACCATAATCAGCGACATGGCCGTGAGAATAAGGCAAGCTTTCTGAGTTCCTTGATTTATGAACAGTCTTCGTCCCAGTAGTGGGAACCCGGCCCCAGCGATATTTCTGACGAAGCCAATTCCCGCCAGTGCTGACGCGGAATAAGTCTTGTAAGCATCTTCCGTGTATGTTAAAGTCATAAGGATGAGGGTGTAGAAGGACCAACCCCAAAATGCAGACGCTAGAATCGATGCTATGGGGTGGATTCCCGGATGTGCAGTGAAGGAGAATATTAGGAGAGATATTGGAAGAACAACAGCTGCGGATTTGGCGAGGTGTACACGTGCTTCAGGAACGTCGCTATGACGGGCAAGCGCAACCTGCCTTTGGTAGTGTCGTTCCTGATACGTGTTTGTGAGCAGGCCGACTGTGATCCCTCCTACGATGCCGAAGAAACAAAGCCCAACTCCGATGGTGTCATACCCGTAGCCATTGGGCCCAAATATCATATGGAATGCGCCATTAAAGAGAAATGAGAGGCCATAAAGATATCCATTATAGACCGCCCCGAACTGTACAATAGCCTCGGAGGCAAGAAACCGGAAAGGGCGGGTAAGAGCTGTTCCGAAGAGCTGTTTGGGACCACGATTCTTTGCCTCCTCGGGTACGTCAACGTTTGAATCTCCAGTGTGGGTGCGGATTGCCTTTGCCCGCCGATGTAGGAGGACACTGTGCCTAGTTTCTCCGAGAGTGTATAGAACAGCAGTAAGGATGATCCAGAAAGAAAAGCAAATAAGGAACATGATGCGAAACACGCTATGCCATGATCTGCCTTGTGAAATCAAGGAGAAGAGAACGAATCCCGTGGGCGATCCACCGGTTGCAGCCCAGAGGAACCAGGACATTGCGTGTCCGGTATCATGGTGATGGAATAAATCCGCAATAGTTCCTCCGAAGTTCGAGATGGTGACCGAGGAGAAGTAACCCGAGAAGAGACGTAATATCAAGAATCCTCCCAGGTTGTTAACAAAGGTTGTACCTAGTAGTAGTAAGAGGAAGATGCCGTAGGAGAAGATGTAAACAGGTCTTCGACCAAAATATTCCGAAAGCGGAGCTAAGCTCATAGGACCAAAAGCTAGACCAAGAACATAGATGCTGAGTCCTAACGTTGCTGTCTGGTGCGACACGCCCATGTCTCGGGCGAAGTCCGGCGCAGCAGGTGAAAACCCCGAGGCGCCCCAGCTAACGCTGAGGTCAATGGGAATAATTGCTGCAACCATTAGCCACTTTCGAGCGGCAGGCCAGTTGCGAGGATCTTCGGCATCATCCGGTTCAAAAGCCACAATGTGCTGATGGTGCTGGTGTGGCGCCAGAAGAGCATCCTCCTCACTTGCACCTCTGGAGTCGGACCTCATTGCTTCGATTCGGCGAAGCGGCGGAGGTGTATTGAGGGGTCGTAATAATAAGCATGCCAAGATTACTTGAGACGGCGGAGAAGCAGACGGGTTGTGGTTGAGTTATTGATGGTGTCTTCGCGTCATTTGATACACATTGCGTGGGGTGGGGGCCACGTGACCAAAATAGTCGAAGCACGTCATGGATGATAATATATGAAAATAGACGACGGACGCGATAATGGAGGAAAGCGATGCTCTATTCTTGAGACTACAATTTTAGCCTCGAGACGCTAGTATTAATGGTCAAGCCTAGCCATAATAATATACGGCTTTCCCACAACCCGTGGCCCCATCTCTCATAGCACCAACCATACTAAACGTACAATGGTGGCAAAGTAAAAGATATCGGACTGATTTTGGAACGCGACCTGTTAATAATAATCTGCGTCAGCGTGGTTGCGACACAGAGGCTGAACCCGAAACGCACCCTGGACCCTTAAGCGCCCATGCTGACATCGCGCCTCAGCAATCAGACAACCGCATCTGCACCGGATAATCTTACAACCTATCGAGCTTCATGAGTTCTCATTCTGGGGTCAGCACAACCTTGAGTTCCCCTATTTGGGACATTCAGAGCTATTTCCTGCCCCGATAACTTTTCTATCTCTGGATTGTACAACCAAGCTGCCGGGGACGTTTGATATTGCATAGACTGAAATATGGGGGTGATCAAAGTTGATACTCCGTATGCTCAAGAACAAGGGTTAGAGAAGGAAGTATAAGGGTCTTACATGATCCGGGGGGATCAATGTCCTCGGCTTCTCTTTGACGCACAGATACAATACCGAGCCCATTGGTATCCTCATAATCTTCGCCACGCTGTCTTTCTGCCATGGCAAACGACTTCGATTTGTCTAATCTTACTCCAGAACAACTGCAGGCGCTTCTCGAAGGCCCGGCGCTCAAGCCGCCGCTAGGCGTCGTACCCAACTTCATTGATCCGCCAAATGAGAACACATTAGGGTACGCCTTGGTAATAACATGCGGCATCATCTGCACTATCATGGTAGTTATCAGGCTTTATGCCAAGATCATCTGTATGAAAAAAACAGACATTGAAGATTGTATGTATCGCGTGCGAACCGTACAAGTCCAAACTAAATCTATCTAGATCTTGCAGTCGCGGCACTGGTTTGTTGCCTTGCTCCATTGCTGCGTTCGACAGTTTCTAATAGAAGTTAATAGGGTGTGCTCGGTGGCTTCCTCTATATCTCGCATCTGATCCTGCAAATGCCTGGCCTATACGTCCACCAGTGGAACGTCCAGTTAAAAAATCTTTCTAATATTCTTTATGTAAGTTGAGTGCCTGGTAGATCAGAGCGTCGGGAAACTTACTTTTTGATAGAATGTGAACACAAACTACATCATGTATGGTAATATCATTATGCTCCTCAAAGCCGGCATCCTCCTCGAGTGGACACATCTTTTCGTTCCGCGCAGCGTTCACAATGGCTTCTGGTGGATCTGTCACTTGACGCTCTGGACAAACGTCATGTTTTACGTTGCATGTACCGTCGTCGAGAACTTTAGTTGCACCCCACGGGAAAAGATCTGGAATAAGATGGTGGAAGGACACTGCGTCAACAATCCTGCCGTAATCATGTCGAGCGGGATTCTTAATCTCACCTCTGACGTCCTCATCTTCATACTTCCACAAAAAATGATCTGGAGCCTGCGTATCTCGAACAGCAAACGATTTGGGGTATGTCTCATTTTCGCTATGGGAATTTTGTAAGTGACACGAATGCATTTCAATATTTTACTCAACTAACTGGTGCATAGTGCATGCGTATGCGGTGCTTTTCGACTCGTGTCGTCGATCCGCGCGTTAAATGCGGACGACATCACCTTCATGGTTGGTCCGATTGGACTGTGGAGTATTGGCGAGGTAACGTCTGGTTTCCTCATTTTATGTGTTCCTTCGATACCGAAGGTCTTCCGAGACAGCATGGTTATTCGCAAGGTCAGTTACTGGGTCAAAAGTCGAAGTGGCTATTCCAGCGATCAGTCTACCAACTCTAGACTCGGCCTCCCATCATGGTATCGCAAAGAGCCTAAGAAAAGGCCAAATCATTCAGATGTTTGTCATTTTGACGATAACATGGGCCGTACCTACCGTACCGGCACCCAGTCTACCAAATCGAGTCGATCGATGGACTTTCTTGACTTGGACGGTGAAACAAAAGGGATACATACAACAACTGTGTATGCTCATTATGGAAGCCGCTAAAGTTTATGTGCATGCTGGCATTATGTAGGAAAATCCGTCCAATTTTCTATTAATCAGCAAGGGGAATTATGGCTGATGTGATGTACAAAGTGAATATACTGACGCTTTGTTATGCTAGTTCCAACAACCCACCCCTTCGCTTGATGGAGATCCCGTGAGTATGTGTATAGTGCGGAACGAGAACTCGAGGACTCTCACGATGCGGTACGTAGTTTGAGACAGGATACCATGCAGGATTTTCAAGATTGAGAGGAACCCCCC